>OX254015.1:12930000-13530000 GCA_946000715.1 Vitis cinerea var. helleri x Vitis riparia
TAGAATCCGGGCCATTAACGAGATCAGGTGGAATCCGTGCGAGTACCGAAAAACTGACCAGGCAAGTACTCCAAAAGGGTAGAATCAGTATGAGTACCGAAAAATGGTAGAATCCGAGCCATTAACGAGATCAGGTCGAATCCGTGCGAGTACCGAAAAACTGACCGGGCGAGTACCCGAAAAGGGTTGAATTAGTGTGTGTACCGAAAAATGGTAGAATCCGGGCCATTAACGAGATCAGGTGGAATCCGTGCGAGTACCGAAAAACTGACCAGGTGAGTACCCCAAAAGGGTAGAATCAGTGTGAGTACCGAAAAATAGTAGAATCCGGGCCATTAACAAGATCAGGTTGAATCCGTGCGAGTACCGAAAAACTGACCGGGCGAGTACCCGAAGAGGGTTGAATCAGTGTGAGTACCGAAAAATGGTAGAATCCGAGCCATTAACGAGATCAGGTGGAATCCGTGCGAGTACCGAAAAACTGACCGGGCGAGTACCCGAAAAGGGTTGAATTAGTGTGTGTACCGAAAAATGGTAGACTCCGAGCCATTAACGAGATCAGGTGGAATCCGTGCGAGTACCGAAAAACTGACCAGGCAAGTACCCCAAAAGGGTAGAATCAGTGTGAGTACCGAAAAATGGTAGAATCCGAGCCATTAACGAGATCAGGTCGAATCCGTGCGAGTACCGAAAAACTGACCGGGCGAGTACCCGAAAAGGGTTGAATTAGTGTGTGTACCGAAAAATGGTAGAATCCGGGCCATTAACGAGATCAGGTGGAATCCGTGCGAGTACCGAAAAACTGACCAGGTGAGTACCCCAAAAGGGTAGAATCAGTGTGAGTACCGAAAAATGGTAGAATCCGAGCCATTAACGAGATCAGGTCGAATCCGTGAGAGTACCGAAAAACTGACCGGGCGAGTACCCGAAAAGGGTTGAATTAGTGTGTGTACCGAAAAATGGTAGAATCCGGGCCATTAACGAGATCAGGTGGAATCCGTGCGAGTACCGAAAAACTGACCAGGCAAGTACCCCAAAAGGGTAGAATCAGTGTGAGTACCGAAAAATGGTAGAATCCGAGCCATTAACGAGATCAGGTCGAATCCGTGCGAGTACCGAAAAACTGACCGGGCGAGTACCCGAAAAGGGTTGAATTAGTGTGTGTACCGAAAAATGGTAGACTCCGAGCCATTAACGAGATCAGGTGGAATCCGTGCGAGTACCGAAAAACTGACCAGGCAAGTACCCCAAAAGGGTAGAATCAGTGTGAGTACCGAAAAATGGTAGAATCCGAGCCATTAACGAGATCAGGTCGAATCCGTGCGAGTACCGAAAAACTGACCGGGCGAGTACCCGAAAAGGGTTGAATTAGTGTGTGTACCGAAAAATGGTAGAATCCGGGCCATTAACGAGATCAGGTGGAATCCGTGCGAGTACCGAAAAACTGACCGGGCGAGTACCCGAAGAGGGTTGAATCAGTGTGAGTACCGAAAAATGGTAGAATCCGAGCCATTAACGAGATCAGGTCGAATCCGTGCGAGTACCGAAAAACTGACCGGGCGAGTACCCGAAAAGGGTTGAATTAGTGTGTGTACCGAAAAATGGTAGACTCCGAGCCATTAACGAGATCAGGTGGAATCCGTGCGAGTACCGAAAAACTGACCAGGCAAGTACCCCAAAAGGGTAGAATCAGTGTGAGTACCGAAAAATGGTAGAATCCGAGCCATTAACGAGATCAGGTCGAATCCGTGCGAGTACCGAAAAACTGACCGGGCGAGTACCCGAAAAGGGTTGAATTAGTGTGTGTACCGAAAAATGGTAGAATCCGGGCCATTAACGAGATCAGGTGGAATCCGTCCGAGTACCGAAAAACTGACCAGGCAAGTACCCCAAAAGGGTAGAATCAGTGTGAGTACCGAAAAATGGTAGAATCCGAGCCATTAACGAGATCAGGTCGAATCCGTGCGAGTACCGAAAAACTGACCGGGCGAGTACCCGAAAAGGGTTGAATTAGTGTGTGTACCGAAAAATGGTAGAATCCGGGCCATTAACGAGATCAGGTGGAATCCGTGCGAGTACCGAAAAACTGACCAGGCAAGTACTCCAAAAGGGTAGAATCAGTATGAGTACCGAAAAATGGTAGAATCCGAGCCATTAACGAGATCAGGTCGAATCCGTGCGAGTACCGAAAAACTGACCGGGCGAGTACCCGAAAAGGGTTGAATTAGTGTGTGTACCGAAAAATGGTAGAATCCGGGCCATTAACGAGATCAGGTGGAATCCGTGCGAGTACCGAAAAACTGACCAGGTGAGTACCCCAAAAGGGTAGAATCAGTGTGAGTACCGAAAAATAGTAGAATCCGGGCCATTAACAAGATCAGGTTGAATCCGTGCGAGTACCGAAAAACTGACCGGGCGAGTACCCGAAGAGGGTTGAATCAGTGTGAGTACCGAAAAATGGTAGAATCCGAGCCATTAACGAGATCAGGTGGAATCCGTGCGAGTACCGAAAAACTGACCGGGCGAGTACCCGAAAAGGGTTGAATTAGTGTGTGTACCGAAAAATGGTAGACTCCGAGCCATTAACGAGATCAGGTGGAATCCGTGCGAGTACCGAAAAACTGACCAGGCAAGTACCCCAAAAGGGTAGAATCAGTGTGAGTACCGAAAAATGGTAGAATCCGAGCCATTAACGAGATCAGGTCGAATCCGTGCGAGTACCGAAAAACTGACCGGGCGAGTACCCGAAAAGGGTTGAATTAGTGTGTGTACCGAAAAATGGTAGAATCCGGGCCATTAACGAGATCAGGTGGAATCCGTGCGAGTACCGAAAAACTGACCAGGTGAGTACCCCAAAAGGGTAGAATCAGTGTGAGTACCGAAAAATAGTAGAATCCGGGCCATTAACAAGATCAGGTTGAATCCGTGCGAGTACCGAAAAACTGACCGGGCGAGTACCCGAAGAGGGTTGAATCAGTGTGAGTACCGAAAAATGGTAGAATCCGAGCCATTAACGAGATCAGGTGGAATCCGTGCGAGTACCGAAAAACTGACCGGGCGAGTACCCGAAAAGGGTTGAATTAGTGTGTGTACCGAAAAATGGTAGAATCCGGGCCATTAACGAGATCAGGTGGAATCCGTGCGAGTACCGAAAAACTGACCAGGCGAGTACCCCAAAAGGGTAGAATCAGTGTGAGTACCGAAAAATAGTAGAATCCGGGCCATTAACAAGATCAGGTTGAATCCGTGCGAGTACCGAAAAACTGACCGGGCGAGTACCCGAAGAGGGTTGAATCAGTGTGAGTACCGAAAAATGGTAGAATCCGAGCCATTAACGAGATCAGGTGGAATCCGTGCGAGTACCGAAAAACTGACCGGGCGAGTACCCGAAGATGGTTGAATCAGTGTGAGTACCGAAAAATGGTAGAATCCGAGCCATTAACGAGATCAGGTCGAATCCGTGCGAGTACCGAAAAACCGACCGGGCGAGTACCCGAAAAGGGTTGAATTAGTGTGTGTACCGAAAAATGGTAGACTCCGAGCCATTAACGAGATCAGGTGGAATCCGTGCGAGTACCGAAAAACTGACCAGGCAAGTACCCCAAAAGGGTAGAATCAGTGTGAGTACCGAAAAATGGTAGAATCCGAGCCATTAACGAGATCAGGTCGAATCCGTGCGAGTACCGAAAAACTGACCAGGGTAGTACCCCAAAACGGTAGAATCAGTGTGACTACCGAAAAATGGTAGAATCCGGGCCATTAACGAGATCAGGTGGAATCCGTGCGAGTACCGAAAAACTGACCAGGCGAGTACCCCAAAAGGGTAGAATCAGTGTGAGTACCGAAAAATAGTAGAATCCGGGCCATTAACAAGATCAGGTTGAATCCGTGCGAGTACCGAAAAACTGACCGGGCGAGTACCCGAAGAGGGTTGAATCAGTGTGAGTACCGAAAAATGGTAGAATCCGAGCCATTAACGAGATCAGGTGGAATCCGTGCGAGTACCGAAAAACTGACCGGGCGAGTACCCGAAAAGGGTTGAATTAGTGTGTGTACCGAAAAATGGTAGACTCCGAGCCATTAACGAGATCAGGTGGAATCCGTGCGAGTACCGAAAAACTGACCAGGCAAGTACCCCAAAAGGGTAGAATCAGTGTGAGTACCGAAAAATGGTAGAATCCGAGCCATTAACGAGATGAGGTCGAATCCGTGCGAGTACCGAAAAACTGACCGGGCGAGTACCCGAAAAGGGTTGAATTAGTGTGTGTACCGAAAAATGGTAGAATCCGGGCCATTAACGAGATCAGGTGGAATCCGTGCGAGTAACGAAAAACTGACCAGGGTAGTACCCCAAAACGGTAGAATCAGTGTGACTACCGAAAAATGGTAGAATCCGGGCCATTAACGAGATCAGGTGGAATCCGTGCGAGTACCGAAAAACTGACCAGGCGAGTACCCCAAAACGGTAGAATCAGTGTGAGTATCGAAAAATGGTAGAATTCGGGCCATTAACGAGATCAGGTGGAATCCGTGCGAGTACCGAAAAACTGACCAGGCGAGTACCCCAAAAGGGTAGAATCAGTGTGAGTACCGAAAAATAGTAGAATCCGGGCCATTAACAAGATCAGGTTGAATCCGTGCGAGTACCGAAAAACTGACCGGGCGAGTACCCGAAAAGGGTTGAATTAGTGTGTGTACCGAAAAATGGTAGACTCCGAGCCATTAACGAGATCAGGTGGAATCCGTGCGAGTACCGAAAAACTGACCAGGCAAGTACCCCAAAAGGGTAGAATCAGTGTGAGTACCGAAAAATGGTAGAATCCGAGCCATTAACGAGATCAGGTCGAATCCGTGCGAGTACCGAAAAACTGACCGGGCGAGTACCCGAAAAGGGTTGAATTAGTGTGTGTACCGAAAAATGGTAGAATCCGGGCCATTAACGAGATCAGGTGGAATCCGTGCGAGTACCGAAAAACTGACCGGGCGAGTACCCGAAGAGGGTTGAATCAGTGTGAGTACCGAAAAATGGTAGAATCCGAGCCATTAACGAGATCAGGTCGAATCCGTGCGAGTACCGAAAAACCGACCGGGCGAGTACTCGAAAAGGGTTGAATTAGTGTGTGTACCGAAAAATGGTAGACTCCGAGCCATTAACGAGATCAGGTGGAATCCGTGCGAGTACCGAAAAACTGACCAGGCAAGTACCCCAAAAGGGTAGAATCAGTGTGAGTACCGAAAAATGGTAGAATCCGAGCCATTAACGAGATCAGGTCGAATCCGTGCGAGTACCGAAAAACTGACCGGGCGAGTACCCGAAAAGGGTTGAATTAGTGTGTGTACCGAAAAATGGTAGAATCCGGGCCATTAACGAGATCAGGTGGAATCCGTGCGAGTACCGAAAAACTGACCAGGCAAGTACCCCAAAAGGGTAGAATCAGTGTGAGTACCGAAAAATGGTAGAATCCGAGCCATTAACGAGATCAGGTCGAATCCGTGCGAGTACCGAAAAACTGACCGGGCGAGTACCCGAAAAGGGTTGAATTAGTGTGTGTACCGAAAAATGGTAGAATCCGGGCCATTAACGAGATCAGGTGGAATCCGTGCGAGTACCGAAAAACTGACCAGGCGAGTACCCCAAAAGGGTAGAATCAGTGTGAGTACCGAAAAATAGTAGAATCCGGGCCATTAACAAGATCAGGTTGAATCCGTGCGAGTACCGAAAAACTGACCGGGCGAGTACCCGAAGAGGGTTGAATCAGTGTGAGTACCGAAAAATGGTAGAATCCGAGCCATTAACGAGATCAGGTGGAATCCGTGCGAGTACCGAAAAACTGACCGGGCGAGTACCCGAAAAGGGTTGAATTAGTGTGTGTACCGAAAAATGGTAGACTCCGAGCCATTAACGAGATCAGGTGGAATCCGTGCGAGTACCGAAAAACTGACCAGGCAAGTACCCCAAAAGGGTAGAATCAGTGTGAGTACCGAAAAATGGTAGAATCCGAGCCATTAACGAGATGAGGTCGAATCCGTGCGAGTACCGAAAAACTGACCGGGCGAGTACCCGAAAAGGGTTGAATTAGTGTGTGTACCGAAAAATGGTAGAATCCGGGCCATTAACGAGATCAGGTGGAATCCGTGCGAGTACCGAAAAACTGACCAGGGTAGTACCCCAAAACGGTAGAATCAGTGTGACTACCGAAAAATGGTAGAATCCGGGCCATTAACGAGATCAGGTGGAATCCGTGCGAGTACCGAAAAACTGACCAGGCGAGTACCCCAAAACGGTAGAATCAGTGTGAGTATCGAAAAATGGTAGAATCCGGGCCATTAACGAGATCAGGTGGAATCCGTGCGAGTACCGAAAAACTGACCAGGCGAGTACCCCAAAAGGGTAGAATCAGTGTGAGTACCGAAAAATAGTAGAATCCGGGCCATTAACAAGATCAGGTTGAATCCGTGCGAGTACCGAAAAACTGACCGGGCGAGTACCCGAAGAGGGTTGAATCAGTGTGAGTACCGAAAAATGGTAGAATCCGAGCCATTAACGAGATCAGGTGGAATCCGTGCGAGTACCGAAAAACTGACCGGGCGAGTACCCGAAAAGGGTTGAATTAGTGTGTGTACCGAAAAATGGTAGACTCCGAGCCATTAACGAGATCAGGTGGAATCCGTGCGAGTACCGAAAAACTGACCGGGCCAGTACCCCAAAAGGGTAGAATCAGTGTGAGTACCGAAAAATGGTAGAATCCGAGCCATTAACGAGATCAGGTCGAATCCGTGCGAGTACCGAAAAACTGACCGGGCGAGTACCCGAAAAGGGTTGAATTAGTGTGTGTACCGAAAAATGGTAGAATCCGGGCCATTAACGAGATCAGGTGGAATCCGTGCGAGTACCGAAAAACTGACCGGGCGAGTACCCGAAGAGGGTTGAATCAATGTGAGTACCGAAAAATGGTAGAATACGAGCCATTAACGAGATCAGGTCGAATCCGTGCGAGTACCGAAAAACTGACCGGGCGAGTACCCGAACAGGGTTGAATTAGTGTGTGTACCGAAAAATGGTAGAATCCGGGCCATTAACGAGATCAGGTGGAATCCGTGCGAGTACCGAAAAACTGACCAGGCGAGTACCCCAAAAGGGTAGAATCAGTGTGAGTACCGAAAAATAGTAGAATCCGGGCCATTAACAAGATCAGGTTGAATCCGTGCGAGTACCGAAAAACTGACCGGGCGAGTACCCGAAGAGGGTTGAATCAGTGTGAGTACCGAAAAATGGTAGAATCCGAGCCATTAACGAGATCAGGTGGAATCCGTGCGAGTACCGAAAATCTGACCCGGCGAGTACCCCAAAAGGATAGAATCAGTGTGAGTACCGAAAAATGGTAGAATCCGAGCCATTAACGAGATCAGGTGGAATCCGTGCGAGTACCGAAAAACTGACCAGGCGAGTACCCCAAAACGGTAGAATCAGTGTGACTACCGAAAAATGGTAGAATCCGAGCCATTAACGAGATCAGGTGGAATCCGTGCGAGTACCGAAAAACTGCCAGGCGAGTACCCCAAAACGGTAGAATCAGTGTGAGTATCGAAAAATGGTAGAATCCGGGCCATTAACGAGATCAGGTGGAATCCGTGCGAGTACCGAAAAACTGACCAGGCGAGTACCCCAAAAGGGTAGAATCAGTGTGAGTACCGAAAAATAGTAGAATCCGGGCCATTAACAAGATCAGGTTGAATCCGTGCGAGTACCGAAAAACTGACCGGGCGAGTACCCGAAAAGGGTTGAATTAGTGTGTGTACCGAAAAATGGTAGACTCCGAGCCATTAACGAGATCAGGTGGAATCCGTGCGAGTACCGAAAAACTGACCAGGCGAGTACCCCAAAAGTGTAGAATCAGTGTGAGTACCAAAAAATGGTAGAATCCGAGCCATTAACGAGATCAGGTCGAATCCGTGCGAGTACCGAAAAACTGACCGGGCGAGTACCCGAAGAGGGTTGAATCAGTGTGAGTACCGAGAAATGGTAGAATCCGAGCCATTAACGAGATCAGGTGGAATCCGTGCGAGTACCGAAAATCTGACCCGGCGAGTACCCCAAAAGGGTAGAATCAGTGTGAGTACCGAAAAATGGTAGAATCCGAGCCATTAACGAGATCAGGTCGAATCCGTGCGAGTACCGAAAAACTGACCAGGCGAGTACCCCAAAACGGTAGAATCAGTGTGACTACCGAAAAATGGTAGAATCCGAGCCATTAACGAGATCAGGTGGAATCCGTGCGAGTACCGAAAAACTGCCAGGCGAGTACCCCAAAACGGTAGAATCAGTGTGAGTATCGAAAAATGGTAGAATCCGGGCCATTAACGAGATCAGGTGGAATCCGTGCGAGTACCGAAAAACTGACCAGGCGAGTACCCCAAAAGGGTAGAATCAGTGTGAGTACCGAAAAATAGTAGAATCCGGGCCATTAACAAGATCAGGTTGAATCCGTGCGAGTACCGAAAAACTGACCGGGCGAGTACCCGAAAAGGGTTGAATTAGTGTGTGTACCGAAAAATGGTAGACTCCGAGCCATTAACGAGATCAGGTGGAATCCGTGCGAGTACCGAAAAACTGACCAGGCGAGTACCCCAAAAGTGTAGAATCAGTGTGAGTACCAAAAAATGGTAGAATCCGAGCCATTAACGAGATCAGGTCGAATCCGTGCGAGTACCGAAAAACTGACCGGGCGAGTACCCGAAGAGGGTTGAATCAGTGTGAGTACCGAAAAATGGTAGAATCCGGGCCAGTAACGAGATCAGGTGGAATCCGTGCGAGTACCGAAAAACTGACCAGGCGAGTACCCCAAAAGGGTAGAATCAGTGTGAGTACCGAAAAATAGTAGAATCCGGGCCATTAACAAGATCAGGTTGAATCCGTGCGAGTACCGAAAAACTGACCGGGCGAGTACCCGAAAAGGGTTGAATTAGTGTGTGTACCGAAAAATGGTAGACTCCGAGCCATTAACGAGATCAGGTGGAATCCGTGCGAGTACCGAAAAACTGACCAGGCAAGTACCCCAAAAGGGTAGAATCAATGTGAGTACCGAAAAATGGTAGAATCCGAGCCATTAACGAGATCAGGTCGAATCCTTGCGAGTACCGAAAAACTGACCGGGCGAGTACCCGAAGAGGGTTGAATCAGTGTGAGTACCGAAAAATGGTAGAATCCGAGCCATTAACGAGATCAGGTCGAATCCGTGCGAGTACCGAAAAACTGACCGGGCGAGTACCCGAAAAGGGTTGAATTAGTGTGTGTACCGAAAAATGGTAGAATCCGGGCCATTAACGAGATCAGGTGGAATCCGTGCGAGTACCGAAAAACTGACCAGGCGAGTACCCCAAAAGGGTAGAATCAGTGTGAGTACCGAAAAATAGTAGAATCCGGGCCATTAACAAGATCAGGTTGAATCCGTGCGAGTACCGAAAAACTGACCGGGCGAGTACCCGAAGAGGGTTGAATCAGTGTGAGTACCGAAAAATGGTAGAATCCGAGCCATTAACGAGATCAGGTGGAATCCGTGCGAGTACCGAAAAACTGACCGGGCGAGTACCCGAAGAGGGTTGAATCAGTGTGAGTACCGAAAAATGGTAGAATCCGAGCCATTAACGAGATCAGGTCGAATCCGTGCGAGTACCGAAAAACTGACCGGGCGAGTACCCGAAAAGGGTTGAATTAGTGTGTGTACCGAAAAATGGTAGAATCCGGGCCATTAACGAGATCAGGTGGAATCCGTGCGAGTACCGAAAAACTGACCAGGCGAGTACCCCAAAAGGGTAGAATCAGTGTGAGTACCGAAAAATAGTAGAATCCGGGCCATTAACAAGATCAGGTTGAATCCGTGCGAGTACCGAAAAACTGACCGGGCGAGTACCCGAAGAGGGTTGAATCAGTGTGAGTACCGAAAAATGGTAGAATCCGAGCCATTAACGAGATCAGGTGGAATCCGTGCGAGTACCGAAAAACTGACCGGGCGAGTACCCGAAAAGGGTTGAATTAGTGTGTGTACCGAAAAATGGTAGACTCCGAGCCATTAACGAGATCAGGTGGAATCCGTGCGAGTACCGAAAAACTGACCAGGCAAGTACCCCAAAAGGGTAGAATCAGTGTGAGTACCGAAAAATGGTAGAATCCGAGCCATTAACGAGATCAGGTCGAATCCGTGCGAGTACCGAAAAACTGACCGGGCGAGTACCCGAAGAGGGTTGAATCAGTGTGAGTACCGAAAAATGGTAGAATCCGAGCCATTAACGAGATCAGGTCGAATCCGTGCGAGTACCGAAAAACTGACCAGGGTAGTACCCCAAAACGGTAGAATCAGTGTGACTACCGAAAAATGGTAGAATCCGGGCCATTAACGAGATCAGGTGGAATCCGTGCGAGTACCGAAAAACTGACCAGGCGAGTACCCCAAAACGGTAGAATCAGTGTGAGTATCGAAAAATGGTAGAATCCGGGCCATTAACGAGATCAGGTGGAATCCGTGCGAGTACCGAATATCTGACAAGGCGAGTACCCCAAAAGGGTAGAATCAGTGTCTGTACCGAAAAATGGTAGAATCCGGGCCATTAACGAGATCAGGTGGAATCCGTGCGAGTACCGAAAAACTGACCAGGCGAGTATCCCAAAAGGGTAGAATCAGTGTGACTACCGAAAAATGGTAGAATCCGGGCCATTAACGAGATCAGGTGGAATCCGTGCGAGTACCGAAAAACTGCCAGGCGAGTACCCCAAAACGGTAGAATCAGTGTGAGTATCGAAAAATGGTAGAATCCGGGCCATTAACGAGATCAGGTGGAATCCGTGCGAGTACCGAAAAACTGACCAGGCGAGTACCCCAAAAGGGTAGAATCAGTGTGAGTACCGAAAAATAGTAGAATCCAGGCCATTAACAAGATCAGGTTGAATCCGTGCGAGTACCGAAAAACTGACCGGGCGAGTACCCGAAAAGGGTTGAATTAGTGTGTGTACCGAAAAATGGTAGACTCCGAGCCATTAACGAGATCAGGTGGAATCCGTGCGAGTACCGAAAAACTGACCAGGCGAGTACCCCAAAAGGGTAGAATCAGTGTGAGTACCGAAAAATGGTAGAATCCGAGCCATTAACGAGATCAGGTCGAATCCGTGCGAGTACCGAAAAACTGACCGGGCGAGTACCCGAAGAGGGTTGAATCAGTGTGAGTACCGAAAAATGGTAGAATCCGGGCCAGTAACGAGATCAGGTGGAATCCGTGCGAGTACCGAAAAACTGACCAGGCGAGTACCCCAAAAGGGTAGAATCAGTGTGAGTACCGAAAAATAGTAGAATCCGGGCCATTAACAAGATCAGGTTGAATCCGTGCGAGTACCGAAAAACTGACCGGGCGAGTACCCGAAAAGGGTTGAATTAGTGTGTGTACCGAAAAATGGTAGACTCCGAGCCATTAACGAGATCAGGTGGAATCCGTGCGAGTACCGAAAAACTGACCAGGCAAGTACCCCAAAAGGGTAGAATCAATGTGAGTACCGAAAAATGGTAGAATCCGAGCCATTAACGAGATCAGGTCGAATCCTTGCGAGTACCGAAAAACTGACCGGGCGAGTACCCGAAAAAGGTTGAATTAGTGTGTGTACCGAAAAATGGTAGACTCCGAGCCATTAACGAGATCAGGTGGAATCCGTGCGAGTACCGAAACACTGACCAGGCAAGTACCCCAAAAGGGTAGAATCAGTGTGAGTACCGAAAAATGGTAGAATCCGAGCCATTAACGAGATCAGGTCGAATCCGTGCGAGTACCGAAAAACTGACCGGACGAGTACCCGAAGAGGGTTGAATCAGTGTGAGTACCGAAAAATGGTAGAATCCGAGCCATTAACGAGATCAGGTCGAATCCGTGCGAGTACCGAAAAACTGACCAGGGTAGTACCCCAAAACGGTAGAATCAGTGTGACTACCGAAAAATGGTAGAATCCGGGCCATTAACGAGATCAGGTGGAATCCGTGCGAGTACCGAAAAACTGACCAGGCGAGTACCCCAAAACGGTAGAATCAGTGTGAGTATCGAAAAATGGTAGAATCCGGGCCATTAACGAGATCAGGTGGAATCCGTGCGAGTACCGAATATCTGACAAGGCGAGTACCCCAAAAGGGTAGAATCAGTGTCTGTACCGAAAAATGGTAGAATCCGGGCCATTAACGAGATCAGGTGGAATCCGTGCGAGTACCGAAAAACTGACCAGGCGAGTACCCCAAAAGGGTAGAATCAGTGTGACTACCGAAAAATGGTAGAATCCGGGCCATTAACGAGATCAGGTGGAATCCGTGCGAGTACCGAAAAACTGCCAGGCGAGTACCCCAAAACGGTAGAATCAGTGTGAGTATCGAAAAATGGTAGAATCCGGGCCATTAACGAGATCAGGTGGAATCCGTGCGAGTACCGAAAAACTGACCAGGCGAGTACCCCAAAAGGGTAGAATCAGTGTGAGTACCGAAAAATAGTAGAATCCAGGCCATTAACAAGATCAGGTTGAATCCGTGCGAGTACCGAAAAACTGACCGGGCGAGTACCCGAAGAGGGTTGAATCAGTGTGAGTACCGAAAAATGGTAGAATCCGAGCCATTAACGAGATCAGGTGGAATCCGTGCGAGTACCGAAAAACTGACCGGGCGAGTACCCGAAAAGGGTTGAATTAGTGTGTGTACCGAAAAATGGTAGACTCCGAGCCATTAACGAGATCAGGTGGAATCCGTGCGAGTACCGAAAAACTGACCAGGCAAGTACCCCAAAAGGGTAGAATCAGTGTGAGTACCGAAAAATGGTAGAATCCGAGCCATTAACGAGATCAGGTCGAATCCGTGCGAGTACCGAAAAACTGACCGGGCGAGTACCCGAAGAGGGTTCAATCAGTGTGAGTACCGAAAAATGGTAGAATCCGAGCCATTAACGAGATCAGGTCGAATCCGTGCGAGTACCGAAAAACTGACCAGGGTAGTACCCCAAAACGGTAGAATCAGTGTGACTACCGAAAAATGGTAGAATCCGGGCCATTAACGAGATCAGGTGGAATCCGTGCGAGTACCGAAAAACTGACCAGGCGAGTACCCCAAAAGGGTAGAATCAGTGTGAGTACCGAAAAATAGTAGAATCCGGGCCATTAACAAGATCAGGTTGAATCCGTGCGAGTACCGAAAAACTGACCGGGCGAGTACCCGAAAAGGGTTGAATTAGTGTGTGTACCGAAAAATGGTAGACTCCGAGCCATTAACGAGATCAGGTCGAATCCATGCGAGTACCGAAAAACTGACCAGGCGAGTACCCCAAAACGGTAGAATCAGTGTGCGTACCGAAAAATAGTAGAATCCGGGCCATTAACAAGATCAGGTTGAATCCGTGCGAGTACCGAAAAACTGACCGGGCGAGTACCCGAAAAGGGTTGAATTAGTGTGAGTACCGAAAAATGGTAGACTCCGGGCCATTAACGAGATCAGGTGGAATCCGTGCGAGTACTGAAAATCTGACCAGGCGAGTACCCCAAAAGGGTAGAATCAGTGTGAGTACTGAAAAATGGTAGAATCCGAGCCATTAACGAGGTCAGGTCGAATCCGTGTGAGTACCGAAAAACTGACCAGGCGAGTACCCCAAAACGGTAGAATCAGTGTGACTACCGAAAAATGGTAGAATCCGAGCCATTAACGAGATCAGGTGGAATCCGTGCGAGTACCGAAAAACTGCCAGGCGAGTACCCCAAAACGGTAGAATCAGTGTGAGTATCGAAAAATGGTAGAATCCGGGCCATTAACGAGATCAGGTGGAATCCGTGCGAGTACCGAAAAACTGACCAGGCGAGTACCCCAAAAGGGTAGAATCAGTGTGAGTACCGAAAAATAGTAGAATCCGGGCCATTAACAAGATCAGGTTGAATCCGTGCGAGTACCGAAAAACTGACCGGGCGAGTACCCGAAAAGGGTTGAATTAGTGTGTGTACCGAAAAATGGTAGACTCCGAGCCATTAACGAGATCAGGTGGAATCCGTGCGAGTACCGAAAAACTGACCAGGCGAGTACCCCAAAAGTGTAGAATCAGTGTGAGTACCGAAAAATGGTAGAATCCGAGCCATTAACGAGATCCGGTCGAATCCGTGCGAGTACCGAAAAACTGACCGGGCGAGTACCCGAAGAGGGTTGAATCAGTGTGAGTACCGAAAAATGGTAGACTCCGGGCCATTAACGAGATCAGGTGGAATCCGTGCGAGTACCGAAAAACTGACCAGGCGAGTACCCGAAGAGGGTTGAATCAGTGTGAGTACCGAAAAATGGTAGAATCCGAGCCATTAACGAGATCAGGTCGAATCCGTGCGAGTACCGAAAAACTGACCAGGGTAGTACCCCAAAACGGTAGAATCAGTGTGACTACCGAAAAATGGTAGAATCCGGGCCATTAACGAGATCAGGTGGAATCCGTGCGAGTACCGAAAAACTGACCAGGCGAGTACCCCAAAACGGTAGAATCAGTGTGAGTATCGAAAAATGGTAGAATCCGGGCCATTAACGAGATCAGGTGGAATCCGTGCGAGTACCGAATATCTGACAAGGCGAGTACCCCAAAAGGGTAGAATCAGTGTCTGTACCGAAAAATGGTAGAATCCGGGCCATTAACGAGATCAGGTGGAATCCGTGCGAGTACCGAAAAACTGACCAGGCGAGTACCCCAAAAGGGTAGAATCAGTGTGACTACCGAAAAATGGTAGAATCCGGGCCATTAACGAGATCAGGTGGAATCCGTGCGAGTACCGAAAAACTGCCAGGCGAGTACCCCAAAACGGTAGAATCAGTGTGAGTATCGAAAAATGGTAGAATCCGGGCCATTAACGAGATCAGGTGGAATCCGTGCGAGTACCGAAAAACTGACCAGGCGAGTACCCCAAAAGGGTAGAATCAGTGTGAGTACCGAAAAATAGTAGAATCCAGGCCATTAACAAGATCAGGTTGAATCCGTGCGAGTACCGAAAAACTGACCGGGCGAGTACCCGAAAAGGGTTGAATTAGTGTGTGTACCGAAAAATGGTAGACTCCGAGCCATTAACGAGATCAGGTGGAATCCGTGCGAGTACCGAAAAACTGACCAGGCGAGTACCCCAAAAGGGTAGAATCAGTGTGAGTACCGAAAAATGGTAGAATCCGAGCCATTAACGAGATCAGGTCGAATCCGTGCGAGTACCGAAAAACTGACCGGGCGAGTACCCGAAGAGGGTTGAATCAGTGTGAGTACCGAAAAATGGTAGAATCCGGGCCAGTAACGAGATCAGGTGGAATCCGTGCGAGTACCGAAAAACTGACCGGGCGAGTACCCGAAGAGGGTTGAATCAGTGTGAGTACTGAAAAATGGTAGAATCCGGGCCAGTAACGAGATCAGGTGGAATCCGTGCGAGTACTGAAAAACTGACCTGGCGAGTACCCCAAAAGGGTAGAATCAGTGTGAGTACCGAAAAATGGTAGAATCCGGGCCAGTAACGAGATCAGGTGGAATCCGTGCGAGTACCGAAAATCTGACCAGGCGAGTACCCCAAAAGGGTAGAATCAGTGTGAGTACCGAAAAATGGTAGAATCCGAGCCATTAACGAGATCAGGTCGAATCCGTGCGAGTTCCGAAAAACTGACCGAGCGAGTACCCGAAAAGGGTTGAATCGGTGTGAGTACCGAAAAATGGTAGAATCCGGGCCAGTAACGAGATCAGGTGGAATCCGTGCGAGTACCGAAAATCTGACCAGGCGAGTACCCCAAAAGGGTAGAATCAGTGTGAGTACCGAAAAATGGTAGAATCCGAGCCATTAACGAGATCAGGTCGAATCCGTGCGAGTACCGAAAAACTGACCAAGCGAGTACCCCAAAACGGTAGAATCAGTGTGCGTACCGAAAAATAGTAGAATCCGGGCCATTAACAAGATCAGGTTGAATCCGTGCGAGTACCGAAAAACTGACCGGGCGAGTACCCGAAAAGGGTTGAATTAGTGTGTGTACCGAAAAATGGTAGACTCCGAGCCATTAACGAGATCAGGTGGAATCCGTGCGAGTACCGAAAAACTGACCAGGCGAGTACCCCAAAAGTGTAGAATCAGTGTGAGTACCGAAAAATGGTAGAATCCGAGCCATTAACGAGATCCGGTCGAATCCGTGCGAGTACCGAAAAACTGACCGGGCGAGTACCCGAAGAGGGTTGAATCAGTGTGAGTACCGAAAAATGGTAGACTCCGGGCCATTAACGAGATCAGGTGGAATCCGTGCGAGTACCGAAAAACTGACCAGGCGAGTACCCGAAGAGGGTTGAATCAGTGTGAGTACCGAAAAATGGTAGAATCCGAGCCATTAACGAGATCAGGTCGAATCCGTGCGAGTACCGAAAAACTGACCAGGGTAGTACCCCAAAACGGTAGAATCAGTGTGACTACCGAAAAATGGTAGAATCCGGGCCATTAACGAGATCAGGTGGAATCCGTGCGAGTACCGAAAAACTGACCAGGCGAGTACCCCAAAACGGTAGAATCAGTGTGAGTATCGAAAAATGGTAGAATCCGGGCCATTAACGAGATCAGGTGGAATCCGTGCGAGTACCGAATATCTGACAAGGCGAGTACCCCAAAAGGGTAGAATCAGTGTCTGTACCGAAAAATGGTAGAATCCGGGCCATTAACGAGATCAGGTGGAATCCGTGCGAGTACCGAAAAACTGACCAGGCGAGTACCCCAAAAGGGTAGAATCAGTGTGACTACCGAAAAATGGTAGAATCCGGGCCATTAACGAGATCAGGTGGAATCCGTGCGAGTACCGAAAAACTGCCAGGCGAGTACCCCAAAACGGTAGAATCAGTGTGAGTATCGAAAAATGGTAGAATCCGGGCCATTAACGAGATCAGGTGGAATCCGTGCGAGTACCGAAAAACTGACCAGGCGAGTACCCCAAAAGGGTAGAATCAGTGTGAGTACCGAAAAATAGTAGAATCCAGGCCATTAACAAGA
The DNA here is from genome assembly GCA_946000715.1 of Vitis cinerea var. helleri x Vitis riparia. Classification (NCBI taxonomy): domain Eukaryota; kingdom Viridiplantae; phylum Streptophyta; class Magnoliopsida; order Vitales; family Vitaceae; genus Vitis; species Vitis cinerea var. helleri x Vitis riparia. The sequence continues at coordinate 12,947,030 of OX254015.1, forward strand.
TCAGGTTGAATCCGTGCGAGTACCGAAAAACTGACCGGGCGAGTACCCGAAAAGGGTTGAATTAGTGTGTGTACCGAAAAATGGTAGACTCCGAGCCATTAACGAGATCAGGTGGAATCCGTGCGAGTACCGAAAAACTGACCAGGCGAGTACCCCAAAAGGGTAGAATCAGTGTGAGTACCGAAAAATGGTAGAATCCGAGCCATTAACGAGATCAGGTCGAATCCGTGCGAGTACCGAAAAACTGACCGGGCGAGTACCCGAAGAGGGTTGAATCAGTGTGAGTACCGAAAAATGGTAGAATCCGGGCCAGTAACGAGATCAGGTGGAATCCGTGCGAGTACCGAAAAACTGACCGGGCGAGTACCCGAAGAGGGTTGAATCAGTGTGAGTACTGAAAAATGGTAGAATCCGGGCCAGTAACGAGATCAGGTGGAATCCGTGCGAGTACTGAAAAACTGACCTGGCGAGTACCCCAAAAGGGTAGAATCAGTGTGAGTACCGAAAAATGGTAGAATCCGGGCCAGTAACGAGATCAGGTGGAATCCGTGCGAGTACCGAAAATCTGACCAGGCGAGTACCCCAAAAGGGTAGAATCAGTGTGAGTACCGAAAAATGGTAGAATCCGAGCCATTAACGAGATCAGGTCGAATCCGTGCGAGTTCCGAAAAACTGACCGAGCGAGTACCCGAAAAGGGTTGAATCGGTGTGAGTACCGAAAAATGGTAGAATCCGGGCCAGTAACGAGATCAGGTGGAATCCGTGCGAGTACCGAAAAACTGACCAGGCGAGTACCCCAAAAGGGTAGAATCAGTGTGAGTACCGAAAAATGGTAGAATCCGAGCCATTAACGAGATCAGGTCGAATCCGTGCGAGTACCGAAAAACTGACCGGGCGAGTACACGAAGAGGGTTGAATCAGTGTGAGTACCGAAAAATGGTAGAATCCGGGCCAGTAACGAGATCAGGTGGAATCCGTGCGAGTACCGAAAAACTGACCAGGCGAGTACCCCAAAAGGGTAGAATCAGTGTGAGTACCGAAAAATAGTAGAATCCGGGCCATTAACAAGATCAGGTTGAATCCGTGCGAGTACCGAAAAACTGACCGGGCGAGTACCCGAAAAGGGTTGAATTAGTGTGTGTACCGAAAAATGGTAGACTCCGAGCCATTAACGAGATCAGGTGGAATCCGTGCGAGTACCGAAAAACTGACCAGGCCAGTACCCCAAAAGGGTAGAATCAGTGTGAGTACCGAAAAATGGTAGAATCCGAGCCATTAACGAGATCAGGTCGAATCCGTGCGAGTACCGAAAAACTGACCGGGCGAGTACCCGAAGAGGGTTGAATCAGTGTGAGTACCGAAAAATGGTAGAATCCGAGCCATTAACGAGATCAGGTCGAATCCGTGCGAGTACCGAAAAACTGACCGGGCGAGTACCCGAAAAGGGTTGAATTAGTGTGTGTACCGAAAAATGGTAGAATCCGGGCCATTAACGAGATCAGGTGGAATCCGTGCGAGTACTGAAAAACTGACCAGGCGAGTACCCCAAAAGGGTAGAATCAGTGTGAGTACCGAAAAATAGTAGAATCCGGGCCATTAACAAGATCAGGTTGAATCCGTGCGAGTACCGAAAAACTGACCGGGCGAGTACCCGAAGAGGGTTGAATCAGTGTGAGTACCGAAAAATGGTAGAATCCGAGCCATTAACGAGATCAGGTGGAATCCGTGCGAGTACCGAAAATCTGACCAGGCGAGTACCCCAAAAGGGTAGAATCAGTGTGAGTACCGAAAAATGGTAGAATCCGAGCCATTAACGAGATCAGGTCGAATCCGTGCGAGTACCGAAAAACTGACCAGGCGAGTACCCCAAAACGGTAGAATCAGTGTGACTACCGAAAAATGGTAAATTCCGAGCCATTAACGAGATCAGGTGGAATCCGTGCGAGTACCGAAAAACTGCCAGGCGAGTACCCCAAAACGGTAGAATCAGTGTGAGTATCGAAAAATGGTAGAATCCGGGCCATTAACGAGATCAGGTGGAATCCGTGCGAGTACCGAAAAACTGACCAGGCGAGTACCCCAAAAGGGTAGAATCAGTGTGAGTACCGAAAAATAGTAGAATCCGGGCCATTAACAAGATCAGGTTGAATCCGTGCGAGTACCGAAAAACTGACCGGGCGAGTACCCGAAAAGGGTTGAATTAGTGTGTGTACCGAAAAATGGTAGACTCCGAGCCATTAACGAGATCAGGTGGAATCCGTGCGAGTACCGAAAAACTGACCAGGCGTGTACCCCAAAAGTGTAGAATCAGTGTGAGTACCAAAAAATGGTAGAATCCGAGCCATTAACGAGATCAGGTCGAATCCGTGCGAGTACCGAAAAACTGACCGGGCGAGTACCCGAAGAGGGTTGAATCAGTGTGAGTACCGAAAAATGGTAGAATCCGGGCCAGTAACGAGATCAGGTGGAATCCGTGCGAGTACCGAAAAACTGACCAGGCGAGTACCCCAAAAGGGTAGAATCAGTGTGAGTACCGAAAAATAGTAGAATCCGGGCCATTAACAAGATCAGGTTGAATCCGTGCGAGTACCGAAAAACTGACCGGGCGAGTACCCGAAAAGGGTTGAATTAGTGTGTGTACCGAAAAATGGTAGACTCCGAGCCATTTACGAGATCAGGTGGAATCCGTGCGAGTACCGAAAAACTGACCAGGCAAGTACCCCAAAAGGGTAGAATCAATGTGAGTACCGAAAAATGGTAGAATCCGAGCCATTAACGAGATCAGGTCGAATCCGTGCGAGTACCGAAAAACTGACCGGGCGAGTACTCGAAGAGGGTTGAATCAGTGTGAGTACCGAAAAATGGTAGAATCCGAGCCATTAACGAGATCAGGTCGAATCCGTGCGAGTACCGAAAAACTGACCGGGCGAGTACCCGAAGAGGGTTGAATCAGTGTGAGTACCGAAAAATGGTAGAATCCGAGCCATTAACGAGATCAGGTGGAATCCGTGCGAGTACCGAAAAACTGACCGGGCGAGTACCCGAAAAGGGTTGAATTAGTGTGTGTACCGAAAAATGGTAGACTCCGAGCCATTAACGAGATCAGGTGGAATCCGTGCGAGTACCGAAAAACTGACCAGGCAAGTACCCCAAAAGGGTAGAATCAGTGTGAGTACCGAAAAATGGTAGAATCCGAGCCATTAACGAGATCAGGTCGAATCCGTGCGAGTACCGAAAAACTGACCGGGCGAGTACCCGAAGAGGGTTGAATCAGTGTGAGTACCGAAAAATGGTAGAATCCGAGCCATTAACGAGATCAGGTCGAATCCGTGCGAGTACCGAAAAACTGACCAGGGTAGTACCCCAAAACGGTAGAATCAGTGTGACTACCGAAAAATGGTAGAATCCGGGCCATTAACGAGATCAGGTGGAATCCGTGCGAGTACCGAAAAACTGACCAGGCGAGTACCCCAAAAGGGTAGAATCAGTGTGAGTACCGAAAAATAGTAGAATCCGGGCCATTAACAAGATCAGGTTGAATCCGTGCGAGTACCGAAAAACTGACCGGGCGAGTACCCGAAAAGGGTTGAATTAGTGTGTGTACCGAAAAATGGTAGACTCCGAGCCATTAACGAGATCAGGTCGAATCCATGCGAGTACCGAAAAACTGACCAGGCGAGTACCCCAAAACGGTAGAATCAGTGTGCGTACCGAAAAATAGTAGAATCCGGGCCATTAACAAGATCAGGTTGAATCCGTGCGAGTACCGAAAAACTGACCGGGCGAGTACCCGAAAAGGGTTGAATTAGTGTGAGTACCGAAAAATGGTAGACTCCGGGCCATTAACGAGATCAGGTGGAATCCGTGCGAGTACTGAAAATCTGACCAGGCGAGTACCCCAAAAGGGTAGAATCAGTGTGAGTACTGAAAAATGGTAGAATCCGAGCCATTAACGAGGTCAGGTCGAATCCGTGTGAGTACCGAAAAACTGACCAGGCGAGTACCCCAAAACGGTAGAATCAGTGTGACTACCGAAAAATGGTAGAATCCGAGCCATTAACGAGATCAGGTGGAATCCGTGCGAGTACCGAAAAACTGCCAGGCGAGTACCCCAAAACGGTAGAATCAGTGTGAGTATCGAAAAATGGTAGAATCCGGGCCATTAACGAGATCAGGTGGAATCCGTGCGAGTACCGAAAAACTGACCAGGCGAGTACCCCAAAAGGGTAGAATCAGTGTGAGTACCGAAAAATAGTAGAATCCGGGCCATTAACAAGATCAGGTTGAATCCGTGCGAGTACCGAAAAACTGACCGGGCGAGTACCCGAAAAGGGTTGAATTAGTGTGTGTACCGAAAAATGGTAGACTCCGAGCCATTAACGAGATCAGGTGGAATCCGTGCGAGTACCGAAAAACTGACTAGGCGAGTACCCCAAAAGTGTAGAATCAGTGTGAGTACCGAAAAATGGTAGAATCCGAGCCATTAACGAGATCAGGTCGAATCCGTGCGAGTACCGAAAAACTGACCGGGCGAGTACCCGAAGAGGGTTGAATCAGTGTGAGTACCGAAAAATGGTAGACTCCGGGCCATTAACGAGATCAGGTGGAATCCGTGCGAGTACCGAAAAACTGACCAGGCGAGTACCCCAAAAGGGTAGAATCAGTGTGAGTACCGAAAAATAGTAGAATCCGGGCCATTAACAAGATCAGGTTGACTCCGTGCGAGTACCGAAAAACTGACCGGGCGAGTACCCGAAAAGGGTTGAATTAGTGTGTGTACCGAAAAATGGTAGACTCCGAGCCATTAACGAGATTAGGTGGAATCCGTGCGAGTACCGAAAAACTGACCAGGCAAGTACCCCAAAAGGGTAGAATCAGTGTGAGTACCGAAAAATGGTAGAATCCGGCCATTAACGAGATCAGGTGGAATCCGTGCGAGTACCGAAAAACTGACCAGGCGAGTACCCCAAAACGGTAGAATCAGTGTGAGTATCGAAAAATGGTAGAATCCGGGCCATTAACGAGATCAGGTGGAATCCGTGCGAGTACCGAATATCTGACAAGGCGAGTACCCCAAAAGGGTAGAATCAGTGTCTGTACCGAAAAATGGTAGAATCCGGGCCATTAACGAGATCAGGTGGAATCCGTGCGAGTACCGAAAAACTGACCAGGCGAGTACCCCAAAAGGGTAGAATCAGTGTGACTACCGAAAAATGGTAGAATCCGGGCCATTAACGAGATCAGGTGGAATCCGTGCGAGTACCGAAAAACTGCCAGGCGAGTACCCCAAAACGGTAGAATCAGTGTGAGTATCGAAAAATGGTAGAATCCGGGCCATTAACGAGATCAGGTGGAATCCGTGCGAGTACCGAAAAACTGACCAGGCGAGTACCCCAAAAGGGTAGAATCAGTGTGAGTACCGAAAAATAGTAGAATCCGGGCCATTAACAAGATCAGGTTGAATCCGTGCGAGTACCGAAAAACTGACCGGGCGAGTACCCGAAAAGGGTTGAATTAGTGTGTGTACCGAAAAATGGTAGACTCCGAGCCATTAACGAGATCAGGTGGAATCCGTGCGAGTACCGAAAATCTGACCAGGCGAGTACCCCAAAAGGGTAGAATCAGTGTGAGTACCGAAAAATGGTAGAATCCGAGCCATTAACGAGATCAGGTCGAATCCGTGCGAGTACCGAAAAACTGACCAGGCGAGTACCCCAAAACGGTAGAATCAGTGTGACTACCGAAAAATGGTAGAATCCGGGCGATTAACGAGATCAGGTCGAATCCGTGCGAGTACCGAAAAACTGACCAGGCGAGTACCCCAAAACGGTAGAATCAGTGTGACTACCGAAAAATGGTAGAATCCGGGCCATTAACGAGATCAGGTGGAATCCGTGCGAGTACCGAAAAACTGACCGGGCGAGTACCCGAAAAGGGTTGAATTAGTGTGTGTACCGAAAAATGGTAGACTCCGAGCCATTAACGAGATCAGGTGGAATCCGTGCGAGTACCGAAAAACTGACCAGGCAAGTACCCCAAAAGGGTAGAATCAGTGTGAGTACCGAAAAATGGTAGAATCCGAGCCATTAACGAGATCAGGTCGAATCCGTGCGAGTACCGAAAAACTGACCGGGCGAGTACCCGAAGAGGGTTGAATCAGTGTGAGTACCGAAAAATGGTAGAATCCGGGCCAGTAACGAGATCAGGTGGAATCCGTGCGAGTACTGAAAAACTGACCAGGCGAGTACCCCAAAAGGGTAGAATCTGTGTGAGTACCGAAAAATGGTAGAATTCGGGCCAGTAACGAGATCAGGTCGAATCCGTGCGAGTACCGAAAAACTGACCGGGCGAGTACCCGAAGAGGGTTGAATCAGTGTGAGTACCGAAAAATGGTAGAATCCGGGCCAGTAACGAGATCAGGTGGAATCCGTGCGAGTACTGAAAAACTGACCAGGCGAGTACCCCAAAAGGGTAGAATCTGTGTGAGTACCGAAAAATGGTAGAATTCGGGCCAGTAACGAGATCAGGTCGAATCCGTGCGAGTACCGAAAAACTGACCGGGCGAGTACCCGAAGAGGGTTGAATCAGTGTGAGTACCGAAAAATGGTAGAATCCGGGCCAGTAACGAGATCAGGTGGAATCCGTGCGAGTACCGAAAATCTGACCAGGCGAGTACCCCAAAACGGTAGAATCAGTGTGACTACCGAAAAATGGTAGAATCCGGGCCATTAACGAGATCAGGTCGAATCCGTGCGAGTACCGAAAAACTGACCAGGCGAGTACCCCAAAACGGTAGAATCAGTGTGACTACCGAAAAATGGTAGAATCCGGGCCATTAACGAGATCAGGTGGAATCCGTGCGAGTACCGAAAAACTGCCAGGCGAGTACCCCAAAACGGTAGAATCAGTGTGAGTATCGAAAAATGGTAGAATCCGGGACATTAACGAGATCAGGTCGAATCCGTGCGAGTACCGAATATCTGACAAGGCGAGTACCCCAAAAGGGTAGAATCAGTGTCTGTACCGAAAAATGGTAGAATCCGGGCCATTAACGAGATCAGGTGGAATCCGTGCGAGTACCGAAAAACTGACCAGGCGAGTACCCCAAAACGGTAGAATCAGTGTGAGTATCGAAAAATGGTAGAATCCGGGCCATTAACGAGATCAGGTGGAATCCGTGCGAGTACCGAATATCTGACAAGGCGAGTACCCCAAAAGGGTAGAATCAGTGTCTGTACCGAAAAATGGTAGAATCCGGGCCATTAACGAGATCAGGTGGAATCCGTGCGAGTACCGAAAAACTGACCAGGCGAGTACCCCAAAACGGTAGAATCAGTGTGAGTACCGAAAAATGGTAGAATCCGAGCCGTTAACGAGATCAGGTCGAATCCGTGCGAGTACCGAAAAACTGACCGGGCAAGTACCCGAAAAGGGTTGAATTAGTGTGAGTACCGAAAAATGGTAGACTCCGGGCCATTAACGAGATCAGGTGGAATCCGTGCGAGTACCGAAAAACTGACCAGGCGAGTACCCCAAAAGGGTAGAATCAGTGTGACTACCGAAAAATGGTAGAATCCGGGCCATTAACGAGATCAGGTGGAATCCGTGCGAGTACCGAAAAACTGCCAGGCGAGTACCCCAAAACGGTAGAATCAGTGTGAGTATCGAAAAATGGTAGAATCCGGGCCATTAACGAGATCAGGTGGAATCCGTGCGAGTACCGAAAAACTGACCGGGCGAGTACCCGAAAAGGGTTGAATTAGTGTGTGTACCGAAAAATGGTAGACTCCGAGCCATTAACGAGATCAGGTGGAATCCGTGCGAGTACCGAAAAACTGACCAGGCGAGTACCCCAAAAGTGTAGAATCAGTGTGAGTACCGAAAAATGGTAGAATCCGAGCCATTAACGAGATCAGGTCGAATCCGTGCGAGTACCGAAAAACTGACCGGGCGAGTACCCGAAGAGGGTTGAATCAGTGTGAGTACCGAAAAATGGTAGACTCCGGGCCGTTAACGAGATCAGGTGGAATCCGTGCGAGTACCGAAAAACTGACCAGGCGAGTACCCCAAAAGGGTAGAATCAGTGTGAGTACCGAAAAATAGTAGAATCCGGGCCATTAACAAGATCAGGTTGACTCCGTGCGAGTACCGAAAAACTGACCGGGCGAGTACCCGAAAAGGGTTGAATTAGTGTGTGTACCGAAAAATGGTAGACTCCGAGCCATTAACGAGATCAGGTGGAATCCGTGCGAGTACCGAAAAACTGACCAGGCAAGTACCCCAAAAGGGTAGAATCAGTGTGAGTACCGAAAAATGGTAGAATCCGAGCCATTAACGAGATCAGGTCGAATCCGTGCGAGTACCGAAAAACTGACCGGGCGAGTACCCGAAGAGGGTTGAATCAGTGTGAGTACCGAAAAATGGTAGAATCCGGGCCAGTAACGAGATCAGGTGGAATCCCTGCGAGTACTGAAAAACTGACCAGGCGAGTACCCCAAAAGGGTAGAATCTGTGTGAGTACCGAAAAATGGTAGAATCCGAGCCATTAACGAGATCAGGTCCAATCCGTGCGAGTACCGAAAAACTGACCGGGCAGGTACCCGAAAAGGGTTGAATTAGTGTGAGTACCGAAAAATGGTAGACTCCGAGCCATTAACGAGATCAGGTGGAATCCGTGCGAGTACCGAAAATCTGACCAGGCGAGTACCCAAAAAGGGTAGAATCAGTGTGAGTACCGAAAAATGGTAGAATCCGAGCCATTAACGAGATCAGGTCGAATCCGTGCGAGTACCGAAAAACTGACCAGGCGAGTACCCCAAAACGGTAGAATCAGTGTGACTACCGAAAAATGGTAGAATCCGGGCCATTAACGAGATCAGGTGGAATCCGTGCGAGTACCGAAAAACTGGCCAGGCGAGTACCCCAAAACGGTAGAATCAGTGTGACTACCGAAAAATGGTAGAATCCGGGCCATTAACGAGATCAGGTGGAATCCGTGCGAGTACCGAAAAACTGACCGGGCGAGTACCCGAAAAGGGTTGAATTAGTGTGTGTACCGAAAAATGGTAGACTCCGAGCCATTAACGAGATCAGGTGGAATCCGTGCGAGTACCGAAAAACTGACCAGGCGAGTACCCCAAAAGTGTAGAATCAGTGTGAGTACCGAAAAATGGTAGAATCCGAGCCATTAACGAGATCAGGTCGAATCCGTGCGAGTACCGAAAAACTGACCGGGCGAGTACCCGAAAAGGGTTGAATTAGTGTGTGTACCGAAAAATGGTAGACTCCGAGCCATTAACGAGATCAGGTGGAATCCGTGCGAGTACCGAAAAACTGACCAGGCAAGTACCCCAAAAGGGTAGAATCAGTGTGAGTACCGAAAAATGGTAGAATCCGAGCCATTAACGAGATCAGGTCGAATCCGTGCGAGTACCGAAAAACTGACCGGGCGAGTACCCGAAGAGGGTTGAATCAGTGTGAGTACCGAAAAATGGTAGAATCCGGGCCAGTAACGAGATCAGGTGGAATCCGTGCGAGTACTGAAAAACTGACCAGGCGAGTACCCCAAAAGGGTAGAATCTGTGTGAGTACCGAAAAATGGTAGAATTCGGGCCAGTAACGAGATCAGGTCGAATCCGTGCGAGTACCGAAAAATTGACCGGGCGAGTACCCGAAGAGGGTTGAATCAGTGTGAGTACCGAAAAATGGTAGAATCCGGGCCATTAACGAGATCAGGTGGAATCCGTGCGAGTACCGAAAAACTGACCGGGCGAGTACCCGAAAAGGGTTGAATTAGTGTGTGTACCGAAAAATGGTAGACTCCGAGCCATTAACGAGATCAGGTGGAATCCGTGCGAGTACCGAAAAACTGACCAGGCGAGTACCCCAAAAGTGTAGAATCAGTGTGAGTACCGAAAAATGGTAGAATCCGAGCCATTAACGAGATCAGGTCGAATCCGTGCGAGTACCGAAAAACTGACCGGGCGAGTACCCGAAGAGGGTTGAATCAGTGTGAGTACCGAAAAATGGTAGACTCCGGGCCGTTAACGAGATCAGGTGGAATCCGTGCGAGTACCGAAAAACTGACCAGGCGAGTACCCCAAAAGGGTAGAATCAGTGTGAGTACCGAAAAATAGTAGAATCCGGGCCATTAACAAGATCAGGTTGACTCCGTGCGAGTACCGAAAAACTGACCGGGCGAGTACCCGAAAAGGGTTGAATTAGTGTGTGTACCGAAAAATGGTAGACTCCGAGCCATTAACGAGATCAGGTGGAATCCGTGCGAGTACCGAAAAACTGACCAAGCAAGTACCCCAAAAGGGTAGAATCAGTGTGAGTACCGAAAAATGGTAGAATCCGAGCCATTAACGAGATTAGGTCGAATCCGTGCGAGTACCGAAAAACTGACCGGGCGAGTACCCGAAGAGGGTTGAATCAGTGTGAGTACCGAAAAATGGTAGAATCCGGGCCAGTAACGAGATCAGGTGGAATCCCTGCGAGTACTGAAAAACTGACCAGGCGAGTACCCCAAAAGGGTAGAATCTGTGTGAGTACCGAAAAATGGTAGAATCCGAGCCATTAACGAGATCAGGTCCAATCCGTGCGAGTACCGAAAAACTGACCGGGCAGGTACCCGAAAAGGGTTGAATTAGTGTGAGTACCGAAAAATGGTAGACTCCGAGCCATTAACGAGATCAGGTGGAATCCGTGCGAGTACCGAAAATCTGACCAGGCGAGTACCCAAAAAGGGTAGAATCAGTGTGAGTACCGAAAAATGGTAGAATCCGAGCCATTAACGAGATCAGGTCGAATCCGTGCGAGTACCGAAAAACTGACCAGGCGAGTACCCCAAAACGGTAGAATCAGTGTGACTACCGAAAAATGGTAGAATCCGGGCCATTAACGAGATCAGGTGGAATCCGTGCGAGTACCGAAAAACTGGCCAGGCGAGTACCCCAAAACGGTAGAATCAGTGTGACTACCGAAAAATGGTAGAATCCGGGCCATTAACGAGATCAGGTGGAATCCGTGCGAGTACCGAAAAACTGACCGGGCGAGTACCCGAAAAGGGTTGAATTAGTGTGTGTACCGAAAAATGGTAGACTCCGAGCCATTAACGAGATCAGGTGGAATCCGTGCGAGTACCGAAAAACTGACCAGGCGAGTACCCCAAAAGTGTAGAATCAGTGTGAGTACCGAAAAATGGTAGAATCCGAGCCATTAACGAGATCAGGTCGAATCCGTGCGAGTACCGAAAAACTGACCGGGCGAGTACCCGAAAAGGGTTGAATTAGTGTGTGTACCGAAAAATGGTAGACTCCGAGCCATTAACGAGATCAGGTGGAATCCGTGCGAGTACCGAAAAACTGACCAGGCAAGTACCCCAAAAGGGTAGAATCAGTGTGAGTACCGAAAAATGGTAGAATCCGAGCCATTAACGAGATCAGGTCGAATCCGTGCGAGTACCGAAAAACTGACCGGGCGAGTACCCGAAGAGGGTTGAATCAGTGTGAGTACCGAAAAATGGTAGAATCCGGGCCAGTAACGAGATCAGGTGGAATCCGTGCGAGTACTGAAAAACTGACCAGGCGAGTACCCCAAAAGGGTAGAATCTGTGTGAGTACCGAAAAATGGTAGAATTCGGGCCAGTAACGAGATCAGGTCGAATCCGTGCGAGTACCGAAAAATTGACCGGGCGAGTACCCGAAGAGGGTTGAATCAGTGTGAGTACCGAAAAATGGTAGAATCCGGGCCATTAACGAGATCAGGTGGAATCCGTGCGAGTACCGAAAAACTGACCGGGCGAGTACCCGAAAAGGGTTGAATTAGTGTGTGTACCGAAAAATGGTAGACTCCGAGCCATTAACGAGATCAGGTGGAATCCGTGCGAGTACCGAAAAACTGACCAGGCAAGTACCCCAAAAGGGTAGAATCAGTGTGAGTACCGAAAAATGGTAGAATCCGAGCCATTAACGAGATCAGGTCGAATCCGTGCGAGTACCGAAAAACTGACCGGGCGAGTACCCGAAGAGGGTTGAATCAGTGTGAGTACCGAAAAATGGTAGACTCCGGGCCGTTAACGAGATCAGGTGGAATCCGTGCGAGTACCGAAAAACTGACCAGGCGAGTACCCCAAAAGGGTAGAATCAGTGTGAGTACCGAAAAATAGTAGAATCCGGGCCATTAACAAGATCAGGTTGACTCCGTGCGAGTACCGAAAAACTGACCGGGCGAGTACCCGAAAAGGGTTGAATTAGTGTGTGTACCGAAAAATGGTAGACTCCGAGCCATTAACGAGATCAGGTGGAATCCGTGCGAGTACCGAAAAACTGACCAGGCAAGTACCCCAAAAGGGTAGAATCAGTGTGAGTACCGAAAAATGGTAGAATCCGAGCCATTAACGAGATCAGGTCCAATCCGTGCGAGTACCGAAAAACTGACCGGGCAGGTACCCGAAAAGGGTTGAATTAGTGTGAGTACCGAAAAATGGTAGACTCCGAGCCATTAACGAGATCAGGTGGAATCCGTGCGAGTACCGAAAATCTGACCAGGCGAGTACCCAAAAAGGGTAGAATCAGTGTGAGTACCGAAAAATGGTAGAATCCGAGCCATTAACGAGATCAGGTCGAATCCGTGCGAGTACCGAAAAACTGACCAGGCGAGTACCCCAAAACGGTAGAATCAGTGTGACTACCGAAAAATGGTAGAATCCGGGCCATTAACGAGATCAGGTGGAATCCGTGCGAGTACCGAAAAACTGGCCAGGCGAGTACCCCAAAACGGTAGAATCAGTGTGACTACCGAAAAATGGTAGAATCCGGGCCATTAACGAGATCAGGTGGAATCCGTGCGAGTACCGAAAAACTGACCGGGCGAGTACCCGAAAAGGGTTGAATTAGTGTGTGTACCGAAAAATGGTAGACTCCGAGCCATTAACGAGATCAGGTGGAATCCGTGCGAGTACCGAAAAACTGACCAGGCGAGTACCCCAAAAGTGTAGAATCAGTGTGAGTACCGAAAAATGGTAGAATCCGAGCCATTAACGAGATCAGGTCGAATCCGTGCGAGTACCGAAAAACTGACCGGGCGAGTACCCGAAAAGGGTTGAATTAGTGTGTGTACCGAAAAATGGTAGACTCCGAGCCATTAACGAGATCAGGTGGAATCCGTGCGAGTACCGAAAAACTGACCAGGCAAGTACCCCAAAAGGGTAGAATCAGTGTGAGTACCGAAAAATGGTAGAATCCGAGCCATTAACGAGATCAGGTCGAATCCGTGCGAGTACCGAAAAACTGACCGGGCGAGTACCCGAAGAGGGTTGAATCAGTGTGAGTACCGAAAAATGGTAGACTCCGGGCCGTTAACGAGATCAGGTGGAATCCGTGCGAGTACCGAAAAACTGACCAGGCGAGTACCCCAAAAGGGTAGAATCAGTGTGAGTACCGAAAAATAGTAGAATCCGGGCCATTAACAAGATCAGGTTGACTCCGTGCGAGTACCGAAAAACTGACCGGGCGAGTACCCGAAAAGGGTTGAATTAGTGTGTGTACCGAAAAATGGTAGACTCCGAGCCATTAACGAGATCAGGTGGAATCCGTGCGAGTACCGAAAAACTGACCAGGCAAGTACCCCAAAAGGGTAGAATCAGTGTGAGTACCGAAAAATGGTAGAATCCGAGCCATTAACGAGATCAGGTCCAATCCGTGCGAGTACCGAAAAACTGACCGGGCAGGTACCCGAAAAGGGTTGAATTAGTGTGAGTACCGAAAAATGGTAGACTCCGAGCCATTAACGAGATCAGGTGGAATCCGTGCGAGTACCGAAAATCTGACCAGGCGAGTACCCAAAAAGGGTAGAATCAGTGTGAGTACCGAAAAATGGTAGAATCCGAGCCATTAACGAGATCAGGTCGAATCCGTGCGAGTACCGAAAAACTGACCAGGCGAGTACCCCAAAACGGTAGAATCAGTGTGACTACCGAAAAATGGTAGAATCCGGGCCATTAACGAGATCAGGTGGAATCCGTGCGAGTACCGAAAAACTGGCCAGGCGAGTACCCCAAAACGGTAGAATCAGTGTGACTACCGAAAAATGGTAGAATCCGGGCCATTAACGAGATCAGGTGGAATCCGTGCGAGTACCGAAAAACTGACCGGGCGAGTACCCGAAAAGGGTTGAATTAGTGTGTGTACCGAAAAATGGTAGACTCCGAGCCATTAACGAGATCAGGTGGAATCCGTGCGAGTACCGAAAAACTGACCAGGCGAGTACCCCAAAAGTGTAGAATCAGTGTGAGTACCGAAAAATGGTAGAATCCGAGCCATTAACGAGATCAGGTCGAATCCGTGCGAGTACCGAAAAACTGACCGGGCGAGTACCCGAAAAGGGTTGAATTAGTGTGTGTACCGAAAAATGGTAGACTCCGAGCCATTAACGAGATCAGGTGGAATCCGTGCGAGTACCGAAAAACTGACCAGGCAAGTACCCCAAAAGGGTAGAATCAGTGTGAGTACCGAAAAATGGTAGAATCCGAGCCATTAACGAGATCAGGTCGAATCCGTGCGAGTACCGAAAAACTGACCGGGCGAGTACCCGAAGAGGGTTGAATCAGTGTGAGTACCGAAAAATGGTAGAATCCGGGCCAGTAACGAGATCAGGTGGAATCCGTGCGAGTACTGAAAAACTGACCAGGCGAGTACCCCAAAAGGGTAGAATCTGTGTGAGTACCGAAAAATGGTAGAATTCGGGCCAGTAACGAGATCAGGTCGAATCCGTGCGAGTACCGAAAAATTGACCGGGCGAGTACCCGAAGAGGGTTGAATCAGTGTGAGTACCGAAAAATGGTAGAATCCGGGCCATTAACGAGATCAGGTGGAATCCGTGCGAGTACCGAAAAACTGACCGGGCGAGTACCCGAAAAGGGTTGAATTAGTGTGTGTACCGAAAAATGGTAGACTCCGAGCCATTAACGAGATCAGGTGGAATCCGTGCGAGTACCGAAAAACTGACCAGGCAAGTACCCCAAAAGGGTAGAATTAGTGTGAGTACCGAAAAATGGTAGAATCCGAGCCATTAACGAGATCAGGTCGAATCCGTGCGAGTACCGAAAAACTGACCGGGCGAGTACCCGAAGAGGGTTGAATCAGTGTGAGTACCGAAAAATGGTAGACTCCGGGCCGTTAACGAGATCAGGTGGAATCCGTGCGAGTACCGAAAAACTGACCAGGCGAGTACCCCAAAAGGGTAGAATCAGTGTGAGTACCGAAAAATAGTAGAATCCGGGCCATTAACAAGATCAGGTTGACTCCGTGCGAGTACCGAAAAACTGACCGGGCGAGTACCCGAAAAGGGTTGAATTAGTGTGTGTACCGAAAAATGGTAGACTCCGAGCCATTAACGAGATCAGGTGGAATCCGTGCGAGTACCGAAAAACTGACCAGGCAAGTACCCCAAAAGGGTAGAATCAGTGTGAGTACCGAAAAATGGTAGAATCCGAGCCATTAACGAGATCAGGTCCAATCCGTGCGAGTACCGAAAAACTGACCGGGCAGGTACCCGAAAAGGGTTGAATTAGTGTGAGTACCGAAAAATGGTAGACTCCGAGCCATTAACGAGATCAGGTGGAATCCGTGCGAGTACCGAAAATCTGACCAGGCGAGTACCCAAAAAGGGTAGAATCAGTGTGAGTACCGAAAAATGGTAGAATCCGAGCCATTAACGAGATCAGGTCGAATCCGTGCGAGTACCGAAAAACTGACCAGGCGAGTACCCCAAAACGGTAGAATCAGTGTGACTACCGAAAAATGGTAGAATCCGGGCCATTAACGAGATCAGGTGGAATCCGTGCGAGTACCGAAAAACTGACCAGGCGAGTACCCCAAAACGGTAGAATCAGTGTGACTACCGAAAAATGGTAGAATCCGGGCCATTAACGAGATCAGGTGGAATCCGTGCGAGTACCGAAAAACTGACCGGGCGAGTACCCGAAAAGGGTTGAATTAGTGTGTGTACCGAAAAATGGTAGACTCCGAGCCATTAACGAGATCAGGTGGAATCCGTGCGAGTACCGAAAAACTGACCAGGCGAGTACCCCAAAAGTGTAGAATCAGTGTGAGTACCGAAAAATGGTAGAATCCGAGCCATTAACGAGATCAGGTCGAATCCGTGCGAGTACCGAAAAACTGACCGGGCGAGTACCCGAAAAGGGTTGAATTAGTGTGTGTACCGAAAAATGGTAGACTCCGAGCCATTAACGAGATCAGGTGGAATCCGTGCGAGTACCGAAAAACTGACCAGGCAAGTACCCCAAAAGGGTAGAATCAGTGTGAGTACCGAAAAATGGTAGAATCCGAGCCATTAACGAGATCAGGTCGAATCCGTGCGAGTACCGAAAAACTGACCGGGCGAGTACCCGAAGAGGGTTGAATCAGTGTGAGTACCGAAAAATGGTAGAATCCGGGCCAGTAACGAGATCAGGTGGAATCCGTGCGAGTACTGAAAAACTGACCAGGCGAGTACCCCAAAAGGGTAGAATCTGTGTGAGTACCGAAAAATGGTAGAATTCGGGCCAGTAACGAGATCAGGTCGAATCCGTGCGAGTACCGAAAAATTGACCGGGCGAGTACCCGAAGAGGGTTGAATCAGTGTGAGTACCGAAAAATGGTAGAATCCGGGCCATTAACGAGATCAGGTGGAATCCGTGCGAGTACCGAAAAACTGACCGGGCGAGTACCCGAAAAGGGTTGAATTAGTGTGTGTACCGAAAAATGGTAGACTCCGAGCCATTAACGAGATCAGGTGGAATCCGTGCGAGTACCGAAAAACTGACCAGGCGAGTACCCCAAAAGTGTAGAATCAGTGTGAGTACCGAAAAATGGTAGAATCCGAGCCATTAACGAGATCAGGTCGAATCCGTGCGAGTACCGAAAAACTGACCGGGCGAGTACCCGAAGAGGGTTGAATCAGTGTGAGTACCGAAAAATGGTAGACTCCGGGCCGTTAACGAGATCAGGTGGAATCCGTGCGAGTACCGAAAAACTGACCAGGCGAGTACCCCAAAAGGGTAGAATCAGTGTGAGTACCGAAAAATAGTAGAATCCGGGCCATTAACAAGATCAGGTTGACTCCGTGCGAGTACCGAAAAACTGACCGGGCGAGTACCCGAAAAGGGTTGAATTAGTGTGTGTACCGAAAAATGGTAGACTCCGAGCCATTAACGAGATCAGGTGGAATCCGTGCGAGTACCGAAAAACTGACCAGGCAAGTACCCCAAAAGGGTAGAATCAGTGTGAGTACCGAAAAATGGTAGAATCCGAGCCATTAACGAGATCAGGTCGAATCCGTGCGAGTACCGAAAAACTGACCGGGCGAGTACCCGAAGAGGGTTGAATCAGTGTGAGTACCGAAAAATGGTAGAATCCGGGCCAGTAACGAGATCAGGTGGAATCCCTGCGAGTACTGAAAAACTGACCAGGCGAGTACCCCAAAAGGGTAGAATCTGTGTGAGTACCGAAAAATGGTAGAATCCGAGCCATTAACGAGATCAGGTCCAATCCGTGCGAGTACCGAAAAACTGACCGGGCAGGTACCCGAAAAGGGTTGAATTAGTGTGAGTACCGAAAAATGGTAGACTCCGAGCCATTAACGAGATCAGGTGGAATCCGTGCGAGTACCGAAAATCTGACCAGGCGAGTACCCAAAAAGGGTAGAATCAGTGTGAGTACCGAAAAATGGTAGAATCCGAGCCATTAACGAGATCAGGTCGAATCCGTGCGAGTACCGAAAAACTGACCAGGCGAGTACCCCAAAACGGTAGAATCAGTGTGACTACCGAAAAATGGTAGAATCCGGGCCATTAACGAGATCAGGTGGAATCCGTGCGAGTACCGAAAAACTGGCCAGGCGAGTACCCCAAAACGGTAGAATCAGTGTGACTACCGAAAAATGGTAGAATCCGGGCCATTAACGAGATCAGGTGGAATCCGTGCGAGTACCGAAAAACTGACCGGGCGAGTACCCGAAAAGGGTTGAATTAGTGTGTGTACCGAAAAATGGTAGACTCCGAGCCATTAACGAGATCAGGTGGAATCCGTGCGAGTACCGAAAAACTGACCAGGCGAGTACCCCAAAAGTGTAGAATCAGTGTGAGTACCGAAAAATGGTAGAATCCGAGCCATTAACGAGATCAGGTCGAATCCGTGCGAGTACCGAAAAACTGACCGGGCGAGTACCCGAAAAGGGTTGAATTAGTGTGTGTACCGAAAAATGGTAGACTCCGAGCCATTAACGAGATCAGGTGGAATCCGTGCGAGTACCGAAAAACTGACCAGGCAAGTACCCCAAAAGGGTAGAATCAGTGTGAGTACCGAAAAATGGTAGAATCCGAGCCATTAACGAGATCAGGTCGAATCCGTGCGAGTACCGAAAAACTGACCGGGCGAGTACCCGAAGAGGGTTGAATCAGTGTGAGTACCGAAAAATGGTAGAATCCGGGCCAGTAACGAGATCAGGTGGAATCCGTGCGAGTACTGAAAAACTGACCAGGCGAGTACCCCAAAAGGGTAGAATCTGTGTGAGTACCGAAAAATGGTAGAATCCGAGCCATTAACGAGATCAGGTCCAATCCGTGCGAGTACCGAAAAACTGACCGGGCAGGTACCCGAAAAGGGTTGAATTAGTGTGAGTACCGAAAAATGGTAGACTCCGAGCCATTAACGAGATCAGGTGGAATCCGTGCGAGTACCGAAAATCTGACCAGGCGAGTACCCAAAAAGGGTAGAATCAGTGTGAGTACCGAAAAATGGTAGAATCCGAGCCATTAACGAGATCAGGTCGAATCCGTGCGAGTACCGAAAAACTGACCGGGCGAGTACCCGAAGAGGGTTGAATCAGTGTGAGTACCGAAAAATGGTAGAATCCGGGCCAGTAACGAGATCAGGTGGAATCCGTGCGAGTACTGAAAAACTGACCAGGCGAGTACCCCAAAAGGGTAGAATCTGTGTGAGTACCGAAAAATGGTAGAATTCGGGCCAGTAACGAGATCAGGTCGAATCCGTGCGAGTACCGAAAAACTGACCGGGCGAGTACCCGAAGAGGGTTGAATCAGTGTGAGTACCGAAAAATGGTAGAATCCGGGCCAGTAACGAGATCAGGTGGAATCCGTGCGAGTACTGAAAAACTGACCAGGCGAGTACCCCAAAAGGGTAGAATCTGTGTGAGTACCGAAAAATGGTAGAATTCGGGCCAGTAACGAGATCAGGTCGAATCCGTGCGAGTACCGAAAAACTGACCGGGCGAGTACCCGAAAAGGGTTGAATTAGTGTGTGTACCGAAAAATGGTAGACTCCGAGCCATTAACGAGATCAGGTGGAATCCGTGCGAGTACCGAAAAACTGACCAGGCGAGTACCCCAAAAGTGTAGAATCAGTGTGAGTACCGAAAAATGGTAGAATCCGAGCCATTAACGAGATCAGGTCGAATCCGTGCGAGTACCGAAAAACTGACCAGGCGAGTACCCCAAAACGGTAGAATCAGTGTGACTACCGAAAAATGGTAGAATCCGGGCCATTAACGAGATCAGGTGGAATCCGTGCGAGTACCGAAAAACTGACCAGGCGAGTACCCCAAAACGGTAGAATCAGTGTGACTACCGAAAAATGGTAGAATCCGGGCCATTAACGAGATCAGGTGGAATCCGTGCGAGTACCGAAAAACTGACCGGGCGAGTACCCGAAAAGGGTTGAATTAGTGTGAGTACCGAAAAATGGTAGAATCCGGGCCAGTAACGAGATCAGGTGGAATCCGTGCGAGTACTGAAAAACTGACCAGGCGAGTACCCCAAAAGGGTAGAATCTGTGTGAGTACCGAAAAATGGTAGAATTCGGGCCAGTAACGAGATCAGGTCGAATCCGTGCGAGTACCGAAAAACTGACCGGGCGAGTACCCGAAAAGGGTTGAATTAGTGTGAGTACCGAAAAATGGTAGAATCCGAGCCATTAACGAGATCAGGTCCAATCCGTGCGAGTACCGAAAAACTGACCGGGCAGGTACCCGAAAAGGGTTGAATTAGTGTGAGTACCGAAAAATGGTAGACTCCGAGCCATTAACGAGATCAGGTGGAATCCGTGCGAGTACTGAAAAACTGACCAGGCGAGTACCCCAAAAGTGTAGAATCAGTGTGAGTACCGAAAAATGGTAGAATCCGAGCCATTAACGAGATCAGGTCGAATCCGTGCGAGTACCGAAAAACTGACCGGGCGAGTACCCGAAAAGGGTTGAATTAGTGTGTGTACCGAAAAATGGTAGACTCCGAGCCATTAACGAGATCAGGTGGAATCCGTGCGAGTACCGAAAAACTGACCAGGCGAGTACCCCAAAAGTGTAGAATCAGTGTGAGTACCGAAAAATGGTAGAATCCGAGCCATTAACGAGATCAGGTCGAATCCGTGCGAGTACCGAAAAACTGACCGGGCGAGTACCCGAAAAGGGTTGAATTAGTGTGTGTACCGAAAAATGGTAGACTCCGAGCCATTAACGAGATCAGGTGGAATCCGTGCGAGTACCGAAAAACTGACCAGGCAAGTACCCCAAAAGGGTAGAATCAGTGTGAGTACCGAAAAATGGTAGAATCCGAGCCATTAACGAGATCAGGTCGAATCCGTGCGAGTACCGAAAAACTGACCGGGCGAGTACCCGAAGAGGGTTGAATCAGTGTGAGTACCGAAAAATGGTAGAATCCGGGCCAGTAACGAGATCAGGTGGAATCCGTGCGAGTACTGAAAAACTGACCAGGCGAGTACCCCAAAAGGGTAGAATCTGTGTGAGTACCGAAAAATGGTAGAATTCGGGCCAGTAACGAGATCAGGTCGAATCCGTGCGAGTACCGAAAAATTGACCGGGCGAGTACCCGAAGAGGGTTGAATCAGTGTGAGTACCGAAAAATGGTAGAATCCGGGCCAGTAACGAGATCAGGTGGAATCCGTGCGAGTACTGAAAAACTGACCAGGCGAGTACCCCAAAAGGGTAGAATCTGTGTGAGTACCGAAAAATGGTAGAATCCGAGCCATTAACGAGATCAGGTCCAATCCGTGCGAGTACCGAAAAACTGACCGGGCAGGTACCCGAAAAGGGTTGAATTAGTGTGAGTACCGAAAAATGGTAGACTCCGAGCCATTAACGAGATCAGGTGGAATCCGTGCGAGTACCGAAAATCTGACCAGGCGAGTACCCAAAAAGGGTAGAATCAGTGTGAGTACCGAAAAATGGTAGAATCCGAGCCATTAACGAGATCAGGTCGAATCCGTGCGAGTACCGAAAAACTGACCAGGCGAGTACCCCAAAACGGTAGAATCAGTGTGACTACCGAAAAATGGTAGAATCCGGGCCATTAACGAGATCAGGTGGAATCCGTGCGAGTACCGAAAAACTGACCAGGCGAGTACCCCAAAACGGTAGAATCAGTGTGAGTACCGAAAAATGGTAGAATCCGGGCCATTAACGAGATCAGGTGGAATCCGTGCGAGTACCGAAAAACTGACCGGGCGAGTACCCGAAAAGGGTTGAATTAGTGTGTGTACCGAAAAATGGTAGACTCCGAGCCATTAACGAGATCAGGTGGAATCCGTGCGAGTACCGAAAAACTGACCAGGCGAGTACCCCAAAAGTGTAGAATCAGTGTGAGTACCGAAAAATGGTAGAATCCGAGCCATTAACGAGATCAGGTCGAATCCGTGCGAGTACCGAAAAACTGACCGGGCGAGTACCCGAAAAGGGTTGAATTAGTGTGTGTACCGAAAAATGGTAGACTCCGAGCCATTAACGAGATCAGGTGGAATCCGTGCGAGTACCGAAAAACTGACCAGGCAAGTACCCCAAAAGGGTAGAATCAGTGTGAGTACCGAAAAATGGTAGAATCCGAGCCATTAACGAGATCAGGTCGAATCCGTGCGAGTACCGAAAAACTGACCGGGCGAGTACCCGAAGAGGGTTGAATCAGTGTGAGTACCGAAAAATGGTAGAATCCGGGCCAGTAACGAGATCAGGTGGAATCCGTGCGAGTACTGAAAAACTGACCAGGCGAGTACCCCAAAAGGGTAGAATCTGTGTGAGTACCGAAAAATGGTAGAATTCGGGCCAGTAACGAGATCAGGTCGAATCCGTGCGAGTACCGAAAAATTGACCGGGCGAGTACCCGAAGAGGGTTGAATCAGTGTGAGTACCGAAAAATGGTAGAATCCGGGCCAGTAACGAGATCAGGTGGAATCCGTGCGAGTACTGAAAAACTGACCAGGCGAGTACCCCAAAAGGGTAGAATCTGTGTGAGTACCGAAAAATGGTAGAATTCGGGCCAGTAACGAGATCAGGTCGAATCCGTGCGAGTACCGAAAAACTGACCAGGCGAGTACCCCAAAACGGTAGAATCAGTGTGACTACCGAAAAATGGTAGAATCCGGGCCATTAACGAGATCAGGTGGAATCCGTGCGAGTACCGAAAAACTGCCAGGCGAGTACCCCAAAACGGTAGAATCAGTGTGAGTATCGAAAAATGGTAGAATCCGGGCCATTAACGAGATCAGGTCGAATCCGTGCGAGTACCGAATATCTGACAAGGCCAGTACCCCAAAAGGGTAGAATCAGTGTCTGTACCGAAAAATGGTAGAATCCGGGCCATTAACGAGATCAGGTGGAATCCGTGCGAGTACCGAAAAACTGACCAGGCGAGTACCCCAAAACGGTAGAATCAGTGTGAGTACCGAAAAATGGTAGAATCCGAGCCGTTAACGAGATCAGGTCGAATCCGTGCGAGTACCGAAAAACTGACCGGGCAAGTACCCGAAAAGGGTTGAATTAGTGTGAGTACCGAAAAATGGTAGACTCCGGGCCATTAACGAGATCAGGTGGAATCCGTGCGAGTACCGAAAAACTGACCAGGCGAGTACCCCAAAAGGGTAGAATCAGTGTGAGTACCGAAAAATGGTAGAATCCGAGCCGTTAACGAGATCAGGTCGAATCCGTGCGAGTACCGAAAAACTGACCGGGCAAGTACCCGAAAAGGGTTGAATTAGTGTGAGTACCGAAAAAAGGTAGACTCCGAGCCATTAACGAGATCAGGTGGAATCCGTGCGAGTACCGAAAATCTGACCAGGTGAGTACCCCAAAAGGGTAGAATCAGTGTGAGTACCGAAAAATGGTAGAATCCGAGCCATTAACGAGATCAGGTCGAATCCGTGCGAGTACCGAAAAACTGACCAGGCGAGTACCCCAAAACGGTAGAATCAGTGTGACTACCGAAAAATGGTAGAATCCGGCCATTAACGAGATCAGGTGGAATCCGTGCGAGTACCGAAAAACTGCCAGGCGAGTACCCCAAAACCGTAGAATCAGTGTGAGTATCGAAAAATGGTAGAATCCGGGCCATTAACGAGATCAGGTCGAATCCGTGCGAGTACCGAATATCTGACAAGGCGAGTACCCCAAAAGGGTAGAATCAGTGTGAGTACCGAAAAATGGTAGAATCCGGGCCATTAACGAGATCAGGTGGAATCCGTGCGAGTACCGAAAAACTGACCAGGCGAGTACCCCAAAACGGTAGAATCAGTGTGACTACCGAAAAATGGTAGAATCCGGGCCATTACCGAGATCAGGTGGAATCCGTGCGAGTACCGAAAAACTGCCAGGCGAGTACCCCAAAACGGTAGAATCAGTGTGAGTATCGAAAAATGGTAGAATCCGGGCCATTAACGAGATCAGGTCGAATCCGTGCGAGTACCGAATATCTGACAAGGCGAGTACCCCAAAAGGGTAGAATCAGTGTCTGTACCGAAAAATGGTAGAATCCGGGCCATTAACGAGATCAGGTGGAATCCGTGCGAGTACCGAAAAACTGACCAGGCGAGTACCCCAAAACGGTAGAATCAGTGTGCGTACCGAAAAATAGTATAATCCGGGCCATTAACAAGAACAGGTTGTATCCGTGCGAGTACCGAAAAACTGACCGGGCGAGTACCCGAAAAGGGTTGAATTAGTGTGAGTACCGAAAAATGGTAGACTCCGGGCCATTAACGAGATCAGGTGGAATCCGTGCGAGTACCGAAAAACTGACCAGGCGAGTACCCCAAAACGGTAGAATCAGTGTGACTATCGAAAAATAGTAGAATCCGGGCCATTAACGAGATCAGGTGGAATCCGTGCGAGTACCGAATATCTGACCAGGCGAGTACCCCAAAAGGGTAGAATCAGTGTGAGTACCGAAAAATGGTAGAATCCGGGCCATTAACGAGATCAGGTGGAATCCGTGCGAGTACGGAAAAACTGACCAGGCGAGTACCCCAAAACGGTAGAATCAGTGTGCGTACCGAAAAATAGTAGAATCCGGGCCATTAACAAGATCAGGTTGAATCCGTGCGAGTACCGAAAAACTGACCGGGCGAGTACCCGAAAAGGGTTGAATTAGTGTGAGTACCGAAAAATGGTAGACTCCGAGCCATTAACGAGATCAGGTGGAATCCGTGCGAGTACCGAAAAACTGACCGGGCGAGTACCCCAAAAGGGTTGAATTAGTGTGTGTACCGAAAAATGGTAGACTCCGAGCCATTAACGAGATCAGGTGGAATCCGTGCGAGTACCGAAAAACTGACCAGGCAAGTACCCCAAAAGGGTAGAATCAGTGTGAGTACCGAAAAATGGTAGAATCCGAGCCATTAACGAGATCAGGTCGAATCCGTGCGAGTACCGAAAAACTGACCGGGCGAGTACCCGAAGAGGGTTGAATCAGTGTGAGTACCGAAAAATGGTAGAATCCGGGCCAGTAACGAGATCAGGTGGAATCCGTGCGAGTACTGAAAAACTGACCAGGCGAGTACCCCAAAAGGGTAGAATCTGTGTGAGTACCGAAAAATGGTAGAATTCGGGCCAGTAACGAGATCAGGTCGAATCCGTGCGAGTACCGAAAAATTGACCGGGCGAGTACCCGAAGAGGGTTGAATCAGTGTGAGTATCGAAAAATGGTAGAATCCGGGCCATTAACGAGATCAGGTGGAATCCGTGCGAGTACCGAAAAACTGACCGGGCGAGTACCCGAAAAGGGTTGAATTAGTGTGTGTACCGAAAAATGGTAGACTCCGAGCCATTAACGAGATCAGGTGGAATCCGTGCGAGTACCGAAAAACTGACCAGGCAAGTACCCCAAAAGGGTAGAATCAGTGTGAGTACCGAAAAATGGTAGAATCCGAGCCATTAACGAGATCAGGTCGAATCCGTGCGAGTACCGAAAAACTGACCGGGCGAGTACCCGAAGAGGGTTGAATCAGTGTGAGTACCGAAAAATGGTAGACTCCGGGCCGTTAACGAGATCAGGTGGAATCCGTGCGAGTACCGAAAAACTGACCAGGCGAGTACCCCAAAAGGGTAGAATCAGTGTGAGTACCGAAAAATAGTAGAATCCGGGCCATTAACAAGATCAGGTTGACTCCGTGCGAGTACCGAAAAACTGACCGGGCGAGTACCCGAAAAGGGTTGAATTAGTGTGTGTACCGAAAAATGGTAGACTCCGAGCCATTAACGAGATCAGGTGGAATCCGTGCGAGTACCGAAAAACTGACCAGGCAAGTACCCCAAAAGGGTAGAATCAGTGTGAGTACCGAAAAATGGTAGAATCCGAGCCATTAACGAGATCAGGTGGAATCCGTGCGAGTACGGAAAAACTGACCAGGCGAGTACCCCAAAACGGTAGAATCAGTGTGCGTACCGAAAAATAGTAGAATCCGGGCCATTAACAAGATCAGGTTGAATCCGTGCGAGTACCGAAAAACTGACCGGGCGAGTACCCGAAAAGGGTTGAATTAGTGTGAGTACCGAAAAATGGTAGACTCCGAGCCATTAACGAGATCAGGTGGAATCCGTGCGAGTACCGAAAAACTGACCGGGCGAGTACCCCAAAAGGGTTGAATTAGTGTGTGTACCGAAAAATGGTAGACTCCGAGCCATTAACGAGATCAGGTGGAATCCGTGCGAGTACCGAAAAACTGACCAGGCAAGTACCCCAAAAGGGTAGAATCAGTGTGAGTACCGAAAAATGGTAGAATCCGAGCCATTAACGAGATCAGGTCGAATCCGTGCGAGTACCGAAAAACTGACCGGGCGAGTACCCGAAGAGGGTTGAATCAGTGTGAGTACCGAAAAATGGTAGAATCCGGGCCAGTAACGAGATCAGGTGGAATCCGTGCGAGTACTGAAAAACTGACCAGGCGAGTACCCCAAAAGGGTAGAATCTGTGTGAGTACCGAAAAATGGTAGAATTCGGGCCAGTAACGAGATCAGGTCGAATCCGTGCGAGTACCGAAAAATTGACCGGGCGAGTACCCGAAGAGGGTTGAATCAGTGTGAGTATCGAAAAATGGTAGAATCCGGGCCATTAACGAGATCAGGTGGAATCCGTGCGAGTACCGAAAAACTGACCGGGCGAGTACCCGAAAAGGGTTGAATTAGTGTGTGTACCGAAAAATGGTAGACTCCGAGCCATTAACGAGATCAGGTGGAATCCGTGCGAGTACCGAAAAACTGACCAGGCAAGTACCCCAAAAGGGTAGAATCAGTGTGAGTACCGAAAAATGGTAGAATCCGAGCCATTAACGAGATCAGGTCGAATCCGTGCGAGTACCGAAAAACTGACCGGGCGAGTACCCGAAGAGGGTTGAATCAGTGTGAGTACCGAAAAATGGTAGAATCCGGGCCAGTAACGAGATCAGGTGGAATCCGTGCGAGTACTGAAAAACTGACCAGGCGAGTACCCCAAAAGGGTAGAATCTGTGTGAGTACCGAAAAATGGTAGAATCCGAGCCATTAACGAGATCAGGTCCAATCCGTGCGAGTACCGAAAAACTGACCGGGCAGGTACCCGAAAAGGGTTGAATTAGTGTGAGTACCGAAAAATGGTAGACTCCGAGCCATTAACGAGATCAGGTGGAATCCGTGCGAGTACCGAAAATCTGACCAGGCGAGTACCCAAAAAGGGTAGAATCAGTGTGAGTACCGAAAAATGGTAGAATCCGAGCCATTAACGAGATCAGGTCGAATCCGTGCGAGTACCGAAAAACTGACCAGGCGAGTACCCCAAAACGGTAGAATCAGTGTGACTACCGAAAAATGGTAGAATCCGGGCCATTAACGAGATCAGGTGGAATCCGTGCGAGTACCGAAAAACTGACCAGGCGAGTACCCCAAAACGGTAGAATCAGTGTGACTACCGAAAAATGGTAGAATCCGGGCCATTAACGAGATCAGGTGGAATCCGTGCGAGTACCGAAAAACTGACCGGGCGAGTACCCGAAAAGGGTTGAATTAGTGTGTGTACCGAAAAATGGTAGACTCCGAGCCATTAACGAGATCAGGTGGAATCCGTGCGAGTACCGAAAAACTGACCAGGCGAGTACCCCAAAAGTGTAGAATCAGTGTGAGTACCGAAAAATGGTAGAATCCGAGCCATTAACGAGATCAGGTCGAATCCGTGCGAGTACCGAAAAACTGACCGGGCGAGTACCCGAAAAGGGTTGAATTAGTGTGTGTACCGAAAAATGGTAGACTCCGAGCCATTAACGAGATCAGGTGGAATCCGTGCGAGTACCGAAAAACTGACCAGGCAAGTACCCCAAAAGGGTAGAATCAGTGTGAGTACCGAAAAATGGTAGAATCCGAGCCATTAACGAGATCAGGTCGAATCCGTGCGAGTACCGAAAAACTGACCGGGCGAGTACCCGAAGAGGGTTGAATCAGTGTGAGTACCGAAAAATGGTAGAATCCGGGCCAGTAACGAGATCAGGTGGAATCCGTGCGAGTACTGAAAAACTGACCAGGCGAGTACCCCAAAAGGGTAGAATCTGTGTGAGTACCGAAAAATGGTAGAATTCGGGCCAGTAACGAGATCAGGTCGAATCCGTGCGAGTACCGAAAAATTGACCGGGCGAGTACCCGAAGAGGGTTGAATCAGTGTGAGTACCGAAAAATGGTAGAATCCGGGCCAGTAACGAGATCAGGTGGAATCCGTGCGAGTACTGAAAAACTGACCAGGCGAGTACCCCAAAAGGGTAGAATCTGTGTGAGTACCGAAAAATGGTAGAATCCGAGCCATTAACGAGATCAGGTCCAATCCGTGCGAGTACCGAAAAACTGACCGGGCAGGTACCCGAAAAGGGTTGAATTAGTGTGAGTACCGAAAAATGGTAGACTCCGAGCCATTAACGAGATCAGGTGGAATCCGTGGGAGTACCGAAAATCTGACCAGGCGAGTACCCAAAAAGGGTAGAATCAGTGTGAGTACCGAAAAATGGTAGAATCCGAGCCATTAACGAGATCAGGTCGAATCCGTGCGAGTACCGAAAAACTGACCAGGCGAGTACCCCAAAACGGTAGAATCAGTGTGACTACCGAAAAATGGTAGAATCCGGGCCATTAACGAGATCAGGTGGAATCCGTGCGAGTACCGAAAAACTGACCAGGCGAGTACCCCAAAACGGTAGAATCAGTGTGACTACCGAAAAATGGTAGAATCCGGGCCATTAACGAGATCAGGTGGAATCCGTGCGAGTACCGAAAAACTGACCGGGCGAGTACCCGAAAAGGGTTGAATTAGTGTGTGTACCGAAAAATGGTAGACTCCGAGCCATTAACGAGATCAGGTGGAATCCGTGCGAGTACCGAAAAACTGACCAGGCGAGTACCCCAAAAGTGTAGAATCAGTGTGAGTACCGAAAAATGGTAGAATCCGAGCCATTAACGAGATCAGGTCGAATCCGTGCGAGTACCGAAAAACTGACCGGGCGAGTACCCGAAAAGGGTTGAATTAGTGTGTGTACCGAAAAATGGTAGACTCCGAGCCATTAACGAGATCAGGTGGAATCCGTGCGAGTACCGAAAAACTGACCAGGCAAGTACCCCAAAAGGGTAGAATCAGTGTGAGTACCGAAAAATGGTAGAATCCGAGCCATTAACGAGATCAGGTCGAATCCGTGCGAGTACCGAAAAACTGACCGGGCGAGTACCCGAAGAGGGTTGAATCAGTGTGAGTACCGAAAAATGGTAGAATCCGGGCCAGTAACGAGATCAGGTGGAATCCGTGCGAGTACTGAAAAACTGACCAGGCGAGTACCCCAAAAGGGTAGAATCTGTGTGAGTACCGAAAAATGGTAGAATTCGGGCCAGTAACGAGATCAGGTCGAATCCGTGCGAGTACCGAAAAATTGACCGGGCGAGTACCCGAAGAGGGTTGAATCAGTGTGAGTACCGAAAAATGGTAGAATCCGGGCCAGTAACGAGATCAGGTGGAATCCGTGCGAGTACCGAAAATCTGACCAGGCGAGTACCCCAAAACGGTAGAATCAGTGTGACTACCGAAAAATGGTAGAATCGGGGCCATTAACGAGATCAGGTCGAATCCGTGCGAGTACCGAAAAACTGACCAGGCGAGTACCCCAAAACGGTAGAATCAGTGTGACTACCGAAAAATGGTAGAATCCGGGCCATTAACGAGATCAGGTGGAATCCGTGCGAGTACCGAAAAACTGCCAGGCGAGTACCCCAAAACGGTAGAATCAGTGTGAGTATCGAAAAATGGTAGAATCCGGGCCATTAACGAGATCAGGTCGAATCCGTGCGAGTACCGAATATCTGACAAGGCCAGTACCCCAAAAGGGTAGAATCAGTGTCTGTACCGAAAAATGGTAGAATCCGGGCCATTAACGAGATCAGGTGGAATCCGTGCGAGTACCGAAAAACTGACCAGGCGAGTACCCCAAAACGGTAGAATCAGTGTGAGTACCGAAAAATGGTAGAATCCGAGCCGTTAACGAGATCAGGTCGAATCCGTGCGAGTACCGAAAAACTGACCGGGCAAGTACCCGAAAAGGGTTGAATTAGTGTGAGTACCGAAAAATGGTAGACTCCGGGCCATTAACGAGATCAGGTGGAATCCGTGCGAGTACCGAAAAACTGACCAGGCGAGTACCCCAAAAGGGTAGAATCAGTGTGAGTACCGAAAAATGGTAGAATCCGAGCCGTTAACGAGATCAGGTCGAATCCGTGCGAGTACCGAAAAACTGACCGGGCAAGTACCCGAAAAGGGTTGAATTAGTGTGAGTACCGAAAAATGGTAGACTCCGAGCCATTAACGAGATCAGGTGGAATCCGTGCGAGTACCGAAAATCTGACCAGGCGAGTACCCCAAAAGGGTAGAATCAGTGTGAGTACCGAAAAATGGTAGAATCCGAGCCATTAACGAGATCAGGTCGAATCCGTGCGAGTACCGAAAAATTGACCGGGCGAGTACCCGAAGAGGGTTGAATCAGTGTGAGTACCGAAAAATGGTAGAATCCGGGCCAGTAACGAGATCAGGTGGAATCCGTGCGAGTACCGAAAATCTGACCAGGCGAGTACCCCAAAAGGGTAGAATCAGTGTGAGTACCGAAAAATGGTAGAATCCGGGCCATTAACAAGATCAGGTGGAATCCGTGCGAGTACCGAAAAACTGACCAGGCGAGTACCCCAAAACGGTAGAATCAGTGTGACTACCGAAAAATGGTAGAATCCGGCCATTAACGAGATCAGGTGGAATCCGTGCGAGTACCGAAAAACTGCCAGGCGAGTACCCCAAAACCGTAGGATCAGTGTGAGTATCGAAAAATGGAAGAATCCGGGCCATTAACGAGATCAGGTCGAATCCGTGCGAGTACCGAATATCTGACAAGGCGAGTACCCCAAAAGGGTAGAATCAGTGTGAGTACCGAAAAATGGTAGAATCCGGGCCATTAACAAGATCAGGTGGAATCCGTGCGAGTACCGAAAAACTGACCAGGCGAGTACCCCAAAACGGTAGAATCAGTGTGACTACCGAAAAATGGTAGAATCCGGGCCATTACCGAGATCAGGTGGAATCCGTGCGAGTACCGAAAAACTGCCAGGCGAGTACCCCAAAACGGTAGAATCAGTGTGAGTATCGAAAAATGGTAGAATCCGGGCCATTAACGAGATCAGGTCGAATCCGTGCGAGTACCGAATATCTGACAAGGCGAGTACCCCAAAAGGGTAGAATCAGTGTCTGTACCGAAAAATGGTAGAATCCGGGCCATTAACGAGATCAGGTGGAATCCGTGCGAGTACCGAAAAACTGACCAGGCGAGTACCCCAAAACGGTAGAATCAGTGTGCGTACCGAAAAATAGTATAATCCGGGCCATTAACAAGAACAGGTTGTATCCGTGCGAGTACCGAAAAACTGACCGGGCGAGTACCCGAAAAGGGTTGAATTAGTGTGAGTACCGAAAAATGGTAGACTCCGGGCCATTAACGAGATCAGGTGGAATCCGTGCGAGTACCGAAAAACTGACCAGGCGAGTACCCCAAAACGGTAGAATCAGTGTGACTATCGAAAAATAGTAGAATCCGGGCCATTAACGAGATCAGGTGGAATCCGTGCGAGTACCGAATATCTGACCAGGCGAGTACCCCAAAAGGGTAGAATCAGTGTGAGTACCGAAAAATGGTAGAATCCGGGCCATTAACGAGATCAGGTGGAATCCGTGCGAGTACGGAAAAACTGACCAGGCGAGTACCCCAAAACGGTAGAATCAGTGTGCGTACCGAAAAATAGTAGAATCCGGGCCATTAACAAGATCAGGTTGAATCCGTGCGAGTACCGAAAAACTGACCGGGCGAGTACCCGAAAAGGGTTGAATTAGTGTGAGTACCGAAAAATGGTAGACTCCGAGCCATTAACGAGATCAGGTGGAATCCGTGCGAGTACCGAAAAACTGACCGGGCGAGTACCCCAAAAGGGTAGAATCAGTGTGAGTACCGAAAAATGGTAGAATCCGAGCCATTAATGAGATCAGGTCGAATCCGTGCGAGTACCGAAAAACTGACCGGGCGAGTACCCGAAGAGGGTTGAATCAGTGTGAGTACCGAAAAATGGTAGAATTCGGGCCAGTAACGAGATCAGGTGGAATCCGTGCGAGTACGGAAAAACTGACCGGGCGAGTACCCCAAAAGGGTAGAATCAGTGTGAGTACCGAAAAATGGTAGAATCCGAGCCATTAACGAGATCAGGTCGAATCCGTGCGAGTACCGAAAAACTGACCAGGCGAGTACCCCAAAACGGTAGAATCAGTGTGACTACCGAAAAATGGTAGAATCCGGGCCAGTAACGACATCAGGTGGAATCCGTGCGAGTACCGAAAAACTGACCAGGCGAGTACCCCAAAACGGTAGAATCAGTGTGACTACCGAAAAATGGTAGAATCCGGGCCATTAACGAGATCAGGTGGAATCCGTGCGAGTACCGAAAAACTGCCAGGCGAGTACCCCAAAACGGTAGAATCAGTGTGAGTATCGAAAAATGGTAGAATCCGGGCCATTAACGAGAACAGGTTGAATCCGTGCGAGTACTGAAAAACTGACCAGGCGAGTACCCCAAAAGGGTAGAATCTGTGTGAGTACCGAAAAATGGTAGAATTCGGGCCAGTAACGAGATCAGGTCGAATCCGTGCGAGTACCGAAAAATTGACCGGGCGAGTACCCGAAGAGGGTTGAATCAGTGTGAGTATCGAAAAATGGTAGAATCCGGGCCATTAACGAGATCAGGTGGAATCCGTGCGAGTACCGAAAAACTGACCGGGCGAGTACCCGAAAAGGGTTGAATTAGTGTGTGTACCGAAAAATGGTAGACTCCGAGCCATTAACGAGATCAGGTGGAATCCGTGCGAGTACCGAAAAACTGACCAGGCCAGTACCCCAAAAGGGTAGAATCAGTGTGAGTACCGAAAAATGGTAGAATCCGAGCCATTAACGAGATCAGGTCGAATCCGTGCGAGTACCGAAAAACTGACCGGGCGAGTACCCGAAGAGGGTTGAATCAGTGTGAGTACCGAAAAATGGTAGACTCCGGGCCGTTAACGAGATCAGGTGGAATCCGTGCGAGTACCGAAAAACTGACCAGGCGAGTACCCCAAAAGGGTAGAATCAGTGTGAGTACCGAAAAATAGTAGAATCCGGGCCATTAACAAGATCAGGTTGACTCCGTGCGAGTACCGAAAAACTGACCGGGCGAGTACCCGAAAAGGGTTGAATTAGTGTGTGTACCGAAAAATGGTAGACTCCGAGCCATTAACGAGATCAGGTGGAATCCGTGCGAGTACCGAAAAACTGACCAGGCAAGTACCCCAAAAGGGTAGAATCAGTGTGAGTACCGAAAAATGGTAGAGTCCGAGCCATTAACGAGATCAGGTCGAATCCGTGCGAGTACCGAAAAACTGACCGGGCGAGTACCCGAAGAGGGTTGAATCAGTGTGAGTACCGAAAAATGGTAGAATCCGGGCCAGTAACGAGATCAGGTGGAATCCGTGCGAGTACTGAAAAACTGACCAGGCGAGTACCCCAAAAGGGTAGAATCTGTGTGAGTACCGAAAAATGGTAGAATCCGAGCCATTAACGAGATCAGGTCGAATCCGTGCGAGTACCGAATATCTGACAAGGCCAGTACCCCAAAAGGGTAGAATCAGTGTCTGTACCGAAAAATGGTAGAATCCGGGCCATTAACGAGATCAGGTGGAATCCGTGCGAGTACCGAAAAACTGACCAGGCGAGTACCCCAAAACGGTAGAATCAGTGTGAGTACCGAAAAATGGTAGAATCCGAGCCGTTAACGAGATCAGGTCGAATCCGTGCGAGTACCGAAAAACTGACCGGGCAAGTACCCGAAAAGGGTTGAATTAGTGTGAGTACCGAAAAATGGTAGACTCCGGGCCATTAACGAGATCAGGTGGAATCCGTGCGAGTACCGAAAAACTGACCAGGCGAGTACCCCAAAAGGGTAGAATCAGTGTGAGTACCGAAAAATGGTAGAATCCGAGCCGTTAACGAGATCAGGTCGAATCCGTGCGAGTACCGAAAAACTGACCGGGCAAGTACCCGAAAAGGGTTGAATTAGTGTGAGTACCGAAAAATGGTAGACTCCGAGCCATTAACGAGATCAGGTGGAATCCGTGCGAGTACCGAAAATCTGACCAGGCGAGTACCCCAAAAGGGTAGAATCAGTGTGAGTACCGAAAAATGGTAGAATCCGAGCCATTAACGAGATCAGGTCGAATCCGTGCGAGTACCGAAAAACTGACCAGGCGAGTACCCCAAAACGGTAGAATCAGTGTGACTACCGAAAAATGGTAGAATCCGGCCATTAACGAGATCAGGTGGAATCCGTGCGAGTACCGAAAAACTGCCAGGCGAGTACCCCAAAACCGTAGAATCAGTGTGAGTATCGAAAAATGGTAGAATCCGGGCCATTAACGAGATCAGGTCGAATCCGTGCGAGTACCGAATATCTGACAAGGCGAGTACCCCAAAAGGGTAGAATCAGTGTGAGTACCGAAAAATGGTAGAATCCGGGCCATTAACGAGATCAGGTGGAATCCGTGCGAGTACCGAAAAACTGCCAGGCGAGTACCCCAAAACGGTAGAATCAGTGTGAGTATCGAAAAATGGTAGAATCCGGGCCATTAACGAGATCAGGTCGAATCCGTGCGAGTACCGAATATCTGACAAGGCGAGTACCCCAAAAGGGTAGAATCAGTGTCTGTACCGAAAAATGGTAGAATCCGGGCCATTAACGAGATCAGGTGGAATCCGTGCGAGTACCGAAAAACTGACCAGGCGAGTACCCCAAAACGGTAGAATCAGTGTGCGTACCGAAAAATAGTATAATCCGGGCCATTAACAAGAACAGGTTGTATCCGTGCGAGTACCGAAAAACTGACCGGGCGAGTACCCGAAAAGGGTTGAATTAGTGTGAGTACCGAAAAATGGTAGACTCCGGGCCATTAACGAGATCAGGTGGAATCCGTGCGAGTACCGAAAAACTGACCAGGCGAGTACCCCAAAAGGGTAGAATCAGTGTGAGTACCGAAAAATGGTAGAATCCGAGCCGTTAACGAGATCAGGTCGAATCCGTGCGAGTACCGAAAAACTGACCGGGCAAGTACCCGAAAAGGGTTGAATTAGTGTGAGTACCGAAAAATGGTAGACTCCGAGCCATTAACGAGATCAGGTGGAATCCGTGCGAGTACCGAAAATCTGACCAGGCGAGTACCCCAAAAGGGTAGAATCAGTGTGAGTACCGAAAAATGGTAGAATCCGAGCCATTAACGAGATCAGGTCGAATCCGTGCGAGTACCGAAAAACTGACCAGGCGAGTACCCCAAAACGGTAGAATCAGTGTGACTACCGAAAAATGGTAGAATCCGGCCATTAACGAGATCAGGTGGAATCCGTGCGAGTACCGAAAAACTGCCAGGCGAGTACCCCAAAACCGTAGAATCAGTGTGAGTATCGAAAAATGGTAGAATCCGGGCCATTAACGAGATCAGGTCGAATCCGTGCGAGTACCGAATATCTGACAAGGCGAGTACCCCAAAAGGGTAGAATCAGTGTGAGTACCGAAAAATGGTAGAATCCGGGCCATTAACGAGATCAGGTGGAATCCGTGCGAGTACCGAAAAACTGCCAGGCGAGTACCCCAAAACGGTAGAATCAGTGTGAGTATCGAAAAATGGTAGAATCCGGGCCATTAACGAGATCAGGTCGAATCCGTGCGAGTACCGAATATCTGACAAGGCGAGTACCCCAAAAGGGTAGAATCAGTGTCTGTACCGAAAAATGGTAGAATCCGGGCCATTAACGAGATCAGGTGGAATCCGTGCGAGTACCGAAAAACTGACCAGGCGAGTACCCCAAAACGGTAGAATCAGTGTGCGTACCGAAAAATAGTATAATCCGGGCCATTAACAAGAACAGGTTGTATCCGTGCGAGTACCGAAAAACTGACCGGGCGAGTACCCGAAAAGGGTTGAATTAGTGTGAGTACCGAAAAATGGTAGACTCCGGGCCATTAACGAGATCAGGTGGAATCCGTGCGAGTACCGAAAAACTGACCAGGCGAGTACCCCAAAACGGTAGAATCAGTGTGACTATCGAAAAATAGTAGAATCCGGGCCATTAACGAGATCAGGTGGAATCCGTGCGAGTACCGAATATCTGACCAGGCGAGTACCCCAAAAGGGTAGAATCAGTGTGAGTACCGAAAAATGGTAGAATCCGGGCCATTAACGAGATCAGGTGGAATCCGTGCGAGTACGGAAAAACTGACCAGGCGAGTACCCCAAAACGGTAGAATCAGTGTGCGTACCGAAAAATAGTAGAATCCGGGCCATTAACAAGATCAGGTTGAATCCGTGCGAGTACCGAAAAACTGACCGGGCGAGTACCCGAAAAGGGTTGAATTAGTGTGAGTACCGAAAAATGGTAGACTCCGAGCCATTAACGAGATCAGGTGGAATCCGTGCGAGTACCGAAAAACTGACCGGGCGAGTACCCCAAAAGGGTAGAATCAGTGTGAGTACCGAAAAATGGTAGAATCCGAGCCATTAATGAGATCAGGTCGAATCCGTGCGAGTACCGAAAAACTGACCGGGCGAGTACCCGAAGAGGGTTGAATCAGTGTGAGTACCGAAAAATGGTAGAATTCGGGCCAGTAACGAGATCAGGTGGAATCCGTGCGAGTACGGAAAAACTGACCGGGCGAGTACCCCAAAAGGGTAGAATCAGTGTGAGTACCGAAAAATGGTAGAATCCGAGCCATTAACGAGATCAGGTCGAATCCGTGCGAGTACCGAAAAACTGACCAGGCGAGTACCCCAAAACGGTAGAATCAGTGTGACTACCGAAAAATGGTAGAATCCGGGCCAGTAACGACATCAGGTGGAATCCGTGCGAGTACCGAAAAACTGACCAGGCGAGTACCCCAAAACGGTAGAATCAGTGTGACTACCGAAAAATGGTAGAATCCGGGCCATTAACGAGATCAGGTGGAATCCGTGCGAGTACCGAAAAACTGCCAGGCGAGTACCCCAAAACGGTAGAATCAGTGTGAGTATCGAAAAATGGTAGAATCCGGGCCATTAACGAGAACAGGTTGAATCCGTGCGAGTACCGAAAAACTGACCGGGCGAGTACCGAAAAATGATAGAATCTAGGCCAGTACCGGGATCAGGTCGAATCCGTGCGAGTACCGAAAAACTGACCGGGGGAGTACCCGAAAAGGGTTGAATTAGTGTGAGTACCGAAAAATGGTAGAATCGGGCCATTAAAGAGATGAGGTCGAATCCGTGCGAGTACCGAAAAACTGATCGGGCGAGTTCCCGAAAAGGGTTGAATCAGTGTGAGTACCAAAAAATGGTAGAATCCGGGCCATTAACGAGATCAGGTCGAATCCGTGCGAATACCGAAAAACTGACCGGGCGAGTACCCGAAGAGGGTTGAATCAGTGTGAGTACCGAAAAATGGTAGAATCCGGGCAATTAACGAGATTAGGTGGAATCCGTGCGAGTACCGAAAAACTGATCGGGCGAGTACCCGAAAAGGGTTGAATCAGTGTGAGTACCGAAAAATGGTAGAATCCGGGCCATTAAAGAGATCAGGTGGAATCCGTGCGAGTACCGAAAATCTGACCAGGCGAGTACCCCAAAACGGTAGAATCAGTGTGTGTACCGAAAAATAGTAGAATCCGAGCCATTAACAAGATCAGGTGGAATCCGTGCGAGTACCGAAAAACTGACCGTGCGAGTACCGAAAAATGATAGAATCTAGGCCAGTACCGGGATCAGGTCGAATCCGTGCGAGTACCGAAAAACTGACCGGGGGAGTACCCGAAAAGGGTTGAATGAGTGTGAGTACCGAAAAATGGTAGAATCGGGCCATTAAAGAGATCAGGTCGAATCCGTGCGAGTACCGAAAAACTGACCGGGGGAGTACCTGAAAAGGGTTGAATCAGTGTGAGTACCGAAAAATGGTAGAATCGGGGCCATTAACGAGATCAGGTCGAATCCGTGCGAGTACCGAAAAACTGATCGGGCGAGTACCCGAAAAGGGTTGAATTAGTGTGCGTACCGAAAAATGGTAGAATCCGGGCCATTAACGAGATTAGGTGGAATCCGTGCGAGTACCGAAAAACTGATCGGGCGAGTACCCGAAAAGGATTGAATCAGTGTGAGTACCGAAAAATGGTAGAATCCGGGCAATTAACGAGATCAGGTCGAATCCGTGCGAGTACCGAAAAACTGACCGGGCGAGTACCCGAAAAGGGTTGAATCAGTGTGAGTACCGAAAAATGGTAGAATCCGGGCCATTAACGAGATCAGGTCGAATCCGTGCGAATACCGAAAAACTGACCGGGCGAGTACCCGAAGAGGGCTGAATCAGTGTGAGTATCGAAAAATGGTAGAATCCGGGCCATTAAAGAGATCAGGTCGAATCCGTGCGAGTACCGAAAAACTGACCGGGGGAGTACCCGAAAAGGGTTGAATCAGTGTGAGTACCAAAAAATGGTAGAATCCGGGCCATTAACGAGATCAGGTTGAATCCGTGCGAGTACCGAAAAACTGACCAGGCGAGTACCCCAAAAGGGTCGAATCAGTGTGTGTACCGAAAAATGGTAGAATCCGGGCCATTAACGACATCAGGTCGAATCCGTGCGAGTACCGAAAAACTGATCGGGCGAGTTCCCGAAAAGGGTTGAATCAGTGTGAGTACCAAAAAATGGTAGAATCCGGGCCATTAACGAGATCAGGTCGAATCCGTGCGAATACCGAAAAACTGACCGGGCGAGTACCCGAAGAGGGTTGAATCAGTGTGAGTACCGAAAAATGGTAGAATCCGGGCCAGTAACGAGATCCGGTGGAATCCGTGCGAGTACCGAAAAACTGACCGTGCGAGTACCCGAAGAGGGTTGAATCAGTGTGAGTACCGAAAAATGGTAGAATCCGGGCCATTAACGAGATCAGGTCGAATCCGTGCGAATACCGAAAAACTGACCGGGCGAGTACCCGAAGAGGGCTGAATCAGTGTGAGTATCGAAAAATGGTAGAATCTGGGCCATTAAAGAGATCAGGTCGAATCCGTGCGAGTACCGAAAAACTGACCGGGGGAGTACCCGAAAAGGGTTGAATCAGTGTGAGTACCAAAAAATGGTAGAATCCGGGCCATTAACGAGATCAGGTTGAATCCGTGCGAGTACCGAAAAACTGACCAGGCGAGTACCCCAAAAGGGTCGAATCAGTGTGTGTACCGAAAAATGGTAGAATCCGGGCCATTAACGACATCAGGTCGAATCCGTGCGAGTACCGAAAAACTGATCGGGCGAGTTCCCGAAAAGGGTTGAATCAGTGTGAGTACCAAAAAATGGTAGAATCCGGGCCATTAACGAGATCAGGTCGAATCCGTACGAATACCGAAAAACTGACCGGGCGAGTACCCGAAGAGGGTTGAATCAGTGTGAGTACCGAAAAATGGTAGAATCCGGGCCAGTAACGAGATCCGGTGGAATCCGTGCGAGTACCGAAAAACTGACCAGGCGAGTACCCCAAAAGGGTAGAATCAGTGTGAGTACCGAAAAATGGTAGAATCCGGGCCATTAGCGAGATCAGGTCGAATCCGTGCGAGTACCGAAAAACTGATCGGGCTAGTACCCGAAAAGGGTTGAATCAGTGTAAGTACCGAAAAATGGTAGAATCCGGGCCATTAACGAGATCAGGTCGGATCCGTGCGAGTACCGAAAAACTGATCGGGCGAGTACCCGAAAAGGGTTGAATCAGTGTAAGTACCGAAAAATGGTAGAATCCGGGCCATTAACGAGATCAGGTCGGATCCGTGCGAGTACCAAAAAACTGACCGGGCGAGTACCCGAAGAGGGTTGAATCAGTGTGAGTACCGAAAAATAGTAGAATCCGGGCCAGTAACGAGATTAGGTGGAATCCGTGCGAGTACCGAAAAACTGATCGGGCGAGTACCCGAAAAGGGTTGAATCAGTGTGAGTACCGAAAAATGGTAGAATCCGGGCCAGTAACGAGATCAGGTCGAATCCTTGCGAGTACCGAAAAACTGACCGGGCGAATACCGAAAAAGCCTAAAATCAGTGTGAGTACCGAAAAATGGTAGAATCTAGGCCAGTACCGGGATCAGGTCGAATCCGTGCGAGAACCGAACAATTGATCGGGCGAGTACCGAAAAATGGTAGAATCTAGGCCAGTACCGGGATCAGGTCGAATCCGTGCGAGTACCGAAAAACAGATCGGACGAGTACTAGAAAAGGGTTGAATCAGTGTGAGTACCGAAAAATGGTAGAATCCGGGACATTAACGAGATCAGGTGGAATCCGTGCGAGTACCGAAAAACTGATCGGGCGAGTTCCCGAAAAGGGTTGAATCAGTGTGAGTACCAAAAAATGGTAGAATCCGGGCCATTAACGAGATCAGGTCGAATCCGTGCGAATACCGAAAAACTGACCGGGCGAGTACCCGAAGAGGGTTGAATCAGTGTGAGTACCGAAAAATGGTAGAATCCGGGCCAGTAACGAGATCCGGTGGAATCCGTGCGAGTACCGAAAAACTGACCGTGCGAGTACCCGAAGAGGGTTGAATCAGTGTGAGTACCGAAAAATGGTAGAATCCGGGCCATTAACGAGATCAGGTCGAATCCGTGCGAATACCGAAAAACTGACCGGGCGAGTACCCGAAGAGGGCTGAATCAGTGTGAGTATCGAAAAATGGTAGAATCTGGGCCATTAAAGAGATCAGGTCGAATCCGTGCGAGTACCGAAAAACTGACCGGGGGAGTACCCGAAAAGGGTTGAATCAGTGTGAGTACCAAAAAATGGTAGAATCCGGGCCATTAACGAGATCAGGTTGAATCCGTGCGAGTACCGAAAAACTGACCAGGCGAGTACCCCAAAAGGGTCGAATCAGTGTGTGTACCGAAAAATGGTAGAATCCGGGCCATTAACGACATCAGGTCGAATCCGTGCGAGTACCGAAAAACTGATCGGGCGAGTTCCCGAAAAGGGTTGAATCAGTGTGAGTACCAAAAAATGGTAGAATCCGGGCCATTAACGAGATCAGGTCGAATCCGTACGAATACCGAAAAACTGACCGGGCGAGTACCCGAAGAGGGTTGAATCAGTGTGAGTACCGAAAAATGGTAGAATCCGGGCCAGTAACGAGATCCGGTGGAATCCGTGCGAGTACCGAAAAACTGACCAGGCGAGTACCCCAAAAGGGTAGAATCAGTGTGAGTACCGAAAAATGGTAGAATCCGGGCCATTAGCGAGATCAGGTCGAATCCGTGCGAGTACCGAAAAACTGATCGGGCTAGTACCCGAAAAGGGTTGAATCAGTGTAAGTACCGAAAAATGGTAGAATCCGGGCCATTAACGAGATCAGGTCGGATCCGTGCGAGTACCGAAAAACTGATCGGGCGAGTACCCGAAAAGGGTTGAATCAGTGTAAGTACCGAAAAATGGTAGAATCCGGGCCATTAACGAGATCAGGTCGGATCCGTGCGAGTACCAAAAAACTGACCGGGCGAGTACCCGAAGAGGGTTGAATCAGTGTGAGTACCGAAAAATAGTAGAATCCGGGCCAGTAACGAGATTAGGTGGAATCCGTGCGAGTACCGAAAAACTGATCGGGCGAGTACCCGAAAAGGGTTGAATCAGTGTGAGTACCGAAAAATGGTAGAATCCGGGCCAGTAACGAGATCAGGTCGAATCCTTGCGAGTACCGAAAAACTGACCGGGCGAATACCGAAAAAGCCTAAAATCAGTGTGAGTACCGAAAAATGGTAGAATCTAGGCCAGTACCGGGATCAGGTCGAATCCGTGCGAGAACCGAACAATTGATCGGGCGAGTACCGAAAAATGGTAGAATCTAGGCCAGTACCGGGATCAGGTCGAATCCGTGCGAGTACCGAAAAACAGATCGGACGAGTACTAGAAAAGGGTTGAATCAGTGTGAGTACCGAAAAATGGTAGAATCCGGGACATTAACGAGATCAGGTGGAATCCGTGCGAGTACCGAAAAACTGACCAGGCGAGTACCCCAAAAGGGTAGAATCAGTGTGAGTACCGAAAAATTGTAGAATCCGGGCCATTAACGAGATCAGGTCGAATCCGTGCGAGTACCGAAAAACTGATCGGGCGAGTACCCGAAAAGGGTTGAATCAGTGTGAGGACCGAAAAATGGTAGAATCCGGGCCATTAACGAGATCAGATCGAATCCGTGCGAGTACCGAAAAACTGACCGGGCGAATACCGAAAAAGCCTAAAATCAGTGTGAGTACCGAAAAATGGTAGAATTTAGGCCAGTACCGGGATCAGGTCGAATCCGTGCGAGCACCGAAAAATTGACCGGGCGAGTACCGAAAAATGGTAGAATCTAGGCCAGTACCGGGATCAGGTCGAATCCGTTCGAGTACCGAAAAACTGACCGGGGGAGTACCCGAAAAGGGTTGAATCAGTGTGAGTACCGAAAAATGGTAGAATCGGGCCATTAAAGAGATCAGGTCGAATCCGTGCGAGTACCGATAAACTGACCGGGGGAGTACCCGAAAAGGGTTGAATCAGTGTGAGTACCGAAAAATGGTAGAATCCGGGCTATTAACGAGATCAGGTCGAATCCGTGCGAGTACCGAAAAACTGACCAGGCGAGTACCCCAAAAGGGTATAATCAGTGTGAGTACCGAAAAATGGTAGAATCTGGGCCATTAACGAGATCAGGTCGAATCCGTGCGAGTACCGAAAAACTGATCGGGCGAGTACCCGAAAAGGGTTGAATCAGTGTGAGTACCGAAAAATGGTAGAATCCGGGCCATTAACGAGATCAGGTCGAATCCGTGCGAGTACCGAAAAACTGACCGGGCGAGTACCCGAAAAGGGTTGAATCAGTGTGAGTACCGAAAAATGGTAGAATCCGGGCCATTAACGAGATCAGGTGGAATCCGTGCGTGTACCGAAAAACTGACCCGGCGAGTACCCCGAAAAGGGTTGAATCAGTGTGAGTACCGAAAAACGGTAGAATCCGGGCCATTAACGAGATCAGGTCGAATCCGTGTGAGTACCGAAAAACTGATCGGGCGAGTACCCGAAAAGGGTTGAATCTGTGTGAGTACCGAAAAATGGTAGAATCCAGGCCATTAACGAGATCAGGTCGAATCCGTGCGAGTACCGAAAAACTGACCGGGCGAGTACCCCGAAACGGTAGAATCGGTGTGAGTACAGAAAAGTAGTAGAATCCGGGCCATTAACAAGATCAGGTGGAATCCGTGCGAGTACCGAAAAACTGACCGGGCGAGTACCCGAAGAGGGTTGAATCAGTGTGAGTACCGAAAAATGGTTGAATCCGGGCCAGTAACGAGATCAGGTGCAATCCGTGCGAGTACTGAAAAACTGACCAGGCGAGTACCCCAAAAGGGTAGAATCAGTGTGAGTACCGAAAAATGGTAGAATCCGGGCCATTAGCGAGATCAGGTCGAATCCGTGCGAGTACCGAAAAACTGATCGGGCGAGTACCCGAAAAGGGTTGAGTCAGTGTGAGTACCGAAAAATGGTAGAATCCGGGCCATTAACGAGATCAGGTCGAATTCGTGCGAGTACCGAAAAACTGATCGGCCGAGTACCCGAAAAGGGTTGAATCAGTGTGAGTATCGAAAAATGGTAAAATCCGGGCCATTAACGAGATCATGTCGAATCCGTGCGAGTACCGAAAAACTGACCGGGCGAGTACCCGAAAAGGGTTGAATCAGTGTGAGTACCGAAAAATGGTTGAATCCGGGCCAGTAACGAGATCAGGTGGAATCCGTGCGAGTACTGAAAAATTGACCTGGCGAGTACCCCAAAAGGGTAGAATCAGTGTGAGTACCGAAAAATGGTAGAATCCGGGCCATTAGCGAGATCAGGTCGAATCCGTGCGAGTACCGAAAAACTGATCGGGCGAGTAC
The DNA here is from genome assembly GCA_946000715.1 of Vitis cinerea var. helleri x Vitis riparia. Taxonomy (NCBI): domain Eukaryota; kingdom Viridiplantae; phylum Streptophyta; class Magnoliopsida; order Vitales; family Vitaceae; genus Vitis; species Vitis cinerea var. helleri x Vitis riparia. The sequence continues at coordinate 12,990,889 of OX254015.1, forward strand.
CCGAAAAGGGTTGAGTCAGTGTGAGTACCGAAAAATGGTAGAATCCGGGCCATTAACGAGATCAGGTCGAATCCGTGCGAGTACCGAAAAACTGATCGGCCGAGTACCCGAAAAGGGTTGAATCAGTGTGAGTATCGAAAAATGGTAAAATCCGGGCCATTAACGAGATCATGTCGAATCCGTGCGAGTACCGAAAAACTGACCGGGCGAGTACCCGAAAAGGGTTGAATCAGTGTGAGTACCGAAAAATGGTAGAATCCGGGCCATTAACGAGATCAGGTCGAATCCGTGCGAGGACCGAAAAACTGACCGTGCGAGTACCCGAAAAGGGTTGAATCAGTGTGAGTATCGAAAAATGGTAAAATCCGGGCCATTAACGAGATCATGTCGAATCCGTGCGAGTACCGAAAAACTGACCGGGCGAGTACCCGAAAAGGGTTGAATCAGTGTGAGTACCGAAAAATGGTAGAATCCAGGCCATTAACGAGATCAGGTGGAATCCGTGCGAGTACCGAAAAACTGACCGGGCGAGTACCCGAAGAGGGTTGAATCAGTGTGAGTACCGAAAAATGGTTGAATCCGGGCCAGTAACGAGATCAGGTGGAATCCGTGCGAGTACTGAAAAACTGACCAGGCGAGTACCCCAAAAGGGTAGAATCAGTGTGAGTACCGAAAAATGGTAGAATCCGGGCCATTAGCGAGATCAGGTCGAATCCGTGCGAGTACCGAAAAACTGATCGGGCGAGTACCCGAAAAGGGTTGAATCAGTGTGAGTATCGAAAAATGGTAAAATCCGGGCCATTAACGAGATCATGTCGAATCCGTGCGAGTACCGAAAAACTGACCGGGCGAGTACCCGAAAAGGGTTGAATCAGTGTGAGTACCGAAAAATGGTAGAATCCAGGCCATTAACGAGATCAGGTCGAATCCGTGCGAGTACCGAAAAACTGACCGGGTGAGTACCCCAAACGGTAGAATCGGTGTGAGTACAGAAAAGTAGTAGAATCCGGGCCATTAACAAGATCAGGTGGAATCCGTGCGAGTACCGAAAAACTGACCGGGCGAGTACCCGAAGAGGGTTGAATCAGTGTGAGTACCGAAAAATGGTTGAATCCGGGCCATTAACGAGATCAGGTCGAATTCGTGCGAGTACCGAAAAACTGATCGGCCGAGTACCCGAAAAGGGTTGAATCAGTGTGAGTATCGAAAAATGGTAAAATCCGGGCCATTAACGAGATCATGTCGAATCCGTGCGAGTACCGAAAAACTGACCGGGCGAGTACCCGAAAAGGGTTGAATCAGTGTGAGTACCGAAAAATGGTAGAATCCAGGCCATTAACGAGATCAGGTCGAATCCGTGCGAGTACCGAAAAACTGACCGGGCGAGTACCCCGAAACGGTAGAATCGGTGTGAGTACAGAAAAGTAGTAGAATCCGGGCCATTAACAAGATCAGGTGGAATCCGTGCGAGTACCGAAAAACTGACCGGGCGAGTACCCGAAGAGGGTTGAATCAGTGTGAGTACCGAAAAATGGTTGAATCCGGGCCAGTAACGAGATCAGGTGGAATCCGTGCGAGTACTGAAAAACTGACCAGGCGAGTACCCCAAAAGGGTAGAATCAGTGTGAGTACCGAAAAATGGTAGAATCCGGGCCATTAGCGAGATCAGGTCGAATCCGTGCGAGTACCGAAAAACTGATCGGGCGAGTACCCGAAAAGGGTTGACTCAGTGTGAGTACCGAAAAATGGTAGAATCCGGGCCATTAACGAGATCAGGTCGAATTCGTGCGAGTACCGAAAAACTGATCGGCCGAGTACCCGAAAAGGGTTGAATCAGTGTGAGTATCGAAAAATGGTAAAATCCGGGCCATTAACGAGATCATGTCGAATCCGTGCGAGTACCGAAAAACTGACCGGGCGAGTACCCGAAAAGGGTTGAATCAGTGTGAGTACCGAAAAATGGTAGAATCCGGGCCATTAACGAGATCAGGTCGAATCCGTGCGAGGACCGAAAAACTGACCGTGCGAGTACCCGAAGAGGGTTGAATCAGTGTGAGTACCGAAAAATGGTAGAATCCGGGCCAGTAACGAGATCAGGTGGAATCCGTGCGAGTACCGAAAAACTGACCAGGCGAGTACCCCAAAAGGGTAGAATCAGTCTGAGTACCGAAAAATGGTAGAATCCGAGCCATTAACAAGATCAGGTCGAATCCGTGCGAGTACCGAAAAACTTACCGGGCGAGTACCCGAAAAGGGTTGAATCAGTGTGAGTACCGAAAAATGGTAGAATCCGGGCCATTAACGAGATCAGGTCGAATCCGTGCGAGTACCGAAAAACTGACCGGGCGAGTACCCCGAAACGGTAGAATCGGTGTGAGTACATAAAAGTAGTAGAATCCGGGCCATTAACAAGATCAGGTGGAATCCGTGCGAGTACCGAAAAACTGACCGGGCGAGTACCCGAAGAGGGTTGAATCAGTGTGACTACCGAAAAATGGTTGAATCCGGGCCAGTAACGAGATCAGGTGGAATCCGTGCGAGTACTGAAAAACTGACCAGGCGAGTACCCCAAAAGGGTAGAATCAGTGTGAGTACCGAAAAATGGTAGAATCCGGGCCATTAGCGAGATCATGTCGAATCCGTGCGAGTACCGAAAAACTGACCGGGCGAGTACCCGAAAAGGGTTGAATCAGTGTGAGTACCGAAAAATGGTAGAATCCGGGCCATTAACGAGATCAGGTCGAATCCGTGCGAGGACCGAAAAACTGACCGTGCGAGTACCCGAAGAGGGTTGAATCAGTGTGAGTACCGAAAAATGGTAGAATCCGGGCCAGTAACGAGATCAGGTGGAATCCGTGCGAGTACCGAAAAACTGACCAGGCGAGTACCCCGAAAAGGGTTGAATCAGTGTGAGTACCGAAAAACGGTAGAATCCGGGCCATTAACGAGATCAGGTCGAATCCGTGTGAGTACCGAAAAACTGATCGGGCGAGTACCCGAAAAGGGTTGAATCAGTGTGAGTACCGAAAAATGGTAGAATCCGGGCCATTAACGAGATCAGGTGGAATCCGTGCGAGTACCGAAAATCTGCCCAGGCGAGTACCCCAAAAGGGTAGAATCAGTGTGAGTACCGAAAAATGGTAGAATCCGAGCCATTAACGAGATCAGGTCGAATCCGTGCGAGTACCGAAAAACTGACCAGGCGAGTACCGAAAAACGGTAGAATCAGTGTGACTACCGAAAAATGGTAGAATCTGGGCCATTAACGAGATCAGGTGGAATCCATGCGAGTACCGAAAAACTGACCAGGCGAGTACCCCAAAATGGTAGAATCAGTGTGAGTATCGAAAAATGGTAGAATCCGGGCCATTAACGAGATCAGGTCGAATCCGTGCGAGTACCGAATATCTGACCAGGCGAGTACCCCAAAAGGGTAGAATCAGTGTGAGTACCGAAAAATGGTAGAATCCGGGCCATTAACGAGATCAGGTGGAATCCGTGCGAGTACCGAAAAACTGACCAGGCGAGTACCCCGAAAAGGGTTGAATCAGTGTGAGTACCGAAAAACGGTAGAATCCGGGCCATTAACGAGATCAGGTCGAATCCGTGTGAGTACCAAAAAACTGATCGGGCGAGTACCCGAAAAGGGTTGAATCAGTGTGAGTACCGAAAAATGGTAGAATCCGGGCCATTAACGAGATCAGGTCGAATCCGTGCGAGTACCGAAAAACTGACCGGGCGAGTACCCCGAAACGGTAGAATCGGTGTGAGTACATAAAAGTAGTAGAATCCGGGCCATTAACAAGATCAGGTGGAATCCGTGCGAGTACCGAAAAACTGACCGGGCGAGTACCCGAAGAGGGTTGAATCAGTGTGAGTACCGAAAAATGGTTGAATCCGGGCCAGTAACGAGATCAGGTGGAATCCGTGCGAGTACTGAAAAACTGACCAGGCGAGTACCCCAAAAGGGTAGAATCAGTGTGAGTACCGAAAAATGGTAGAATCCGGGCCATTAGCGAGATCATGTCGAATCCGTGCGAGTACCGAAAAACTGACCGGGCGAGTACCCGAAAAGGGTTGAATCAGTGTGAGTACCGAAAAATGGTAGAATCCGGGCCATTAACGAGATCAGGTCGAATCCGTGCGAGGACCGAAAAACTGACCGTGCGAGTACCCGAAGAGGGTTGAATCAGTGTGAGTACCGAAAAATGGTAGAATCCGGGCCAGTAACGAGATCAGGTGGAATCCGTGCGAGTACCAAAAAACTGACCAGGCGAGTACCCAAAAGGGTAGAATCAGTCTGAGTACCGAAAAATGGTAGAATCCGAGCCATTAACGAGATCAGGTCGAATCCGTGCGAGTACCGAAAAACTGACCGGGCGAGTACCCGAAAAGGGTTGAATCAGTGTGAGTACCGAAAAATGGTAGAATCCGGGCCATTAACGAGATCAGGTGGAATCCGTGCGAGTACCGAAAAACTGACCAGGCGAGTACCCCAAAACGGTAGAATCAGTGTGAGTACCGAAAAACGGTAGAATCCGGGCCATTAACGAGATCAGGTCGAATCCGTGTGAGTACCGAAAAACTGATCGGGCGAGTACCCGAAAAGGGTTGAATCAGTGTGAGTACCGAAAAATGGTAGAATCCGGGCCATTAACGAGATCAGGTCGAATCCGTGCGAGTACCGAAAAACTGACCGGGCGAGTACCCGAAAAGGGTTGAATCAGTGTGAGTACCGAAAAATGGTAGAATCCGGGCCATTAACGAGATCAGGTGGAATCCGTGCGTGTACCGAAAAACTGACCAGGCGAGTACCCCGAAAAGGGTTGAATCAGTGTGAGTACCGAAAAACGGTAGAATCCGGGCCATTAACGAGATCAGGTCGAATCCGTGTGAGTACCGAAAAACTGATCGGGCGAGTACCCGAAAAGGGTTGAATCAGTGTGAGTACCGAAAAATGGTAGAATCCAGGCCATTAACGAGATCAGGTCGAATCCGTGCGAGTACCGAAAAACTGACCGGGCGAGTACCCCGAAACGGTAGAATCGGTGTGAGTACAGAAAAGTAGTAGAATCCGGGCCATTAACAAGATCAGGTGGAATCCGTGCGAGTACCGAAAAACTGACCGGGCGAGTACCCGAAGAGGGTTGAATCAGTGTGAGTACCGAAAAATGGTTGAATCCGGGCCAGTAACGAGATCAGGTGGAATCCGTGCGAGTACTGAAAAACTGACCGGGCGAGTACCCGAAAAGGGTTGAATCAGTGTGAGTACCGAAAAATGGTAGAATCCGGGCCATTAGCGAGATCATGTCGAATCCGTGCGAGTACCGAAAAACTGACCGGGCGAGTACCCGAAAAGGGTTGAATCAGTGTGAGTACCGAAAAATGGTAGAATCCGGGCCATTAACGAGATCAGGTCGAATCCGTGCGAGGACCGAAAAACTGACCGTGCGAGTACCCGAAGAGGGTTGAATCAGTGTGAGTACCGAAAAATGGTAGAATCCGGGCCAGTAACGAGATCAGGTGGAATCCGTGCGAGTACCAAAAAACTGACCAGGCGAGTACCCAAAAGGGTAGAATCAGTCTGAGTACCGAAAAATGGTAGAATCCGAGCCATTAACGAGATCAGGTCGAATCCGTGCGAGTACCGAAAAACTGACCGGGCGAGTACCCGAAAAGGGTTGAATCAGTGTGAGTACCGAAAAATGGTAGAATCCGGGCCATTAACGAGATCAGGTGGAATCCGTGCGAGTACCGAAAAACTGACCAGGCGAGTACCCCAAAACGGTAGAATCAGTGTGAGTACCGAAAAACGGTAGAATCCGGGCCATTAACGAGATCAGGTCGAATTCGTGCGAGTACCGAAAAACTGATCGGGCGAGTACCCGAAAAGGGTTGAATCAGTGTGAGTACCGAAAAATGGTAGAATCCGGGCCATTAACGAGATCAGGTCGAATCCGTGCGAGTACCGAAAAACTGACCGGGCGAGTACCCGAAAAGGGTTGAATCAGTGTGAGTACCGAAAAATGGTAGAATCCGGGCCATTAACGAGATCAGGTGGAATCCGTGCGTGTACCGAAAAACTGACCGGGCGAGTACCCCGAAAAGGGTTGAATCAGTGTGAGTACCGAAAAACGGTAGAATCCGGGCCATTAACGAGATCAGGTCGAATCCGTGTGAGTACCGAAAAACTGATCGGGCGAGTACCCGAAAAGGGTTGAATCAGTGTGAGTACCGAAAAATGGTAGAATCCAGGCCATTAACGAGATCAGGTCGAATCCGTGCGAGTACCGAAAAACTGACCGGGCGAGTACCCCGAAACGGTAGAATCGGTGTGAGTACAGAAAAGTAGTAGAATCCGGGCCATTAACAAGATCAGGTGGAATCCGTAAGAGTACCGAAAAACTGACCGGGCGAGTACCCGAAGAGGGTTGAATCAGTGTGAGTACCGAAAAATGGTTGAATCCGGGCCAGTAACGAGATCAGGTGGAATCCGTGCGAGTACTGAAAAACTGACCAGGCGAGTACCCCAAAAGGGTAGAATCAGTGTGAGTACCGAAAAATGGTAGAATCCGGGCCATTAGCGAGATCAGGTCGAATCCGTGCGAGTACCGAAAAACTGATCGGGCGAGTACCCGAAAAGGGTTGAGTCAGTGTGAGTACCGAAAAATGGTAGAATCCGGGCCATTAACGAGATCAGGTCGAATTCGTGCGAGTACCGAAAAACTGATCGGGCGAGTACCCGAAAAGGGTTGAATCAGTGTGAGTATCGAAAAATGGTAAAATCCGGGCCATTAACGAGATCATGTCGAATCCGTGCGAGTACCGAAAAACTGACCGGGCGAGTACCCGAAAAGGGTTGAATCAGTGTGAGTACCGAAAAATGGTAGAATACGGGCCATTAACGAGATCAGGTCGAATCCGTGCGAGGACCGAAAAACTGACCGTGCGAGTACCCGAAGAGGGTTGAATCAGTGTGAGTACCGAAAAATGGTAGAATCCGGGCCAGTAACGAGATCAGGTGGAATCCGTGCGAGTACCGAAAAACTGACCAGGCGAGTACCCCAAAAGGGTAGAATCAGTCTGAGTACCGAAAAATGGTAGAATCCGAGCCATTAACAAGATCAGGTCGAATCCGTGCGAGTACCGAAAAACTTACCGGGCGAGTACCCGAAAAGGGTTGAATCAGTGTGAGTACCGAAAAATGGTAGAATCCGGGCCATTAACGAGATCAGGTGGAATCCGTGCGAGTACCGAAAAACTGACCAGGCGAGTACCCCAAAACGATAGAATCAGTGTGAGTACCGAAAAACGGTAGAATCCGGGCCATTAACGAGATCAGGTCGAATCCGTGTGAGTACCGAAAAACTGATCGGGCGAGTACCCGAAAAGGGTTGAATCAGTGTGAGTACCGAAAAACTGACCGGGCGAGTACCCCGAAACGGTAGAATCGGTGTGAGTACAGAAAAGTAGTAGAATCCGGGCCATTAACAAGATCAGGTGGAATCCGTAAGAGTACCGAAAAACTGACCGGGCGAGTACCCGAAGAGGGTTGAATCAGTGTGAGTACCGAAAAATGGTTGAATCCGGGCCAGTAACGAGATCAGGTGGAATCCGTGCGAGTACTGAAAAACTGACCAGGCGAGTACCCAAAAAGGGTAGAATCAGTGTGAGTACCGAAAAATGGTAGAATCCGGGCCATTAGCGAGATCAGGTCGAATCCGTGCGAGTACCGAAAAACTGATCGGGCGAGTACCCGAAAAGGGTTGAGTCAGTGTGAGTACCGAAAAATGGTAGAATCCGGGCCATTAACGAGATCAGGTCGAATTCGTGCGAGTACCGAAAAACTGATCGGGCGAGTACCCGAAAAGGGTTGAATCAGTGTGAGTATCGAAAAATGGTAAAATCCGGGCCATTAACGAGATCATGTCGAATCCGTGCGAGTACCGAAAAACTGACCGGGCGAGTACCCGAAAAGGGTTGAATCAGTGTGAGTACCGAAAAATGGTAGAATACGGGCCATTAACGAGATCAGGTCGAATCCGTGCGAGGACCGAAAAACTGACCGTCCGAGTACCCGAAGAGGGTTGAATCAGTGTGAGTACCGAAAAATGGTAGAATCCGGGCCAGTAACGAGATCAGGTGGAATCCGTGCGAGTACCGAAAAACTGACCAGGCGAGTACCCCAAAAGGGTAGAATCAGTCTGAGTACCGAAAAATGGTAGAATCCGAGCCATTAACAAGATCAGGTCGAATCCGTGCGAGTACCGAAAAACTTACCGGGCGAGTACCCGAAAAGGGTTGAATCAGTGTGAGTACCGAAAAATGGTAGAATCCGGGCCATTAACGAGATCAGGTGGAATCCGTGCGAGTACCGAAAAACTGACCAGGCGAGTACCCCAAAACGATAGAATCAGTGTGAGTACCGAAAAACGGTAGAATCCGGGCCATTAACGAGATCAGGTCGAATCCGTGTGAGTACCGAAAAACTGATCGGGCGAGTACCCGAAAAGGGTAGAATCAGTGTGAGTACCGAAAAATGGTAGAATCCGGGCCATTAGCGAGATCAGGTCGAATCCGTGCGAGTACCGAAAAACTGATCGGGCGAGTACCCGAAAAGGGTTGAATCAGTGTGAGTACCGAAAAATGGTAGATTCCGGGCCATTAACGAGATCAGGTCGAATCCGTGCGAGTACCAAAAAACTGATCGGGCGAGTACCCGAAAAGGGTTGAATCAGTGTGAGTATCGAAAAATGGTAGAATCCGGGCCATTAACGAGATCATGTCGAATCCGTGCGAGTACCGAAAAACTGACCGGGCGAGTACCCGAAAAGGGTTGAATCAGTGTGAGTACCGAAAAATGGTAGAATCCGGGCCATTAACGAGATCAGGTCGAATCCGTGCGAGGACCGAAAAACTGACCGTGCGAGTACCCGAAGAGGGTTGAATCAGTGTGAGTACCGAAAAATGGTTGAATCCGGGCCAGTAACGAGATCAGGTGGAATCCGTGCGAGTACTGAAAAACTGACCAGGCGAGTACCCCAAAAGGGTAGAATCAGTGTGAGTACCGAAAAATGGTAGAATCCGGGCCATTAACGAGATCAGGTGGAATCCGTGCGAGTACCGAAAAACTGACCAGGCGAGTACCCCAAAACGGTAGAATCAGTGTGAGTACCGAAAAACGGTAGAATCCGGGCCATTAACGAGATCAGGTCGAATCCGTGCGAGTACCGAAAAACTGATCGGGCGAGTACCCGAAAAGGGTTGAATCAGTGTGAGTACCGAAAAATGGTAGAATCCGGGCCATTAACGAGATCAGGTCGAATCCGTGCGAGTACCGAAAAACTGACCGGGCGAGTACCCGAAAAGGGTTGAATCAGTGTGAGTACCGAAAAATGGTAGAATCCGGGCCATTAACGAGATCAGGTGGAATCCGTGCGTGTACCGAAAAACTGACCGGGCGAGTACCCCGAAAAGGGTTGAATCAGTGTGAGTACCGAAAAACGGTAGAATCCGGGCCATTAACGAGATCAGGTCGAATCCGTGTGAGTACCGAAAAACTGATCGGGCGAGTACCCGAAAAGGGTTGAATCAGTGTGAGTACCGAAAAATGGTAGAATCCAGGCCATTAACGAGATCAGGTCGAATCCGTGCGAGTACCGAAAAACTGACCGGGCGAGTACCCCGAAACGGTAGAATCGGTGTGAGTACAGAAAAGTAGTAGAATCCGGGCCATTAACAAGATCAGGTGGAATCCGTAAGAGTACCGAAAAACTGACCGGGCGAGTACCCGAAGAGGGTTGAATCAGTGTGAGTACCGAAAAATGGTTGAATCCGGGCCAGTAACGAGATCAGGTGGAATCCGTGCGAGTACTGAAAAACTGACCAGGCGAGTACCCCAAAAGGGTAGAATCAGTGTGAGTACCGAAAAATGGTAGAATCCGGGCCATTAGCGAGATCAGGTCGAATCCGTGCGAGTACCGAAAAACTGATCGGGCGAGTACCCGAAAAGGGTTGAGTCAGTGTGAGTACCGAAAAATGGTAGAATCCGGGCCATTAACGAGATCAGGTCGAATTCGTGCGAGTACCGAAAAACTGATCGGGCGAGTACCCGAAAAGGGTTGAATCAGTGTGAGTATCGAAAAATGGTAAAATCCGGGCCATTAACGAGATCATGTCGAATCCGTGCGAGTACCGAAAAACTGACCGGGCGAGTACCCGAAAAGGGTTGAATCAGTGTGAGTACCGAAAAATGGTAGAATACGGGCCATTAACGAGATCAGGTCGAATCCGTGCGAGGACCGAAAAACTGACCGTGCGAGTACCCGAAGAGGGTTGAATCAGTGTGAGTACCGAAAAATGGTAGAATCCGGGCCAGTAACGAGATCAGGTGGAATCCGTGCGAGTACCGAAAAACTGACCAGGCGAGTACCCCAAAAGGGTAGAATCAGTCTGAGTACCGAAAAATGGTAGAATCCGAGCCATTAACAAGATCAGGTCGAATCCGTGCGAGTACCGAAAAACTTACCGGGCGAGTACCCGAAAAGGGTTGAATCAGTGTGAGTACCGAAAAATGGTAGAATCCGGGCCATTAACGAGATCAGGTGGAATCCGTGCGAGTACCGAAAAACTGACCAGGCGAGTACCCCAAAACGATAGAATCAGTGTGAGTACCGAAAAACGGTAGAATCCGGGCCATTAACGAGATCAGGTCGAATCCGTGTGAGTACCGAAAAACTGATCGGGCGAGTACCCGAAAAGGGTTGAATCAGTGTGAGTACCGAAAAACTGACCGGGCGAGTACCCCGAAACGGTAGAATCGGTGTGAGTACAGAAAAGTAGTAGAATCCGGGCCATTAACAAGATCAGGTGGAATCCGTAAGAGTACCGAAAAACTGACCGGGCGAGTACCCGAAGAGGGTTGAATCAGTGTGAGTACCGAAAAATGGTTGAATCCGGGCCAGTAACGAGATCAGGTGGAATCCGTGCGAGTACTGAAAAACTGACCAGGCGAGTACCCAAAAAGGGTAGAATCAGTGTGAGTACCGAAAAATGGTAGAATCCGGGCCATTAGCGAGATCAGGTCGAATCCGTGCGAGTACCGAAAAACTGATCGGGCGAGTACCCGAAAAGGGTTGAGTCAGTGTGAGTACCGAAAAATGGTAGAATCCGGGCCATTAACGAGATCAGGTCGAATTCGTGCGAGTACCGAAAAACTGATCGGGCGAGTACCCGAAAAGGGTTGAATCAGTGTGAGTATCGAAAAATGGTAAAATCCGGGCCATTAACGAGATCATGTCGAATCCGTGCGAGTACCGAAAAACTGACCGGGCGAGTACCCGAAAAGGGTTGAATCAGTGTGAGTACCGAAAAATGGTAGAATACGGGCCATTAACGAGATCAGGTCGAATCCGTGCGAGGACCGAAAAACTGACCGTCCGAGTACCCGAAGAGGGTTGAATCAGTGTGAGTACCGAAAAATGGTAGAATCCGGGCCAGTAACGAGATCAGGTGGAATCCGTGCGAGTACCGAAAAACTGACCAGGCGAGTACCCCAAAAGGGTAGAATCAGTCTGAGTACCGAAAAATGGTAGAATCCGAGCCATTAACAAGATCAGGTCGAATCCGTGCGAGTACCGAAAAACTTACCGGGCGAGTACCCGAAAAGGGTTGAATCAGTGTGAGTACCGAAAAATGGTAGAATCCGGGCCATTAACGAGATCAGGTGGAATCCGTGCGAGTACCGAAAAACTGACCAGGCGAGTACCCCAAAACGATAGAATCAGTGTGAGTACCGAAAAACGGTAGAATCCGGGCCATTAACGAGATCAGGTCGAATCCGTGTGAGTACCGAAAAACTGATCGGGCGAGTACCCGAAAAGGGTAGAATCAGTGTGAGTACCGAAAAATGGTAGAATCCGGGCCATTAGCGAGATCAGGTCGAATCCGTGCGAGTACCGAAAAACTGATCGGGCGAGTACCCGAAAAGGGTTGAATCAGTGTGAGTACCGAAAAATGGTAGATTCCGGGCCATTAACGAGATCAGGTCGAATCCGTGCGAGTACCAAAAAACTGATCGGGCGAGTACCCGAAAAGGGTTGAATCAGTGTGAGTATCGAAAAATGGTAGAATCCGGGCCATTAACGAGATCATGTCGAATCCGTGCGAGTACCGAAAAACTGACCGGGCGAGTACCCGAAAAGGGTTGAATCAGTGTGAGTACCGAAAAATGGTAGAATCCGGGCCATTAACGAGATCAGGTCGAATCCGTGCGAGGACCGAAAAACTGACCGTGCGAGTACCCGAAGAGGGTTGAATCAGTGTGAGTACCGAAAAATGGTTGAATCCGGGCCAGTAACGAGATCAGGTGGAATCCGTGCGAGTACTGAAAAACTGACCAGGCGAGTACCCCAAAAGGGTAGAATCAGTGTGAGTACCGAAAAATGGTAGAATCCGGGCCATTAGCGAGATCATGTCGAATCCGTGCGAGTACCGAAAAACTGACCGGGCGAGTACCCGAAAAGGGTTGAATCAGTGTGAGTACCGAAAAATGGTAGAATCCGGGCCATTAACGAGATCAGGTCGAATCCGTGCGAGGACCGAAAAACTGACCGTGCGAGTACCCGAAGAGGGTTGAATCAGTGTGAGTACCGAAAAATGGTAGAATCCGGGCCAGTAACGAGATCAGGTGGAATCCGTGCGAGTACCAAAAAACTGACCAGGCGAGTACCCAAAAGGGTAGAATCAGTCTGAGTACCGAAAAATGGTAGAATCCGAGCCATTAACGAGATCAGGTCGAATCCGTGCGAGTACCGAAAAACTGACCGGGCGAGTACCCGAAAAGGGTTGAATCAGTGTGAGTACCGAAAAATGGTAGAATCCGGGCCATTAACGAGATCAGGTGGAATCCGTGCGAGTACCGAAAAACTGACCAGGCGAGTACCCCAAAACGGTAGAATCAGTGTGAGTACCGAAAAACGGTAGAATCCGGGCCATTAACGAGATCAGGTCGAATCCGTGCGAGTACCGAAAAACTGATCGGGCGAGTACCCGAAAAGGGTTGAATCAGTGTGAGTACCGAAAAATGGTAGAATCCGGGCCATTAACGAGATCAGGTCGAATCCGTGCGAGTACCGAAAAACTGACCGGGCGAGTACCCGAAAAGGGTTGAATCAGTGTGAGTACCGAAAAATGGTAGAATCCGGGCCATTAACGAGATCAGGTGGAATCCGTGCGTGTACCGAAAAACTGACCAGGCGAGTACCCCGAAAAGGGTTGAATCAGTGTGAGTACCGAAAAACGGTAGAATCCGGGCCATTAACGAGATCAGGTCGAATCCGTGTGAGTACCGAAAAACTGATCGGGCGAGTACCCGAAAAGGGTTGAATCAGTGTGAGTACCGACAAATGGTAGAATCCAGGCCATTAACGAGATCAGGTCGAATCCGTGCGAGTACCGAAAAACTGACCGGGCGAGTACCCCGAAACGGTAGAATCGGTGTGAGTACAGAAAAGTAGTAGAATCCGGGCCATTAACAAGATCAGGTGGAATCCGTAAGAGTACCGAAAAACTGACCGGGCGAGTACCCGAAGAGGGTTGAATCAGTGTGAGTACCGAAAAATGGTTGAATCCGGGCCAGTAACGAGATCAGGTGGAATCCGTGCGAGTACTGAAAAACTGACCAGGCGAGTACCCCAAAAGGGTAGAATCAGTGTGAGTACCGAAAAATGGTAGAATCCGGGCCATTAGCGAGATCAGGTCGAATCCGTGCGAGTACCGAAAAACTGATCGGGCGAGTACCCGAAAAGGGTTGAGTCAGTGTGAGTACCGAAAAATGGTAGAATCCGGGCCATTAACGAGATCAGGTCGAATTCGTGCGAGTACCGAAAAACTGATCGGCCGAGTACCCGAAAAGGGTTGAATCAGTGTGAGTATCGAAAAATGGTAAAATCCGGGCCATTAAGGAGATCATGTCGAATCCGTGCGAGTACCGAAAAACTGACCGGGCGAGTACCCGAAAAGGGTTGAATCAGTGTGAGTACCGAAAAATGGTAGAATCCGGGCCATTAACGAGATCAGGTCGAATCCGTGCGAGGACCGAAAAATTGACCGTGCGAGTACCCGAAGAGGGTTGAATCAGTGTGAGTACCGAAAAATGGTAGAATCCGGGCCAGTAACGAGATCAGGTGGAATCCGTGCGAGTACCGAAAAACTGACCAGGCGAGTACCCCAAAAGGGTAGAATCAGTCTGAGTACCGAAAAATGGTAGAATCCGAGCCATTAACAAGATCAGGTCGAATCCGTGCGAGTACCGAAAAACTTACCGGGCGAGTACCCGAAAAGGGTTGAATCAGTGTGAGTACCGAAAAATGGTAGAATCCGGGACATTAACGAGATCAGGTGGAATCCGTGCGAGTACCGAAAAACTGACCCGGCGAGTACCCCAAAACGATAGAATCAGTGTGAGTACCGAAAAACGGTAGAATCCGGGCCATTAACGAGATCAGGTCGAATCCGTGTGAGTACCGAAAAACTGATCGGGCGAGTACCCGAAAAGGGTTGAATCAGTGTGAGTACCGAAAAATGGTAGAATCCGGGCCATTAACGAGATCAGGTCGAATCCGTGCGAGTACCGAAAAACTGACCGGGCGAGTACCGGAAAAGGGTTGAATCAGTGTGAGTACCGAAAAATGGTAGAATCCGAGCCATTAACGAGATCAAGTCGAATCCGTGCGAGTACCGAAAAACTGACCGGGCGAGTACCCCAAAAGGTTAGAATCAGTGTGAGTACCGAAAAATGGTAGAATCCGGGCCATTAGCGATATCAGGTCGAATCCGTGCGAGTACCGAAAAACTGATCGGGCGAGTACCCGAAAAGGGTTGAATCAGTGTGAGTACCGAAAAATGGTAGAATCCGGGCCATTAACGAGATCATGTCGAATCCGTGCGAGTACCGAAAAACTGACCGGGCGAGTACCCGAAAAGGGTTGAATCAGTGTGAGTACCGAAAAATGGTAGAATCCGGGCCATTAACGAGATCAGGTCGAATCCGTGCGAGGACCGAAAAACTGACCGTGCGAGTACCCGAAGAGGGTTGAATCAGTGTGAGTACCGAAAAATGGTAGAATCCGGGCCAGTAACGAGATCAGGTGGAATCCGTGCGAGTACCGAAAAACTGACCAGGCGAGTACCCCAAAAGGGTAGAATCAGTCTGAGTACCGAAAAATGGTAGAATCCGAGCCATTAACAAGATCAGGTCGAATCCGTGCGAGTACCGAAAAACTTACCGGGCGAGTACCCGAAAAGGGTTGAATCAGTGTGAGTACCGAAAAATGGTAGAATCCGGGACATTAACGAGATCAGGTGGAATCCGTGCGAGTACCGAAAAACTGACCCGGCGAGTACCCCAAAACGATAGAATCAGTGTGAGTACCGAAAAACGGTAGAATCCGGGCCATTAACGAGATCAGGTCGAATCCGTGTGAGTACCGAAAAACTGATCGGGCGAGTACCCGAAAAGGGTTGAATCAGTGTGAGTACCGAAAAATGGTAGAATCCGGGCCATTAACGAGATCAGGTCGAATCCGTGCGAGTACCGAAAAACTGACCGGGCGAGTACCGGAAAAGGGTTGAATCAGTGTGAGTACCGAAAAATGGTAGAATCCGAGCCATTAACGAGATCAGGTCGAATCCGTGCGAGTACCGAAAAACTGACCGGGCGAGTACCCCAAAAGGTTAGAATCAGTGTGAGTACCGAAAAATGGTAGAATCCGGGCCATTAGCGATATCAGGTCGAATCCGTGCGAGTACCGAAAAACTGATCGGGCGAGTACCCGAAAAGGGTTGAATCAGTGTGAGTACCGAAAAATGGTAGAATCCGGGCCATTAACGAGATCAGGTCGAATCCGTGCGAGTACCGAAAAACTGATCGGGCGAGCACCCGAAAATGGTTGAATCAGTGTGAGTACCGAAAAATGGTAGAATCCGGGCCATTAACGAGATCATGTCGAATCCGTGCGAGGACCGAAAAACTGACCGTGCGAGTACCCGAAGAGGGTTGAATCAGTGTGAGTACCGAAAAATGGTAGAATCCGGGCCAGTAAAGAGATCAGGTGGAATCCGTGCGAGTACCGAAAAACTGACCAGGCGAGTACCCCAAAAGGGTAGAATCAGTCTGAGTACCGAAAAATGGTAGAATCGGAGCCATTAACAAGATCAGGTCGAATCCGTGCGAGTACCGAAAAACTTACCGGGCAAGTACCCGAAAAGGGTTGAATCAGTGTGAGTACCGAAAAATGGTAGAATCCGGGCCATTAACGAGATCAGGTGGAATCCGTGCGAGTACCGAAAAACTGACCAGGCGAGTACCCCAAAACGATAGAATCAGTGTGAGTACCGAAAAACGGTAGAATCCGGGCCATTAACGAGATCAGGTCGAATCCGTGTGAGTACCGAAAAACTGATCGGGCGAGTACCCGAAAAGGGTTGAATCAGTGTGAGTACCGAAAAATGGTAGAATCCGGGCCATTAACGAGATCAGATCGAATCCGTGCGAGTACCGAAAAACTGACCGGGCGAGTACCGGAAAAGGGTTGAATCAGTGTGAGTACCGAAAAATGGTAGAATCCGAGCCATTAACGAGATCAGGTCGAATCCGTGCGAGTACCGAAAAACTGACCGGGCGAGTACCCCAAAAGGGTAGAATCAGTGTGAGTACCGAAAAATGGTAGAATCCGGGCCATTAGCGAGATCAGGTCGAATCCGTGCGAGTACCGAAAAACTGATCGGGCGAGTACCCGAAAAGGGTTGAATCAGTGTGAGTACCGAAAAATGGTAGAATCCGGGCCATTAACGAGATCAGGTCGAATCCGTGCGAGTACCGAAAAACTGACCAGGCGAGTACCCGAAAATGGTTGAATCAGTGTGAGTATCGAAAAATGGTAGAATCCGGGCCATTAACGAGATCATGTCGAATCCGTGCGAGTACCGAAAAACTGACCGGGCGAGTACCCGAAAAGGGTTGAATCAGTGTGAGTACCGAAAAATGGTAGAATCCGGGCCATTAACGAGATCAGGTCGAATCCGTGCGAGTACCGAAAAACTGACCGGGCGAGTACCCGAAAAGGGTTGAATTAGTGTGAGTACCGAAAAATGGTAGAATCCGGGCCATTAACGAGATCAGGTGGAATCCGTGCGAGTACCGAAAATCTGACCAGGCGAGTACCCCAAAAGGGTAGAATCAGTGTGAGTACCGAAAAATGGTAGAATCCGAGCCATTAACGAGATCAGGTCGAATCCGTGCGAGTACCGAAAAACTGACCAGGCGAGTACCCAAAAACGGTAGAATCAGTGTCACTACCGAAAAATGGTAGAATCCGGGCCATTAACGAGATCAGGTGGAATCCGTGCGAGTACCGAAAAACTGACCAGGCGAGTACCCCAAAACGGTAGAATCAGTGTGAGTATCGAAAAATGGTAGAATCCGGGCCATTAACGAGATCAGGTCGAATCCGTGCGAGTACCGAATATCTGACCAGGCGAGTACCCCAAAAGGGTAGAATCAGTGTGAGTACCGAAAAATGGTAGAATCCGGGCCAGTAACGAGATCAGGTGGAATCCGTGCGAGTACCGAAAAACTGACCAGGCGAGTACCCCAAAACGGTAGAATCAGTGTGAGTACCGAAAAATGGTAGAATCCGGGCCATTAACGAGATCAGGTCGAACCCGTGCGAGTACCGAAAAACTGATCGGGCGAGTACCCGAAAAGGGTTGAATCAGTGTGAGTACCGAAAAATGGTAGAATCCGGGCCAGTAACGAGATCAGGTCGAATTCGTGCGAGTACCGACAAACTCACCGGGCGAGTACCCGAAAAGTGTTGAATCAGTGTGAGTACCGAAAAATGGTAGAATCCGGGCCATTAACGAGATCAGGTGGAATCCGTGCGAGTACCGACAAACTGACCGGGCGAGTACTCGAAAAGGGTTGAATCAGTGTGAGTACCGAAAAATGGTAGAATCCGGGCCATTAACGAGATCAGGTGGAATCCGTGCGAGTACCGACAAACTGACCGGGCGAGCACCCCAAAAGGATAGAATCAGTGTGAGTACCGAAAAATGGTAGAATCCGGGCCATTAACGAGATTAGGTCGAATCCGGGCGAGTACCGAAAAACTGACGGGACCAGTACCGAAAAAGGGTAAAATGAGTGTGAGTACCGAAAAATGGTAGAATCTAGGCCAGTACCGGGATCAGGTCGAATCCGTGCGAGTACCGAAAAACAGATCGGGCGAGTACCGGAAAAGGGTTGAATGAGTGTGAGTACCGGAAAATGGTAGAATCCGGGCCATTAACGAGATCAGGTGGAATCCGTGCGAGAACCGAAAAACTGACCGGGCGAGTACCCGAAAAGGGTTGAATCACTGTGAGTACCGAAAAATGGTAGAATCCGGGCCATTAACGAGATCAGGTCGAATCCGTGCGAGGACCGAAAAACTGACCGTGCGAGTACCCGAAGAGGGTTGAATCAGTGTGAGTACCGAAAAATGGTAGAATCCGGGCCAGTAACGAGATCAGATGGAATCCGTGCGAGTACCGAAAAACTGACCAGGCGAGTACCCCAAAAGGGTAGAATCAGTCTGAGTACCGAAAAATGGTAGAATCCGAGCCATTAACGAGATCAGGTCGAATCCGTGCGAGTACCGAAAAACTGACCGGGCGAGTACCCGAAAAGGGTTGAATTAGTGTGAGTACCGAAAAATGGTAGAATCCGGGCCATTAACGAGATCAGGTGGAATCCGTGCGAGTACCGAAAAACTGACCGGGCGAGCACCCCAAAAGGATAGAATCAGTGTCAGTACCGAAAAATGGTAGAATCCGGGCCATTAACGAGATCAGATGGAATTCGTGCGAGTACCGAGAAACTGACCAGGCGAGTACCCCAAAAGGGTAGAATAAGTGTGAGTACCGAAAAATGGTAGAATCCGGGCCAGTAACGAGATATGGTCGAATCCGTGCGAGTACCAACAAACTGACCGGGCGAGTACTCGAAATGGGTTGAGTCAGTGTGAGTACCGAAAAATGGTAGAATCCGGGCCATTAACGAGATCAGGTGGAATCCGTGCAAGTACCGAAAAACTGACCAGGCGAGTACCCCAAAAGGGTAGAATCAGTGTGAGTGCCGAAAAATGGTAGAATCCGGGCCAGTAACGAGATCAGGTCGAATCCGGTCGAGTACCGACAAACTGACCGGGCGAGTACCCGTAAAGGGTTGAGTCAGTGTGAGTACCGAAAAATGGTAGAATCCGGGCCATTAACGAGATCAGGTCGAATCCGTGCGAGTACCGAAAAATTGACAGGGCGAGTACCGAAAAAGGGTAAAATCAGTGTGAGTACCGAAAAATGGTAGAATCTAGGCCTGTACCGGGATCAGGTCGAATCCGTGCGAGTACCGAAAAACAGATCGGGCGAGTATCGGAAAAGGGTTGAATCAGTGTGAGTACCGAAAAATGGTAGAATCCGGGCCATTAACGAGATCAGGTGGAATCCGTGCGAGAACCGAAAAACTGACTGGGCGAGTACCCGAAAAGGGTTGAATCAGTGTGAGTACCGAAAAATGGTAGAATCCGGGCCATTAACGAGATCAGGTCGAATCCGTGCGAGGACCGAAAAACTGACCGTGCGAGTACCCGAAGAGGGTTGAATCAGTGTGAGTACAGAAAAATGGTAGAATCCGGGCCAGTAACGAGATCAGGTGGAATCCGTGCGAGTACCGAAAAACTGACCAGGCGAGTGCCCCAAAAGGGTAGAATCAGTCTGAGTACCGAAAAATGGTAGAATCCGAGCCATTAACGAGATCAGGTCGAATCCGTGCGAGTACCGAAAAATTGACAGGGCGAGTACCAAAAAAGGGTAAAATCAGTGTGAGTACCGAAAAATGGTAGAATCTAGGCCTGTACCGGGATCAGGTCGAATCCGTGCGAGTACCGAAAAACAGATCGGGCGAGTATCGGAAAAGGGTTGAATCAGTGTGAGTACCGAAAAATGGTGGAATCCGGGCCATTAACGAGATCAGGTGGAATCCGTGCGAGAACCGAAAAACTGACCGGGCGAGTACCCGAAAAGGGTTGAATCAGTGTGAGTACCGAAAAATGGTAGAATCCGGGCCATTAACGAGATCAGGTCGAATCCGTGCGAGGACCGAAAAACTGACCGTGCGAGTACCCGAAGAGGGTTGAATCAGTGTGAGTACCGAAAAATGGTAGAATCCGGGCCAGTAACGAGATCAGGTGGAATCCGTGCGAGTACCGAAAAACTGACCAGGCGAGTACCCCAAAAGGGTAGAATCAGTCTAAGTACCGAAAAATGGTAGAATCCGAGCCATTAACGAGATCAGGTCGAATCCGTGCGAGTACCGAAAAACTGACCGGGCGAGTACCCGAAAAGGGTTGAATTAGTGTGAGTACCGAAAAATGGTAGAATCCGGGCCATTAACGAGATCAGGTGGAATCCGTGCGAGTACCGAAAAACTGACCGGGCGAGCACCCCAAAAGGATAGAATCAGTGTGAGTACCGAAAAATGGTAGAATCCGGGCCATTAACGAGATCAGATGGAATTCGTGCGAGTACCGAGAAACTGACCAGGCGAGTACCCCAAAAGGGTAGAATAAGTGTGAGTACCGAAAAATGGTAGAATCCGGGCCAGTAACGAGATCAGGTCGAATCCGTGCGAGTACCAACAAACTGACCGGGCGAGTACTCGAAAAGGGTTGAGTCAGTGTGAGTACCGAAAAATGGTAGAATCCGGGCCATTAACGAGATCAGGTGGAATCCGTGCAAGTACCGAAAAACTGACCAGGCGAGTACCCCAAAAGGGTAGAATCAGTGTGAGTACCGAAAAATGGTAGAATCCGGGCCAGTAACGAGATCAGGTCGAATCCGGTCGAGTACCGACAAACTGACCGGGCGAGTACCCGTAAAGGGTTGAGTCAGTGTGAGTACCGAAAAATGGTAGAATCCGGGCCATTAACGAGATCAGGTCGAATCCGTGCGAGTACCGAAAAATTGACAGGGCGAGTACCGAAAAAGGGTAAAATCAGTGTGAGTACCGAAAAATGGTAGAATCTAGGCCTGTACCGGGATCAGGTCGAATCCGTGCGAGTACCGAAAAACAGATCGGGCGAGTATCGGAAAAGGGTTGAATCAGTGTGAGTACCGAAAAATGGTAGAATCCGGGCCATTAACGAGATCAGGTGGAATCCGTGCGAGTACCAAAAACTGACCGGGCGAGTACCCCAAAAGGGTAGAATCAGTGTGAGTACCGAAAAATGGTAGAATCCGGGCCTTTAACGAGATCAGGTCGAATCCGTGCGAGTACCGAAAAACAGATCGGGCGAGTACCGGAAAGGGGTTGAATCAGTGTGAGTACCGAAAAATGGTAGAATCCGGGCCAGTAACGAGATTAGGTCGAATTCGTGCGAGTACCGACAAACTCACCGGGCGAGTACCCGAAAAGTGTTGAATCAGTGTGAGTACCGAAAAATGGTAGAATCCGGGCCATTAACGAGATCAGCTGGAATCCGTGCGAGTACCGAAAAACTGACCGGGCGAGCACCCCAAAAGGATAGAATCAGTGTGAGTACCGAAAAATGGTAGAATCCGGGCCATTAACGAGATCAGGTGCAATCCGTGCGAGTACCGAAAATCTGACCAGGCGAGTACCCCAAAAGGGTAGAATCAGTGTGAGTACCGAAAAATAGCAGAATCCGGGCCAGTAACGAGATCAGGTGGAATTCGTGCGAGTACCGAAAAACTGACCAGGCGAGTACCCTAAAAGGGTAGAATTAGTGTGAGTACCGAAAAATGGTAGAATCCGGGCCATTAACGAGATCAGGTGGAATCCGTGCGAGTACCGACAAACTGACTGGGCGAGTACTCGAAAAGGGTTGAGTCAGTGTGAGTACCGAAAAATGGTAGAATCCGGGCCATTAACGAGATCAGGTCGAATCCGTGCGAGTACCGAAAAACTGACCAAGCGAGTACCCCAAAAGGGTAGAATCAGTGTGAGTACCGAAAAATGGTAGAATCCGGGCCAGTAACGAGATCAGGTCGAGTCCGGTCGAGTACCGACAAACTGACCGGGCGAGTACCCGTAAAGGGTTGAGTCAGTGTGAGTACCGAAAAATGGTAGAATCCGGGCCATTAACGAGATCAGGTCGAATCCGTGCGAGTACCGACAAACTGACCGGGCGAGTACCCGAAAAGGGTTGAATCAGTGAGAGTACCGAAAAATTGTAGAATCCGGGCCTTTAACGAGATCAGGTCGAATCCGTGCGAGTACCGAAAAACAGATCGGGCGAGTACCGGAAAAGGGTTGAATCAGTGTGAGAACCCGAAAAATGGTAGAATCCGGGCCATTAACGAGATCAGGTGGAATCCGTGCGAGTACCGAAAAACTGACCGGGCGAGCACCCCAAAAGGATAGAATCAGTGTGAGTACCGAAAAATGGTAGAATCCGGGCCATTAACGATATCAGGTGCAATCCGTGCGAGTACCGAAAATCTGACCAGGCGAGTACCCCAAAAGGGTAGAATCAGTGTGAGTACCGAAAAATAGCAGAATCCGGGCCAGTAACGAGATAAGGTCGAATCCGTGCGAGTACCGACAAACTGACCGGGCGAGTACTCGAAAAGGGTTGAGACAGTGTGAGTACCGAAAAACGGTAGAATCCGGGCCAGTAACGAGATCAGGTGGAATTCGTGCGAGTACCGAAAAACTGACCAGGCGAGTACCCTAAAAGGGTAGAATGAGTGTGAGTACCGAAAAATGGTAGAATCCGGGCCATTAACGAGATCAGGTGGAATCCATGCGAGTACCGAAAATCTGACCAGGCGAGTACCCCAAAAGGGTAGAATCAGTGTGAGTACCGAACAATGGTAGAATCCGGGCCATTAACGAGATCAGGTGGAATCCGTGCGAGTACCGAAAAACTGACCAGGCGAGTACCCCAAAAGGGTAGAATCAGTGTGAGTACCGAAAAATGGTAGAATCCGGGCCAGTAACGAGATCAGGTCGAATCCGTGCGAGTACCGACAAACTGACCGGGCGAGTACTCGAAAAGGGTTGAGACAGTGTGAGTACCGAAAAACGGTAGAATCCGGGCCAGTAACGAGATCAGGTGGAATTCGTGCGAGTACCGAAAAACTGACCAGGCGAGTACCCTAAAAGGGTAGAATTAGTGTGAGTACCGAAAAATGGTAGAATCCGGGCCATTAACGAGATCAGGTGGAATCCATGCGAGTACCGAAAATCTGACCAGGCGAGTACCCCAAAAGGGTAGAATCAGTGTGAGTACCGAACAATGGTAGAATCCGGGCCATTAACGAGATCAGGTGGAATCCGTGCGAGTACCGAAAAACTGACCAGGCGAGTACCCCAAAAGGGTAGAATCAGTGTGAGTACCGAAAAATGGTAGAATCCGGGCCAGTAACGAGATCAGGTCGAATCCGGTCGAGTACTGACAAACTGACCGGGCGAGTACCCGTAAAGGGTTGAGTCAGTCTGAGTACCGAAAAAGGGTAGAATCCGGGCCATTAACGAGATCAGGTCGAATCCGTGCGAGTACCGAAAAACTGACCGGGCGAGTACCGAAAAATGGTAAAATCAGTGTGAGTACCGATAAATGGTAGAATCTAGGCCAGTAACGAGATCAGGTGGAATTCGTGCGAGTACCGAAAAACTGACCAGGCGAGTACCCTAAAAGGGTAGAATGAGTGTGAGTACCGAAAAATGGTAGAATCCGGGCCATTAACGAGATCAGGTGGAATCCATGCGAGTACCGAAAATCTGACCAGGCGAGTACCCCAAAAGGGTAGAATCAGTGTGAGTACCGAACAATGGTAGAATCCGGGCCATTAACGAGATCAGGTGGAATCCGTGCGAGTACCGAAAAACTGACCAGGCGAGTACCCCAAAAGGGTAGAATCAGTGTGAGTACCGAAAAATGGTAGAATCCGGGCCAGTAACGAGATCAGGTCGAATCCGTGCGAGTACCGACAAACTGACCGGGCGAGTACTCGAAAAGGGTTGAGACAGTGTGAGTACCGAAAAACGGTAGAATCCGGGCCAGTAACGAGATCAGGTGGAATTCGTGCGAGTACCGAAAAACTGACCAGGCGAGTACCCTAAAAGGGTAGAATTAGTGTGAGTACCGAAAAATGGTAGAATCCGGGCCATTAACGAGATCAGGTGGAATCCATGCGAGTACCGAAAATCTGACCAGGCGAGTACCCCAAAAGGGTAGAATCAGTGTGAGTACCGAACAATGGTAGAATCCGGGCCATTAACGAGATCAGGTGGAATCCGTGCGAGTACCGAAAAACTGACCAGGCGAGTACCCCAAAAGGGTAGAATCAGTGTGAGTACCGAAAAATGGTAGAATCCGGGCCAGTAACGAGATCAGGTCGAATCCGGTCGAGTACTGACAAACTGACCGGGCGAGTACCCGTAAAGGGTTGAGTCAGTCTGAGTACCGAAAAAGGGTAGAATCCGGGCCATTAACGAGATCAGGTCGAATCCGTGCGAGTACCGAAAAACTGACCGGGCGAGTACCGAAAAATGGTAAAATCAGTGTGAGTACCGATAAATGGTAGAATCTAGGCCAGTACCGGGATCAGGTCGAATCCGTGCCAGTACCGAAAAACAGATCGGGCGAGTACCGGAAAAGGGTTGAATCATTGTGAGTACGGAAAAATGGTAGAATCCGGGGCCAGTAACGAGATCAAGTGGAATCCGTGCGAGTACCGAAAAACTGACCTGGCGAGTACGCCAACAGGGTAGAATCAGTGTGAGTACCGAAAAATGGTAGAATCCGGGCCATTAACGAGATCAGGTCGAATCCATGCGAGTACCGAAAATCTGACCAGGCGAGTACCCCAAAAGGGTAGAATCAGTGTGAGTACCGAACAATGGTAGAATCCGGGCCATTAACGAGATCAGGTGGAATCCGTGCGAGTACCGAAAAACTGACCAGGCGAGTACCCCAAAAGGGTAGAATCAGTGTGAGTACCGAAAAATGGTAGAATCCGGGCCAGTAACGAGATCAGGTCGAATCCGGTCGAGTACTGACAAACTGACCGGGCGAGTACCCGTAAAGGGTTGAGTCAGTCTGAGTACCGAAAAATGGTAGAATCCGGGCCATTAACGAGATCAGGTCGAATCCGTGCGAGTACCGAAAAACTGACGAGGCGAGTACCCCAAAATGGTAGAATCAGTGTGAGTACCGAAAAATGGTAGAATCCGGGCCATTAACGATATCAGGTGCAATCCGTGCGAGTACCGAAAATCTGACCAGGCGAGTACCCCAAAAGGGTAGAATCAGTGTGAGTACCGAAAAATAGCAGAATCCGGGCCAGTAACGAGATAAGGTCGAATCCGTGCGAGTACCGACAAACTGACCGGGCGAGTACTCGAAAAGGGTTGAGACAGTGTGAGTACCGAAAAACGGTAGAATCCGGGCCAGTAACGAGATCAGGTGGAATTCGTGCGAGTACCGAAAAACTGACCAGGCGAGTACCCTAAAAGGGTAGAATTAGTGTGAGTACCGAAAAATGGTAGAATCCGGGCCATTAACGAGATCAGGTGGAATCCATGCGAGTACCGAAAATCTGACCAGGCGAGTACCCCAAAAGGGTAGAATCAGTGTGAGTACCGAACAATGGTAGAATCCGGGCCATTAACGAGATCAGGTGGAATCCGTGCGAGTACCGAAAAACTGACCAGGCGAGTACCCCAAAAGGGTAGAATCAGTGTGAGTACCGAAAAATGGTAGAATCCGGGCCAGTAACGAGATCAGGTCGAATCCGTGCGAGTACCGACAAACTGACCGGGCGAGTACTCGAAAAGGGTTGAGACAGTGTGAGTACCGAAAAACGGTAGAATCCGGGCCAGTAACGAGATCAGGTGGAATTCGTGCGAGTACCGAAAAACTGACCAGGCGAGTACCCTAAAAGGGTAGAATTAGTGTGAGTACCGAAAAATGGTAGAATCCGGGCCATTAACGAGATCAGGTGGAATCCATGCGAGTACCGAAAATCTGACCAGGCGAGTACCCCAAAAGGGTAGAATCAGTGTGAGTACCGAACAATGGTAGAATCCGGGCCATTAACGAGATCAGGTGGAATCCGTGCGAGTACCGAAAAACTGACCAGGCGAGTACCCCAAAAGGGTAGAATCAGTGTGAGTACCGAAAAATGGTAGAATCCGGGCCAGTAACGAGATCAGGTCGAATCCGGTCGAGTACTGACAAACTGACCGGGCGAGTACCCGTAAAGGGTTGAGTCAGTCTGAGTACCGAAAAATGGTAGAATCCGGGTCATTAACGAGATCAGGTCGAATCCGTGCGAGTACCGAAAAACTGACCGGGCGAGTACCGAAAAATGGTAAAATCAGTGTGAGTACCGATAAATGGTAGAATCTAGGCCAGTACCGGGATCAGGTCGAATCCGTGCCAGTACCGAAAAACAGATCGGGCGAGTACCGGAAAAGGGTTGAATCATTGTGAGTACGGAAAAATGGTAGAATCCGGGGCCAGTAACGAGATCAAGTGGAATCCGTGCGAGTACCGAAAAACTGACCTGGCGAGTACGCCAACAGGGTAGAATCAGTGTGAGTACCGAAAAATGGTAGAATCCGGGCCATTAACGAGATCAGGTCGAATCCATGCGAGTACCGAAAATCTGACCAGGCGAGTACCCCAAAAGGGTAGAATCAGTGTGAGTACCGAACAATGGTAGAATCCGGGCCATTAACGAGATCAGGTGGAATCCGTGCGAGTACCGAAAAACTGACCAGGCGAGTACCCCAAAAGGGTAGAATCAGTGTGAGTACCGAAAAATGGTAGAATCCGGGCCAGTAACGAGATCAGGTCGAATCCGGTCGAGTACTGACAAACTGACCGGGCGAGTACCCGTAAAGGGTTGAGTCAGTCTGAGTACCGAAAAATGGTAGAATCCGGGCCATTAACGAGATCAGGTCGAATCCGTGCGAGTACCGAAAAACTGACCAGGCGAGTACCCCAAAATGGTAGAATCAGTGTGAGTACCGAAAAATGGTAGAATCCGGGCCAGTAACGAGATCAGGTCGAATCCGTGCGAGTACCGACAAACTGACCGAGCGAGTACCGAAAAAGGGTAAAATCAGTGTGAGTACCGAAAAATGGTAGAATCTAGGCCAGTACCGGGATCAGGTCGAATCCGTGCCAGTACCGAAAAACAGATCGGGCGAGTACCGGAAAAGGGTTGAATCAGTGTGAGTACCGAAAAATTGTAGAATCCGGGCCAGTAACGAGATCAGGTCGAATCCGTGCGAGTACCGAAAAACTGACCGGGCGAGTACCCGAAAAGGGTTGAATCAGTGTGAGTACCGAAAAATGGTAGAATCCGGGCCATTAACGAGATCAGGTCGAATCCGTGCGAGTACCGAAAAACTGACCAGGCGAGTACCCCAAAATGGTAGAATCAGTGTGAGTACCGAAAAATGGTAGAATCCGGGCCAGTAACGAGATCAGGTCGAATCCGTGCGAGTACCGACAAACTGACCGAGCGAGTACCCGAAAAGTGTTGAATCAGTGTGAGTACGGAAAAATGGTAGAATCAGGGCCATTAACGTGATCAGGTCGAATCCGTGCGAGTACCGAAAAACTGACCAGGCGAGTACCGAAAAAGGGTAAAATCAGTGTGAGTACCGAAAAATGGTAGAATCTAGGCCAGTACCGGGTTCAGGTCGAATCCGTGCGAGTACCGAAAAACTGACTGGGCGAGTACCGGAAAAGGTCTGTATCAGTGTGAGTACCGAAAAATGGTAGAATCCGGGGCCAGTAACGAGATCAAGTGGAATCCGTGCGAGTACCGAAAAACTGACCTGGCGAGTACCCCAACAGGGTAGAATCAGTGTGAGTACCGAAAAATGGTAGAATCCGGGCCATTAACGAGATCAGGTGTAATCCGTGCGAGTACCAAAAAACTGACCGGGCGAGTACCCCAAAAGGTTAGAATCACTGTGAGTACCGAAAAATGGTAGAATCCGGGCCATTAACGAGATCAGGTCGAATCCGTGCGAGTACGGAAAAACTGACCAAGCGAGTACCGAAAAAGGGTTGAATCAGTGTGAGTACCGAAAAATGGTAGAATCCCGGCCATTAACGAGATCAGGTCGAATCCGCACGAGTACCGAAAAACTGACCGGGAGAGTACCGAAAAAGCGTAAAATCAGTGTGAGTACCGAAAAATGGTAGAATCTAGGCCAGTACCGGGATCAGGTCAAATCCGTGCGAGTACCGAAAAACAGATCGGGCGAGTACCGGAAAAGGGTTGAATCAGTGTGAGTATCGAAAAATGGTAGAATCCGGGCCATTAACGAGATCAGGTCGAATCCATGCGAGTACCGAAAAACTGACCGGGCGAGTACCCGAAAAGGGTTGAATCAGTGTGAGTACCGAAAAATGGTAGAATCCGGGCCATTAACGAGATCAGGTCGAATCCATGCGAGTACCGAAAAACTGACCGGGCGAGTACCCGAAAAGGGTTGAATCAGTGTGAGTACCGAAAAATGGTAGAATCCGGGCCATTAACGAGATCAGGTCGAATCCGTGCGAGTACCGAAAAACTGACCGGGCGAGTACTTGAAAAGGGTTGAATCAGTGTGAGTACCGAAAAATGGTAGAATCCGGGCCTTTAACGAGATCAGGTCGAATCCGTGCGAGTACCGAAAAACTGACCGGGCGAGTACTTGAAAAGGGTTGAATCAGTGTGAGTACCGAAAAATGGTAGAATCCGGGCCATTAACGTGATCAGGTCGAATCCGTGCGAGTACCGAAAAACTGACCGGGCAAGTACCGAAAAAGGGTAAAATCAGTGTGAGTACCGAAAAATGGTAGAATCTAGGCCAGTACCGGGTTCAGGTCGAATCCGTGCGAGTATCGAAAAACTGACCGGGCGAGTACCGGAAAAGGGTTGAATCAGTGTGAGTACCGAAAAATGGTAGAATCCGGGCCATTAACGAGATCAGGTCGAATCCGTGCGAGTACCGAAAAACTGACCGGGCGAGTACTTGAAAAGCGTTGAATCAGTGTGAGTACCGAAAAATGGTAGAATCCGGGCCATTAACGAGATCAGGTCGAATCCGTGCGAGTACCGAAAAACTGACCGGGCGAGTACTTGAAAAGCGTTGAATCAGTGTGAGTACCGAAAAATGGTAGAATCCGGGCCATTAACGAGATCAGGTCGAATCCGTGCGAGTACCGAAAAAAGGACCAGGCGAGTACCGAAAAAGGGTAAAATCAGTGTGAGTACCGAAAAATGGTAGAATCTAGGCC
The DNA here is from genome assembly GCA_946000715.1 of Vitis cinerea var. helleri x Vitis riparia. Lineage (NCBI taxonomy): Eukaryota > Viridiplantae > Streptophyta > Magnoliopsida > Vitales > Vitaceae > Vitis > Vitis cinerea var. helleri x Vitis riparia. The sequence continues at coordinate 13,020,258 of OX254015.1, forward strand.
AGTACCGGGTTCAGGTCGAATCCGTGCGAGTACCGAAAAACTGACTGGGCGAGTACCGGAAAAGGTCTGAATCAGTGTGAGTACCGAAAAATGGTAGAATCCGGGGCAAGTAACGAGATCAGGTGGAATCCGTGTGAGTACCGAAAAACTGACCTGGCGAGTACCCCAAAGGGGTAGAATCAGTGTGAGTACTGAAAAATGGTAGAATCCGGGCCATTAACGAGATCAGGTCGAATCCGTGCGAGTACCGAAAAACTGACCGGGCAAGTACCGAAAAAGGGTAAAATCAGTGTGAGTACCGAAAAATGGTAGAATCTAGGCCAGTACCGGGTTCAGGTCGAATCCGTGCGAGTATCGAAAAACTGACCGGGCGAGTACCGGAAAAGGGTTGAATCAGTGTGAGTACCGAAAAATGGTAGAATCCGGCCCATTAACGAGATCAGGTCGAATCCGTGCGAGTACCGAAAAACTGACCAGGCAAGTATCGAAAAAGGGTAAAATCAGTGTGAGTACCGAAAAATGGTAGAATCTAGGCCGGTACCGGGTTCAGGTCGAATCCGTGCGAGTACCGAAAGACTGACTGGGCGAGTACCGAAAAACTGACTGGGCGAGTACCGGAAAAGGGTTGAATCAGTGTGAGTACCGAAAAATGGTAGAATCCGGGGCCAGTAACGAGATCAGGTGGAATCCGTGCGAGTACCGAAAAACTGACCTGGCGAGTACCCCAAAAGGGTAGAATCAGTGTGAGTACCGAAAAATGGTAGAATCCGGGCCATTAACGAGATCAGGTCGAATCCGTGCGAGTACCGAAAAACTGACCAGGCGAGTACCGAAAAAGGGTAAAATCAGTGTGAGTACCGAAAAATGGTAGAATCTAGTCCAGTACCGGGTTTAGGTCGAATCCGTGCGAGTACCGAAAAACTGACCGGGCGAGTATCGGAAAAGGGTTGAATCAGTGTGAGTACCGAAAAATGGTAGAATCCGGGGCCAGTAACGAGATCAGGTGGAATCCGTGTGAGTACCGAAAAACTGACCTGGCGAGTACCCCAAAGGGGTAGAATCAGTGTGAGTACTGAAAAATGGTAGAATCCGGGCCATTAACGAGATCAGGTCGAATCCATGCGAGTACCGAAAAACTGACCGGGCGAGTACCCGAAAAGGGTTGAATTAGTGTGAGTACCGAAAAATGGTAGAATCCGGGCCATTAACGAGATCAGGTCGAATCCATGCGAGTACCGAAAAACTGACCGGGCGAGTACCCGAAAAGGGTTGAATCAGTGTGAGTACCGAAAAATGGTAGAATCCGGGCCATTAACGAGATCAGGTCGAATCCGTGCGAGTACCGAAAAACTGACCGGGCGAGTACTTGAAAAGGGTTGAATCAGTGTGAGTACCGAAAAATGGTAGAATCCGGGCCTTTAACGAGATCAGGTCGAATCCGTGCGAGTACCGAAAAACTGACCGGGCGAGTACTTGAAAAGGGTTGAATCAGTGTGAGTACCGAAAAATGGTAGAATCCGGGCCATTAACGTGATCAGGTCGAATCCGTGCGAGTACCGAAAAACTGACCGGGCAAGTACCGAAAAAGGGTAAAATCAGTGTGAGTACCGAAAAATGGTAGAATACGGGTAATTAATGAGATCAGGTCGAATCCGTGCGAGTACTGAAAAACTGACCGGGCGAGTACCGGAAAAGGGTTGAATCAGTGTGAGTACCGAAAAATGGTAGAATCCGGCCCATTAACGAGATGAGGTCGAATCCGTGCGAGTACCGAAAAACTGACCAGGCAAGTATCGAAAAAGGGTAAAATCAGTGTGAGTACCGAAAAATGGTAGAATCTAGTCCAGTACCGGGTTTAGGTCGAATCCGTGCGAGTACCGAAAAACTGACCGGGCGAGTATCGGAAAAGGGTTGAATCAGTGTGAGTACCGAAAAATGGTAGAATCCGGGGCCAGTAACGAGATCAGGTGGAATCCGTGTGAGTACCGAAAAACTGACCTGGCGAGTACCCCAAAGGGGTAGAATCAGTGTGAGTACTGAAAAATGGTAGAATCCGGGCCATTAACGAGATCAGGTCGAATCCATGCGAGTACCGAAAAACTGACCGGGCGAGTACCCGAAAAGGGTTGAATCAGTGTGAGTACCGAAAAATGGTAGAATCCGGGCCATTAACGAGATCAGGTCGAATCCGTGCGAGTACCGAAAAACTGACCGGGCGAGTACTTGAAAAGGGTTGAATCAGTGTGAGTACCGAAAAATGGTAGAATCCGGGCCTTTAACGAGATCAGGTCGAATCCGTGCGAGTACCGAAAAACTGACCGGGCGAGTACTTGAAAAGGGTTGAATCAGTGTGAGTACCGAAAAATGGTAGAATCCGGGCCATTAACGTGATCAGGTCGAATCCGTGCGAGTACCGAAAAACTGACCGGGCAAGTACCGAAAAAGGGTAAAATCAGTGTGAGTACCGAAAAATGGTAGAATACGGGTAATTAATGAGATCAGGTCGAATCCGTGCGAGTACTGAAAAACTGACCGGGCGAGTACCGGAAAAGGGTTGAATCAGTGTGAGTACCGAAAAATGGTAGAATCCGGCCCATTAACGAGATCAGGTCGAATCCGTGCGAGTACCGAAAAACTGACCAGGCAAGTATCGAAAAAGGGTAAAATCAGTGTGAGTACCGAAAAATGGTAGAATCTAGGCCGGTACCGGGTTCAGGTCGAATCCGTGCGAGTACCGAAAGACTGACTGGGCGAGTACCGAAAAACTGACTGGGCGAGTACCGGAAAAGGGTTGAATCAGTGTGAGTACCGAAAAATGGTAGAATCCGGGGCCAGTAACGAGATCAGGTGGAATCCGTGCGAGTACCGAAAAACTGACCTGGCGAGTAACCCCAAAAGGGTAGAATCAGTGTGAGTACCGAAAAATGGTAGAATCCGGGCCATTAACGAGATCAGGTCGAATCCGTGCGAGTACCGAAAAACTGACCAGGCGAGTACCGAAAAAGGGTAAAATCAGTGTGAGTACCGAAAAATGGTAGAATCTAGTCCAGTACCGGGTTTAGGTCGAATCCGTGCGAGTACCGAAAAACTGACCGGGCGAGTACCGGAAAAGGGTTGAATCAGTGTGAGTACCGAAAAATGGTAGAATCCGGGGCCAGTAACGAGATCAGGTGGAATCCGTGTGAGTACCGAAAAACTGACCTGGCGAGTACCCCAAAGGGGTAGAATCAGTGTGAGTACTGAAAAATGGTAGAATCCAGGCCATTAACGAGATCAGGTCGAATCCATGCGAGTACCGAAAAACTGACCGGGCGAGTACACGAAAAGGGTTGAATCAGTGTGAGTACCGAAAAATGGTAGAATCCGGGCCATTAACGAGATCAGGTCGAATCCATGCGAGTACCGAAAAACTGACCGGGCGAGTACCCGAAAAGGGTTGAATCAGTGTGAGTACCGAAAAATGGTAGAATCCGGGCCATTAACGAGATCAGGTCGAATCCGTGCGAGTACCGAAAAACTGACCGGGCGAGTACTTGAAAAGGGTTGAATCAGTGTGAGTACCGAAAAATGGTAGAATCCGGGCCTTTATCGAGATCAGGTCGAATCCGTGCGAGTACCGAAAAACTAACCGGGCGAGTACTTGAAAAGGGTTGAATCAGTGTGAGTACCGAAAAATGGTAGAATCCGGGCCTTTATCGAGATCAGGTCGAATCCGTGCGAGTACCGAAAAACTGACCGGGCGAGTACTTGAAAAGGGTTGAATCAGTGTGAGTACCGAAAAATGGTAGAATCCGGGCCATTAACGTGATCAGGTCGAATCCGTGCGAGTACCGAAAAACTGACCGGGCCAGTACCGAAAAAGGGTAAAATCAGTGTGAGTACCGAAAAATGGTAGAATACGGGTCATTAATGAGATCAGGTCGAATCCGTGCGAGTACTGAAAAACTGACCGGGCGAGTACCGGAAAAGGGTTGAATCAGTGTGAGTACCGAAAAATGGTAGAATCCGGCCCATTAACGAGATCAGGTCGAATCCGTGCGAGTACCGAAAAACTGACCAGGCAAGTATCGAAAAAGGGTAAAATCAGTGTGAGTACCGAAAAATGGTAGAATCTAGGCCAGTACCGGGTTCAGGTCGAATCCGTGCGAGTACCGAAAGACTGACTGGGCGAGTACCGAAAAACTGACTGGGCGAGTACCGGAAAAGGGTTGAATCAGTGTGAGTACCGAAAAATGGTAGAATCCGGGGCCAGTAACGAGATCAGGTGGAATCCGTGCGAGTACCGAAAAACTGACCTGGCGAGTACCCCAAAAGGGTAGAATCAGTGTGAGTACCGAAAAATGGTAGAATCCGGGCCATTAACGAGATCAGGTCGAATCCGTGCGAGTACCGAAAAACTGACCAGGCGAGTACCGAAAAAGGGTAAAATCAGTGTGAGTACCGAAAAATGGTAGAATCTAGTCCAGTACCGGGTTTAGGTCGAATCCGTGCGAGTACCGAAAAACTGACCGGGCGAGTATCGGAAAAGGGTTGAATCAGTGTGAGTACCGAAAAATGGTAGAATCCGGGGCCAGTAACGAGATCAGGTGGAATCCGTGTGAGTACCGAAAAACTGACCTGGCGAGTACCCCAAAGGGGTAGAATCAGTGTGAGTACTGAAAAATGGTAGAATCCGGGCCATTAACGAGATCAGGTCGAATCCATGCGAGTACCGAAAAACTGACCGGGCGAGTACCCGAAAAGGGTTGAATCAGTGTGAGTACCGAAAAATGGTAGAATCCGGGCCATTAACGAGATCAGGTCGAATCCATGCGAGTACCGAAAAACTGACCGGGCGAGTACCCGAAAAGGGTTGACTCAGTGTGAGTACCGAAAAATGGTAGAATCCGGGCCATTAACGAGATCAGGTCGAATCCGTGCGAGTACCGAAAAACTGACCGGGCGAGTACTTGAAAACGGTTGAATCAGTGTGAGTACCGAAAAATGGTAGAATCCGGGCCTTTAACGAGATCAGGTCGAATCCGTGCGAGTACCGAAAAACTGACCGGGCGAGTACTTGAAAAGGGTTGAATCAGTGTGAGTACCGAAAAATGGTAGAATCCGGGCCATTAACGTGATCAGGTCGAATCCGTGCGAGTACCGAAAAACTGACCGGGCAAGTACCGAAAAAGGGTAAAATCAGTGTGAGTACCGAAAAATGGTAGAATACGGGTAATTAGTGAGATCAGGTCGAATCCGTGCGAGTACTGAAAAACTGACCGGGCGAGTACCGGAAAAGGGTTGAATCAGTGTGAGTACCGAAAAATGGTAGAATCCGGGCCATTAACGAGATCAGGTCGAATCCGTGCGAGTACCGAAAAACTGACCAGGCGAGTACCGAAAAAGGGTAAAATCTGTGTGAGTACCGAAAAATGGTAGAATCTAGTCCAGTACCGGGTTTAGGTCGAATCCGTGCGAGTACCGAAAAACTGACCGGGCGAGTACCGGAAAAGGGTTGAATCAGTGTGAGTACCGAAAAATGGTAGAATCCGGGGCCAGTAACGAGATCAGGTGCAATCCGTGTGAGTACCGAAAAACTGACCTGGCGAGTACCCCAAAGGGGTAGAATCAGTGTGAGTACTGAAAAATGGTAGAATCCGGGCCATTAACGAGATCAGGTCGAATCCATGCGAGTACCGAAAAACTGACCGGGCGAGTACACGAAAAGGGTTGAATCAGTGTGAGTACCGAAAAATGGTAGAATCCGGGCCATTAACGAGATCAGGTCGAATCCATGCGAGTACCGAAAAACTGACCGGGCGAGTACCCGAAAAGGGTTGAATCAGTGTGAGTACCGAAAAATGGTAGAATCCGGGCCATTAACGAGATCAGGTCGAATCCGTGCGAGTACCGAAAAACTGACCGGGCGAGTACTTGAAAAGGGTTGAATCAGTGTGAGTACCGAAAAATGGTAGAATCCGGGCCTTTAACGAGATCAGGTCGAATCCGTGCGAGTACCGAAAAACTGACCGGGCGAGTACTTGAAAAGGGTTGAATCAGTGTGAGTACCGAAAAATGGTAGAATCCGGGCCATTAACGTGATCAGGTCGAATCCGTGCGAGTACCGAAAAACTGACCGGGCCAGTACCGAAAAAGGGTAAAATCAGTGTGAGTACCGAAAAATGGTAGAATACGGGTCATTAATGAGATCAGGTCGAATCCGTGCGAGTACTGAAAAACTGACCGGGCGAGTACCGGAAAAGGGTTGAATCAGTGTGAGTACCGAAAAATGGTAGAATCCGGCCCATTAACGAGATCAGGTCGAATCCGTGCGAGTACCGAAAAACTGACCAGGCAAGTATCGAAAAAGGGTAAAATCAGTGTGAGTACCGAAAAATGGTAGAATCTAGGCCGGTACCGGGTTCAGGTCGAATCCGTGCGAGTACCGAAAGACTGACTGGGCGAGTACCGAAAAACTGACTGGGCGAGTACCGGAAAAGGGTTGAATCAGTGTGAGTACCGAAAAATGGTAGAATCCGGGGCCAGTAACGAGATCAGGTGGAATCCGTGCGAGTACCGAAAAACTGACCTGGCGAGTACCCCAAAAGGGTAGAATCAGTGTGAGTACCGAAAAATGGTAGAATCCGGGCCATTAACGAGATCAGGTCGAATCCGTGCGAGTACCGAAAAACTGACCAGGCGAGTACCGAAAAAGGGTAAAATCAGTGTGAGTACCGAAAAATGGTAGAATCTAGTCCAGTACCGGGTTTAGGTCGAATCCGTGCGAGTATCGAAAAACTGACCGGGCGAGTACCGGAAAAGGGTTGAATCAGTGTGAGTACCGAAAAATGGTAGAATCCGGGGCCAGTAACGAGATCAGGTGGAATCCGTGTGAGTACCGAAAAACTGACCTGGCGAGTACCCCAAAGGGGTAGAATCAGTGTGAGTACTGAAAAATGGTAGAATCCGGGCCATTAACGAGATCAGGTCGAATCCATGCGAGTACCGAAAAACTGACCGGGCGAGTACACGAAAAGGGTTGAATCAGTGTGAGTACCGAAAAATGGTAGAATCCGGGCCATTAACGAGATCAGGTCGAATCCATGCGAGTACCGAAAAACTGACCGGGCGAGTACCCGAAAAGGGTTGAATCAGTGTGAGTACCGAAAAATGGTAGAATCCGGGCCATTAACGAGATCAGGTCGAATCCGTGCGAGTACCGAAAAACTGACCGGGCGAGTACTTGAAAAGGGTTGAATCAGTGTGAGTACCGAAAAATGGTAGAATCCGGGCCTTTAACGAGATCAGGTCGAATCCGTGCGAGTACCGAAAAACTGACCGGGCGAGTACTTGAAAAGGGTTGAATCAGTGTGAGTACCGAAAAATGGTAGAATCCGGGCCATTAACGTGATCAGGTCGAATCCGTGCGAGTACCGAAAAACTGACCGGGCCAGTACCGAAAAAGGGTAAAATCAGTGTGAGTACCGAAAAATGGTAGAATACGGGTCATTAATGAGATCAGGTCGAATCCGTGCGAGTACTGAAAAACTGACCGGGCGAGTACCGGAAAAGGGTTGAATCAGTGTGAGTACCGAAAAATGGTAGAATCCGGCCCATTAACGAGATCAGGTCGAATCCGTGCAAGTACCGAAAAACTGACCAGGCAAGTATCGAAAAAGGGTAAAATCAGTGTGAGTACCGAAAAATGGTAGAATCTAGGCCGGTACCGGGTTCAGGTCGAATCCGTGCGAGTACCGAAAGACTGACTGGGCGAGTACCGAAAAACTGACTGGGCGAGTACCGGAAAAGGGTTGAATCAGTGTGAGTACCGAAAAATGGTAGAATCCGGGGCCAGTAACGAGATCAGGTGGAATCCGTGCGAGTACCGAAAAACTGACCTGGCGAGTACCCCAAAAGGGTAGAATCAGTGTGAGTACCGAAAAATGGTAGAATCCGGGCCATTAACGAGATCAGGTCGAATCCGTGCGAGTACCGAAAAACTGACCAGGCGAGTACCGAAAAAGGGTAAAATCAGTGTGAGTACCGAAAAATGGTAGAATCTAGTCCAGTACCGGGTTTAGGTCGAATCCGTGCGAGTATCGAAAAACTGACCGGGCGAGTACCGGAAAAGGGTTGAATCAGTGTGAGTACCGAAAAATGGTAGAATCCGGGGCCAGTAACGAGATCAGGTGGAATCCGTGTGAGTACCGAAAAACTGACCTGGCGAGTACCCCAAAGGGGTAGAATCAGTGTGAGTACTGAAAAATGGTAGAATCCGGGCCATTAACGAGATCAGGTCGAATCCATGCGAGTACCGAAAAACTGACCGGGCGAGTACACGAAAAGGGTTGAATCAGTGTGAGTACCGAAAAATGGTAGAATCCGGGCCATTAACGAGATCAGGTCGAATCCATGCGAGTACCGAAAAACTGACCGGGCGAGTACCCGAAAAGGGTTGAATCAGTGTGAGTACCGAAAAATGGTAGAATCCGGGCCATTAACGAGATCAGGTCGAATCCGTGCGAGTACCGAAAAACTGACCGGGCGAGTACTTGAAAAGGGTTGAATCAGTGTGAGTACCGAAAAATGGTAGAATCCGGGCCTTTAACGAGATCAGGTCGAATCCGTGCGAGTACCGAAAAACTGACCAGGCGAGTACTTGAAAAGGGTTGAATCAGTGTGAGTACCGAAAAATGGTAGAATCCGGGCCATTAACGTGATCAGGTCGAATCCGTGCGAGTACCGAAAAACTGACCGGGCCAGTACCGAAAAAGGGTAAAATCAGTGTGAGTACCGAAAAATGGTAGAATACGGGTCATTAATGAGATCAGGTCGAATCCGTGCGAGTACTGAAAAACTGACCGGGCGAGTACCGGAAAAGGGTTGAATCAGTGTGAGTACCGAAAAATGGTAGAATCCGGCCCATTAACGAGATCAGGTCGAATCCGTGCGAGTACCGAAAAACTGACCAGGCGAGTACCGAAAAAGGGTAAAATCAGTGTGAGTACCGAAAAATGGTAGAATCTAGTCCAGTACCGGGTTTAGGTCGAATCCGTGCGAGTACCGAAAAACTGACCGGGCGAGTACCGGAAAAGGGTTGAATCAGTGTGAGTACCGAAAAATGGTAGAATCCGGGGCCAGTAACGAGATCAGGTGGAATCCGTGTGAGTACCGAAAAACTGACCTGGCGAGTACCCCAAAGGGGTAGAATCAGTGTGAGTACTGAAAAATGGTAGAATCCGGGCCATTAACGAGATCAGGTCGAATCCATGCGAGTACCGAAAAACTGACCGGGCGAGTACACGAAAAGGGTTGAATCAGTTAGAGTACCGAAAAATGGTAGAATCCGGGCCATTAACGAGATCAGGTCGAATCCATGCGAGTACCGAAAAACTGACCGGGCGAGTACCCGAAAAGGGTTGAATCAGTGTGAGTACCGAAAAATGGTAGAATCCGGGCCATTAACGAGATCAGGTCGAATCCGTGCGAGTACCGAAAAACTGACCGGGCGAGTACTTGAAAAGGGTTGAATCAGTGTGAGTACCGAAAAATGGTAGAATCCGGGCCTTTAACGAGATCAGGTCGAATCCGTGCGAGTACCGAAAAACTGACCGGGCGAGTACTTGAAAAGGGTTGAATCAGTGTGAGTACCAAAAAATGGTAGAATCCGGGCCATTAACGTGATCAGGTCGAATCCGTGCGAGTACCGAAAAACTGACCGGGCCAGTACCGAAAAAGGGTAAAATCAGTGTGAGTACCGAAAAATGGTAGAATACGGGTCATTAATGAGATCAGGTCGAATCCGTGCGAGTACTGAAAAACTGACCGGGCGAGTACCGGAAAAGGGTTGAATCAGTGTGAGTACCGAAAAATGGTAGAATCCGGCCCATTAACGAGATCAGGTCGAATCCGTGCGAGTACCGAAAAACTGACCAGGCAAGTATCGAAAAAGGGTAAAATCAGTGTGAGTACCGAAAAATGGTAGAATCTAGGCCGGTACCGGGTTCAGGTCGAATCCGTGCGAGTACCGAAAGACTGACCGGGCGAGTACCGAAAAACTGACTGGGCGAGTACCGGAAAAGGGTTGAATCAGTGTGAGTACCGAAAAATGGTAGAATCCGGGGCCAGTAACGAGATCAGGTGGAATCCGTGCGAGTACCGAAAAACTGACCTGGCGAGTACCCCAAAAGGGTAGAATCAGTGTGAGTACCGAAAAATGGTAGAATCCGGGCCATTAACGAGATCAGGTCGAATCCGTGCGAGTACCGAAAAACTGACCAGGCGAGTACCGAAAAAGGGTAAAATCAGTGTGAGTACCGAAAAATGGTAGAATCTAGTCCAGTACCGGGTTTAGGTCGAATCCGTGCGAGTACCGAAAAACTGACCGGGCGAGTACCGGAAAAGGGTTGAATCAGTGTGAGTACCGAAAAATGGTAGAATCCGGGGCCAGTAACGAGATCAGGTGGAATCCGTGTGAGTACCGAAAAACTGACCTGGCGAGTACCCCAAAGGGGTAGAATCAGTGTGAGTACTGAAAAATGGTAGAATCCGGGCCATTAACGAGATCAGGTCGAATCCATGCGAGTACCGAAAAACTGACCGGGCGAGTACACGAAAAGGGTTGAATCAGTGTGAGTACCGAAAAATGGTAGAATCCGGGCCATTAACGAGATCAGGTCGAATCCATGCGAGTACCGAAAAACTGACCGGGCGAGTACCCGAAAAGGGTTGAATCAGTGTGAGTACCGAAAAATGGTAGAATCCGGGCCATTAACGAGATCAGGTCGAATCCGTGCGAGTACCGAAAAACTGACCGGGCGAGTACTTGAAAAGGGTTGAATCAGTGTGAGTACCGAAAAATGGTAGAATCCGGGCCTTTAACGAGATCAGGTCGAATCCGTGCGAGTACCGAAAAACTGACCGGGCGAGTACTTGAAAAGGGTTGAATCAGTGTGAGTACCGAAAAATGGTAGAATCCGGGCCATTAACGTGATCAGGTCGAATCCGTGCGAGTACCGAAAAACTGACCGGGCCAGTACCGAAAAAGGGTAAAATCAGTGTGAGTACCGAAAAATGGTAGAATACGGGTCATTAATGAGATCAGGTCGAATCCGTGCGAGTACTGAAAAACTGACCGGGCGAGTACCGAAAAAGGGTTGAATCAGTGTGAGTACCGAAAAATGGTAGAATCCGGCCCATTAACGAGATCAGGTCGAATCCGTGCGAGTACCGAAAAACTGACCAGGCAAGTATCGAAAAAGGGTAAAATCAGTGTGAGTACCGAAAAATGGTAGAATCTAGGCCGGTACCGGGTTCAGGTCGAATCCGTGCGAGTACCGAAAGACTGACTGGGCGAGTACCGAAAAACTGACTGGGCGAGTACCGGAAAAGGGTTGAATCAGTGTGAGTACCGAAAAATGGTAGAATCCGGGGCCAGTAACGAGATCAGGTGGAATCCGTGCGAGTACCGAAAAACTGACCTGGCGAGTACCCCAAAAGGGTAGAATCAGTGTGAGTACCGAAAAATGGTAGAATCCGGGCCATTAACGAGATCAGGTCGAATCCGTGCGAGTACCGAAAAACTGACCAGGCGAGTACCGAAAAAGGGTAAAATCAGTGTGAGTACCGAAAAATGGTAGAATCTAGTCCAGTACCGGGTTTAGGTCGAATCCGTGCGAGTACCGAAAAACTGACCGGGCGACTACCGGAAAAGGGTTGAATCAGTGTGAGTACCGAAAAATGGTAGAATCCGGGGCCAGTAACGAGATCAGGTGGAATCCGTGTGAGTACCGAAAAACTGACCTGGCGAGTACCCCAAAGGGGTAGAATCAGTGTGAGTACTGAAAAATGGTAGAATCCGGGCCATTAACGAGATCAGGTCGAATCCATGCGAGTACCGAAAAACTGATCGGGCGAGTACCCGAAAAGGGTTGAATCAGTGTGAGTACCGAAAAATGGTAGAATCCGGGCCATTAACGAGATCAGGTCGAATCCATGCGAGTACCGAAAAACTGACCGGGCGAGTACCCGAAAAGGGTTGAATCAGTGTGAGTACCGAAAAATGGTAGAATCCGGGCCTTTAACGAGATCAGGTCGAATCCGTGCGAGTACCGAAAAACTGACCGGGCGAGTACTTGAAAAGGGTTGAATCAGTGTGAGTACCGAAAAATGGTAGAATCCGGGCCATTAACGTGATCAGGTCGAATCCGTGCGAGTACCGAAAAACTGACCGGGCAAGTACCGAAAAAGGGTAAAATCAGTGTGAGTACCGAAAAATGGTAGAATACGGGTAATTAATGAGATCAGGTCGAATCCGTGCGAGTACTGAAAAACTGACCGGGCGAGTACCGGAAAAGGGTTGAATCAGTGTGAGTACCGAAAAATGGTAGAATCCGGCCCATTAACGAGATCAGGTGGAATCCGTGCGAGTACCGAAAAACTGACCAGGCGAGTACCCCAAAAGGGTAGAATCAGTGTGAGTACCGAAAAATAGTAGAATCCGGGCCATTAACAAGATCAGGTTGAATCCGTGCGAGTACCGAAAAACTGACCGGGCGAGTACCCGAAAAGGGTTGAATTAGTGTGTGTACCGAAAAATGGTAGACTCCGAGCCATTAACGAGATCAGGTGGAATCCGTGCGAGTACCGAAAAACTGACCAGGCGTGTACCCCAAAAGTGTAGAATCAGTGTGAGTACCAAAAAATGGTAGAATCCGAGCCATTAACGAGATCAGGTCGAATCCGTGCGAGTACCGAAAAACTGACCGGGCGAGTACTTGAAAAGGGTTGAATCAGTGTGAGTACCGAAAAATGGTAGAATCCGGGCCTTTATCGAGATCAGGTCGAATCCGTGCGAGTACCGAAAAACTGACCGGGCGAGTACTTGAAAAGGGTTGAATCAGTGTGAGTACCGAAAAATGGTAGAATCCGGGCCATTAACGTGATCAGGTCGAATCCGTGCGAGTACCGAAAAACTGACCGGGCCAGTACCGAAAAAGGGTAAAATCAGTGTGAGTACCGAAAAATGGTAGAATACGGGTCATTAATGAGATCAGGTCGAATCCGTGCGAGTACCGAAAAACTGACCGGGCGAGTACCGGAAAAGGGTTGAATCAGTGTGAGTACCGAAAAATGGTAGAATCCGGCCCATTAACGAGATCAGGTCGAATCCGTGCGAGTACCGAAAAACTGACCAGGCAAGTATCGAAAAAGGGTAAAATCAGTGTGAGTACCGAAAAATGGTAGAATACGGGTCATTAATGAGATCAGGTCGAATCCGTGCGAGTACTGAAAAACTGACCGGGCGAGTACCGGAAAAGGGTTGAATCAGTGTGAGTACCGAAAAATGGTAGAATCCGGGCCATTAACGAGATCAGGTCGAATCCGTGCGAGTACCGAAAAACTGACCAGGCAAGTATCGAAAAAGGGTAAAATCAGTGTGAGTACCGAAAAATGGTAGAATCTAGTCCAGTACCGGGTTTAGGTCGAATCCGTGCGAGTACCGAAAAACTGACCGGGCGAGTATCGGAAAAGGGTTGAATCAGTGTGAGTACCGAAAAATGGTAGAATCCGGGGCCAGTAACGAGATCAGGTGGAATCCGTGTGAGTACCGAAAAACTGACCTGGCGAGTACCCCAAAGGGGTAGAATCAGTGTGAGTACTGAAAAATGGTAGAATCCGGGCCATTAACGAGATCAGGTCGAATCCATGCGAGTACCGAAAAACTGACCGGGCGAGTACCCGAAAAGGGTTGAATCAGTGTGAGTACCGAAAAATGGTAGAATCCGGGCCATTAACGAGATCAGGTCGAATCCATGCGAGTACCGAAAAACTGACCGGGCGAGTACCCGAAAAGGGTTGAATCAGTGTGAGTACCGAAAAATGGTAGAATCCGGGCCATTAACGAGATCAGGTCGAATCCGTGCGAGTACCGAAAAACTGACCGGGCGAGTACTTGAAAAGGGTTGAATCAGTGTGAGTACCGAAAAATGGTAGAATCCGGGCCTTTAACGAGATCAGGTCGAATCCGTGCGAGTACCGAAAAACTGACCAGGCGAGTACCGAAAAAGGGTAAAATCAGTGTGAGTACCGAAAAATGGTAGAATCTAGGCCAGTACCGGGTTCAGGTCGAATCCGTGCGAGTACCGAAAGACTGACTGGGCGAGTACCGGAAAAGGGTTGAATCAGTGTGAGTACCGAAAAATGGTAGAATCCGGGGCCAGTAACGAGATCAGGTGGAATCCGTGCGAGTACCGAAAAACTGACCGGGAGAGTACCGAAAAGGCGTAAAATCAGTGTGAGTACCGAAAAATGGTAGAATCTAGGCCAGTACCGGGTTCAGGTCGAATCCGTGCGAGTACCGAAAGACTGACTGGGCGAGTACCGGAAAAGGGTTGAATCAGTGTGAGTACCGAAAAATGGTAGAATCCGGGACCAGTAACGAGATCAATTGGAATCCGTGCGAGTACCGAAAAACTGACCTGGCGAGTACCCCTACAGGGTAGAATCAGTGTGAGTACCGAAAAATGGTAGAATCCGAGCCATTAACGAGATCAGGTGTAATCCGTGCGAGTACAGAAAAACTAACCGGGCGAGTACCCCAAAAGGGTAGAATCAGTGTGAGTACCGAAAAATGGTAGAATCCGGGCCATTAACGAGATCAGGTCGAATCCGTGCGAGTACCGAAAAACTGACCAGGCGAGTACGCCAAAATGGTAGAGTCAGTGTGAGTACCGAAAAATGGTAGAATCCGGGCTAGTAACGAGATCAGGTCGAATCCGTGCGAGTACCGACAAACTGACCGAGCGAGTACCCGAAAAGTGTTGAATCAGTGTGAGTACCCAAAAATGGTAGAATCCGAGCCATTAAGGAGATCAGGTCGAATTCGTGCGAGTACCGAAAAACTGAACGGGCGAGTACCGAAAAAGGGTAAAATCAGTGTGAGTACCTAAAAATGGTAGAATCCGAGTCATTAATGAGATCAGGTCGAATCCGTGCGAGTACTGAAAAACTGACCGGGCAAGTACCGGAAAAGGGTTGAATCAGTGTGAGTACAGAAAAATGGTAGAATCCGGGCCATTAACGAGATCAGGTCGAATCCGTGCGAGTACCGAAAAACTGACCGGGCGAGTACCCGAAAAGGGTTGAATCAGTGTGAGTACCGAAAAATGGTAGAATCCGGGCCATTAACGAGATCAGGTCGAATCCGTGCGAGTACCGAAAAACTGACCGGCGAGTACCGAAAAAGGGTAAAATCAGTGTGACTACCGAAAAATGGTAGAATCTAGGCCAGTACCGGGTTCAAGTCGAATCCGTGCGAGTACCGAAAAACTGACTGGGCGAGTACCGGAAAAGGGTTGAATCAGTGTGAGCACCGAAAAATGGTCGAATCCGGGGCGAGTAACGAGATCAGGTGGAATCCGTGCGAGTACCGAAAAACTGACCTGACGAGTACCCCAACAGGGTAGAATCAGTGTGAGTACCGAAAAATGGTAGAATCCGGGCCATTAACGAGATCAGGTCGAATCCGTGCGAGTACCGAGAAACTGACCAGGCGAGTACTCCAAAATGGTAGAATCAGTGTGAGTACCGAAAAATGGTAGAATCCGGGCCGGTAACGAGATCTGGTCGAATCCGTGCGAGTACCGACAAACTGACTGAGCGAGTACCCGAAAAGTGTTGAATCAGTGTGAGTACGGAAAAATTGTAGAATCAGGGCCATTAACGTGATTAGGTCGAATCCGTGCGAGTACCGAAAAACTGACCGGGCGAGTACCGAAAAAGGGGAAAATCTGTGTGAGTACCGAAAAATGGTAGAATTTAGGCCAGTACCGTGATCAGGTCGAATCCGTGCCAGTACCGAAAAACAGATCGGGCGAGTACCGGAAAAGGGTTGAATCATTGTGAGTACCGAAAAATGGTAGAATACGGGCCATTAACGAGATCAGGTGTAATCCGTGCGAGTACCGAAAAACTGACCGGGCGAGTACCCCAAAAGGGTAGAATCAGTGTGAGTACCGAAAAATGGTAGAATCCGGGCCATTAACGAGATCAGGTCGAATCCGTGCGAGTACGGAAAAACTGACGAAGCGAGTACCGAAAAAGGGTTGAATCAGTGTGAGTACCGAAAAATGGTAGAATCCGGGCCATTAACGAGATCAGGTCGAATCCGTGCGAGTACCGAAAAACTGACCGGGCGAGTACCGAAAAATGGTAAAATCAGTGTGAGTACCGAAAAATGGAAGAATCTAGGCCGGTACCGGGATCAGGTCGAATCCATGCGAGTACCCAAAAACAGATCGGGCGAGTACCGGAAAAGGGTTGAATCAGTGTGAGTACCGAAAAATGGTAGAATCCGGGCCAGTAACGAGATCAGGTCGAATTCGTGCGAGTACCGAAAAACTGAACGGGCGAGTACCGAAAAAGGGTAAAATCAGTGTGAGTACCGAAAAATGGTTGAATACGGGTCATTAATGAGATCAGGTCGAATCCGTGCGGGGACTGAAAAACTGACCGGGCGAGTACCGGAAAAGGGTTGAATCAGTGTGAGTACCGAAAAATGGTAGAATCCTGGCCATTAACGAGATCAGGTCGAATCCGTGCGAGTACCGAAAAACTGACCAGGCGAGTACCGAAAAAGGGTAAAATCAGTGTGAGTACCGAAAAATGGTAGAATCTAGGCCAGTACCGGGTTCAGGTCGAATCCGTGCGAGTACCGAAAAACTGACCAGGCGAGTACCCCAAAAGGGTAGAATCAGTGTGAGTATCGAAAAATGGTAGAATCCGGGCCATTAACGAGATCAGGTCGAATCCGTGCGAGTACGGAAAAACTGACCAGGCGAGTACCCCAAAAGGGTAGAGTTAGTGTGAGTACCGAAAAATGGTAGAATCCGGGCCAGTAACGAGATCAGGTCGAATCCGTGCGAGTACCGACAAACTGACCAAACGAGTACCCGAAAAGTGTTGAATCAGTGTGAGTACCCAAAAATGGTAGAATCCGAGCCATTAAGGAGATCAGGTCGAATTCGTGCGAGTACCGAAAAACTGATCGGGCGAGTACCCGAAAAGGGTAGAATCAGTGTGAGTACCGAAAAATGGTAGAACCTAGGCCAGTACCGGGATCAGGTCGAGTCCGTGCGAGTACCGAAAAACTGACCGGGCGAGTACCGAAAAAGGGTAAAAAGTGCGAGTACCGAAAAATGGTAGTATCTAGGCCAGTACCGGGATCAGGTCGAATCCATGCGAGTACCGAAAAACAGATCGGGCGAGTACCGAAAAAGGGTTGAATCAGTGTGAGTACCGAAAAATGGTAGAATCCGGGCCAGTAACGAGATCAGGTCGAATCCGTGCGAGTACCGACAAACTCACCGGGCGAGTACCCGAAAAGGGTTGAATCAGTGTGAGTACGGAAAAATGGTAGAATCCGGGCCATTAACGTGATCAGGTCGAATCCGTGCGAGTACCGAAAAACTGACCGGGCGACTTCCGAAAAAGGGTAAAATCAGTGTGAGTACCGAAAAATGGTAGAATCTAGGCAAGTACCGGGTTCAGGTCGAATCCGTGCGAGTACCGAAAAACTGACCGGGCGAGTACCGGAAAAGGGTAGAATCAGTGTGAGTACCGAAAAATGGTAGAATCCGGGCCAGTAACGAGATCAGGTGGAATCCGTGCGAGTACCGAAAATCTGACCAGGCGAGCACCCCAAAAGGGTAGAATCAGTGTGAGTACCGAACAATGGTAGAATCCGGGCCATTAACGAGATCAGGTCGAATCCGTGCGAGTAACGACAAACTGACCGGGCGAGTACCAGAAAAGGGTTGAATCAATGTGAATACCGAAAAATGGTAGAATCCGGGCCAGTAACGAGATCAGGTGGAATCCGTGCGAGTACCGAAAATCTGACCAGGCGAGCACCCCAAAAGGGTAGAATCAGTGTGAGTACCGAACAATGGTAGAATCCGGGCCATTAACGAGATCAGGTCGAATCCGTGCGAGTAACGACAAACTGACCGGGCGAGTACCAGAAAAGGGTTGAATCAATGTGAATACCGAAAAATGGTAGAATCCGGGCCAGTAACGAGATCAGGTGGAATCCGTGCGAGTACCGAAAAACTGACCAGGCGAGTACCCCAAAAGGGTAGAATCAGTGTGAGTACCGCAAAATGGTAGAATCCGGGCCAGTAACAAGATCAGATCGAATCCGTGCGAGTACCGACAAACTGACCGGGCGAGTACCCGAAAAGGGTTGAATAAGTGTGAGTAACGAAAAATGGTAGAATCCGGGCCATTAACGAGATCAGGTCGAATCCGTGCAAGTACCGAGAAACAGACCGAGCGAGTACCCGAAAAGGGTTGAATCAGTGTGAGTACCGAAAAATGGTAGAATCCGGGCCGTTAACGAGATCAGGTCGAATCCGTGCGACTACTGAAAAACTGACCGGGCGAGTACCGAAAAAGGGTAAAAATCAGTGTGAGAACCGAAAAATGGTAGAATCTAGGCCAGTACCGGGATCAGGTCGAATCCGTGCGAGTACCGAAAAACTGATTGGGCGAGTACCGGAAAAAGGGTTGAATAAGTTTGAGTACCGAAAAATGGTAGAGTCCGGGGCAGTAATGCGATCAGGTCGAATCCGTGCGAGTACCGAAAAAGGGTAGAATCTAGGCCAGTACCGGGATCAGGTCGAATCCGTGCGAGTGCCTAGAAACTGACCGGGCGAGTACCGAAAAAGGGGTAGAATCAGTGTAAGTACGGAAAAATGGTAGAATCTAGGCCAGTACCGGGATCAGGTCGAATCCGTGCGAGTACCGAAAACTGACCGGGCGAGTACCGAAAAAGGGTAAAATCAGTGTGAGTACCAAAAAATGGTAGAATCAGGGCCAGTACCGGGATCAGGTCGAATCCGTGCAAGTACTGAGAAACTGACCGGGCGAGTACCGAAAAAGGGTAAAATCAGTGTGAGTACCGAAAAATGGAAGAATCTAGGCCAGTACCGGGATCAGGTCGATTCCGTGCGAGTACCGAAAAACTGACCGGGCGACTACCGGAAAAGGGTAAAATCAGTGTGAGTACCGAAAAATGGTAGAATCTAGGCCAGTACCGGGTTCAGGTTGAATCCGTGCGAGTACCGAAAAACTGACCGGGCGAGTACCGGAAAGGGTTGAATCAGTGTGAGTACCGTAAAATGGTAGAATCCGGGCCAGTAAGGAGATCAGGTCGAATCCGTGCGAGTACCGAAAAACTGACCAGGCGAGTACCCCAAAAGGGTAGAATCAGTGTGAGTACCGAAAAATGGTAGAATCCGGGCCATTAACGAGATCAGGTCGAATCCGTGCGAGTACCGAAAAACTGACCGGGCGAGTACCGAAAAAGGGTTGAATCAGTGTGATTACCGAAAAATGGTAGAATTTAGGCCAGTACCGGGATCAGGTCGAATCCGTGCGAGTACCGAAAAACAGAACAAGCGAGTACCGGAAAAGGGTTGAATCAGTGTGAGTACCGAAAAATGGTAGAATCCGGGCCATTAACGAGATCAGGTCGAATCCATGCGAGTACCGAAAAACTGACCGGGCGAGTACCCGAAAAGGGTTGAATCAGTGTGAGTACCGAAAAATGGTAGAATCCGGGCCATTAACGAGATCAGGTCGAATCCGTGCGAGTACCGAAAAACTGACCGGGCGAGTACTTGAAAAGGGTTGAATCAGTGTGAGTACCGAAAAATGGTAGAATCCGGGCCTTTAACGAGATCAGGTCGAATCCGTGCGAGTACCGAAAAACTGACCGGGCGAGTACTTGAAAAGGGTTGAATCAGTGTGAGTACCGAAAAATGGTAGAATCCGGGCCTTTAACGAGATCAGGTCGAATCCGTGCGAGTACCGAAAAACTGACCAGGCGAGTACCGAATAAGGGTAAAATCAGTGTGAGTACCGAAAAATGGTAGAATCTCGGCCAGTACCGGGATCAGGTCGAATCCGTGCGAGTACCGAAAAACAGATCGGGCGAGTACCAGATAAGGGTTGAATCAGTGTGAGTACCGAAAAATGGTAGAATCCGGGCCATTAACGAGATCAGGTCGAATCCGTTGAGTACCGAAAAACTGACCCGACGAGTAC
The DNA here is from genome assembly GCA_946000715.1 of Vitis cinerea var. helleri x Vitis riparia. Taxonomy (NCBI): domain Eukaryota; kingdom Viridiplantae; phylum Streptophyta; class Magnoliopsida; order Vitales; family Vitaceae; genus Vitis; species Vitis cinerea var. helleri x Vitis riparia. Next base: position 13,040,346 of record OX254015.1, read on the forward strand.
CCCAAAAGGGTAGAATCAGTGTGAGTGCCAAAAAATGGTAGAATCCGGGACAGTAACGAGATCAGGTCGAATCCGTGCGAGTACCGGCAAACTGATTGGGCGGGTACCCGAAAAGGGTTGAATCAGTGTGAGTACCGAAAAACTGACCAGGCGAGTACCCCAAAAGGGTAGAATCAGTGTGAGTACCGAACAATGGTAGAATCCGGGCCATTAACGAGATCAGGTCGAATCCGTGCAAGTACCGAAAAACTGACCAGGCGAGTACCCCAAAAGGGTAGAATCAGTGTGAGTACCGATAAATGGTAGAATCCGGGGCAGTAACGAGATCAGGTGGAATCCGTGCGAGTACCGAAAATCTGACCAGGCGAGTACCCCAAAAGGGTAGAATCAGTGTGAGTACCGAAAAATGGTAGAATCCGGGCCATTAACGAGATCAGGTTGAATGCGTGCGAGTACCGAAAAACTGAACGGGCGAGTACCGGAAAAGGGTTGAATTAGTGTGAGTACCCAAAAATGGTAGAATCCAGGCAGTTAAGGACATCAGGTCGAATCCGTGCGAGTACCGAAAAAATGACCGGGCGAGTACCGAAAAAGTGTAAAATCAGTGTGAGTACCGAAAAATGGTAGAATCTAGGTCAGTACCGGGATCAGGTCGAATACGTGCGAGTACAGAAAAACTGACCAGGCGAGTACCCCAAAATGGTAGAATCAGTGTAAGTACCGAAAAATGGTGGAATCTAGGCCAGTACCGGGATCAGGTCGAATCCGTGCGAGTACCGAAAAAATGAACGGGCGAGTACCGGAAAAGGGTTGAATTAGTGTGAGTACCCAAAAATGGTAGAATCCAGGCAGTTAAGGGCATCAGGTCGAATCCGTGCGAGTACCGAAAAAATGACCGGGCGAGTACCGAAAAAGTGTAAAATCAGTGTGAGTACCGAAAAATGGTAGAATCTAGGTCAGTACCGGGATCAGTTCGAATACGTGCGAGTACCGAAAAACTGACCAGGCGAGTACCCCAAAATGGTAGAATCAGTGTAAGTACCGAAAAATGGTGGAATCTAGGCCAGTACCGAGATCAGGTCGAATCCGTGCGAGTACCGAAAAACTGAACGGGCGAGTACCGGAAAAGGGTTGAATTAGTGTGAGTACCGAAAAATGGTAGAATCTAGGTCAGTACCGGGATCAGGTCGAATACGTGCGAGTACCGAAAAAATGACCGGGCGAGTACCGAAAAAGTGTAAAATCAGTGTGAGTACCAAAAAATGGTAGAATCTAGGTCAGTACCGGGACCAGGTCGAATACGTGCGAGTACCGAAAAACTGACCAGGCGAGTGCCCCAAAATGGTAGAATCAATGTGAGTACCGAAAAATGGTGGAATCTAGGCCAGTACCGGGATCAGGTCGAATCCGTGCGAGTACCGAAAAACTGAACGGGCGAGTACCGAAAAAGGGTAAAATCAGTGTGAGTACCGAAAAATGGTAGAATCTAGGCCAGTACCGGGTTCAGGTGGAATCCGTGCGAGTACCGAAAAACTGACTGGGCGAGTACCGGAAAGGGTTGAATCAGTGTGAGTACCGTAAAATGGTAGAATCCGGGCCAGTAACGAGATCAGGTCGAATCCGTGCGAGTACCGAAAAACTGACCAGGCGAGTACCCCAAAAGAGTAGAATCAGTGTGAGTACCGAAAAATGGTAGAATCCGGGCCATTAACGAGATCAGGTCGAATCCGTGCGAGGACCGAAAAACTGATCGGGCGAGTACCGAAAAAGGGTAAAATCAGTGTGAGTATCGAAAAATGGTAGAATCTAGGCCAGTACCGGGATCAGGTCGAATCCGTGCGAGTATCGAAAAACTGAACGGGCGAGTACCGGAAAAGGGTTGAATCAGTGTGAGTACCCAAAAATGGTAGAATCCAGGCAGTTAAGGACATCAGGTCGAATCCGTGCGAGTACCGAAAACTGACCGGGCGAGTACCGAAAAAGGGTAAAATCAGTGTGAGTACCGAAAAATTGTAGAATCTAGGTCAGTAACGGGATCAGGTCGAATACGTGCGAGTACCGAAAAACTGACCAGGCGCGTACCCCAAAATGGTAGAATCAGTGTGAGTACCGAAAAATGGTGGAATCTAGGCCAGTACCGGGATCAGGTCGAATCCGTGCGAGTACCGAAAAACTGAACGGGCGATTACCGGAAAAGGGTTGAATTAGTGTGAGTACCCAAAAATGGTAGAATCCAGGCAGTTAAGGACATCAGGTCGAATCCGTGCGAGTACCGAAAAAATGACCGGGCGAGTACCGAAAAAGTGTAAAATCAGTGTGAGTACCGAAAAATGGTAGAATCTAGGTCAGTACCGGGATCAGGTCGAATACGTGCGAGTACCGAAAAACTGACCAGGCGAGTACCCCAAAATGGTAGAATCAGTGTGAGTACCGAAAAATGGTGGAATCTAGGCCAGTACCGGGATCAGGTCGAATCCGTGCGAGTACCGAAAAACTGAACGGGCGAGTACCGAAAAAGGGTAAAATCAGTGTGAGTACCGAAAAATGGTAGAATCTAGGCCAGTACCGGGATCAGGTCGAATCCGTGCGAGTACCGAAAAACTGAACGGGCGAGTACCGGAAAAGGGTTGAATCAGTGTGAGTACCCAAAAATGGTAGAATCCAGGCAGTTAAGGACATCAGGTCGAATCCGTGCGAGTACCGAAAAACTGACCGGGCGAGTACCGAAAAAGGGTAAAATCAGTGTGAGTACCGAAAAATGGTAGAATCTAGGTCAGTACCGGGATCAGGTCGAATACCTGCGAGTACCGAAAAACTGACCAGGCGAGTACCCCAATATGGTAGAATCAGTGTGAGTACCGAAAAATGGTGGAATCTAGGCCAGTACCGGGATCAGGTCGAATCCGTGCGAGTACCGAAAAACTGAACGGGCGATTACCGGAAAAGGGTTGAATAAGTGTGAGTACCCAAAAATGGTAGAATCCAGGCAGTTATGGACATCAGGTCGAATCCGTGCGAGTTCCGAAAAAATGACCGGGCGAGTACCCGAAAAGGGTAGAATCAGTGTTGGTTTCGACAAATGGTACAGTCCGGGCCAGTATCGAGATTCGGTAGAATACGTGCTAGTACCGAAAAACTGACCGGGCGGTTACCGGAAAAGGGTAGAATCAGTGTGAGTACCGAAAAATGGTACAATCCGGGCTAGTAACGAGATCAGGTGGAATCCGTGCGAGTACTGTAAAACAGACTAGGCAAGTACCCGAAAAGGGTAGAATCAGTGTTAGTTCTGAAAAATGGTAGAGTCCGGGGCAGTTCCGAGATCGGGTAGAATCCGTGCGAGTACCGAATATCTGACCGGGCGAGTACCGAAAAATGGTAGAATCAGTGTGAGTACCGAAAAATGGTAGAATCTAGGCCAGTAACGGGATCAGGTCGAATCCGTGCTACTACCGAAAAACTGACCGAGCGAGTACCGGAAAATGGTAGAATCAGTGTGAGTACCGAAAAATGGTAGAATCCGGGACAGTAACGATATCAGGTGGAATCCGTGCGAGTTCCAAAAAACAGATTGGGCAAGTACCCGAAAAGGGTAGAATCAGATTAGTTCCGAAAAATGGTAAAGTCCGGGGCAGTTCCGAGATCGAGTAGAATCCGTGCGAGTACCGAATATCTGACCGGGCGAGTACTCGAAAAGGGTAGAATCAGTGTGAGTACCGAAAAATGGTAGAATCCGGGCCAGTAACGAGATCAGGTGGAATCCGTGCGAGTACCGAAAAACTGATCGGGCGAGTACCCGAAAAGGGTAGAATCAGTGTTGGTTCCGAAAAATGGTAGAGTCCGGGCCAGTACCGAGATCAGGTAGAATCCGTGCCAGTACCGAATATCTGACCTGGCAAGTATCCGAAAAGGGGTAGAATCGGTTTAAGTTCCGAAAAATGGTAGAGTCCTGGCCAGTATCGACACCAGGTAGAATCCGATCGAGTACCGAATATCTGACCGGGCGAGTACTCGAAAAGGGTAGAATCAGTGTTAGTTCCGAAAAATCGTAGAATCCGGGCCCGTAATGCGATCAGGTGGAATCCGTGCGAGTACTGAAAAACTCACTGGGCGTGTACCCGAAAAGGGTAGAATCAGTGTTAGTTCCGAAAAATGGTAGAGTCCGGGGCAGTTCCGAGATCAGGTAGAATCCGTACGAGTACCGAATATCTGGCCGAGCAAGTACCCGAAAAGGGTAGAATCTAGGCCAGTACCGGGATCAGGTTGTATCCGTGCTAGTACCGAAAAACTGACCGGGTGAGTACCGGAAAAGGGTAGAATCAGTGTGAGTACCGAAAAATGGTACAATCCGGGCTAGTAACGAGATCAGGTGGAATCCGTGTGAGTACTGTAAAACAGACTAGGGAAGTACCCGAAAAGGGTAGAATCAGTGTTAGTTCTGAAAAATAGTAGAGTCCGGGGCAGTTCCGAGATCGGGTAGAATCCGTGCGAGTACCGAATATCTGACCAAGCGAGTACCCGAAAAGGGTAGAATCAGTGTGAGTAACGAAAAATGGTAGAGTCCGGGCCAGTACCGAGATCAGGTAGAATCCGTGCGAGTACCGAAAAATTGACCGGGCGAGTACCCGAAAAGGTTAGAATCAGTGTTAGTTCCGAAAAATGGTAGAGTCCGGGACAGTACCGAGATCAGGTAGAATACGTGCGAGTACCGAATATCTAACCGGGCGAGTACCGGAAAATGGTAGAATCAGTGTGAGTACCGAAAAATGGTAGAATCTAGGCCAATACCGGGATCAGGTCGAATCCGTGAGAGTACCGAATATGTGACCGGGCGAGTACCGGAAAAGGGTAGAATCAGCGTGAGTTTCGAAAAATGATAGAGTCCGGGCCAGTACCGACATCAGGTAAAATCCGTGCGACTACCGAATATCTGATCGGGCGAGTACCGAAAAAGGGTCGAATCAGTGTGAGCACCAAAAATTGGTTGAATCTAGGCCAGTATCGGGATCAGGTCGAATCCGTGCGAGTACCGAAAAACTGACCGAACGAGTAGCCGAAAAGGGTAGAATGAGTGTTAGTTCCAAAAAGTGGTAGAGTCCGAGCCAGTACCGAGATCAGGTAGAATCCGTGCGAGTACCCGAAAAGGGTAGAATGAGTGTTAGTTCCAAAAAATGGTAGAGTCCGGGCCAGTACCGAGATCAGGTCGAATCCGTGCGAGTACCGAAAAACTGACCGGGCGAGTACCCGAAAAGGGTAGAATCAGTGTTAGTTCCGAAAAATGGTAGAGTCCGGGCCAGTTCCGAGATCAGGTAGAATCGGTGCGACTACCGAATATCTGATCGGGCGAGTACCGGAAAAGGGTAGAATTGGTGTGAGTACCGAAAAATGGTAGAGTCCGGGCCAGTACCGAGATCAGGTAGAATCCGTGCGAGTACCGAATATCTGACCGGGAGAGTACCGAAAAAGGGAATAATCAGTGTCGGTATCGAAAAATGGTAGAATCTAGGCCAGTACCGGGATCAGCTCGAATCCGTGCGAGTATCGAAAAACTGACCGGGCGAGTAGCCGAAAATGGTAGAATCAGTGTTAGTTCCGAAAAACGGTAGAGTCCGGGCCAGTACCAAGATCAGGTAGAATCCGTGAGAGTACCGAATATCTGACCGGGCGAGTACCGAAAAAGGGTCGAATCAGTGTGAGCACCAAAAAATGGTTGAATCAAAGCCAGTTCGGGATCAGGTCGAATCCGTGCAAGTACCGAAAAACTGACCGGGCGAGTACCCGAAAAGGGTAGAATCAGTGTTAGTTCCGAAAATGATAGAGTCCGGGCCAGTACCGAGATCAAGTAGAATCCGTACGAGTACCAAATAACTGAACGGGCGAGTACCGAAAAATGGTAGAATCAGTGTGATACCGAAAAATGGTAGAATGTAGGTTAGTACCGGAATCAGGTAGAATCCGTGCTAGCACCAAAAAACTGACCGGGCGAGCACCGGAAAAGGGTAGAATCAGTGTGAGTACCCAAAAATGGTAGAATCTAGGCCAGTACCGGGATCAGGTCGAATCCGTGCTTGCATTGAAAAATTGACCGGGCGAGTACGGGAGAAGTGTAGAATCAGTGTGAGTTCCAAAAAATGATAGAGTCCGGGCCAGTACCGAGATCAGGTAGAATCCGTGCGACTACCGAATATCTGACCGGGGGAGTACCGAAAAAGGGAAGAATCAGTGTGAGTAACGAAAAATGGTAGAATCTAGGCCAGTACCGGGATCAGGTCGTATCCGTGCGAGTACCGAAAAACTGACCGGGCGAGTACCCGAAAAGCGTAGCATCAGTGTTAGTTCCGAAAAATGTTAGAGTTCGGGCCAGTACCAAGATCAGGTAGAATCCGTGCGAGTACCGAATATCTGACCGGGAGAGTACCGAAAAAGGGAAGAATCAGTGTGAGTACCGAAAAATGGTAGAATCTAGGCCAGTACCGGGATCAGGTCAAATACGTGCGAGTACCGAAAAACTGACAGGGAGAGTACCCGGAAAGGGTAGCATCGGTGGTAGTTCCGAAAAATGGTAGAGTTCGGGCCAGTACCGAGATCAGGTAGAATCCGTGCGAGTACCGAATATCTGACCTGGAGAGTACCGAAAAAGGGAAGAATCAGTGTGAGTAACGAAAAATGGTAGAATCTAGGCCAGTACCAGGATCAGGTCGAATCCGTGCGAGTACCGAAAAACTGACCGGGCGAGTACCGAAAAACTGACCGGGCGAGTACCCGGAAAGGGTACCATCAGTGGTAGTTCCGAAAAAAGGTAGAGTTCGGGCTAGTACCGAGATCAGGTAGAATCCGTGCGAGTACCGAATATCTGACCGGGAGAGTACCGAAAAAGGGAAGAATCAGTGTGAGTACCGAAAAATGGTAGAATCTAGGCCAGTACCGGGATCAGGTCGAATCCGTGCGAGTACCGAAAAACTGCCCGGGCGAGTACCCGGAAAGGGTAGCATCAGTGGTAGTTCCAAAGAATGGTAGAGTTCGGGCCAGTACCGAGATCAGGTAGAATCCGTGCGAGTACCGAATATCTGACCGGGATAGTACCGAAAAAGGGAAGAATCAATGTGAGTAACGAAAACTGGTAGAATCTAGGCCAGTACCGGGATCAGGTCGTATCCGTGCGAGTATCGAAAAACTGACCGGGCAAGTACCCAGAATGGGTAGCATCAGTGGTATTTCCGAAAAATGGGAAAGTTCGGGCCAGTACCGAGATCAGGTAGAATCCGTGCGAGTACCGAATATCTGACCGGGAGAGTACCGAAAAAGGGAAGAATCAGTGTGAGTAACGAAAAATGGTAGAATCTAGGCCAGTACCGAGATAAGGTCGTATCCGTGAGAGTACCGAAAAACTGACCGGGCGAGTACCCGGAAAGGGTAGCATCAGTGGTAGTTTGGAAAATTGGTAGAGTTCGGGCCAGTACCGAGATCAGGTAGAATCCGTGCGAGTACCGAATATATGACCGGGAGAGTACCGAGAAAGGGAAGAATCAGTGTGAGTAACGAAAAATGGTAGAATCTAGGCCAGTACCGGGATCAGGTCAAATCCGTGCGAGTACCGAAAAACTTACCGGGCGAGTACCCGGAAAGGGTAGAATCACTGTTAGTTCCGTAAAATGGTAGAGTTCGGGCCAGTACCAAGATCAGGTAGAATCCGTGTGAGTACCGAATATCTGACCGGGAGAGTACCGAAAAAGGGAAGAATCAGTGTGAGTACCGAAAAATGGTAGAATCTAGGCCAGTACCGGGATCAGGTCGAATCCGTGCGAGTACCGAAAAACTGACCGGGCGAGTACCCGGATAGGGTAGCATCAGTGGTAGTTCCGAAAAATGGTAGAGTTCGGGCCAATACCGAGATCAGGTAGAATCCATGCGAGTACCGAATATCTGACCCAGATAGTACCGAAAAAGGGAAGAATCAATGTGAGTAACGAAAAATGGTAGAATCTAGGCCAGTACCGGGATCAGGTCGAATCCGTGCGAGTACCGAAAAACTGACCGGGCGAGTACCCGGAAAGGGTACCATCAGTGGTAGTTCCGAAAAATGGTATAGTTCGGGCCAGTACCGAGATCAGGTAGAATCCGTGCGAGTACCGAATATCTGACCGGGAGAGTACCGAAAAAGGGAAGAATCAATGTGAGTAACGAAAAATGGTAGAATCTAGGCCAGTACCGGGATCAGGTCGAATCCGTGCGAGTACCGAAAAACTGACCGGGCGAGTACCGAAAAACTGACCGAGCGAGTACCCGGAAAGGGTACCATCAGTGGTAGTTCCGAAAAATGGTAGAGTTCGGGCCAGTACCGAGATCAGGTAGAATCCGTGCGAGTACCGAATATATGACCGGGAGAGTACCGAGAAAGGGAAGAATCAGTGTGAGTAACGAAAAATGGTAGAATCTAGGCCAGTACCGGGATCAGGTCGAATCCGTGCGAGTACCGAAAAACTTACCGGGCGAGTACCCGGAAAGGGTAGAATCACTGTTAGTTCCGTAAAATGGTAGAGTTCGGGCCAGTACCAAGATCAGGTAGAATCCGTGTGAGTACCGAATATCTGACCGGGAGAGTACCGAAAAAGGGAAGAATCAGTGTGAGTACCGAAAAATGGTAGAATCTAGGCCAGTACCGGGATCAGGTCGAATCCGTGCGAGTACCGAAAAACTGACCGGGCGAGTACCCGGATAGGGTAGCATCAGTGGTAGTTCCGAAAAATGGTAGACTTCGGGCCAATACCGAGATCAGGTAGAATCCATGCGAGTACCGAATATCTGACCGAGATAGTACCGAAAAAGGGAAGAATCAATGTGAGTAACGAAAAATGGTAGAATCTAGGCCAGTACCGGGATCAGGTCGAATCCGTGCGAGTACCGAAAATCTGACCGGGCGAGTACCCGGAAAGGGTAGCATCAGTGGTAGTTCCGAAAAATGGTAGAGTTCGGGCCAGTACCAAGATTAGGTAGAATCCGTGCGAGTACCGAATATCTGACCGGGAGAGTACCGAAAAAGGGAAGAATCAGTGTGAGTACCGAAAAATGGTAGAATCTAGGCCAGTACCGGGATCAAGTCGAATCCGTGCGAGTACCGAAAAACTGACCGGGCGAGTACTCGGAAAGGGTACCATCAGTGGTAGTTCCGAAAAATGGTAGAGTTCGGGCCAGTACCGAGATCAGGTAGAATCCGTGCGAGTACCGAATATCTGACCGGGAGAGTACCGAAAAAGGGAAGAATCAGTGTGAGTACCCAAAAATGGTAGAATCTAGGCCAGTACCGGGATCAGGTCGAATCCGTGCGAGTACCGAAAAACTTACCGGGCGAGTACCCGGAAAGGGTAGAATCACTGTTAGTTCCGTAAAATGGTAGAGTTCGGGCCAGTACCAAGATCAGGTAGAATCCGTGTGAGTACCGAATATCTGACCGGGAGAGTACCGAAAAAGGGAAGAATCAGTGTGAGTACCGAAAAATGGTAGAATCTAGGCAAGTACCGGGATCAGGTCGAATCCGTGCGAGTACCGAAAAACTGACCGGGCGAGTACCCGGAAAGGGTAGTATCAGTGGTAGTTCCGAAAAATGGTAGAGTTCGGGCCAGTACCAAGATCAGGTACAATCCGTGCGAGTACCGAAAATCTGACCGGGAGAGTACCGAGAAAGGGAAGAATCAGTGTGAGTAACGAAAAATGGTAGAATCTAGGCCAGTACCGGGATCAGGTCGAATCCGTGCGAGTACCAAAAAACTGACCGGGCTAGTACCGAAAAACTGACCGGGGAAGTACCCGGAAAGGGTAGCATCAGTGGTAGTTCCGAAAAATGGTAGAGTTCGGGCCAGTACCGAGATCAGGTAGAATCCGTGCGAGTACCAAATATCTCACCGGGAGAGTACCGAAAAAGGGAAGAATCAGTGTGAGTACCGAAAAATGGTAGAATCTAGGCCAGTACCGGGATCAGGTCGTATCCGTGCGAGTACCGAAAAACTGACCGGGCGAGTACCCGAAAAGGTTAGCATCAGTGTCAGTTCCGAAAAATGGGAGAGTTCGGGCCAGTACCAAGATCAGGTAGAATTCGTGGGAGTACCGAATATCTGACCAGCAGAGTACCGAGAAAGGGAAGAATCAGTGTGAGTAACGAAAAATGGTAGAATCTAGGCCAGTACCGGGTTCAGGTCGAATCCGTGCGAGTACCAAAAAACTGACCGGGCTAGTACCGAAAAACTGACCGGGCAAGTACCCGGAAAGGGTAGCATCAGTGGTAGTTCCGAAAAATGGTAGAGTTTGGGCCAGTACCGAGATCAGGTAGAATCCGTGCGAGTACCGAATATCTGACCAGGAGAGTACCGAAATGGGGAAGAATCAGTGTGAGTGCCGAAAAATGGTAGAATCTAGGCCAGTACCAGGATCAGGTCGAATCCGTGCGAGTACCGAAAAACTGACCGGGCGAGTACCGAAAAACTGACCAGGCGAGTACCCGGAAAGGGTAGCATCAGTGGTAGTTCCGAAAAATGGTAGAGTTCGGGCCAGTACCGAGATCATGTAGAATCCATGCGAGTACCGAATATCTGACCGGGAGAGTACCGAAATGGGGAAGAATCAGTGTGAGTGCCGAAAAATGGTAGAATCTAGGCCAGTACCAGGATCAGGTAGAATCCGTGCGAGTACCAAAAAACTGACCGGGCTAGTACCGAAAAACTGACCGGGCAAGTACCCGGAAAGGGTAGCATCAGTGGTAGTTCCGAAAAATGGTAGAGTTTGGGCCAATACCGAGATCAGGTAGAATCCATGCGAGTACCGAATATCTGACCGAGATAGTACCGAAAAAGGGAAGAATCAATGTGAGTAACGAAAAATGGTAGAATCTAGGCCAGTACCGGGATCAGGTCGAATCCGTGCGAGTACCGAAAATTTGACCGGGCGAATACCCGGAAACGGTAGCATCAGTGGTAGTTCCGAAAAATGGTAGAGTTCGGGCCAGTACCGAGATCAGGTAGAATCCGTGCGAGTACCGAATATCTTACCGCGAGAGTACCGAAAAAGGGAAGAATCAGTGTGAGTACCGAAAAATGGTAGAATCTAGGCCAGTACCGGGATCAGGTCGTATCCGTGCGAGTACTGAAAAACTGACCGGGCGAGTACCCGGAAAGGGTAGCATCAGTGTTAGTTCCGAAAAATGGTAGAGTTCGGGCCAGTACCAAGATCAGGTAGAATTCGTGGGAGTACCGAATATCTGACCGGGAGAGTACCGAGAAAGGGAAGAATCAGTGTGAGTAACGAAAAATGGTAGAATCTAGGCCAGTACCGGGATCAAGTCGAATCCGTGCGAGTAACAAAAAACTGACCGGCGAGTACCGAAAAACTGACCGGGCAAGTACCCAGAATGGGTAGCATCAGTGGTATTTCCGAAAAATGGGAAAGTTCGGGCCAGTACCGAGATCAGGTAGAATCCGTGCGAGTACCGAATATCTGACCGGGAGAGTACCGAAAAAGGGAAGAATCAGTGTGAGTACCGAAAAATGGTAGAATCTAGGCCAGTACCGGGATCAGGTCGAATCCGTGCAAGTTCCGAAAAACTGACCGGGCGAGTACCCTGAAATGGTAGAATGACTGTTAGTTCCGAAAAATGGTAGAGTCCAGGCCAGTACCGGGATCAGGTCGAATCCGTGCGAGTACCAAAAAACTGACCGGCGAGTACCCGCAAAGGTTAGCATCAATGGTAGTTCCGAAAAATGGTAGAGTTCGGGCCAGTACCGAGATCAGGTAGAATCCGTGCGAGTACCGAATATCTGACCGGGAGAGTACCGAAAAAGGGAAGAATCAGTGTGAGTACCGAAAAATGGTAGAATCTAGGCCAGTACCGGGATCAGGTCGAATCCGTGCGAGTACCGAAAAACTGACCGGGCGAGTACCCGGAAAGGGTAGAATCGCTGTTACTTCCGTAAAATGGTAGAGTTCGGGCCAGTACCAAGATCAGGTAGAATCCGTGTGAGTACCGAATATCTGACCGGGAGAGTACCGAAAAAGGGAAGAATCAGTGTGAGTACCGAAAAATGGTAGAATCTAGGCCAGTACCGGGATCAGGTCGAATCCGTGCGAGTACCGAAAAACTGACCGGGCCAGTACACGGATAGGGTAGCATCAGTGGTAGTTACGAAAAATGGTAGAGTTCGGGCCAATACCGATATCAGGTAGAATCCATGCGAGTACCGAATATCTGACCGAGATAGTACCGAAAAAGGGAAGAATCAATGTGAGTAACGAAAAATGGTAGAATCTAGGCCAGTACAGGGATCAGGTCGAATCCGTGCGAGTACCGAAAATCTGACCGGGCGAGTACCCGGAAAGGGTAGCATCAGTGGTAGTTCCGAAAAATGGTAGAGTTCGGGCCAGTACCAATATTAGGTAGAATCCGTGCGAGTACCGAATATCTGACCGGGAGAGTACCGAGAAACGGAAGAATCAGTGTGAGTACTGAAAAATGGTAGAGACTAGGCCAGTACCGGGATCAGGTCGAATCCGTGCGAGTACCGAAAAACTGACCGGGCGAGTACCCGGAAAGGGTAGAATGACTGTTAGTTCCGAAAAATGGTAGAGTCCAGGCCAGTACCGGGATCAGGTCGAATCAGTGCGAGTACCGAAAAACTGATCGGGCGAGTACCCGAAAAGGGTAGCATCAATGGTAGTTCCGAAAAATGGTAGAGTTCGGGCCAGTACCGAGATCAGGTAGAATCCGTGCGAGTACCGAATATCTGACCGGGAGAGTACCGAAATGGGGAAGAATCAGTGTGAGTGCCGAAAAATGGTAGAATCTAGGCCAGTACCGGGATCAGGTCGAATCCGTGCGAGTACCGAAAATTTGACCGGGCGAATACCCGGAAAGGGTAGCATTAGTGGTAGTTCCGAAAAATGGTAGAGTTCGGGCCAGTACCAAGATCAGGTAGAATTCGTGGGAGTACCGAATATCTGACCGGGAGAGTACCGAGAAAGGGAAGAATCAGTGTGAGTAACGAAAAATGGTAGAATCTAGGCCAGTACCGGGATCAGGTCGAATCCGTGCGAGTACCAAAAAACTGACCGGGCTAGTACCGAAAAACTGACCCGGCAAGTACCCGGAAAGGGTAGCATCAGTGGTAGTTCCGAAAAATGGTAGAGTTCGGGCCAGTACCGAGATCAGGTAGAATCCGTGCGAGTACCAAATATCTCACCGGGAGAGTACCGAAAAAGGGAAGAATCAGTGTGAGTACCGAAAAATGGTAGAATCTAGGCCAGTACCGGGATCAGGTCGTATCCGTGCGAGTACCGAAAAACTGACCGGGCGAGTACCCGAAAAGGGTAGCATCAGTGTCAGTTCCGAAAAATGGGAGAGTTCGGGCCAGTACCAAGATCAGGTAGAATTCGTGGGAGTACCGAATATCTGACCAGCAGAGTACCGAGAAAGGGAAGAATCAGTGTGAGTAACGAAAAATGGTAGAATCTAGGCCAGTACCGGGATCAGGTCGAATCCGTGCGAGTACCAAAAAATTGACCGGGCTAGTACCGAAAAACTGACCGGGCAAGTACCCGGAAAGGGTAGCATCAGTGGTAATTCCGAAAAATGGTAGAGTTCGGGCCAGTACCGAGATCAGGTAGAATCCGTGCGAGTACCGAATATCTCACCGCGAGAGTACCGAAAAAGACAAGAATCAGTGTGAGTACCGAAAAATGGTAGAATCTAGGCCAATACCGGGATCAGGTCGTATCCGTGCGAGTACTGAAAAACTGACCGGGCGAGTACCCGAAAAGGGTAGCATCGATGTTAGTTCCGAAAAATGGTAGAGTTCGGGCCAGTACCAAGATCAGGTAGAATTCGTGGGAGTACCGAATATCTGACCGGGAGAGTACCGAGAAAGGGAAGAATCAGTGTGAGTAACGAAAAATGGTAGAATCTAGGCCAGTACCGGGATCAGGTCGAATCCGTGCGAGTACCAAAAAACTGACCGGCGAGTACCGAAAAACTGACCGGGCAAGTACCCGGAATGGGTAGCATCAGTGGTATTTCCGAAAAATGGGAAAGTTCGGGCCAGCACCGAGATCAGGTAGAATCCGTGCGAGTACCGAATATCTGACCGGGAGAGTACCGAAAAAGGGAAGAATCAGTGTGAGTACCGAAAAATGGTAGAATCTAGGCCAGTACCGGGATCAGGTCGAATCCGTGCGAGTTCCGAAAAACTGACCGGGCGAGTACCCTGAAAGGGTAGAATGACTGTTAGTTCCGAAAAATGGTAGAGTCCAGGCCAGTACCGGGATCAGGTCGAATCCGTGCGAGTACCGAAAAACTGATCGGGCGAGTACCCGGAAAGGTTAGCATCAATGGTAGTTCCGAAAAATGGTAGAGTTCGGGCCAGTACCGAGATCAGGTAGAATCCGTGCGAGTACCGAATATCTGACCGGCAGAGTACCGAAAAAAGGAAGAATCAGTGTGAGTCCCGAAAAATGGTAGAATCTAGGCCAGTACCGGGATCAGGTCGAATCCGTGCGAGTACCGAAAAACTGACCGGGCGAGTACCCGGAAAGGGTAGAATCGCTGTTAGTTCCGTAAAATGGTAGAGTTCGGGCCAGTACCAAGATCAGGTAGAATCCGTGTGAGTACCGAATATCTGACCGGGAGAGTACCGAAAAAGGGAAGAATCAGTGTGAGTACCGAAAAATGGTAGAATCTAGGCCAGTACCGGGATCAGGTCGAATCCGTGCGAGTACCGAAAAACTGACCGGGCCAGTACCCGGATAGGGTAGCATCAGTGGTAGTTCCGAAAAATGGTAGAGTTCGGGCCAATACCGAGATCAGGTAGAATCCATGCGAGTACCGAATATCTGACCGAGATAGTACCGAAAAAGGGAAGAATCAATGTGAGTAACGAAAAATGGTAGAATCTAGGCCAGTACCGGGATTAGGTCGAATCCGTGCGAGTACCGAAAATCTGACCGGGCGAGTACCCGGAAAGGGTAGCATCAGTGGTAGTTCCGAAAAATGGTAGAGTTCGGGCCAGTACCAAGATTAGGTAGAATCCGTGCGAGTACCGAATATCTGACCGGGAGAGTACCGAGAAACGGAAGAATCAGTGTGAGTACTGAAAAATGGTAGAGACTAGGCCAGTACCGGGATCAGGTCGAATCCGTGCGAGTACCGAAAAACTGACCGGGCGAGTACCCGGAATGGGTAGAATGACTGTTAGTTCCGAAAAATGGAAGAGTCCAGGCCAGTACCGGGATCAGGTCGAATTAGTGCGAGTACCGAAAAACTGATCGGGCGAGTACCCGGAAAGGGTAGCATCAATGGTAGTTCCGAAAAATGGTAGAGTTCGGGCCAGTACCGAGATCAGGTAGAATCCGTGCGAGTACCGGATATCTGACCGGGAGAGTACCGAAATGGGGAAGAATCAGTGTGAGTGCCGAAAAATGGTAGAATCTAGGCCAGTACCGGGATCAGGTCGAATCCGTGCGAGTACCGAAAAACTAACCGGGCGAGTACCCGAAAAGGGTAGCATCAGTGTCAGTTCCGAAAAATGGGAGAGTTCGGGCCAGTACCAAGATCAGGTAGAATTCGTGGGAGTACCGAATATCTGACCAGGAGAGTACCGAGAAAGGGAAGAATCAGTGTGAGTAACGAAAAATGGTAGAATCTAGGCCAGTACCGGGATCAGGTCGAATCCGTGCGAGTACCAAAAAACTGACCGGCGAGTACCGAAAAACTGACCGGGCAAGTACCCGGAAAGGGTAGCATCAGTGGTATTTCCGAAAAATGGGAAAGTTCGGGCCAGTACCGAGATCAGGTAGAATCCGTGCGAGTACCGAATATCTGACCGAGATAGTACCGAAAAAGGGAAGAATCAATGTGAGTAACGAAAAATGGTATAATCTAGGCCAATACCGAGATCAGGTCGAATCCGTGCGAGTACCGAAAAACTGACCGGCCGAGTACCCGGAAAGGGTAGCATCAGTGGTAGTTCCGAAGAATGGTAGAGTTCGGGCCAGTACCGAGATCAGGTAGAATCCGTGCGAGTACCGAATATCTGACCGGGATAGTACCGAAATGGGGAAGAATCAGTGTGAGTATCGAAAAATTGTAGAATCTAGGCCAGTACCGGGATCAGGTCGAATCCGTGCGAGTACCGAAAAACTGACCGGGCGAGTACCCGGAAAGGGTAGCATCAGTGGTAGTTCCGAAAAATGGTAGAGTTCGGGCCAGTACCGAGATCAGGTAGAATCCGTGCGAGTACCGAATATATGACCGGGAGAGTACCGAAAAAGGGAAGAATCAGTGTGAGTACCGAAAAATGGTAGAATCTAGGCCAGTACCGGGATCAGGTCGAATCCGTGCGAGTACCGAAAAACTGACCGGGCGAGTACCCGAAAAGGGTAGAATCACTGTTAGTTCCGAAAAATGGTAGAGTCCAGGCCAGTACCGGGATCAGGTCGAATCCGTGCGAGTACCTAAAAATTGACCGGGCGAGTACCCGGAAAGGGTAGCATCAGTGTTAGTTCCGAAAAATGGTAGAGTTCGGGCCAGTACCAAGATCAGGTAGAATCCGTGCGAGTACCGAAAAAATGACCGGGCGAGTACCCTCAAAGTGTAGAATCACTGTTAGTTCCGAAAAATTGTAGAGTCCAGGCCAATACCGGGATCAGGTCGAATCCGTGCGAGTACCGAAAAACTGACCGGGAGAGTACCCGGAAAGGGTAGCATCAGTGGTAGTTCTGAAAAATGGTAGAGTTCGGGCCAGTACCGAGATTAGGTAGAATCCGTGCGAGTACCGAATATCTGACCGGGAGAGTACCGAAAAAGGGAAGAATCAGTGTGAGTATCGAAAAATTGTAGAATCTAGGCCAGTACCGGGATCAGGTCGAATCCGTGCGAGTACCGAAAAACTGACCGGGCGAGTACCCGGAAAGGGTAGCATCAGTGGTAGTTCCGAAAAATGGTAGAGTTCGGGCCAGTACCGAGATCAGGTAGAATCCGTGCGAGTACCGAATATATGACCCGGAGAGTACCGAAAAAGGGAAGAATCAGTGTGAGTACCGAAAAATGGTAGAATCTAGGCCAGTACCGGGATCAGGTCGAATCCGTGCGAGTACCGAAAAACTGACCGGGCGAGTACCCGAAAAGGGTAGAATCACTGTTAGTTCCGAAAAATGGTAGAGTCCAGGCCAGTACCGGGATCAGGTCGAATCCGTGCGAGTACCTAAAAATTGACCGGGCGAGTACCCGGAAAGGGTAGCATCAGTGTTAGTTCCGAAAAATGGTAGAGTTCGGGCCAGTACCAAGATCAGGTAGAATCCGTGCGAGTACCGAAAAAATGACCGGGCGAGTACCCTCAAAGTGTAGAATCACTGTTAGTTCCGAAAAATTGTAGAGTCCAGGCCAATACCGGGATCAGGTCGAATCCGTGCGAGTACCGAAAAACTGACCGGGAGAGTACCCGGAAAGGGTAGCATCAGTGGTAGTTCTGAAAAATGGTAGAGTTCGGGCCAGTACCGAGATTAGGTAGAATCCGTGCGAGTACCGAATATCTGACCGGGAGAGTACCGAAAAAGGGAAGAATCAGTGTGAGTATCGAAAAATTGTAGAATCTAGGCCAGTACCGGGATCAGGTCGAATCCGTGCGAGTACCGAAAAACTGACCGGGCGAGTACCCGGAAAGGGTAGAATGACTGTTAGTTCCGAAAAATGGTAGAGTTCAGGCCAGTACCGGGATCAGGTCGAATCCGTGCGAGTACCGAAAAACTGATCGGGCGAGTACCCGGAAAGGGTAGCATCAATGGTAGTTCCGAAAAATGGTAGAGTTCATGCCAGAACCAAGATCAGGTAGAATCCGTGCGAGTACCGAATATCTGACCGGGAGAGTACCGAAATTGTGAAGAATCAGTGTGAGTACCGAAAAATGGTAGAATCTAGGCCAGTACCGGGATCAGGTCGAATCCGTGCGAGTACCGAAAAACTGACCGGGCGAGTACCCGGAAAGGGTAGCATCAGTGGTAGTTCCGAAAAATGGTAGAGTTCGGGCCAGTACCGAGATCAGGTAGAATCCGTGCGAGTACCGAATATATGACCGGGAGAGTACCGAAAAATGGAAGAATCAGTGTGAGTACCGAAAAATGATAGAATCTAGGCCAGTACCGGGATCAGGTCGAATCCGTGCGAGTACCAAAAAACTGACCGGGCGAGTACCCGGAAAGGGTAGAATCACTGTTAGTTCCGAAAAATGGTAGAGTCCAGGCCAGTACCGGGATCAGGTCGAATCCGTGCGAGTACCTAAAAATTGACCGGGCGAGTACCCGGAAAGGGTAGCATCAGTGTTAGTTCCGAAAAATGGTAGAGTTCGGGCCAGTACCAAGATCAGGTATAATCCGTGCGAGTACCGAAAAAATGACCGGGCGAGTACCCGAAAAGGGTAGAATCACTGTTAGTTCCGAAAAATGGTAGAGTCCAGGCCAATACCGGGATCAGGTCGAATCCGTGCGAGTACCGAAAAACTGGTCGGGAGAGTACCCGGAAAGGGTAGCGTCAGTGGTAGTTCCGAAAAATGGTAGAGTTCAGGCCAGTACCGAGATTAGGTAGAATCCGTGCGAGTACCGAATATCTGACCGGGAGAGTACCGAAAAAGGGAAGAATCAGTGTGAGTACCGAAAAATGGTAGAATCTAAGCCACTACCGGGATCAGGTCGAATCCGTTCGAGTACCGAAAAACTGACCGGGCGAGTACCCGGAAGAGGTGGCTTCAGTGTTAGTTCCGAAAAATGGTAGAGTTCGGGCCAGTACCAAGATCTGGTAGAATCCGTGCGAATACCAAATATCTGACCGGGAGAGTACCGAAAAATGGTAGAATCTAGGCCAGTACCGGGATCAAGTCGAATCCGTTCGAGTACCGAAAAACTGACCGGGCGAGTACCCGAAAAGGGTAGAATCAATGTTAGTTCCGAAAAATTGTAGAGTCCGGGCCAGTACCAACATCAGGTAGAATCCGTGCGAGTTCCGAAAATCTGACCGGGCGAGTACCGGAAAGGGGTAGAATGAGTGTGAGTACCGAAAAATGGTAGAGTCCGGGCCAGTACCAAGATCAGGTAGAATCCGTGCAAGTACCGAAAAATTGACCAGGCGAGTACCCGAAAAACGAAAGAATCAGTGTCAGTACCGAAAAATGGTAGAATCTAGGACAGTACCAGTATCAGTTCGAATCCGTGCGAGTACCGAAAAACTGACCGGGCGAGTACCCGGAAAGGGTAGAATCAGTGTTAGTTCCGAAAAATGGTAGAGTTCGGGCCAGTACCGATATCAAGTAGAATCCGTGCGAGTACCTAATATCTGACCGGGAGAGTATCGAAAAAGGGAAGAATCAGTGTGAGTACCGAAAAATGGTAGAATCTAGGCTAGTACCAGAATCAGGTCGAATCCGTGCGAGTACCGAAAAACTGACCGGGCGAATACCCGGAAAGGGTAGCATCAGTGTTAGTTCCGAAAAATGGTAGAGTTCGGGCCAATACCAAGATCAGGTAGAATCCGTGCGAGTACCGAAAATCTGACTGGGCGAGTTCTGGAAAAGGGTAGAATGAGTGTGAGTACCGAAAAATGGTAGAGTCCGGGCCGGTACCGAGATCAGGTAGAATCCGTGCAAGTACCGAAAAATTGACCAGGCGAGTACCCGAAAAGGGTAGATTCACTGTTAGTTCCGAAAAATGGTAGAGTCCAGGCTAGTACCGGGTTTAGGTCGAATCCGTGCGAGTACCGAAAAACTGACCGGGCGAACCCGGAAAGGGTAGCATCAATGGTAGTTCCGAAAAATGGTAGAGTTCGAGCCAGTACCGAGATCAGGTAGAATCCGTGCAAGTACCGAATATCTGACCGGGAGAGTACCGAAATGGGGAAGAATCAGTGTGAGTACCGAAAAATGGTAGAATCTAGGCCAGTACCGGGATCAGGTCGAATCCGTGCGACTACCGAAAATTTGACCGGGCGAGTACCGGAAAAGGGTAGAATGAGTGTGAGTACCGAAAAATGGTAGAGTTCGGGCCAGTACAGAGATCAGGTAGAATTCGTGCGAGTACCGAATATCTGACCGGGAGAGTACCGAAAAAGGGAAGAATCAATGTGAGTACCGAAAAATGGTAGAATCTAGGCCAGTACCAGGATCAGGTCGAATCCATGCGAGTAATGCGAGTACCGAATATGTGACTGGGCGAGTACCGAAAAATGGTAGAATTAGTGTGAGTAGCGAAAAATGGTAGAGTCAGGGCCAGTACCGAGATCAGGTAGAATCCGTGCGAGTACCGAATATCTGACCGGGAGAGTACCGAAAAAGGGAAGAATCAGTGTGAGTACCGAAAAATGGTAGAATCTAGGCCAGTACCGGGATCAGGTCGAATCCGTGCGAGTACCGAAAATCTGACCGGGCGAGTACCGGAAAAGGGTAGAATGAGTGTGAGTAACGAAAAATGGTAGAGTTCGGGCCAGTACAGAGATCAGGTAGAATCCGTGCGCATACCGAATATCCGACCGGGAGAGTACCGAAAAATGGAAGAATCGGGGTGAGTACCGAAAAACTGACCGGGCGAGTACCCGGAAAGAATAGCATCAGTATTAGTTCCGAAAAATGGTAGAGTTCGGGAGAGTACAGAGATCAGGTAGAATCCGTGCGAGTACCGAATATCCGACCGGGAGAGTACCGAAAAAGGGAAGAATCAATGTGAGTACCGAAAAATGGTAGAATCTAGGCCAGTACCAGGATCAGGTCGAATCCGTGCGAGTACCGAAAAACTGACCGGGCGAGTACCCGGAAAGGGTAGCATCAGTATTAGTTCCGAAAAATGGTAGAGTTCGGTCCAGTACCGAGATCAGGTAGAATCCGTGCGAGTACCGAATATCTGACCGGGAGAGTACCGAAAAATGGAAGAATCAGTGTGAGTACTGAAAAATGGTAGAATCTAGGCCAGTACCGGGATTAGGTCGAATCCGTGCGAGTACCGAATATGTGACCGAGCGAGAACCGGATAAGGGTAGAATTAGTGTGAGTACCGAAAAATGGTAGAGTCAGGGCCAGTACCGTGATCAGGTAGAATCCGTGCGACCGGGAGAGTCAAGGAAAAGGGTAGAATTAGTGTGAGTACCGAAAAATGGTAGAGTCAGGACCAGTACCGAGATCAGGTAGAATCCGTGCGAGTACCGAATATCTGACCGGGAGAATACCGAAACGGGGAAGAATCTGTGTGAGTACCGAAAAATGGTAGAATCTAGGCTAGTACCAGGATGAGGTCGAATCCGTGCGAGTACCGAAAAACTGACCGGGCGAGTACCCGGAAAGGGTAGCATCAGTGTTAGTTCCGAAAAATGGTAGAGCTCGGGCTAGTACCGAGATCAGGTAGAATCCGTGCGAGTACCGAATATGTGACCGGGCGAGTACCGGAAAATGGTAGAATTTGTGTGAGTACCGAAAAATAGTAGAGTCAGGGCAAGTACCGAGATCAGGTAGAATCCGTGAGAGTACCGAATATCTGACCGGGAGAGTACCGAAAAAGGGAAGAATCAATGTGAGTACCGAAAAATGGTAGAATCTAGGCCAATACCGGGATCAGGTCGAATCCGTGAGAGTACCGAATATGTGACCGGGCGAGTACCGGAAAAGGGTAGAATTAGTGTGAGTACCGAAAAATGGTAGAGTCAGGGCCAGTACCGAGATCAGGTAGAATCCGTGCGAGAACCGAATATCTGACCGGGAGAGTACCAGAAAAGGGTAGAATGAGTGTGAGTACCGAAAAATGGTAGAGTCCGGGCCAGTACCGAGATCAGGTAGAATCCGTGCGAGTACCGAATATCCGACCGGGAGAGTACTCAAAAATGGTAGAATCTAGCGAGTACCGGGAACAGGTCGAATCCGTGCGAGTACCGAAAAACTGACCGAGCGAGTACCCGAAAAGGGTAGCATCAGTGTTAGTTCCGATTAATGGTAGAGTTCGGGCCAGTACCGAGATCAGGTAGAATCCGTGTGAGTACCGAATATCTGACCGGGAGAGTACCGAACAAGGGAAGAATGAGTGTGAGTACCGAAAAAGGGTAGAATCTAGGCCAGTACCAGGATCAGGTCGAATCCGTCCGAGTACCGAAAAACTGACCGGGCGATTACCCAGAAAGGGGAGAATCAGTGTAAGTTCCAAAAAATGGTAGAGTTCGGGCCAGTACCGAGATCAGGTAGAATCCGTGCGAGTACCGAAAAAGGGAAGAATCAGTGTGAGTACCGAAAAATGGTAGAATCTAGGCCAGTACCAGGATAAGGTCGAATCCGTGCGAGTAACGAAAAACTGACCGGGCGAGTACCAGGAAACGGTAGAATCAGTGTTAGTTCCGAAAAATGGTAGAGTTCGGGCCAGTACCGAGATCAGGTAGAATCCGTGCGAGTACCGAAAAAGGGAAGAATCAGTGTGAGTACCGAAAAATGGTAGAATCTAGGCCAGTACCAAGATCAGGTCGAATCCGTGCGAGTACCTAAAAACTGACCGGGCGAGTACCCGGAAAGGGTGAAATCAGTGTGAGTTCCAAAAAATGGTAGAGTTCGGGCCAGTACCGAGATCAGGTAGAATCCGTGCGAGTACCGAAAAAGGGAAGAATCAGTGTGAGTACCGAAAAATGGTAGAATCTAGGCCAGTACCAGGATCAGGTCGAATCCGTGCGAGTACAGAAAAACTGACTAGGCGAGTGCCCGGAAAGGGAAGAACCAGTGTTAGTTCAAAAAATGGTAGAGTTCGGGCTAGTACCGAGATCAGGTAGAATCCGTGCGAGTACCGAAAAAGGGAAGAATCAGTGTGAGTACCGAAAAAAGGTAGAATCTAGGCCAGTACCAGGATCAGGTCGAATCCGTGTGAGTATTGAAAAACTGACCGGGCGAGTACCCGGAAAGGGTAGAATCAGTGTTATTTCCGAAAAATGGTAGAGTTCGCGCCAATACCGAGATCAGGTAGAATCCGTGCGAGTACCGAAAAAGGGAAGAATCAGTGTGAGTACCGAAAAATGGTAGAATCTAGGACAGTACCAGGATCAGGTCGAATCCGTGTGAGTACCGAAAAACTGACCGGGCGAGTACCCGGAAATTGTAGAATCAGTTTTAGTTCCGAAAAAAGGTAGAGTTCGGGCCAGTACCGAGATCAGGTAGAATCCGTGCGAGTACCGAAAAAGGGAAGAATCAGTGTGAGTACCGAAAAATGGTAGAATCTAGGCCAGTACCAGGATAAGGTCGAATCCGTGCGAGTACCGAAAAACTGACCGGGCGAGTACCCGGAAAGGGTAGAATCAGTGTTAGTTCCGAAAAATGGTAGAGTTCGGGCCAGTACCGAGATCAGGTAGAATCCGTGCGAGTACCGAAAAATGGAAGAATCAGTGTGAGTACCGAAAAATGGTAGAATCTAGGCCAGTACCAGGATCAGGTCGAATCCGTGTGAGTACCGAAAAACTGACCGGGCGAGTACCCGGAAAGGGTACAATCAGTGTTAGTTCCAAAAAATGGTAGAGTTCGGGCCAGTACCGAGATCAGGTAGCATCCCTGCGAGTACCGAAAAAGAGAAGAATCAGTGTGAGTACCGAAAAATGGTAGAATCTAGGCCAGTACCAGGATCAGGTCGAATCCGTGCGAGTACCGAAAAACTGACCGGGCGAGTACCCAGAAAGGGGAGAATCAGTGTTAGTTCCAAAAAATGGTAGAGTTCGGGCTAGTACCGAGATCAGGTAGAATCCGTGCGAGTACCGAAAAAGGGAAGAATCAGTGTGAGTACTGAAAAATGGTAGAATCTAGGCCAGTACCAGGATCAGGTCGAATCCGTGTGAGTATTGAAAAACTGACCGGGCGAGTACCCGGAAAGGGTAGAATCAGTGTTAGTTCCGAAAAATGGTAGAGTTCGGTCCAGTACCGAGATCAGGTAGAATCTGTGCGAGTACCGAATATCTGACCGGGAGAGTACCGAAAAAGGGAAGAATCAGTGTGAGTACCGAAAAATGGTAGAATCTAGGCCAGTACCAAGATCAGGTCCAATCCGTGCGAATACCGAAAAACTGACTGGGCGAGTACCTGGAAAGGGAAGAATCAGTGTTAGTTCCGAAAAATGGTAGAGTTCGGGCCAGTACCGAGATCAGGTAGAATCCGTGCGAGTACCGAAAAAGGGAAGAATCAGTGTGAGTACCGAAAAATGGTAGAATCTAGGCCGGTACCAGGATCAGGTCGAATCCATGTGAATATTGAAAAACTGACCGGGCGAGTACCCGGAAAGGGTAGAATCAGTGTTAGTTCCGAAAAATGGTAGAGTTCGGTCCAGTACCGAGATCAGGTAGAATCTGTGCAAGTACCGAATATCTGACCGGGAGAGTACCGAAAAAGGGAAGAATCAGTGTGAGTACCGAAAAATGGTAGAATCTAGTCCAGTACCAGGATCAGGTCGAATCTGTGCGTGTTCCGAAAAACTAACCGGGCGAGTACCCGGAAATGGTAGAATTAGTGTTAGTTCCGAAAAAAGGTAAAGTTCGGGCCAGTACCGAGATCAGGTAGAATCCGTGCGAGTACCGAAAAAGGGAAGAATCAGTGTGAGTACCGAAAAATGGTAGAATCTAGGCCAGTACCAGGATCAGGTCGAATCCGTGTGAGTATTGAAAAACTGACCGGGCGAGTACCCGGAAAGGGTACAATCAGTGTTAGTTCCGAAAAATGGTAGAGTTCGGGCCACTACCGAGATCAGGTAGAATCCGTGCGAGTACCGAAAAAGGGAAGAATCAGTGTGAGTACCGAAAAATGGTAGAATCTAGGCCAGTACCAGGATCTGGTCGAATCCGTGCGAGTAGCGAAAAACTGACCGGTCGAGTACCCGGAAAGGGCAGAATCAGTGTTAATTCTGAAAAATAATTGAGTTCGGGCCAGTACCTAGATCAGGTAGAGTCCGTGCGCGTATCGAATATCTGACCGGGCGAGTACCGAAAAACGGTAGAATTAGTGTGAGTACCGAAAAATGGTAGAGTCAGGGCCAGTACCGATATCAGGTAGAATCCGTGCGAGTACCGAATATCAGACCGGGAGAGTACCGAAAAAGGGAAGAATCAGTGTGAGTACCTAAAAATGGTAGAATCTAGGCCAGTACCAGGATCACGTCGAATCCATGCGAGTACCGAAAAACTGACCGGGTGAGTACCCGGAAAGGGAAGAATCAGTGTTAGTTCCGAAAAATGGTAGAGTTCCAGCCAGTACCGAGATCAGGTAGAATCCGAGCGAGTACCGAAAAAGGGAAGAATCAGTGTGAGTACCAAAAAATGGTAGAATCTAGGCCAATACCAGGATCTGGTCCAATCCGTGCGAGTAGCGAAAAACTGACCGGTCGAGTACCCGGAAAGGGCAGAATCAGTGTTAGTTTCGAAAAATGGTAGAGTTCGGGCCAGTACCGAGATCAGGTAGAGTCCATGCGCGTATCGAATATCTGACCGAGCGAGTACCGAAAAAGGGTAGAATTAGTGTGAGTACCGAAAAATGGTAGAGTCAGGGCCAGTACCGATATCAGGTAGAATCCGTACGAGTACCGAATATCAGACCGGGAGAGTACCGAAAAAGGGAAGAATCAGTGTGAGTACCGAAAAATGGTAGAATCTAGGCCAGTACCAGGATCACGTCGAATCCGTGCGAGTACCGAAAAACTGACCGGGCGAGTACTCGGAAATGCTAGAATCAGTGTTAGTTCCGTAAAATGGTAGAGGTCGGGCCTGTACCGAGATCAGGTAGAATCCGTGCAAGTACCGAAAAAGGGAAGAATCAGTGTGAGTACCGAAAAATGGTAGAATCTAGGCCAGTACCAGGATCTGGTCGAATCCGTGCGAGTAGCGAAAAACTGACCGGTCGAGTACCCGGAAACGGTAGAATCAGTGTTAGTTCCGAAAAATGGTAGAGTTCGGGCCAGTACCGAGATAAGGTAGAATCCGTGCGTGTATTGAATATCTGACCGGGCGAGTACCGGAAAATGGTAGAATTAGTGTGAGTACCGAAAAATGGTAGAGTTAGGGCCAGTACCGAGATCAGGTAGAATCCGTGCGAGTACCGAATATCTGGCCGGGAGAGTACCGAAAAAGGAACGAATCAGTGTGAGTACCGAAAAATGGTAGAATCTAGGCCAGTACCGGGATCAGGTCGAATAAGTGCGAGTACCGAAAAACTGACCGGGCGAGTACCCGGAAAGGGTAGAATCAGTGTTAGTTCCAAAAAATGGTAGAGTTCGGGCCAGTACCGAGATCAGGTAGAATCCGTGCGAGTACCGAAAAGTGGAAGAATCAGTGTGAGTACCGAAAAATGGTAGAATCTAGGCCAGTACCAAGATCAGGTCGAATCCGTGCGAGAACCGAAAAACTGACTGGGCGAGTATCCGGAAAGGGTAGAATCTGTGTTAGTTCCGAAAAATGGTAGAGTTCGGGCCAGTACCGAGATCAGGTAGAATCCATGCGAGTACCGAAAAAGGGAAGAATCAGTGTGAGTACCGAAAAATGGTAGAATCTAGGCCAGTACCGGGATCAGGTCGAATCCATGCGAGTACCGAAAAACTGACCGGGAGAGTACCCGGAAAGGGTAGAATCAATGTTACTTCCGAAAAATGGTAGAGTTCGGGCCAGTACCGACATCAGGTAGAATCCGTGCGAGTACCGAATATCTGACCGGGAGAGTACTGAAAAAGGGAAGAACCAGTGTGGGTACCGAAAAAAGGTAGAGTCAGGGCCAGTACCGAGATCAGGTAGAATCCGTGCGAGTGTCGAATATCTGACCGGGAGAGTACCGAAAAAGGGAAGCATCAGTGTGAGTACCGAAAAATGGTAGAATCTAGGCCAGTACCAAGATCAAGTCGAATCTGTGCGAGTACCGAAAAACTAACCGGGCGAGTACCCGGAAAGGGTAGGATCAGTATTAGTTCCGAAAAATGGTAGAGTTCGGGCCAGTACCAAGATCAGGTAGAATCCATGCGAGTACCGAATATCTGACCGGGAGAGTACCGAAAAATGGAAGAATCAGTGTGAGTACCGAAAAATGGTAGAATCTAGGCCAGTACCGGGATCAGGTCGAATCCGTGCGAGTACCGAATATGTGACCGGGCGAGTACCGGAAAAGGGTAGAATTAGTGTGAGTACCGAAAAATGGAAGAGTTAGGGCAAGTACCGAGATCAGGTAGAATCCGTGCGAGTACCGAATATCCGACCGGGAGAGTACCTAAAAAAGGAAGAATCAGTGTGACTACCGAAAAATGGTAGAATCTAGGCCAGTACCGGGATCAGGTCGAATCCGTGCGAGTACCGAAAAACTGACCGTGTGAGTACCCGGAAAGGGTAGAACCAGTGTTAGTTCCGAAAAATGGTAGAGTTCAGGCCAGTACCGACATCAGGTAGAATCCGTGCGAGTACCGAATATCTGTCCGGGAGAGTACGGAAAAAGGGAAGAATCAGTGTGAGTACCGAAAAATATTAGAATCTAGGCCAGTACTAGGATCAGGTCGAATTCGTGCGAGCACCGAAAAACTGACCGGGCGGGTACACGGAATGGGTAGAATCAGTGTTAGTTCCAAAAAACGGTAGAGTTCGGGCCAGTACCGTGATCAGGTAGAATCCGTGCGACTATCGAATATCTGACCGGGCGAGTACCGAAAAGGGTAGAATTAGTGTGAGTACCGAAAAATGGTAGAGTCAGGGCCAGTACCGAGATCAGGTAGAATCTGTGCGAGTACCATATATCTGACTAGGAGAGTACCGAAAAAGGGAAGAATCAATGTGAGTACCGAAAAATGGTAGAATCTAGGCAAGTACCAGGATCAGGTCGAATCCGTGCGAGTACCGAAAAACTGACCGGGCGAGTACCCGGAAAGGGTAGAATCAGTGTTAGTTCCGAAAAATGGTAGAGTTCGGGCCAGTATCGACGTCAGGTAGAATCCGTGCGAGTATCGAATATCTGACCGGGCGAGTACCGGAAAAGGGTAGAATTAGTGTGAGTACCGAAAAATGGTAGAGTCGGGGCCAATACCGAGATCAGGTAGAATCCGTGTGAGTACCAAAAAAGTGACCGGACCAGTACCGGAAAATGGTAGAATCCGTGTTAGTTCCGAAAAATGGTAGAGTCCAGGCCAGTACCGAGATCAGGTAGAATCTGTGCGAGTACCGAAAAACTGACCGGACGAGTACCCGAAAACGGTAGAATCAGTGTTAGTTCCGAAAAATGGTAAAGTCCTGGCCAGTACTGAGATTAGGTAGAATCCGTGCGAATACCGAAAAACTGACCGGGCGAGTACCCGAAAAGGGTAGAATGAGTGTTAGTTCCGAAAAATGGTAGAGTACAGGCCAGTACCGAGATCAGGTAGAATCCGTGCGAGTACCGAATATCTGACCGGGAGAGTACCGAAAAAGGGAAGAATGAGTGTGAGTACCGAAAAGGGGAAGAATCAGTGTGAGTACCGAAAAATGGTAGAATCTAGGTCAGTACCAGGGTCAGGTCGAATCCTTGCGAGTACTGAAAAATTGACCGGGCGACTACCCGGAAAGGGTAGAATCAGTATTAGTTCCGAAAAATGGTAGAGTTCGGGCCAGTACCGAGATGAGGTAGAATCCGTGCGAGTATCGAATATCTGACCGGGCGAGTACCAAAAAAGGGTAGAATTAGTGTGAGTACCGAAAAATGGTAGAGTCAGGGCCAGTACCGAGATCTGGTAGAATCCGTGTGAGTACCAAAAAAGTGACCGGGCGAGTACCGGAAAATGGTAGAATCAGTGTGAGTTTCGAAATATGGTAGAATCTAGGTCAGTACCACGATCAGGTCGAATCCATGCGAGTACCGAAAAACTGATCGGGCGAGTACCCGGAAAGGGTAGAATCAGTGTTAGTTCCTAAATACGGTAAAGTCCGGCCCAGTACCAAGATCAGGTAGAATCCGTGCGAGTACCGAATATATTACCGGGAGAGTACCGAAAAATGGTAGAATCCGTGCGAGTATCGAATATCTGACTGGGCGAGTACCGAAAAAGGGTAGAATTAGTGTGAGTACCGAAAAATGGTAGAGTCGGGGCCAGTACCGAGATCAGGTAGAATCCGTGCGAGTACCGAATATCTGACCGGGAGAGTACCGAAAAAGGGAAGAATCAGTGTGAGTACCGAAAAATGGTAGAATCTAGTTCAGTACCAGGATCAGGTCGAATCCATGCGATTACCGAAAAACTGACCGGGCGAGTACCCGGAAAGGGTAGAATCAGTTTTAGTTCCTAAATATGGCAAAGTCCGGGCCAGTACCAAGATCAGGTAGAATCTGTTCGAGTACCGAATATCTGACCGGGAGAGTACCGAAAAAGGGAAGAATCAGTGTGAGTACCGAAAAATGGTAGAATCTAGGCCAGTACCAGGATCAGGTCGAATTCGTGCGAGTACCGAAAAACTGACCGAGCGAGTACCCGGAAAGGGTAGAATCAGTGTAAGCTCCTAAATATGGTAGAGTCCGTGCCAGTACCGAGATCAGGTAGAATCCGTGCGAGTACCGAAAAACTGACCGGGCGAGTACCGGAAAATGGTAGAATCAATGTGAGTTTCAAAACATGGTAGAGTCCGGGCCAGTACCGAGATCATGTAGAATCCGTGCGAGTTTCGAATATCTGACCGGGAGAGTACCGAAAAAGGGAAGAATCAGTGTGAGTACCGAAAAATGGTAGAATCTAGGTCAGTACCAAGATCTGGTCGAATCCATGCGAATACCGAAAAACTGATCGGGTGAGTACCCGGAAAGGGTAGAATCAGTGTTAGTTCCTAAATATGGTAAAGTCCGGCCCAGTACCAAGATCAGGTAGAATCCGTGCGAGTACCGAATATCTTACCGGGAGAGTACCGAAAAAGGGAAGAATCAGTGTGAGTACCAAAAAATGGTAGAATCTAGGTCAGTACCAGGATCAGGTCGAATCCATGCGAGTACCGAAAAACTGACCCGACGAGTACCCGGAAAGGGTAGAATCAGTGTTAGTTCCTAAATATGGTAAAGTCCGGGCCAGTACCAAGATCAAGTAGAATCCGTGCGAGTACCGAATATCTGACCGGGAGAGTACCGAAAAAGGGAAGAATCAGTGTGAGTACCGAAAAATGGTAGAATCTAGGCCAGTACTAGGATTAGGTCGAATCCGTGCGAGTACCGAAAAATTGACCGGGCGACTACCCGGAAAGGGTAGAATCAGTGTAAGCTCCTAAATATGGTAGAGTCCGGGCCAGTACCGAGATCAGGTAGAATCCGTGCGAGTCCCGAAAAACTGACCGGGCGAGTACCGGAAAATAGTAGAATCAGTGTGAGTTTCGAAATATGGTAGAGTCCGGGCCAGTACCGAGATCAAGTAGAATCCGTGCGAGTACCGAATATCTGACCGGGCGAGTACCGGAAAAGGGTAGAATCTAGGCCAGTACCGGGATCAGGTCGAATCCGAGTGATTACCGAAGAACAGACCGAGCGACTACCCGAAAAGGGTAGAATGAGTGTTAGTTTCGAAAAATGGTAGAATCCGGGCCAGTAACGAGACCAAGTGGAATCCTTGCGAGTACCGAAAAACTGACCGGGCGAGTACCCGAAAAGGGTAGAATCAGTGTTAGTTCCGAAAAATGGTAGAGTCTGTGCCAGTACCGAGATCGAGTAGAATCCGTGCGAGTACCGAATATCTGACCAGGCGAGTACCAAGAAAAGGTAGAATCAGTGTGAGAACCGAAAAATGGTAGAATCCGGGCCAGTAACGAGATCAGGTAGAATCCGTGCGAGTACCGAAAAACTGACCGGGCGAGAACCGGAAAAAGGTAGAATCATTGTGAGTATCGAAAAATGGTAGCATCCTGGCCAGCGTCGAGATCACATCGAATCCGTGCGAGTACCGAAAAACTGACTGGGCGAGAACCGGAAAATGGTAGAATCATTGCGAGTACCGAAAAATGGTAGAATCTGTGCTAGTACCAGGATCAGGTTGAATCCGTGCGAGTATCGAAAAACTGACCGGGCGAATAATGGAAAAGGGTAGAATCAGTATGAGAACTGAAAAATGGTAGAATCTGGGCCAGTTTCGAGATCAGGTAGAATCCGTGCAAGTACCGAGAAACTGACCGGGCGAGTACCGGAAAAGGGTAGAATGAGTGTGTGCGAGTACCGAAAAATCTGACAGGGCGAGTACCGAAAAATTGTAGAATCAGTGAGAGTACCGAAAAATGGTAGAATCCGGGCCAGTACCAGGATCAGGTTGAATCCGTGTGAGTACCGAAAAACTGACCGGGCGAATAATGGAAAAGGGTAGAATCAGTATAAGAACTGAAAAATGGTAGAATCCGGGCCAGTATCAAGATCAGATACAATCCGTGCGAGTACCGAGAAACTGAACGGGCGAGTACCGGAAAATGTTAGGATAAGTGTCTGTACCGAAAAATGGTAGAATCCGGGCCAATGCCGGATCAGGTCGAATCCGTGCGAGTATCGAAAAACTGACAGGACGAGTACCGGAGAAGGGTAGGATCAGTGTCTGTACAGAAAAATGGTAGAATCCGGGCCAGTACCGGGATCAGGTCGAATCCGTGCGAGTACCGAGAAACTGACTGGGCGAGTACCGAAAAAGGGTAGAATCATTGTGAGTACCGAAAAATGGTAGAATCCGGGCCAGCACCAGGATCAGGTTGAATCCGTGCGAGTACCAAAAAACTGATCGGGCGAATAATGGATAATGGTAGAATCAGTACGAGAACCGAAAAATGGTAGAATCCGGGCCAGTATCGAGATCAGGTAGAATCCGTGCGAGTACCGAGAAACTGACCGGGCGAGTACCGGAAAAGGGTAGGATCAGTATCTGTACCGAAAAATGGTAGAATACGGGCCAGTGCCGGATCAGGTCGAATCCGTGCGATTACCGAGAAATTGAGCAGACAAGTACCAGAATAGGGTAGAACCATTGTGAGTACCGAAAAATTATAGAATCAGTGTGAGTACCGAAAAATGGTAGCATCCGGGCCAGCACCGTGATCAGGTCGAATCTGTGCAAGTACCGAAAAACTGACCAAGCGAGTACCGGAAAAGGGTAGAATCATTGTGAGTACCGAGAAATGGTAGAATCCGAGCCAGTACCGAGATCAGGTAGACCTAGTGCCAGTATCGAAAATCTGTCCGACCGAGTACCGAAAAAGGGTAGAATCCGGGCCAGTACCAAGATCAGGTAGAATCCATGGGAGTACCGAAAAACTGACCGGGTGACTACCATAAAAGGGTAGAATCTGTGTGAGAACCGAAAAACTGTAGAATCCGGGCCAATAACGAGATAAGGTAGAATCCGTGCAAGTACCAAATATCTGACGGGGCGAGTACCGGAAAAGGGTAGAATCATTGTGAGTACCGAACAATGGTAGCATCCGGGCTAGCGCCGAGATCACATCGAATCCGTGCGAATACTGAAAAACTGACCAGGTGAGTACCGGAAAAGGGTAGCATCGGTGTGAGTACCGACAAATGGTAGAATCCGGGCCAGTACCGAGATCAGGTAGACCTAGTGCGAGTGCCGAAAATCTAACAGGGCGAGTACCGAAAAATTGTAGAATCAGTGTGAGTACCGAAAAATGGTAGAATCCGGGCCAGTACCAGGATCAGGTTGAATCCGTGCGAGGACCAAAAAACTGACCGGGCGAATAATGGAAAATGGTAGAATCAGTGTGAGGACAGAAAAATGGTAGAATCCGGGCCAGTATCGAGATCCGGTAGAATCCGTGCGTGTACCGAGAAGCTGACCGGGCGAGTACCGGAAAAGGGTAGGATCAGTGTCTTTACCGAAAAATCGTAGAATCCGGGCCAGTACCGGGATAAGGTCGAATCCGTGCAAGTACCGAGAAAATGACTCTGCGAGTACCGGAAAAGGGTAGAATCAGTGTGAGTATCGAAAAATGGTAGAATCCGGGCCAGTACCAAGATTAGATAGAATCCGTGCGAGTATCGAAAAACTGACCAGGCGAGTACCGTAAAAGGGTAGAATCAGTATGCGAACCGAAAAATGGTAGAATCCGGGCCAGTAACGAGATCAGGTAGAATCCGTGCGAGTACCGAATATGTGACCGGGCAAGTACCAAAAAAGAGTAGCATCATTGTGAGTACCGAAAAATGGTTGCATCCGGGCCAGCGCCGAGATCACGTCGAATTCGTGCGAGTACCGAAAAACTGACCGGGCGAGTACCGGAAAAGGGTAGCATCAGTGTGAGTACCGACAAATGGTAGAATCCGGGCCAGTACCGAGATCAGGTAGACCTAGTGCGAGTACCAAAAATTTGACCAGGCGAGTACCGAAAAAGGGTAGAATCAGTGTGAGTACCGAAAAATGGTAAAATCCGAGCCAATACCAGGATTAGGTTGAATCCGTGCGAGTACCGAAAAACAGATCGGGCGAATAATGGAAAATGGTAGAATCAGTATGAGAACTGAAAAATGGTAAAATCCGGGCCAGTATCGAGATCAGGTAGAATCCGTGCGAGTACCGAGAAACTGACCGGGCGAGTACCGGAAAAGGGTAGGATCAGTATCTGTACCGAAAAATGGTAGAATACGGGCCAGTGCCGGATCAGGTCGAATCCGTGCGATTACCGAGAAATTGAGCAGACAAGTACCAGAATAGGGTAGAACCATTGTGAGTACCGAAAAATTATAGAATCAGTGTGAGTACCGAAAAATGGTAGCATCCGGGCCAGCACCGTGATCAGGTCGAATCTGTGCAAGTACCGAAAAACTGACCAAGCGAGTACCGGAAAAGGGTAGAATCATTGTGAGTACCGAGAAATGGTAGAATCCGAGCCAGTACCGAGATCAGGTAGACCTAGTGCCAGTATCGAAAATCTGTCCGACCGAGTACCGAAAAAGGGTAGAATCCGGGCCAGTACCAAGATCAGGTAGAATCCATGGGAGTACCGAAAAACTGACCGGGTGACTACCATAAAAGGGTAGAATCTGTGTGAGAACCGAAAAACTGTAGAATCCGGGCCAATAACGAGATAAGGTAGAATCCGTGCAAGTACCAAATATCTGACGGGGCGAGTACCGGAAAAGGGTAGAATCATTGTGAGTACCGAACAATGGTAGCATCCGGGCTAGCGCCGAGATCACATCGAATCCGTGCGAATACTGAAAAACTGACCAGGTGAGTACCGGAAAAGGGTAGCATCGGTGTGAGTACCGACAAATGGTAGAATCCGGGCCAGTACCGAGATCAGGTAGACCTAGTGCGAGTGCCGAAAATCTAACAGGGCGAGTACCGAAAAATTGTAGAATCAGTGTGAGTACCGAAAAATGGTAGAATCCGGGCCAGTACCAGGATCAGGTTGAATCCGTGCGAGGACCAAAAAACTGACCGGGCGAATAATGGAAAATGGTAGAATCAGTGTGAGGACAGAAAAATGGTAGAATCCGGGCCAGTATCGAGATCCGGTAGAATCCGTGCGTGTACCGAGAAGCTGACCGGGCGAGTACCGGAAAAGGGTAGGATCAGTGTCTTTACCGAAAAATCGTAGAATCCGGGCCAGTACCGGGATAAGGTCGAATCCGTGCAAGTACCGAGAAAATGACTCTGCGAGTACCGGAAAAGGGTAGAATCAGTGTGAGTATCGAAAAATGGTAGAATCCGGGCCAGTACCAAGATTAGATAGAATCCGTGCGAGTATCGAAAAACTGACCAGGCGAGTACCGTAAAAGGGTAGAATCAGTATGCGAACCGAAAAATGGTAGAATCCGGGCCAGTAACGAGATCAGGTAGAATCCGTGCGAGTACCGAATATGTGACCGGGCAAGTACCAAAAAAGAGTAGCATCATTGTGAGTACCGAAAAATGGTTGCATCCGGGCCAGCGCCGAGATCACGTCGAATTCGTGCGAGTACCGAAAAACTGACCGGGCGAGTACCGGAAAAGGGTAGCATCAGTGTGAGTACCGACAAATGGTAGAATCCGGGCCAGTACCGAGATCAGGTAGACCTAGTGCGAGTACCAAAAATTTGACCAGGCGAGTACCGAAAAAGGGTAGAATCAGTGTGAGTACCGAAAAATGGTAAAATCCGAGCCAATACCAGGATTAGGTTGAATCCGTGCGAGTACCGAAAAACAGATCGGGCGAATAATGGAAAATGGTAGAATCAGTATGAGAACTGAAAAATGGTAAAATCCGGTCCAGTATCGAGATCAGGTAGAATCCGTGCGAGTACCGAGAAACTGACCGGGCAAGTACCGGAAAAGGGTAGGATCAGTGTCTGTACTGAAAAATGGTAGAATCTGGGCCTATGCCGGATCAGGTCGAATCCGTGTGAATACCGAAAAACTGACCGGGTGAGTACCGGAAAAGGGGAGGATCAGTGTCTGTACCAAAAAATGGTAGAATCCGGGCCAGTACCGGGATCAGGCCGAATTCGTGCGAGTACCGAGAAACTGACCGGACGAGTACCGGAAAAAGGTAGAATCATTGTGAGTACCGAAAAATTGTAGAATCAGTGAGAGTACCGAAAAATGGTAGAATCCGGGCTAGTACCAGAATCAGGTTGAATCCGTGCGAGTACCGAAAAACTGATCGGGTGAATAATGGAAAAGGGTAGAATCAGTGTGAGTACCGAAAAATGGTAGAATCCAGGCCAGTGCCGGGATTAGGTCGAATCCGTGCGAGTACCGAAAACTGACCTAGCGAGTACCGAAAAATGGTAAAATCAATGTGAGTACCAAAAAATGGTAGAATCCGGGCGAGTACCGGGATCAGGTAGAATCCGTGCGAGTATCGAAAAACTGACCGGGCGAGTACCGCAAAAGAGTAGAATCAGTGTGAGAACCGAAAAATGGTAGAATCCGGGCCAGTAACGTGATCAGGTAGAATCTGTGCGAGTACCGAATATCTGACCGGGCGAGTACCGAAAAAGAGTAGCATCATTGTGAGTACCGAAAAATGGTAGCATCCGGGCTAGCGCCGAGATCACGTCGAATTTGTGCGAGTACCGAAAAACTGACTTGGCGAGTACCGGAAAAGGGTAGCATCAGTGTGAGTACCGACAAATGGTAGAATCCGGGCCAGTAACGAGATCTGGTAAAATACGTGCGAGTACCGAATATCTGACCGGTCGAGTAGCGAAAAATGGTAGAATCAGTGTGAGTACCGAAAAATGGTAAAATCCGGGCCAGTACCAGGATTAGGTTCAATCCGTGTGAGTACCGAATAATAAACCGGGCGAATAATGGAAAACGTTAGAATCAGTATGAGAACTGAAAAATGGTAAAATCCGGGCCAGTATCGAGATCAGGTAGAATCCGTGCGAGTACCGAGAAACTTACCGGGCGAGTACCGGAAAAGGGTAGGATCAGTGTCTGTACTGAAAAATGGTAGAATCCGGGCCTGTGCCGGATCAGGTCGAATCCGTGTGAATATCAAAAAACTGACCGGGTGAGTACCAGAAAAGGGTAAGCTCAGTGTCTGTACTGAAAAATGGTAGAATCCGGGCCAGTACCGGGATCAGGTCGAATCCGTGCGAGTACCGAGAAACTGACCGGACGAATACCGGAAAAAGGTAGAATCATTGTGAGTACCGAAAAATTTTAGAATCAGTGAGAGTACCGAAAAATGGTAGAATCCGGGCCAGTGCCGGGATTAAGTCGAATCCGTGCGAGTACCGAAAAATTGACCATGCGAGTACCGGAAAATGGTAGAATCGGTGTGAGTACCGAAAAATGGTAGCATCCGGGCCAGAACCGTGATCAGGTCGAATCCGTGCGAGTACCGAAAAACTGACCAGGCGAGTACCAGAAAAGGGTAGCATCAGTGTGAGTACCGACAGATGGTAGAATCCGGGCCAGTACCGAGATCAGGTAGACCTAGTGTGAGTACCAAAAATTTGACCGGGCGAGTACCGAAAAAGGGTAGAATCAGTGTGAGTACCGAAAAATGGTGAATCCGGGCCAGTACCAGGATCAGGTTGAATCCGTGCGAGTACTGAAAAACTGACCGGGCGAATAATGGAAAAGGGTAGAATCAGTGTGAGTGCCGAAAAATGGTAGAATCCAGGCCAATGCCGGGATTAGGTCGAATCCATGCGAGTACCGAAAAACTGACATAGCGAGTACCGAAAAATGGTAAAATCAGTGTGAGTACCGAAAAATGGTAGAATCCGGGCCAATACCGAGATCAAGTAGAATCCGTGCGAGTACCGGAAAATGGTAGAATCAGTGTGAGTACCGAATATCTGACCGGGCGAGTACCGAAAAAGGATAGAATCAGTGTGAGTATCGAAAAATGGTAGAATCTAGCCCAGTACCGGGATCAAGTCGAATCCGTGCGAGTACCGAAAAACTGACCGGGCGAGTACCTGAAAAGGGTAGAATTAGTGTTAGTTCATAAAAATGGTAGAGTCCGGGCCAGTACCGAGATCAGGTAGAATCCGTGCGAGTACCGGAAAATGGTAGAATCAGTGTGAGTACCGAAAAAGGGTAGAATCAGTGTGAGTATCGAAAAATGGTAGAATCTAGGCCAGTACCGGGATCAGGTCGAATCCGTGCGAGTACCGAAAAACTGACCGGGCGAGCACCAGAAAATGGTAGAATCATTGTGAGTACCGAAAAATGGTAGCATCCGGGCCAGCGCCGAGATCACGTCAAATCCGTGAGAGTACCGAAAAACTGACCGAGCGAGTACCTGAAAAGGGTAGCATCGGTGTGAGTACCGACAAATGGTAGAATCCGGGCCAGTACCGAGATCAGGTAGACCTAGTGCGAGTACCGAAAACCTAACCAGGCGAGTACCGAAAATTGGTAGAATCTGGGCCAATACCAGGATCAGGTTGAATCCGTGCGAGTACCGAATAACTGACCGGGCGAGTAATGGAAATGGGTAGAATCAGCGTGAGAACCGAAAAATGGTACAATCTAGGCCAGTATCGAGATCAGGTAGAATCCGTGCGAGTGCAGATAAACTGACCGGGCGAGTACCGGAAAAGGGTAGGATCAGTGTCTGTACCGAAAAATGGTAGAATCCAGGCCAGTGCCGGATCAGGTCGAATCCTTGCGAGTACCGAAAAACTGACCGGGCGAGTAGCGAAAAAGTGTAGGATCAGTGTCTATACCGAAAAATGGTAGAATCCAGGCCAGTACCGAGATCAAGTAGACATAGTGCGAGTACCGAAAAACTGGTCGGGCGACTAACGAAAAAGTGTAGAATCAGTGTGACTATCCAAAAATGGTAGAATCCGGGCCAAAAGTGGGATCATGTGGAATCCGTGCGAATACTGAAAAACTGAGCGGGTGAGTACCGGAAAAGGGTAGAATCAGTGTCAGTACCGAAAAATTGTAGAATCCGGAGCAGTACCGAGATCAGGTAGAATTCTTGCGAGTACCGAAAAACTGACCGGGCGAGTACCGGAAAAGGGTAGAATCAGTGTCAGTACCGAAAAATGGTAGAATCCGGACCAGTACCGGGATCAGGTAGAATCCGCCCAAGTACCGAAAAATTAATCGGGTGAGTATCGAAAGATGGTAGAATCAGTGTTAGTACCGAAAAATGGTAGAATCCGGACAAGTATCGAGATCAGGTAGAATTTGTGCGAGTACCGAGAAACTGACCGGGCAAGTACTGAAAAAGGGTAGAATCAGTGATAGTACCGAAAAATGGTAGAATCCGGACCAGTACCGAGATCAGGTAGAATCCGTGCAAATACCGAAAAACTGACTGGGCGAGTACCGAAAGAGGGTAGAATCAGTGTCAGTACCAAAAAATGGTAGAATCCGGACCAGTACCGGGATCAGGTAGAATCCGCCCGAGTACCGAAAAACTGATCGGGCGAGTATCGAAAGATGGTAGATCAGTGTTAGTACCGAAAAATGGTAGAATCCGGACAAGTATCGAGATCAGGTAGAAACCGTGCGAGTACCGAGAAACTGACCGGGCAAGTACCGGAAAAGGGTAGAATCAGTGATAGTACCGAAAAATGGTAGAATCCGGACCAGTACCAAGATCAGGTAGAATCCGTGCAAGTATCGAAAAACTGACCGGGCGAGTAC
Organism: Vitis cinerea var. helleri x Vitis riparia; assembly: GCA_946000715.1. NCBI lineage: Eukaryota > Viridiplantae > Streptophyta > Magnoliopsida > Vitales > Vitaceae > Vitis > Vitis cinerea var. helleri x Vitis riparia. The sequence continues at coordinate 13,079,421 of OX254015.1, forward strand.
CGGAAGAGGGTAGAATCAGTGTCAGTACCATAAAATGGAAGAATTCGGACCAGTACCGGGATCAGGTAGAATCCGCCCGAGTACCGAAAAACTGACCGGGCGAGTATCGGAAGAGGGTAGAATCAGTGTCAGTACCAAAAAATGGTAGAATCCGGACCAGTACCGGGATCAGGTAGAATCCGCCCGAGTACCGAAAAACTGAGCGGGAGAGTATCGAAAGAGGATAGAATCAGTGTTAGTACCGAAAAACGGTAGAATCCGGTCAAGTATCGAGATCAGGTAGAATCCGTGCGAGTACCGAGAAACTAACCGGGCGAGTACCGGAAAAGGGTAGAATTCGTGTTAGTACCGAAAAATGGTAGAATCTGGACCAGTACCGGAATCAGGTCGAATCCGTGCGAGTAACGAAAAACTGACCCGGTGAGTAACGGAAGAGGGTAGAATTAGTGTCTGTAACGAAAAATGGTAGAATCCGGCCAGTACCAGGATCAGGTCGAATCCATGCGAGTACCGAAATCTGATCGGGCGAGTACCGGAAAAGGGTAGATTCTGTGTCAGTACCGAAACATGGTAGAATCCGGACCAGTTGCGGGATTAGGTAGAATCCGTGCGAATACCAAAAAACTGACTGGGCGAGTACCGAAAAAGGGTAGAATCAGTATCAGTACCGAAAAATGGTAGAATCCGGACCAGTACCGAGATCAGGTAGAATCCGTACGAGTACCGAAAAACTGACCAGGCGAATACCGGAAAATGGTAGAATCAGTGTCAGTACCGAAAATGGTAGAATCCGGACCAGTACCGATATCAAGTAGAATCCTTGCGAGTACCGAGAAACTGACCGGGCGAGTACCGAAAAAGGGTAGAATCAGTGTTAGTACCGAAAAATGGTAGAATCCGGACCAGTACAGAGATCAGGTAGAATTCGTGTCAGTACCGAAAAACTGACCGGGCGAGTACTAGAAGAGGGTAGAATCAGTGTCAATACCAAAAAATGGTAGAATCCGGACCAATACCTGGATCAGGTAGAATCCGCCCGAGTACCGAAAAACTCACCGGGCGAGCATCGGAAGAGGGTAGAATCAGTGTTAGTTCCGAAAAATGGTAGAATCCGGACCAGTACCGAGATCAGGTAGAATCCGTGCAAGTATCGAAAAACTTACGGGGCGAGTACCGGAAAAGGGTAGAATCATTGTTAGTACCGAAAAATGGTAGAATCCGTGCGAGTACCGAAATCCGACCGGGCGAGTACCGGAAAAGGGTAGGTTCTGCGTCAGTACAGAAACATGGTAGAATCCGGGCCAACACCGGGATCAGGTCGAATCCGTGCAAGTACCGAAAAATTGACCAGGCCTGTACTGGAAAATTGTAGAATCAGTGTGAGTATCGAAAAATGGTAGAATTCGGGCCAGTACCGGGATCAGGTAGAATCCATGCGAGTACCGAAAAACGAACCGGGTGAGTACCGGAAGAGGGTAGAATCAGTGTCAGAACCGAAAAATGGTAGAATCCGAACCAGTACCAGGATCAGGTGCAATCCATGCGAGATCCGAAAAACTGACCGAGCGCTTACCGGAAGAGGGTAGAATCAATGCCAGTACCGAAACGTGGTAGAATCCGGGCCAGTACCGGAATCAGGTCGAATTCTCCGAATAACGAAAAACTGACCGGGTGAGTACCGGAATAGGGTAGAATTAGTGTCTGTAACGAAAAATGGTAGAATCCGGCCAGTACCAGGATCAGGTCGAATCCGTGCGAGTACCTAAATCTGACCGGGCGAGTACCGGAAAAGTGTAGATTCTGTGTCAGTACCGAAACATGGTAGAATCCGGACCAGTAACGGGATTAGGTAGAATCAGTGCGAATACCAAAAAACTGACCGGGCGAGTACCGAAAAAGGGTAGAATCAGTGTTAGTACCGAAAAATGGTAGAATCCGGACCAGCACCGGGATCAAGTGGAATCCGTGCGAGTACCAAAAAACTGACCGCGTGAGTACCGGAAGAGGGTATAATCAGTGTCAATACCGAAATATGGTATAAACCGAACTAGTACCGGAATCAGGTCGAATCTGTGCGAGTACCGAAAAACTGACCAGGCAAGTACCGGAAAAGGGTAGAATCAGTGTGAGTACCGAAAAATGGCAGAATCCGGACCATTACCAGAATCAGGTGGAATCCGTGCGAGTATTGAAAAACTGACCAGGCGAGTACCGGAGAAGGGTAGAATTAGTGTGAGTACCGAAAAATGGTAGAATCCGGGTCAGTACCGGGATCAGGTCGAATCCGTGAGAGTACCGAAAATTGACCGGGTGAGTACTGGAAGAGGGTAGAATCAGTGTCAGTACCGAAAAATGGTAGAATCCGAACCAGTATCGAGATCAGTTCGAATCCTTACGAGTACCGAAAAACTGAACGGGCGAGTACCAGAAAAGGGTAGAATCAGTGTGAGTACCGAAAAATGGCAGAATCCGGGTGAGTACCGAAAAATGGCAGAATCAGTGTCAGTACCGAAAAATGGTACAATCCGGACCAGTACCAGGATCAGGTGCAAACTGTGCGAGATCCGAACAACTGACCGGGCGAGTACCGGATAAGTGTGGATTCAGTGTCAGTACCGAAACATGGTAGAATCCGGGCTATTATCGGAATTAGGTCGAATCCGTGCGAGTGAAGAAAAACTGACCGGGTGAGTACCGGAAGAGGGTAGAATTAGTGTCTATACCGAAAAATGGTAGAATCCGGCAAGTACCGGGATCAGGTCGAATCCGTGCGAGTATCGAAATCTAACTTGGCGAGTACCGAAAAAAGGGTAGATTCGGTGTCAGTACCGAAACATGGTAGAATCCGGACCAGTACCGGGATCGAGTAGAATCCGTGCGAATACTGAAAAACTGACCGGGCGAGTACCAGAAAAGGGTAGAATCAGTGTTAGTACCGAAAAATGGTAGAATCCGAACCAGTACCGAGATCAGGTAGAATACGCACGAGAACCGAAATCTGATCGGGCGAGTACCGAAAAAGGGTAGATTTTGTGTCAGTACCGAAACATGGTAGAATCCGTGCCAGTACTGGGACTAGGTCGAATCTGTGCGAGTGCCGAAAAACTGACCGGGTGAGTACCGGAAGAGGCTAGAATTAGTCTCTGTACGGAAAAATGGTAGAATCCCTGCTAGTACCGGGACCAGGTGGAATCCGTACAAGTACCGGAAAAGGGTAGATTCTATGTCAGTACCGAAACATGGTAGAATCTGAGCCAGTACCGGGATCAGGTCGAATCCGTGTGTGTACCGAAAAACGGACCGGTCGAGTACCGGAAAAGGATAGAATCAATGTCAGTACCGAAAAATGGTAGAATCCGGACCAGTACCGAGATTAGGTAGAATCCGTGCGAGTACCAAAATCTGATCGGGCGAGTACCGAAAAAGGTTAGATCCTGTGTCAGTACCGAAACATGGTAGAATCCGTGCCAGTACTGGGACTAGGTCGAATCTGTGCGTGTACCGAAAAACTGACCGAGTCAGTACCGGAAGAGGGTAGAATCAGTGTTAGTACCGAAAAATGGTAGAATCCGGAGCCAGTACCGAGATCAGGTAGAATCCGTGCGAGTACTGAAATCTGATTGGGCGAGTACCGAAAAAGGGTAGATTCTGTGTCAGTACCGAAACATGGTAGAATCCTTGCCAGTACCGGGACCGGGTGGAATCCGTGCGAGTACCGAAATCTGACTTGGAGAGCACCGGAAAAGGGTAGATTCTGTGTCAGTACCAAAACATGGTAGAATTCGGGCCAGTACCGGGATCAGGTTGAATCCGTGAGAGTACCGAAAAAAGGACTGGACGAGTACCGGAAAAGGGTAGAATTAGTGTCAATACCGAAAAATGGTAGAATCCGGACCAGTATCGAGATCAGGTAGAATCCGTGCGAGTACCGAAAAACTGACCGGGCGACTACCGGAAAATGGTAGAATTAGTCTCTGTACCGAAAAATGGTAGAATCCCTGCCAGTATCGGGACCAGGTCGAATTCGTGCGAGTACCGAAATCTAACTGGGCGAGTACCGGAAAAAGGTAGATTCTGTGTCAGTACCGAAACATGGTAGAATCCGGGCCTGTACTTGGATCAGGTCGAATCCGTGCGAGTACCGAAAAACGGACTGGGCGAGTACCGAAAAAGGGTAGAATCAGTTTTAGTACCGAAAAATGGTAGAATCCGGGCCAATACCGGGATCAGGTTGAATCCGTGCAAGTACCGAAATCTGACTTGGCGAGTACCGAAAAAATGGTAGATTCTGTGTCAGTACTGAAACATGGTAAAATCCGGACCAGTACCGGGATCAAGTAGAATTCGTGCGAATACCAAAAAACTGATCGGGCGAGTACCAAAAAAGGGTAGTTTTAGAGTCAGTACCGAAATATGGTAGAATCCGGACTAATACCGAGATCAGGTAGAATCCGTGCGAGAACCGAAATATTATCGGGCGAGTACTGGAAAAGGGTAGATTTTGTGTCAGTACCGAAACATGGTAGAATCCGTGCCAGTACTGGGACCAGGTCGAATCTGTGCGAGTGCCGAAAAACTGACCGGGTGAGTACCGGAAGAGGCTAGAATTAGTCTCTGTACGGAAAAATGGTAGAATCCCTGCTAGTACCGGGAACAGGTGGAATTCGTACAAGTACCGGAAAAGGGTAGATTCTATGTAAGTACCGAAACATGGTAGAATCTGAGCCAGTACCGGGATCAGGTCGAATCCGTGTGTGTACCGAAAAACGGACCGGTCGAGTACCGAAAAAGGGTAGAATCAATGTCAGTACCGAAAAATGGTAGAATCCGGACTAGTACCGAGATCAGGTAGAATCCGTGCGAGTACCGAAATCTGACCGGGCGAGTACCGAAAAAGGTTAGATCCTATGTCAGTACCGAAACATGGTAGAATCCGTGCCAGTACTGGGACTAGGTCGAATCTGTGCGCGTACCGAAAAACTGACCGAGTCAGTACCGGAAGAGGGTAGAATCAGTGTCAGTACCGAAAAATGGTAGAATCCGGACCAGTACCGAGATCAGGTAGAATCCGTGCGAGTACTAAAATCTGATTGGGCGAGTACCGAAAAAGGGTAGATTCTGTGTCAGTACCGAACATGGTAGAATCCCTGCCAGTACCGGGACCGGGTGGAATCCGTGCGAGTACCGAAATCTGACTTGGAGAGTACCGGAAAAGGGTAGATTCTGTGTCAGTACCAAAACATGGTAGAATTCGGGCCAGTACCGGGATCAGGTCGAATCCATGAGAGTACCGAAAAAAGGACTGGACGAGTACCGGAAAAGGGTAGAATCAGTGTCAATACCGAAAAATGGTAGAATCCGGACCACTATCGAGATCAGGTAGAATCCGTGCGAGTACCGAAAAACTAGCCGGGCGACTACCGGAAAATGGTAGAATTAGTCTCTGTACCGAAAAATGGTAGAATCCCTGCCAGTATCGGGACCAGGTCGAATTCGTGCGAGTACCGAAATCTAACTGGGCGAGTACCGGAAAAGGGTAGATTCTGTGTCAGTACCGAAACATGGTAGAATCCGGGCCTGTACTCGGATCAGGTCGAATCCGTGCGAGTACCGAAAAACGGACTGGGCGAGTACCGGAAAAGGGTAGAATCAGTTTTAGTACTGAAAAATGGTAGAATCCGGGCCAGTACCGGGATTAGGTGGAATCCGTGCGAGATCCGGAAAACTAATCTGGCGAGTACCGGAAAAAAGTTGAATCAGTGTCAGTACCGAAACATGGTAGAATCCGAGCAAATACCGGGATCAGGTTGAATCCGCGCGAGTACCGGCAAACTGATCGAGCGAGTACTGGAAAAGGGTAGAATCAGTGTGAGTACCGAAAAATAGTAGAATTCGGGCCAATACCGGGATTAGGTAGAATCCGTGCGAGTATCGAAAAATTGACCGTGCGAGTACCAGAAAATGGTAGAATCAGTGTGAGTATCGAAAAATGGTAGAATTCGGGTCAGTACCGAAATCAGGTAGAATCCGTGCGAGTACCGAAATCTGACCGGGCGAGTACCGGAAAATGGTAGAATCAATGTAAGTACCGAAAAATGGTAGAATCCGGGTCATTACCGAGATCAGGTAGAATCCGTGCGAGTACCGAAAAACTGACCGGGCGAGTACCGGAAAAGGGTAGAATCAGTGTCAGTACCGAAAAATAGTAGAATCCTGGCCAGTACCGGGATTAGGTAGAATCCGTGCGAGATCTGAAAAACTAACCGAGCGAGTACCGGAAAAGGGTAGAATCAGCGTGAGACTAAAACTAGGGTAGAATCCGGGCCAGTACCGGGATAAGGTCGATTCCGTGCGAGTACCGAAAAACTGACCGGGCTAGTACCGGAAAAGGGTATATTCAGTGTCAATACCGAAAAATAGTAGAATCCGGGCCAGTACCGAGATCAGCTGGAATCCGTGCGTGATCCGAAAAACTGACCAGGCGAGTACTGGAAGAGGGTAGAATCAGTGTCAATACCGAAAAATGGTAGAATTCGTACCAGTGCGGGGATCAGGTCGAATCCGCACGAGTACCGGCAAACTAACCGAGCGAGTACTGGAAAATGGTAGAATCATTGTGAGTACCGAAAAATAGTAGAATCCGGGCCAGTACCGGGATCAGGTGGAATTCGTGCGAGATCCAAAAAACTGACCGGGCGAGTACCGAAAAAGGGTAGATTCAATGTTAGTACAAAAACTTGGTAGAATCTGTGCTAGTACCGGGGTTAGGTCGAGTCCGTGCGAGTACCGAAAAACTGACCCAACGAGTACCGGAAGAGGGCAGAATCAGTGTCAGTACCGAAAAATGGTAGAATCCGGACCTGTACCGGGATTAGGTCGAATCCGCGCGAGTACCGGCAAACTGACCGGGCGAGTACCGAAAAATGGTAGAATCAGTGTCAGTACCGAAAAATGGTATAGTCCGGGCCAATACCGGTATCAGGTGGAATCCGTGCGAGAAAAGAAAAACTGACCGGGCTAGTACCGAAAAAGGGTAGAATCAGCGTGAGTACCCAAAAATGGTAGAATCCGGGTCAGTACCAAGATAAGGTCGAATCGGTGCGAGAACCGAAAATTGACCGGGCTAGTACAGGAAAAGGGTAGAATCAGTGTGAGTACCCAAAAATGGTAGAATCCGGGCCAGTAACGAGATCAGGTGGAATCCGTGCGAGAATCGAAAAACTGACCGGACGAGTACCGAAAAATGGTAGAATCAGTGTGAGTACCGAAAAATGGTAGAACCCGGGCTAGTACCGAGATCAGGTAGAATCCGTACGAGTACCGAAATCTGACCGGGCGAGTCTTGGAAAAGGGTAGAATTAGTGTGAGTACCGAAAAATGGTAGAATTCGGGCTAGTACAAGAAAAGGTAGAATCCGGGCGAATACCGAAAAACTGACTTGATGAGTACCGAAAAATGGTAGAATCCGTGCTAGTACGCGGATCAGGTAGAATCCGTGCGAGTACCGAAAAACTGACCGGGCGAATACCGGAAAAGGGTAGAATCAGTGTGAGTACCTCACTCTTCACCGGTTCGTTAAGCACCTCCTCTGCCTCCCTTGTCCAGGAATCACATACAGAATCCCCTAATCCAGAAGAAGAAGTCCCAGAAAGGCCCGTAGTAACCCCCTAAAGTAGAAAAGGGGTACGTACCTGATTCGCACCCCTCCGTGGTTGCTTGAACAAGTCCAAGTGCCAGAGGGCACATCTCTTGCGTCGTAATCTGTTCGAGAACCCCGGCTGACGCTTCCTTTGTGAGCCCAAGTGAGCCGCCTCGCCCTCTTTAGAAGCCCTAAGGGGAAATACGTGGCAGAGTCCCCTAGTCCACTCGAGCCCTCATCCACACGCACCAAGGCGCGCAAGGAAGAAAATATCGCGATATTTCGGCGATATCGTGTATCGAAGGGTTTCAACACGATATTTCTTGGAGAAATATCGGTCCGGCGATATTTCAGGATTTATCTCGAGAAATCGCCGATTTCTCGCGATATATCGGCGATTTTTCTCCGATATATCGCGCGGTCAACGCGCTACAATACCTCTCCAAGTCTCCATTTGCCTGCTGCCGAGGAGATTTGAACCCCAAACCAAAAGGTTTGGGGTTCACCCACTTACCACCTGGGCTAACTAGCCCCTTGATATATAATGTGCAAACAATATATATATACTTAAACTCAGTATGAAAATATTAAAAGAATATTTTAAAAAGCAAATTAATTATAATTATTTTATAATTAAATGCAAAGTCTTTTAATTAATTACCAAAAATATAAAAATTATATAATTTTCTTCATAATGTTTTTAATATCATTAATAATTAATTAAATATTAAAAAATTATATATATATATATATATATATATATATATATATATATATATATATCATTATTCATTTTATATTGTTTAATACAATTGAATTAAATGGATCATATTTTAATTTTAATATATATTTTAAAATTAGACATATTATAATCAAATATCATAATATTAGGTGTAATTTAATAATAAATGTACACTTATAAAATTCATATTTTTATCGATGCATACGATATTATTATCAAATATGATAAATCATGTTATACATATATCAAAATTTTCAATAAAATAACTTTAAAATATCTATTATACTTCTAATTATATTATTATGAGGTTTTTCTTGCATTTCCATGAGTTTTTAACAATTTTAAGCCTACTAATAATATCCACCGATATATCTCCGATATATTCAAAAATATCTCCAATATATCCGATATATCCGTAAAATCGAATTATCGATATATCCGTGATTATCGATATTTTCATTCTTGAAGGCGCGTGAAATAACACCATCCTCTTCCTGCGAATTGGGGTCCCTTCTCTCCGCCATCAGTTTTCCCTTGGACCTTGTAACAGCATCTACCTGTACGGCCGAAAACCACACCGAATCTTCCCACAACAACGGGATAGAAAAAGAAGCAAAACCCGCTATCACTTCCAACTTTCCGTGCACCTCCTTACCATTGTTTTTAACCAGGATTCTAACCCATTACATGTTGCGGGAATATTTGGTCTCATCATCCACTGCTATGTCCTGCAAGCATCCCCACTTTTCTGAAAAACTCCAAGTCCCATAATTGTAGCCCTCTAGAAGTCCATCCGTGAGCATCCTACTGTTGGAACCCACCAATCTAGAAAGCATTATGGCATATTTATCTGTGAGGTTGATTTATATCATCAGTAGCACAATGTTTTTGTCTCTAGTTGGATGGAGGACAAAAAAAAAAAAAAGCATGTCATGCCTAATAATTTGTCAAAAAGAGAATGGTGTGTTGTATCTTATTGGGACATACTTAGAAGGTTTATATATCTATGCTTTAAGGATAGAAAAATACACACCAAGAATGGACCATTCACCAGGAAATCATTAAGTGCTCTATTACTAGTGATACGATCTCATACATATTAGACATGAACACCAAGTTAGGAAAAAAGAAAGTGTATTTAACAATAGAACTGTCTATTAACTAGCTGGAACAGCATGCTCAGCTAGGTAGAAACACTTGTTGAAGAGGTTGAAATTAATTTGTGCCTAATTATTTGGCAGATATTTGTAAAGTTAAGGGTAAAAATGCTAGCTACCATTTGGGGCTCTTTCAATTAAAAGAAAAACTAGTAAAACTAAAAAAATTAATTATTGTATGAAAAGGATGAAATAATCTCCACAACTATAAAGTTGTGGTTTTCCTCTTCGACTTTTAGATCTGACTGCGTTCTCCTGCCAGCAACAAATATATATGAGGACTCATTCCATTGTTTCATGCATGCTACACGTATAGTAGTAGCTAGTAGGTTTTACTTTCTGCAACAAAAAAATAAAAATCCATTTTTCTTGTTATAGGGGAATAAATTTCATTGTCCATTTTCATTATCCTACTTTCAATAGTGAAGAGACCTCATTTCAAGATAATGAAAACAAAATATTCTATAGGAGGCAAAAAGTCAGCTAAATGGTTAACAAGAATACACTTCTTTCTGAACATATAGAAACTCCAAACATCTATGAGTTAAATAGGATTCAAAATTTACAAGGGTTCGAAACCCAATTTAGTAAAAACAGAACACTTGAGTTGAGAGGATCCCATCTTAAAGTACTCATAATCATCTATCAACTCTCCATCAGGTTCTTTGCTTCCCTCTTCCTGAACAACCACACAAAATCCAATTAGTCTTTTATATAAAATATAAGAAATGAAAATCCAATCCTCTCTTCCTGAAGGGTAAAAAATCATATATTCAAAACTTCAGTTCAAAACTCTTTTAAGTGTATTCCAAAATATTTTATCAGAACTTACTTCATCAATCATAGCCTTCCATTTTCACCACCTTCCTTTGCAACTTGGATTAACAACACAAAGTGCTCTTAAATCAACCATGAATTAGAATACTAGAAATACCAGAAATAGAGGATATAATGGCATGGGGTTGGATTCATTCTTCAAGGACACCCCCAAGTTTGGAATCATTTACTCAATAACACATTTGAATTGATAAATAAGCTAGAATACAAGATCATTATTATACAATAAATGGCTGAGTGGAGGGATAACAACCTACATTTAATAATAAACAGGATAAATTGGACATCAAAGATGCAAGCAACTTGAAGCACATCAAAGATGAGCTAATTAAAAAAAATTAGACAAAGATATTCCAAAACATTACTTCATCATCAAATGTTCCAAAACATTACTTCATCATAATATATCCTCTTTGGTGCTCTGATTTCATCTAATCCTATTATTATTATTTTTTTCTAACAGCGACATTACCTCCAATATAATGTATAAATTAGTGATATACATGTAAAAAATTTTATATGCATATGGAAAACACAGGAACACAACTCAACTGAAGAAAGCCTTATCCCATAAATCAAGTAGTTAATTGCATTAAAAAATATATATATAAAATGGATGTGGCTAACTTATACTTTAAATCATAAAACACTTATATTCACCAAAAATATGGTGGAGTCTATTGCTCCATTTCAATGCTTCATGCATTTCACATATCATGAATGTACACAACAAGATACCCAAATATTCCTTAGGAAGACACTGTTCCAAAACTAAGTGTGGTTAACTAGTCACATTGTTCCAACAGAAGACATGCCGATACATAACAAGCAAACCTAAGCGACACAACTAATTGAGCCAACTTGCAAGCAACCATGGGTTGGTAACAGGATTAAACAGCTCGTGGCAGCTTATAAATAATGACTTGTTTTCCTTTGCACCCTGTTTGGTTGCCAAGAACAAATAAGGAAAATGAAAAAAACTAAATAAATACAAATTTTAATGAAACCTCAACCCAACTAAGCCAAATGGAGTGGTGTTAGGCTCAATTTGAGGAGAAGTTCTAAACGAAAAACCTAAACATTTTCTTTCCCTAAAAGTTTTGCAACAGCCAAATAAATTCATGGAGATGTATATATATATATATATTGTGAATTCAATTAAATAGAAAGTAACAAAAGCACTAAGCATACAAAAAATGGAATGAATTGCTTTTAGTCTTACAAGAATTCCCAAATTAAACTTCCTTATGTTCTTTATAAAACAGCAACGACAAAGGAATTAAAAAAGATAAGTAATGGAAATCGAGTTTTTTTTTCCTTGGGGAAAAAGAGAAAGAAATGATGGGAATGTGGGAGGGTGGACCTGAGAAAATGCCATGAGAAGCACAAAAGTTTCAAAAATTGGAATAGATTATTGGGTACTCACATTCAAGAGATTTCTACGAATCCGAATCCATCTATCTCCGCTCCACTGTAGGGAGGTCGCACACGTTTTACCTTAAGAGTTCTCTTCTAAAAGGTTCCATGTAGTTTCCATTTTCTGGCTACTTTTCCCAATGTTTTTTTTTTTTTTTTCTATTTTTTGTCTCTATTTCTCCTCTGTCGATCCATATTCCCAAAGAAAAAGAACAAACAATAATCCTCACTAATTGCCAAGAAGAAAAAGATCAAACATTGATTTCATAAAGAAAAAGAAACAAATCAAGACAAATCAATAGTGGTTAAAGGGCAAAATTAATGTTCCACCTTTCAGGTTACTTCTCTTAGCTGCCACTCTCCCAGCAACCAAACAGAAATCCCAAAAACCCATAACACGGATTGTTAAAAAAAAATATTGGCCAAGAAACAATAGCATGAATATCATCGACAATTAGGTAAAAAAACATACCAAATCCATAATGAAACAAGCCGGAAAAGTTTAGAAAAATTCTGGGGAAATTTAAGGAATGGGGAAGGGGAAAGCAACCCAGAAAATGAAAGGAATTACCTAAAGGTCGTAGAAAAAACGAAAAGGATCTCAGCCTCAGTAATGGAAAAAACAGAACAAAGAGGAAAAAGTAAATCCTTCAAAGAAAATTTTGACTATTATTTTCTAGGTAACCAAACAAAGAACCCAAGAGAGAGAGCGCGCTTACTTTGGGTTCCGGGTTATTCTGAGCATGAGGTGGGAGCCGTCGTCGGCGCTAGTGGAAACCAGAGTGAAGAGGACGAAGGTTACCTCTTATTTTTGTTAGGGTATCGAGATTTTCCGAGCAATTACGGCTTTTCAGATTTTCTTTATTTTTTTGGAAAAGTGGCATCACATCGACATCAAGACCGTATCCACAGCAGATTCACAGATTTCATCATCACGAATTTGGTTGAAGGGATTTTTTTTCAGCATTCTGAAGAGGATAGGAGAGATTCTGGAGGGTTCTCGTCAACAGCAACACTCCCACTTCATTGGTGCGGGATCATCAGAGCTTTGGGGAGGTACAAGACCATTGGGAAGATCATAACGGCCACGCTATCTTGATTGGCAGTTCATCTTCATTAGTTTATCTTCAGGAGTGCGCAGCACCGGCAGATCAGAAGACCATCACTGCACATTCATTTTGGATCATTCGTCATTCATTTTTTGGTGAGGGGAGCTATCACCGACTTTGGAGGGCAATATCGAGAGGATTCTGGACTTTTCTTTGAAGAGGAATTCATCATATACCATCATATACCGAGGGAGAATTCTGGCGGTTTTTGGCTTTCATCTTCTGGCCGGAAAAGAAAGAAACAGAGAGTGGAAGATCGATCTTGAGAGAGGAGAAGTTTTCATCTAGGCGTGAGGATCGATCTGGAGGTTTTTCATCTTTCATCTTTTGGGGATCTTTTGGCCGGAAAAGAAAGAAACAGAGAGGGAAGGATCAATCTCGAGAGAGAAGTTTTCATCTAAGCTTTAGGGACTGTACGACGAATTCTGGACGTTTTTCATCTTTCATCTTTCGGGGATGCCGGAAAAGAAAGAAACAGAGAGCGGAGGATCGATCTTGAGACAAAAGTTTTCATAGGGGACTGCGTCACGGATCCAGTTGGAGGAGATCACTGCTATCGACCATCATCACCAGTTCCCAGTGGAGGAGATTGACACAGCGACAGTCTCCGGCAGAAGCAAGATTTCTGTCGGCATCACCCCTATTGGATCTGAGAGAGGAGTCATCAGACCCACGTATCACCATTCTTGCGCCCACAACAGTTCATCAACGCTGCGTCTCCGGATCAGGCACCAGACCACGCATTGGTTCATCGCCATCTCGAACACCGCCTGCAACTCTAAACCACCACGCATCGAGGAGCATCTGAGGATCATAACAACACCGTTTCGATCTTTCGTGCAAACTGGACATCGCACGGATGTCTTGATCATCTCTCTCTTTGGGTTCGCGTGGACATCAACTTCTTCATCACCATTCAGCATCACCTACCGATTTTGTAGACGCACACCATCACTTCAGATTAGCGCAGCTTCATCATGACATCACATCAATTCACCATCAGAGCGTCATTATTAGTTCGTACTCTTTAATAAAAAAAAAAGTAATACTAAAATATAGTAGTACTATGATGAAAATGATGTTACCGATGCTACAAGATACTATACCCAAATGTTCATAATGAAAAGAATAATCATACAAATGATTCCACAAAAGAAATCGAATAAAGCAAATATTTACATCCAAACAGTGATAACTAAAAGTGCAATTGCTGACTGGTGAAAATTGAAAGCCCAGCATCCGTGGTAAGCATCCAGAATTAGTGATTTTGACATAATTTTTGTCAAAATCACACATAAGTTCTACTGGGATTTCAGCTATTCACACATAAGGTTTGAAGAACTTTTAAGGCATTAATTCTAGAAAAGGCTTCTCAATTATTTCTTAATGACTACCTCTTTTTTCCTTCCATTAAAATTTATTCTTATTATTACTATTGACAATATTATTAAATACCAATAAGATCATAATTTTCATTATAAAAAGTTTAAGGAAACAAGATATTAATTTAATCTTATCTCATTTTTTGTGAGGTAAGTTAAAATTAGATTTTCAAAGTGCATGTAAAAATTTTATTTTTCAATTACCATATTTGATTGTGACTTACATTTTAACAGTTTGTTTAGTAATAATTATAGGAAATACCAATGTTTTCAGAACCGGACCGGTCATTGAACCGGAAAAGTTACCAGTTCACGGTTCACTGGTCGGACCGGTGGTCGAACCGTGGTTGAACCGGTGACGTCATAAATATATATTTTTATATATTATTAAAATTTTTTAAAAAAATATAATTTATAATATTATTTTTTATATTTTTATTAATAGATTAAATATAATTTAAAATAAAATAATTAAAATTAGATTTTTTTTAATGATAACCTTAACACATTTAAATTAAATATATATTATCAAGTACTATCATAGTCCAATGGTAGCATGCATTGAACTCAAGCCACAATTTTGATTTAATAAAAATTAAGATGAATTATTAATAATTAATAATTATTTATACGGAATTCTCTCACTTGAGGCAAAGAAGCCCTTTTCAGTTTTCTCTTAAGGTGCCTCCAGACGACACAATCCCTAAAAGTAAAAGGTAAAAAGCCCTACTTTCCTCTACCACTCTCAATCCTCGCAGTTACTAATCTAATCATGTTTTTTATTTTTTTTCTTTGCAACCCCTGTTTGATTCCCAAGAAAATCCATCCCCCATTTGATTTCCGGGAAAATTCATCCTCGTTTGATTTCCGAGAAAATCCGTTCAAAATCCCCAAGGAAAACCAACAAAATTGCTATTTTTTTTTGCTCCTTGTGTTTTCCGAATCTGTTCTAGGGGTCTCTTTGCTTTTATGCCAATGGATTTAAATTTCACAAACCCTAACTCCACGATTTTTGAGAAATATCGCCAAATTTTTTCGATATTTCAAACACTCTCGGCGACAATGGGAACAGCCGCGGGGGAGGGATGGTTGAGTGGCCAGCGACGGGGCTTTGCAGCGTTTCAGGGAAGGGCTTTCCAACGCGCGGGGGCTGCTGCCAGAGGGACGACGCTCCGGTGACCGGCGAACATGGGAACAGCTGCACGGATGCTGGGAGGAAAAAAAAAGAAAAAAAAGAAAAAATATTGAGTCGGACGGTTCGGAGGGAACCGGCCGGTTCGTCCGGTTCGACGGTCCGATCGCCGGTTCAGCCGGTTCGATTCCGGCTCAACCTCTTTATGAGCCAAATGGCCGAACCGGACCGGAATGGTGACCGGTCGACGGTCGGACCGGCCGGTCCGGTCCGGTTTTTAAAACATTGGGAAATACTTTTAGCTTAAAAAGTATTTTTTTTATAAATAATAAAAAAAAAACAATAAGTGTTTTGATAAATTTTATAAAATATTTTTAAAAATCACTTATAATATTTAATAAATAAATATTTGATGAGTGGTTTTCTTAAAAAACACTTTATTAGTAAAATGCATCAAATGTGGGGGATTAAAACTTGCCTAGAATTGAAGTTTATTAAAATCATAATTAGTTGTGATTTTATCAATTGACATAATTTTTGTAAACCACTGTCGGTTACTAATGTCAAGGACCAATTTAAGCTCTCAAGTTATGTAAACAACATAGGTAAGCCAGTGCTTTGACACTAAAAGAAAACAAGAAAACAAGAAAACACGTGGGGGAACACCCTCGGCACGCCACCCACCCACCCAACAGTACCCACACTCACACACCAACACACACGTACATAAAAATAAATAAATAAATCAATTGGTGAATAAATTAACAGTAAATTGACTTTTTGTTTCATCAATACAAACTATATCTGTCCTTTGAGAGTGCATTGAAGCACTAATAACCTTCCTTCAACCCATCTAAATTTTTTAGCACTCCAGTCTTTTTGCTCTCTTCCAAATTTTGACAAGCATATTTTCTTCTTTCTCTTTACATTTCCCTCAAGCCTTTGTCCCCTTTCTGGCCTCCATCTTTTTTATACAGGCCATGATCTCTAGCTCGAACCCCTTAGTCGACATCACCAAGAAGTTGCCAAAGGCATCCAGTTTACTTTTCGGCCATCTTTAAGAGAAGGAAACCTCCTTTGGATCATTTCCTATCTCCTCACCTTCTTCCTTCCCTTACAACCAAACCCGTTGAGCCTTCCTCTTCATGTTTGAGCTGGCGACGAACCAATGCATGGTCTGGTGCCTGATCGGGAGACGCAGCGTTGATGAACTGTGGTGCGAGCAAGAATGGTGATACGTAGGTCCGATGATCATGGCTTTAGCACCTCTCTCTCAAATGCAATAGGGGTGATGCCGACAGAAATCTTGCTTCTGCCGGAGACTGTTGCTGTGTCAATCTCCTCCACTTGGAACTGGTGATCATGGTCCGTGACGCAGTCCCCTCAAGCCTAGATGAAAATTTCTTCTCTCTCAATCGACCCTCCCCTATCTGTTTCTTTCTTTTCCGGCCAAAAGATCCCTAAGATAAAAGACGAAAAACCTCCAGAATTCGTCATGCAGTCCCCTCAAGCCTAGATGAAAACTTCTCCTCTCTCAAGATCGATCCTCCCCTCTCTGTTTCTTTCTTTTCCGGCCAAAAGATCCCAAAAAGATGAAAGATGAAAAACCTCCAGAATTCGTGATGCGGTCCCCTCAATCCTAGATGTAAACTTCTCCTCTCTCAAGATCGATCCCTCTCTGCTTCTTTCTTTAGCGGCCAAAAGATCCCCCAAGAAGAAAAACCTCCAGAATTCGTGATGCGGTCCCCTCACTCCTAGATGTAAACTTCTCCTCTCTCAAGATCGATCCTCCCCTCTCTGTTTCTTTCTTTTCCGGCGAAAAGATCAAAGCCCAGAACGTCCAGAATTCTCCCTCGGTGTATGATGATCTCCTCTTCAAAGAAGAAAAGTCCAGAACCCTCTCGATATTGCCCTCCAAAGTCGGTGATAGCTCCCCTCACCAAAAAATGAATGATGAATAATCCAAAATGAATGTGCAGTGATGGTCTTCTGATCTGCTGGTGCTGCGCACTCCTGAAGATAAACTAGGGAAGATGAACTGCCAATCAAGATAGCGTGGCTTTTATGATCTTCCCAATGGTCTTGTACCTCCCCAAAGCTCTAATGATCCTGCACCAATGGAGTAGGAATGTTGCTGTTGACGAGAACCCTCCAGAATCTCTCCTTATCCTCTTCAGAATGCTAAAAAGAATCCTTTAAACCAAATGCCTGATGATAAAATCATTGAATCTGCTGTAGATATGTTCTTGATGTTGATACGATGCCACTTTTCCCAAAAATAAAGTTTCGAATTAATAAATAAATGATCATAAGATACTGAGATGGGAGGATGGTGAAAACTGAAGTTAAATAGATCTGGTGATAGAACTGAAAATGATCAAATATCCCCAGCCGGTGTGTCATGATCATGATGAGTTACAGAGAGATAAGGCAGTGATGATAAGAGCTGGTCTATGTGTGGCTTTGATGAGTTGCCATTCTTCTAGAGAGATGCGGTGCACTGGTGTAGATGTGTAGAAGACGACTATGGAGAAGGCTTCTCTCCTCCGACTGATGGCGCGCCTGTGAAGATGATTCTCCCTGCTAGTGGTGGAGACGCACGTCTCTAGAAAAGATCTAGCTTCTGGAAAAAACCAGAAAAACTCCAGATATGTACCGATGACGATGATAAATTCCTGGTGATCAAGGATGATGAGCTGAAGAACTCCTGCCAAGAACCCTCGAGAATTCCCAAAGCCCTCCTGATCTGATCCTGTCATGCTTGGTGTACTTCTAACAGGTATCACATGCATTCTCTCCCTAGTTGCCTTTTTCAAATGGTCTCCCTTTTTGCCTTTGTGAAATGCTGTTTGAAATCCCTGAGTCTTCCCAAAACCAGCGCCAAAAATTCCCCGACAAGTAATAACATAAACAAAATTCGAATATTATGTGGGGATCAACATGCAACATTAATTTTGTTTTTTTTTTTTTTTTATTTCTTCTTCATTTTATACCTTTTGGATTTTTTTAGAATATACTAGTTACTCATTCTCAAAATATTTTAAATTTCATTTTTTTTTCACTCTTTCATTTTTTATTAAATATTTATGAACACTTTACATATAAAATAATAATAATAACATATAATAAATCATTAATGAGAAAAATATTAAAATAAATATATAATAAAGAAATTGAATTTTTTTACTTAATATTCACCATTGTTTTATCTTTTTTTCTTGATTAAAATGTTTAATATTTTTTATTAAAGAAGATAAAAACTTGGTTGAGGTTATACCATTTTCATTTGTTAAAATTTTTAATTTTCTTATTATATAAAATAAAAAATAAAATACAATTTTCACAAAGAATTTGTATTTAATCATTTATATTAATTTTCTTTTAATTTTATTAAAAATTAAAAATTTTGCATATCTTACCATAAACCAAAGAGCAGTGATATATTATTCCCACTACAGTGATACTTATAATACAATTCAATGTTTTATTTTTGTTTTTTTTTTTAACTATAAAGGTGATACTCTTTTTTCCTAAAAATTCTAACATGCTATTATTGTTTAAGTTTCTCATTTGTTGCTTCAAATTTGCCTATTTAATGGAGATGACTTTTCATTTTGAAGGTTTGGGCATGGATGCTCCAAGGATTGTAGCATCTTCAATAGGTAAAAATTCTTTCAAGCTATTGCAGTTTATGTTTCTTATTTGCTGCTTCAAATCTGTCCATTCAACGGATGGCTTTTCATTTTGAACGTCTGGCCGTAACTGCTTTAAGGATTAGTGAGCATCTTCAACAGGTAAGAATTCTATGTTGCTTCATATAGTAATCTTGAAATCATGCTTGGCATCAAATAACACATGAGTATACATCAATGAACCACCTCTCATCGTATATACCATAAATTCATTTCAGCCAAATGTTCCTATCAATTTTTAGAAATCCAAGGTGAGGTTGCCATAATTCAGCCAAATGTTTTTACATTGGGTATGATTGGATTGTTTATGCTAGGTGTTTTGTTATTTCAAAATGACTTCAAATTAATTCATAGATTATTCCTCGGTCAGAGTACTTAATTTGCACAGTGTATTATAGTTTCTTATATTTTATATAAAGCTAAATAAAGAAGAAAACAATATATTTGCATTGGAATGAAGTTCAGATAATGATTAAACAAAAAAAACTATAGAAAAAAACTAAGACAAAACCTAGAATGGCATCCTAGGGAAGAGAAACCAAAGGAACAAACGATTAGGCTTAGATAGAACTTATCATGACGTTAGAATGATGAGAAACCAAAGGAACAAAAAATAATATCACATAGAACCTGCAATGGTGTGTCCCAATGATAAAAAATCAAAGAAACAAAATATTAAGTTTAGATAAAACCTAAGATGGTGTCAAAATAATCAGAAACGGGAGGAACAAAGAATAAACTTATATAGAACTTGGGATGGTGTCCAAACGATGAGAAACCAAAGGATCATATCCCAATGATTAGTTACAAATGGAAAAAAGGAATGAGCTTAGATAGAACCTAGAAAGCTGTCCCAATGATGAAAAACAAGTGGAACAAACAAATGAACTTAGATAAAACCTAGATGGCGTTCCAATGATAGGAAACAAAAGGGATGACGAATAAACATAGATAGAACCTAGTATGGTGTCCAAACAACGAGAAATTAAAGGAAAAAACAATTAACCTTAGATAGGGCCTAGGGGGCGTCCCAATGATGACAAACCCAAGGAAAGAATGAATGACCTTAGATAGAACCTATGATGTCGTCCCAAAGATGAGAAACCAAAGGGAGAAAGAATAAACTAGATGGTGTCCAAATGATGAGAAACCAAAGGAATGTCCCAATGATGAAAAACGAGTGGAACAACCAAATGAAATTAGCTAAAACCTAGATGGCGTTCCAATGATAGGAAACAAAAGGGATGAAGAATAAACATAGATAGAACCTAAGATGGTGTCCAAACGATGAGAAATTAAAGGAACAAACAATTAAGCTTAGATAAGCCCTAGGGGGCATCCCAATGATGACAAGCCCAAGGAAAGAATGAATGACCTTAGAAAGAAGCTACGATGTCGTCCCAAAGATGAGAAACCAAAGGGAGAAAGAATAAACTTCCATAAAACCTAGGTGGTGTCCAAACGATGAAAAACCAAAGGATCATGTCCTAATGATTAGTTACAAATGGAAAAATGGAATGAGCATAGATAGAACCTAGAAAGCTGTCCCAATGATGAAAAACAAGTGGAAGAGACAAATGAACTTAGATTAAACCTAGAACGCGTTCCAATGATAGGAAACAAAAGGGATGAAGAATAAACATACGCAGAACCTAGGATGGTGTCTAAACGAAGAGAAATTAAAGGAACAAAAAATTAAGCTTAGATAGGGCCTAGGGGCGTGCCAATGATGACAAACCAAAGTAAAGAATGCATGACATTAGAAAGAACCTACAATGTCGTCCCAAAATGAGAAACCAAATGGAGAAAGAGTAAACTTCCATAAAACCTAGATGGTGTACAAACAATGAGAAACCAAAGGATCATGTCCCAAATGGAAAAATGGAATGAGCATAGATAGAACCTAGAAAGCTGTCCCAATAACGAAAAACGAGTATAAAACCTAAATGAACTTAGATAAAATCTAGATGGCGTTCCAATGATAGGAAACAAAAGGGATGAAGAATAAACATAGATAGAACCTAGTATGGTGTCTAAACGATGGGAAATTAAAATAACAAATAATTAAGCTTAGATAGAGCCCAAGGGGTGTGCCAATGATGAAAAACGAAAGGAAAGAATGAATGACCTCATATAGAACCTACGATGTTGTCCCAAAGATGAGAAACCAATGGCAGAAAGAATAAACTTCCATCAAAACTAGATGGTATCCAAACGATGACAAACCAAAGGTTCGCGTCTTAATGATTAGTTACAAATGGAAAAAAAAAAAGAATGAGCTTAGATAGAACCTAGAAAGCTGTCCAATTGACGAAAAACGAGTAGAACAAATAAATGAACTTAGGTAAAATCTATATGGTGTTCCAATGATAGGAACCAAAAGGGATGAGAAATTAAGGGAACAGACAATTAAGCTTAGATAGCGCCTAGGGGGCATCCCCATGATGACAAATAAAAGTAAAGAATGAATGACCTTAGAACGATGTCGTCCAAAAATAAGAAACGAAATTGAAAAAGAATAAACATCCATTAAACCTTGATGGTGTCCAAACGATGCGAAACCAAAGGATCATGTCCCAATGATTAGTTACAAATGGAAAAAAGGAATGAGCTTAGATAGAACCTAGAAAGCTGTCCCAATGATGAAAAACAAGTGGAATAGATAAATGAACTGAGATTAAAACTAGATGGCGTTCCAATGATAGGAAACAAAATGGACGAAGTATAAACATACGCAGAACCTAGGATGGGGTCTAAATGATGAGAAATTAAAGGAACAAACAATTAAGATTAGATAGGGCTTAGGGGGCGTCCCAATGATGACAAACCAAAGTAAAGAATGCATGACCTTAGAAAGAACCAACGATGTCGTCCCAAAATTAGAAACCAAATGGAGAAAGAATAACTTCCATAAAACCTAGATTGTATCCAAACGATGACAAACCAAAGGATCATGTCGCAATGATTAGTTACAAATGGAAAAAAGGACTAAGCTTAGATAGAACCTAGAAAGCTGTCCCAATGACGAAAAACGAGTAGAACAACTAAATGAATTTAGATAGAATATAGAAGGTGGTCCAATGATAAGAAACAAAACGGATGAAGAATAAACATAGATAGAACCTAGTATGGTGTCCAAATGATGAGAAATTATAGGAACAAATAACAAAGCTTAGATAGGGCCCAAGGGGCGTGCCATAGATGACAAACCAAAGGAAAGAATGAATGACCTTAGATAGAACTTACGATGTCGTCCCAAAGATGAGAAACCAAAGGGAGAAAGAATAAAATTCCATCAAACCTAGATGTCCAACCAGTGAGAAACCAAAGGTTCGTGTCCCAATGATTAGTTACAAATGGAAAAAAGGAATGAGCATAGATAGAACCTAGAAAGCTGTCCCAATGATAAAAAACGAGTGGAACAGAAAAATGAAAATAGATTAAACCTAGATTGTGTTCCATTGATAGGAAACAAAATGGATGAAGAATAAATAAAGCCAGAACCTAGGATGGTGTCTAAACAATGAGAAATTGAAGGAACAAACTACTAAGCTTAGATAGGGCCTAGAGGGAGTCCCAATGATGACAAACCCAAGTAAAGAATGCATGACCTTAGAAAGAACCTACAATGTCCTCCCAAAGATGAGAAACCAAAGGGAGAAAGAATAAAATTCCATCAAACCTAGATGTCCAACCAGTGAGAAACCAAAGGTTCGTGTCCCAATGATTAGTTACAAATGGAAAAAAGGAATGAGCATAGATAGA
Source organism: Vitis cinerea var. helleri x Vitis riparia (assembly GCA_946000715.1). Classification (NCBI taxonomy): domain Eukaryota; kingdom Viridiplantae; phylum Streptophyta; class Magnoliopsida; order Vitales; family Vitaceae; genus Vitis; species Vitis cinerea var. helleri x Vitis riparia. The sequence goes on from OX254015.1 coordinate 13,102,292, forward strand.
ACCTAGAAAGCCGTCGCAATGATAAAAAACGAGTGGAACAGAAAAATGAAAATAGATGAAACCTAGATTGTGTTCCATTGATAGGAAACAAAATGGATGAAGAATAAATAAAGCCAGAACCTAGGATGGTGTCTAAACAATGAGAAATTGAAGGAACAAACTATTAAGCTTAGATAGGGCCTAGAGGGAGTCCCAATGATGACAAACCCAAGTAAAGAATGCATGACCTTAGAAAGAACCTACAATGTCCTCCCAAAGATGAGAAACCAAAGGGAGAAAGAATAAAATTCCATCAAACCTAGATGTCCAACCAGTGAGAAACCAAAGGTTCGTGTCCCAATGATTAGTTACAAATGGAAAAAAGGAATGAGCATAGATAGAACCTAGAAAGCTGTCCCAATGATAAAAAACGAGTGGAACAGAAAAATGAAAATAGATTAAACCTAGATTGTGTTCCATTGATAGGAAACAAAATGGATGAAGAATAAATAAAGCCAGAACCTAGGATGGTGTCTAAACAATGAGAAATTGAAGGAACAAACTACTAAGCTTAGATAGGGCCTAGAGGGAGTCCCAATGATGACAAACCCAAGTAAAGAATGCATGACCTTAGAAAGAACCTACAATGTCCTCCCAAAGATGAGAAACCAAAGGGAGAAAGAATAAAATTCCATCAAACCTAGATGTCCAACCAGTGAGAAACCAAAGGTTCGTGTCCCAATGATTAGTTACAAATGGAAAAAAGGAATGAGCATAGATAGAACCTAGAAAGCTGTCCCAATGATAAAAAACGAGTGGAACAGAAAAAATGAAAATAGATTAAACCTAGATTGTGTTCCATTGATAGGAAACCAAATGGATGAAGAATAAATAAAGCCAGAACCTAGGATGGTGTCTAAACAATGAGAAATTGAAGGAACAAACTATTAAGCTTAGATAGGGCCTAGAGGGAGTCCCAATGATGACAAACCCAAGTAAAGAATGCATGACCTTAGAAAGAACCTACAATGTCCTCCCAAAATGAGAAACCAAATACAGAACAACTAAACTTTTGTAAAACCTAGACAGTGTCTAAACGATGAAAAACCAAAGGATCATGTCCCCATGATTAGTTATAAATGGAAAAGAAGGAATGAGCTTAGATAGAACCTAGAAAACTGTCCCAATGACGAAAAACGAGTAGAACAAATAAATGAACTTAGATAAAATATAGAAGGTGTTCCAATGAAAGGAAAAAAAAAAAAAGTTATAAAGAATACACATAGATAGAACCTAGTACGGTGTCTAAACGATGAGAAATTAAAGGAACAAATAATTAAGTTTCTATAGGGCCTAAGGGGCGTGCCAATGATGAGAAACCAAAAGGAGAAAGAATAAACATCCATCAATCCTAGACGGTGTCCAAACGATGCAAAACCAAAGGATCATGTCCCAATGATTAGTTACAAATGGAAAAAAGGAATGAGCTTAGATAGAACCTAGAAAGCTGTCCCAATGATGAAAAACGAGTGGAATAGACAAATGAACTGAGATTAAACCTAGATGGTGTTCCAATGATAAGAAACAAAATGGATGAAGTACATACATACGCAGAACCTAGGATAGTGTCTAAACGGTGAGAAATTAGAGGAACAAACAATTAAGCTTAGATAGCGCCTAGGGGCATCCCCATGAGGACAAACCAAAGTAAAGAATGAATGACCTTAGAAAGAACCTACGATGTTGTCCAAAAATGAGAAAGAATAAACATCCACCAAACCTAGATGGTGTCCAAATGATGCGAAACCAAAGGATCATGTCCCAATGATTAGTTACAAATGGAAAAAAGGAATGAGCTTAGATAGAACCTATAAAGTTGTCCCAATGACGAAAAACGAGTAGAACAAACAAATGAACTTAGGTAAAATCTATATGGTGTTCCAATGATAGGAAGCAAAAGGGATGAAGAATAAACTTTGACAGAAGCTAGGATGGTGTCTAAACGATGAGAAATTAAAGGAACACACAATTAAGCTTAGACAGCCCCTAGGGGGCATCCCCATGATGACAAACCAAAGTAAAGAATGAATGACCTTAGAAAGAACCTACGATGTCGTCCAAAAATGAGAAACAAAATTGAGAAAGAATAAACATTCATCAAACCTAGATGGCGTCCAAACGATACGAAACAAAAGGATCATGTCCCAATGATTAGTTACAAATGGAAAAAAGGAATGAGCTTAGATAGAATCTAGAAAGCTGTCCCAATGATGAAAAACGAGTGGAATAGACAAATGAGCTGAGATTAAACATACATGGTGTTCCAATGATAGGAAAAAAAATGGATGAAGTATGTTTATACGCAGAACCTAGGATGGTGTCTAAACAGTGAGAAATTAAAGGAACAAACAACTAAGCTTAGATAGCGCCTAGGGGGCGTCCCTATGATCACAAACCAAAGTAAAGAATGAATGAGCTTAGAAAGAACCTACAATGTCATCCAAAAATGAGAAACGAAATTGAGAAAGAATAAACATCCATCAAACCTAGATGGTGTCCAAACGATGAGAAACCAAAGGATCATTTCCCAATGATTAGTTACAAATGGAAAAAAAAAAAATGAGCTTAGATAGAACCTAGAAAGCTGTACGAATGACAAAAAACGAGTAGGACAAATAAATGAACTTAGATAAAATCTAGATGGCGTTGCAATAATAGGAAACAAAAGGGATGAAGAATAAACAATGATAGAACCTAGGATGGTGTCCAAATGATGAGAAATTCAAGGAACAAACAATTAAGCTTACATACACCCTAGGGGGCATCCCAATGATGACAAGCCCAAGGAAAGAATGAATGACCTTAGAAAGAACCTACGATGTCGTCCCAAAGATGAGAAAGAATAAACTTCCATAAAACCTAGAAGGTGTCCAAACGATGAGAAACCAAAGGATCATGTCCTAATGATTTGTTGCAAATGGAAAAAAGGAATGAGCTTAGATAGAACCTAGAAAGCTGTCCCAACGACGAAAAACGAGTTGAAAACCTCAATGAATTTAGATAAAATCTAGATGGCGTTCCAATGATAGGAAACAAAAGGGATGAAGAATAAACATACGCAGAACCTCGGATGGTGTCCAAACGGTGAGAAATTAAAGGAATAAACAATTAAGCTTCGATAGCGCCTAGGGGGCGTCCCCATGATGACAAACCAAAGTAAAGAATGAATGACCTTAGAAAGAACCTACGATGTCATCCAAAAATGAGAAACGAAATTGAGAAAGAATAAACATCCATCAAACCTAGATGGTATCCAAAGGATCATGTCCCAATGATTAGTTAGAAATGGAAAAAAGGAATGAGCTTAGATAGAACCTAGAAAGCTACCCCGATGACAAAAAACGACTAGATCAAATAAATGAACTTAGATAAAATCTAGATGGTGTTGCAATAATAATAAACAAAAGGGATGAAGAGTAAACAATGATAGAACCTAGTATGGTGTCTAAATGATGAGAAATTAAAGGAACAAACAATTAAGCTTAGATAGGGTGTAAGGGGTGTGGCAATGATAACAAACCGAAGTAAAGAATGAATGACCTTAGATAGAACCTACGATGTCGTCCCAAATATGAGCAACCAAAGGGAGAAAGAATAAACTTCCATAAAATCTAGAAGGTGTCCAAACGATGAGAAACCCAAGGATCATGTCCTAATGATTTGTTGCAAATGGAAAAAAGGAATGAGCTTAGACAGAACCTAGAAAGTTGTCCCAACGACGAAAAACGAGTTGAAAACCTAAATGAACTTAGATAAAATCTAGATGGCGTTCCAATGATAGGAAACAAAAGAGATGAAGAATAAACATACGTAGAACCTAGGATGGTGTCCAAAGGTGAGAAATTAAAGGAATAAACAATTAAGCTTAGATAGTGCCTAGGGGGCGTCCCCATGATGACAAACCAAGGTAAAGAATGAATGACTTTAGAAAGAACCTATGATGTCGTCTAAAAATGAGAAACGAAATTGAGAAAGAATAAACACCCATCAAACCTAGATGGTGTCCAAACGACGAGAAACCAAACGATCATGTCCCAATGATTAGTTAGAAATGGAAAAAAGGAATGAGCTTAGATAGAACCTAGAAAGCTGTCCCAAAGACGAAAAACGTGTCGAACAAATAAATGAACTTAGAAAAAATCTAGATTGCATTCCAATGATAGGAAACAAAAGGGATGAAGAATAAACATGGATAGAACCTAGTATGGTGTCTAAACGATGACAAATTATAGAAACAAATAATTAAGCTTAGATAGGGCCTATGTGGCGTGCCAATAATGACAAACCGAAGGAAAGAATGAATGACCTTAGATAGAACCTACGATGTCGTCCCAAAGATGAGAAACCAAAGGGAGAAAGAATAAACTTCCATAAAACCTAGAAAGTGTCCAAACGATGAGAAACCAAAGAATCATGTCCTAATGATTAGTTGCAAGTGGAAAAAAGGAATATGCTGAGATAGAACCTAGAAAGTTGTCCCAATGACGAAAAACGAGTAGAAAACCAACATGAACTTAGATAAAATCTAGATAGCGTTCCAATGATAGGAAACAAAAGGGATGAAGTATAAACATACGCAAAACCTAGTATGGTGTCTAAACGATGAGAAATTAAAGGAACAAATAATTAATTTTAGATAGGGCCTAAGGGGCGTGCCAATAATGACAAACCGAAGGAAAGAATGAATGACCTTAGATAGAACCTACGATGTTGTCCCAAAGATGAGAAACAAAAGCAAGAAAGAATAAACTTCCATTAAACCTAGATGGTGACAAACCAGTGAGACACCAAAGGTTCGTGTTCCAATGAATAGTTAGAAATGGAATGAGCATAGAAAGAACATAGAAAGGTGTCCCAATGATGAAAACAAGTGGAACAGAAAAATGAACTTAGATTAAACCTAGATGGTGTTCCAATGATAGGAAACAAAATGGATGAAGTATAAACATACCCAGAATATGGATGGTGTCTAAACGATGAGAAATTAAACGAACAAACAATTTTGCTTAGATATGGCCTAGGGGGCATCCCAATGATGACAAACCAAAGTTAAGGATGCATGACCTTAGAAAGAACCTACGATGTTGTCCCCCAAAATGAGAAACCAAATGGACCAAGAATAAACTTCCATAAAACCTAGATGGTGTCCAAACAATGAGAAACCAAAGGATCATGTCCCAATGTTTAGTTACAAATGGAAAAATGGAATGAGCATAGATAGAACCTAGAAAGCTCTCCCAATGATGAAAAAGGAGTAGAACAAATAAATGAACTTACATAAAATCTAGATGGCGTTCCGATGATAGGAAACAGAAGGGATGAAGAATAAACATAGGATGGTGTCTAAAGGATGAGAAACTAAATTTACAAATAATTAAGCTTAGATAGGGCCTAGGGGGAGTGCCAATAGTACAGACCAAAGGAAGGAATGAATGACCTTTGATAGAACCTACGATGTTGTCCCAAAGATGAGAAACCAAAGGGAGGAAGAATAAACTTCCGTCAAACCCAAATGGTGTCCAAACATTAAGAATCCAAAGGGATCATGTCCCAATGATTAGTTACAAATGGAAAAATTGAATGAACCTAGATAGAATCTAGAAAGTTGTCCCAATAACAAAAAACGAGTAGAACCAATAAATGATCTCCAATAAAACCTAGATGGCTTCCAATGATGACAAACCGCAGGAAAGAATGAATGAACTTAGATAGAACCTATGATGTCGTCCCAAAGATGAGAAACCAAAGGGAGAAAGACTAAACTTCCATAAGACCTAGATGGTATCCAAACAATGAGAAATTAAAGGATCGTGTCCCAATGATTAGTCATAAATGGAAAAAAGGAATGAGCTTAGATAGAACAAAGAAAGTTGTCCCAATGATGAAAAATGAGTCGAACAAAAAAATGAACTTAGATTAAAGCTAGATGGTGTTCCAATGATAGCAAATAAAAGGGATGAAGAATAAACATAGATAGAACGTAGGATGGTGTTTAACGGTGAGAAATTAAAGGAACAAACTATTAAGCACAGATAGGGCCTAATGGGCGTCCCAATGATGAAAAACGAGTAGAACAAATAAATGATCTTCGATAAAACCTAGATGGCGTTCCAATGATAGGAAACAAAAGGGATGAAGAATAACCATAGATAGAACCTAGTATGGTGTCCAAACGGTGACAAATTAAACGAATAAACACTTAAAATTAGATAGGGCCTAATGGGCGTCCCAATGATGACAAACAAAAGTAAAGAATGAATGACCTTAGGAAGAACCTACGATGTTGTCCCAAAATGGGAAACCAAATAGAGAAAGAATAAACTTCCATCAAAGGGATGGTGTCGAAACGATGAGACTCCAAAGGTTCATGTCCCAATGATTAGTTACAAATCGAAAAAAAGTAATGAGCTTAGATAGGGCCTAAAGGTCATGCCAATGATGACAAATCAAAGGAAAGAATGAATGACCTTAGAACCTACAATGTTGTCCCAAAGATGAGAAACCAAAGGATCATGTCCTAATGATTAGTTACAAATGGAAAAAAGGAATGAGCTTACATAGACCCTAGAAGCTGTCCCAATAACGAAAAACGAGTAGACCAAATAAATGAATTTAGATAAAATCTAAATGGCATTCCAATGATAGAAAACAACAGGGATGAAGAATAAACATATATAGAACCTAGTATGGTATCTAAACGATGAGAAATTAAAGGAACAAATAATTAAGTTTAGATACGGCCCAAGGGGCGTGCCATTTATGACAAACCAAAGGAAAGAATGAATGACCTTAGGTAGAACCTACGATGTCATCCCAAAGATGAGAAACCAAAGGGAGAAAGAATAAACTTCCATCAAACCTAGATGGTTTCCAACCAGTGAGAAACCAAAGGATCATGTCCCAATGATTAGTTTCAAATGGAAAAAAGCATTCAGCTTAGAACCTAGAAAGCTGTCCCAATGATGAAAAATGCGTAGAACAAAGAAATGAACTTATATAAAATCTAGATGGCGTTCTTATGATAGGATACAAAAGGGATGAAGAATAAACATAGATAGGACATAGGATGGTGTCTAAAGGATCAAAAACTAAATATACAAATAATTAAGCTTAGATAGGGCCTAGGGGGCATGCCAATGAGTACAGACCAAAGGAAGGAATGAATGACCTTAGAAGGAACCTACGATGTCATCCCAAAGCTGAGAAACCAAATGGAGAAAGAATAAACTTCCATAAAACCTGGATAGTTTCCAAACTATTATAAACCAAAGGATCGTGTCCCAAAGATTAGTCACAAATAGAAAAAAGGAATGAGCATAGATAGAACCTAGGAAGCCATCCCAATGATGAAAAACCAGTGGAACAAAGAAATGAACTTAGATAAAGCCTAGACCGCGTTCATTTAATAGGAAACTAAAGGGATGAAGAATAAACATAGATAGAACCTACGATGGTGTCTACATGGTGAGAAATTAAAGGAACATACAATTAAGCTCAGATAGGGACTACGGGGTGTCCCAATGATCACAAACCAAACTAAAGAATGAATGACCTTAGAAGGAAGCTACGATGTCGTACCGAAGATGAGAAACAAAAGGGAGAAAGAATAAACTTCCATTAAACCTAGATGGTGTCCAAGAGCTGAGAAACCAAAGGATTGTGTCCCAGCGATTAGTTACAAATGGAAAAAAGGAATGAGCGTAGATAGAACCTAGAAAGCTGTGCCAATGAGGAAAAACGAGTGGAACCAACAAATGAACTAAGATTAGACTTAGATAGTGTTCCAATTATAGCAAATAAAGGGATGAAGAATCAACATAGATAGAACCTAGGATGGTGTCTAAACGATGAGAAATTAACGGAACATACAATTAAACTTAGATAGGTTCTACAGGGCGTCCCAATGATGACAAACCAAACTAAAGAATGACTGACCTTAGAAAGAAGCCTTGATGTAGTCCGAAAGAATAAACTTCCATTAAACCTAGATGGTGTCCAAACTGCGAGAAACCAAAGGTTCGTGTCCCAATGAGTAGTTACAAATACAAAAAATGAATTGAGCATAGATAGAACCCGGAATGTTGTCCTAATGATGAAAACCGAGTGGAACAAATAAATGAACTTAGCTAAAATTTAGATGGCGTTCCAATGGTTGGAAACAAAAGGGATGAAGAATAAACATAGATAGAACCTACGATGGTGTCTAAACGATGAGAAATTGTAGGAACAAATAATTAAGCTTAGATCGGGCCTAGGGGGCGTGCCAATGATAACAAACCACAGGAAAGAATGAATGACCTTAGATAGAACCTACAATGTCATCCCAAAGATGAGAAACCAAATGGAGAAAGTATAAGCTTCCATAAAACCTAGATGGTGTCCATACGATGAGAAACCAAAGGATCATGTCCTAATGATTAGTTAGAAATGGAAAAAAGGAATGAGCTTAGATAGAACCTAGAAAGTTGTCCCAGTGATGAAAAACGGGTGGAGCAAACAAATGAAGTTGGATAAAACCTAGATCGTGTTCCAATCATAGGAAACAAAAGGGATGAAGAATAAACATAAACAGAATCGAGGATGGCGTCCAAAGAGGAGAAATTGAAGAAATAAATAATTAATCTTAGATAGGGCCTAGGGAGTGTCCCAATAATGACAAACCAAAGGAAAGAATGAATCACCTAAGACAAAACCTACGATGTCATCCCAAAGATGTGAAACCAAAGCGAGATAGAATAAACTTCCATTAAACCTAGATTTTGTCCAAACAATGAGAAACCAAAGGTTCATGTCCCAATGATTAGTTACAAATGGAAAAAAGGAATGACCTTAGACAGAACCTAGAATGTTGTCCCACTGATGAAAAACAAGAGGAACTTAGATAAATCTTTTCTCGCGTTCAATTAATAGGAACCAAAAGGGATGAAGAATAAACATAGATAGAACCTAGGATAGTGTCTAAACGATGAGAAATTAAAGGGAAAAAAAAATATATGCTTAGATAGGGCCTACGGGGCGTCCCAATGATGAGAAACCAAAGGGAGAAAGAATCAACTTCCACCAAAACCAAGATGGTGTCCAAACAGTGAGAAACAAAAGGTTCATCTCCCAATGATTAGTTCCAAATGCAAAAATTGAATGAGGATAGATAGAACCTAGAAAGTTGTCCCAATGATGAAAAACGAGTGTAACAAACAAATGAACTGAGATAAAACCTAGATCGCGTTCTAATGACTGGAAACAAAAGGGATGAAGAATAAACACAGATAGAACCTGGGTCAGCGTCCAAACAATGAGAAATTAAAGAAACTAACAATTAAGCTTAGATAGGGCCTAGGGGGCCTCCCAATGAGGACAAACCAAAGGAAAGAATAAATGACCTAGGTCTAACCAACGATGTCGTCCCAAAGAAGAGAAAGCAAATGGGGACAAAATAAACTTCCATAAAATCCAGATTGTGTGCAAACGATGAGAAACCAAAGGATCATGTCCCAATGATCTACACATGGAAAAATGGAATGAGTATAGATTGAACCTAGAATGTTGTACCAATGAAGAAAAACATGTGCAACAAACAAATGAACTTGTATAAAACCTAGATCACGTTCCAATGATGGGAAACAAAAGGAATGAAGAATAAACATAGATAGAACCTTGGATAGTGTCCAAACGATGAGAAAAAGAAAGGATAATGTCCCAACGATTATTTACAAATAGAAAAATGGAATGAGCATATATAGAACCTAGAAAGCTGTGCTAATGATGAAAAGCGAGTGGAACAAACAAATGAACTTAGATAAAACCTAGAATGCGTTCCAATGACATGAAACAAAAGGGATGAAAAATAAACATATATAGAACCTAGGATAGTGTGTAAACAATGAGAAATTAAAGGAACAAACAATTAAGCTTAGATAGGGCATAGGGGGTAGCGCAATGATGACAAACCAAAGTAAAGAACGAATCACCTTAGAAAGAACCTACAATGTCGACCCAAAATGAGAAAGAATAAACTTCCATCAAACCTAGATGGTGTCCAATCGATGAGAAACCAAAGGCAAAAGTCCCAATGAGTAGTTACAAATGCAAAAAAGGAATGACCTTAGATAGAACCCAGAATGTTGTCCCAAAGATGAAAAATGACCGGAACAAACAAATGAACTTAGATAAAACCTAGATCGCGTTCCAATGATAGGAAACAAACGGGATGTTTAATAAATATAGATAGAACCTAGGATGGTGTCCAAATTATGAGAAATTAAAAAAACAAATAAATAAGCATAGATAGGGCCTAGAGGGCGTCCCAATGATGACAAACCAAAGGAAAGAATGAATGACCTTAGCCTAAGCTACAATGTCTTCCCAAAGTAGAGAAACAAAATGGGGACAAAATAAACTTCCATGACAAACCAAAGGATCATGTCCCAATGATTAGTTACAAATGGAAAAAAGGAATGAAGTTAGATAGAACCTAGATCGCATTCCAATGATAGGAAACAAGAGGGATGAAGAATAAAAATAGATAGAACATAGGGTGGTGTCAAAATGATGAGAAACTAAAGAAACAAATAATTAAACTTAGATAGGGCCTAGGGGGCGTCCCAATGATGACAAACAGAAGGAAAGAATGGATGACCTTAGATAGAACCTAATATGTCGTCCCAAAGATGAGAAACCAAATGGAGAAAGAATAAACTTCCATCAAACCTAGATGGTGTCCAACCAGTGCGAAACCAAAGGTTCGTGTCCCAATGATTAGTTACAAATGAAAAAATGGAATGAGCGTAGATAGAACCTAGAAAGCTGCCCTAGATAAAACCTATATTGCGTTCCAATGATAGGAAAAAAAAATGGATGAAGCATAAACATAGATAGACCCTAGAAATGAACTTAGATAAAACCTAGAATGCGTTCCAATTATAGGAAACAAAAGGGAAGAAGAATAAACATATATAAAACCTAGGATGGTGCCCAAACGATGAGAAATTAAAGAAACAAAAAATTAAGCTTAGATAGGGCCTAGGGGGCGTTGCAATGATGACAAACCAAAGGAAAGACTAAATGACCTTAGAAAGAACCTACGAGGTGATCCCAAAGATGAGAAACCAAGGGAGAAAGAATAAACTTCCATAAAACCTAGACGGTGTCCAAACCATGAGAAACCAAACAATCATGTCCCAATGATTAGTTACAAATGGAAAAAAGGAATGACCTTCGATAGAACCTAGAATCATAGGAAAGAAAAGGGATGAAGAATAAACATAGATAAAACCTAGGATGTTGTCGGAACGGTGAGAAATTAAAGTAACAAATAATTAAGCTTAGATCAGGCCTAGGGGGCCGTCCCAATGATGACAAACCAAAGTAAAGAATGAATGACCTTAGAAAGAACCTACGATGTCGTCACAAAATGAGAAACTAAATGGAGAAAGAATAAACTTCCGTCAAACCTAGATGGTGTCCAAACAATGAGAAACCAAAGGCAAAAGTCCCAATGAGTAGTTACAAATGGAAAAAAGGAATGACCTGAGTTAGAACCCAGAATGTTGTCCCAGTTATGAAAAACGAGTGGAACAAACAAATGAACTTAGATAAAACCTAGATTGCGTTCCAATGATAAGGAAACCAAAGGGATGAAGAATAAACATAGATAGAACCTAAGACGTGGTCTAAACAATAAAGCTTAGATAGGGCCTAGGGGGCGTCCTAATGATGACAAACTTTAAGTAAAGAATGAATGACCTTACAAAGAACATACGATGTCATCCCAAAGATAAGAAACCAAATGGAGAAAGAATAAACTTCCATCAAACCTAGATGGTTTCCAAAGAATGAGAAACGAAAAGATCATGTCCCAATGATTAGTTACCAATGGGAAAAAGGAATGGCTTAGATAGAACCTAGAAAGCTATCCCAATGATGAAAAACGAGTGGAACAAAAAAATGAACTGAGATTAAACCTAGATGGTGTTCCAATGATAAGAAACAAAAGGGATGGAGAATAAACATAGATAGAACCCAAGATGGTGTCCAAATGATGAGAAATTAAAGAAACAAAAAATTAAGCTTAGATAGAACCTACGATGGTTTCTAAACAATGAGAAATTAAAGGAACAAACAATTAAGCTTAGATAGGGCCTGTGCGCGTTCCAATGATGACAAACAAAAGTAAAGAATAAATGACCTTAGAAGGAACCTATGATGTCATCCCAAAGATGAGAAACCAAATGGAGAAAGAATAAACTTCCATAAACCTCGATAGTTTCCAAACAATGACAAACCAAAGGATCGTGTCCCAATGATTAGTCACAAATAGAAAAAAGGAATGAGCATAGATAGAACCTAGAAAGTTGTCCCAATGATGAAAAACGAGTGCAACAAACAAATGAACTTAGGTAAAACCTAGATCACGTTCCAATGATAGAAATAAAAGGGATGAAGAATAAACATAGATAGAACCTAGGATGGTGCCCAAACTATGAGACATTAAAGAAACAAATAATTAAACATAGATAGGTTCTAGGGGGCGTCCAAATGTTGACAAACCAAAGGAAAGATTGAATGGCCTTAGAAAGAAGCTACGATGGCATCCCAAAGATGAGAAACCAAAGGGTGCAAGAATAACTTTCATAAAACCCAGATGGTGTCCAAACGATGAGAAACCAAAGGATCATGTCCCAATTATTAGTTACAAATGGAAAAACGGAATCAGCTTAGATAGAACTTAAAAAGCGGTCCCAATGATGAAAAACGAGTGGAACAAACAAATGAACTTAGATAAATCCTAGATGGCGTTCCAATGATAGGAAACGATGAGAAATTAAAGGAACAAACAATTAAGCTTAAATAGGGCCTACAGGGCGTCCCAATGACCAAAAATAAAAACGAAACAATGAATGACTTTAGAAAGAAGCTAGGATGTCGTCCCAAAGAAGAGAAACCAAAGGGAGAAAGAGAAAGAATAAACTTCCATCAAACGGTGAGAAACTAAATAATCGTGTCCTAATGATTAGTTACAAATGGAAAAAAGGAAGGACCATAGATAGAACCTAGAAAGTTGTCCCAATGATTAAAAACGAGTGCAACAAACAAATGAACTAAGATAAAACCTAGATCGTGTTCATAAGATAGCAAACAAAAGGGATGAAGAATAAACAAAGAAAGAATCTAGGTTTGTGTCCAAACGATGAGAAAATAAAGGAACAAACAATTAAGCTTAGATAGGGCCTAGAGGGCATCCCAATGATGACAAAGCCAAGGAAAGAATGAATGACCTTGGATAGAACCTACGATGTCGTCCCAAAGATGAGAAACCAAAGGGAGAAAGAATCAATTTTCATAAAAGCTGGATGGTGTGCAAACGATGAGAAAACAAAAGGTACATGTCTGAATGATTAGTTACAAATGGAAAAAAGGAATCAGCTTAGATAGAACCTCGAAAATTGTCCCAATAATGAAAAACGAGTAGAACAAACAAATGAACCTAGATATAACCTAGATCACGTTCCCATTATAGGAAACAAAAGAGATGAAGAATAAACATAGATAGAACCTAGGATGTTGTCCCAACGATGAGAAAATAAAGAAACAAATATTTAATCTTAGATAGTGCCTAGGGGGTGTCCCAATAATGACAAACCAAAGGAAATAATGAATGACATTAGATAAAACCTACGATGTCGTCCCAAAGGGAGAAAGAATAAACTTCCATAAAACTTAGATGGTGTCCAAAGCATGAGAAACCAAAGGATCATGTCCCAATGAGTGGTTACAAATGGAACAAAGGAATGACCTTAGATAGAACTTAGAAAGATGTCCCCATGATGAAAAACGAGTGGAACAAACAAATGAAATTAGATTAAACCTAGATGGTGTTCCAATGATAGGAAACAAAAGGGATGAAGAATAAACATAGATTGAACCTAGGTCGGTGTCCAAACGATAAGAAATTAAAGGAACAAACAATTAAGCTTAGATAGGGCCTAGTGGGTGCTTAGTTTAGTTTCTTGTCAAAATAATTAGTTTGGTTATTCCGTTAATCTCATGTTTAGTTTAGTTTTTGAAAATATTAGTTTGGTTGTTTTGTTGATGTTTTGTTTGGTTTAATTCTATTAAAAATCATTAGTTTGGTTATTTTTTTAATCTTATGTTTAGTTTAGTTTTAAAAAAATTATTAGTTTGGTTGTTTTGTTGATACTATGCTTAGTTTAGTTATTTTTAAAAATCATTAGCTTAGTTATTCTTTTCATCTCATGCTTAGTTTAATCTATAAAAATTATTAATTTGGTTGCTTTGTTGATACTATGCTTGGTTTAGTTATTTTTAAAAATCATTAGTTTGGTTATTCTTTTGATCTCATGGTTAATTTAGTTTTGAAAAATTATGGTTGCAATAGGCACACATAGAAGAGGCAACCACGCACCACAGTTTGGGCAACATTAGCAGCATGGGACTCCATTGGAGAGAATTCCCCACACACAACCACATAAAAGCTGCCATACACAATTAAAAAGATATCCATAGGACACACCATAAGATGGTGGTAGTAGCCGCACGTTGGACTTAAGAAAAACAGTTGTCAGTTTCAATGCACCATAATGGAGAAGAGATTCACACACGCAACAATGGGAAGGTAAGTTGATTTTTTTTAGTTTGGTTTTTGATTAATTATATATGTTTGACAAGTTATTCTTTTTTAGTTTGGTTTTGATTAATTATATATATATTGAAAGGTATAATTTTTTTTTTTTGTTTAGTTTTTAATTTATCATATTATATTGAAAGGTTTTAATTTTTTTAGTTCATCATATTATATTAAAAAGTTAGAATTGTTTTTAGTTTGATTTTTTATTTATTGTATCATATAGAAAGGTTATAATTTTATTATTATTATTATTATAGCTCACTAGATTAATTGTTTTGTAGGATAAAATTTTTATTTTGAAGCTTGTGTCATTTTAGTTTATTTGATTCAAGTTAATTCTTGAGTTTTATAGTTTTAATTAATTAGTTTAATTAGTTTGATTGATTTGATATCATGATGTTTTATCTCACAAAGTTTGATAATTGTAGTACTTGATCATCTTGTTTTAGGTTATTTACCATGCTATTAAAATTTTATCTTGTAAAGTTGGATAATTGTAGTGCTTAATCATCTTGTTTTAGGTTTTTTCTCTATGCTATTTAAAGTTCTCATCTTTAGTAATTTGGTAGTTCTTGGTTTAAATTTTCTTGTGTTATTATATTTAAAGTTCTTGTCTTTAGAAATTTGGTAGTTTTGTTTTTTTAGATTTTCTTGTGCATGCCTTTGATTGCATTATTATATTTAAAATTTGGTAGTTCTTAGGTTTTAGATTTTCTTATTATTATGCATGTCTTTGATTGCCCTATGTTATTAAAATTCTCATCTTTGGAAGATTGTTGATTCTTAGGTCTTAAATTTCCTTGTTATTATATTTGTAATTTGATGATTATTTTTATTAAAGGTTTCATCCTTAGAAGATTGGTATTTTTTAGGTTCTAGATCTTTTGTTTTTATTTCATGGTATTAAAAGTCTTGATATTTATTTTTGAAAGCTTAGAAAATTCTTAGGATTTTAGTTTTTTGGTTGTTATGTATTTATTCACGGTGTTGGCTTATGTTTCATGCTATTAAAAGTCTTGATTTTTATTTTTGAAAGCATATTGATTTGTTCGGGACTTAGTTAAAATTCACATTTTTGGTTTATTATCTTTGAAAGACTTTTTTTTTTAAAGAAAAGAGTTTTTTTTTTTTAGGATTAATATTTTGAGTTGAATCAAAGTTGTTCCCTTCTTTTCACAAAAAAATAGATTTTCACCATCATGATTGAGGCTCTTGGATCCTGAGTAAAAGGTGGCCAAAAAGGAGATCCAAGTTGTTTATTTGTCTTGTTTTCAAATTCCTTTACGTTAGAATTTAAAATTTCCTACTCTATGACTATTGTTTGGGATTTCTTAATTCGCTTGTTTCCTTTTGCACCTAAAATTACTTTCAAAAGTATTTAAATCATCAAAAGGCTTTGAAAAAAATATTTGTTCTTGGTTTAGGCAAAAAACCGCATTTTCTTTCAAAATTATGCAACTCATTTCATCTAAGTTGCATTCTCCTCTGTTGGTTTTCCAAATTTTGTTTTTATTCACATAGGCTTGGACTTGTGCTCCCAAATTAATGGGAATACACAAGTAAAACAAATGGATATTGAATGGGGGCTTGATGGAATCCTTATATGAAAGAATTTTTCAAAACTTGTTCTTGTTTTTGGTTTCCACTCAGCTATTGACCCTTGGGATTTAAAATTCGTTTTGATAATTTCAAGTATTTAAAAAAAGATTTCCAAAAATTTTATGATGTTCATTACTTCTTGAACTTGATTTTGGAATATTATTTGAGTCAAAAAGATTTTCTTGAAGTCAAAATTATGATCATCTTTTTCCGCATGTTTTGTTTAGGCTTACTTTTGTACACTTGAGAGTACTTTGCAAAATTAAATTACTTTTTGATATTTTAAATTTAAATAAATATTTTCCTCAAATTTTTTACTTCTTAAGATTGAATTTTGAGACAAAATATTAAAAAATACGTTTTCTTGAGAGAGATGATTTTTCAAATTTGTGCCTACTGCACATGACTATTTTTGGATAGCTAATAAGTTTGAGTGTTTTAAAATACTTTCTAAGGCTCCCTAGTCTAGGCTTTATTTATTTTTTATTTTTGTAAACTAGACAACTTGAAGGACATATATGATTTTTTTTTTTTTTTTTTAATTTTAGGAGACCTTTGAATATTTTTACAAATTCAGTTTGGGCTTTTTTATGTTGTTCTAGACGTGTAGGAGATGTTTCTTGAAAATTTTTGTAATTAAATTCCACTTCAAGATAATTTTTTTTAGGATTTGTTTTATGATGCTTCCAATTTTGATCGCATGCTAAAAATCTTGTATTTTACTTGACTTTGCCATTTTTTTTTTGTTGTTATTTGACTTATCTTGCTTGACTTTGGTTATTGTATTGTGATATAGGCATAATAGAGTTTGTCTTAATTTCATGATCAAATGATGTTCCTAGATATTAATTTATAATTTTTCTTTTGATAATAGTGTGCTACCCCTTTTGCTACATGTTTTAATCATAACCCTTGATTTTTTTTCATTTTTATTTTTTATTTTTGGGAGTTGTATACATGACTTATTTAATAATTTGTGTTTTCTTATACTTAGGTCATTTCTGTTATAATATTTAGATACCATGCATGCTAGGATTTCTTTTCTTTATTGTCTGTTCTTATAACTTTGATCTAACCTCTCATGTCTTATGGAAGTACATTGTTAAGCTATTTATGATATTCAGGTACGCTTTTTATCTTTGCATCTTAATTCCAGTAGTTATGTAAAGATTCATATATGATCATTATCAGCTTAATATATCTTTTTGATTGCTTGTTTGACTCACCATGTTAGATTTCTTACTATGGTAAAATACATGTTGTGTGTGTGTGTATGTGCTTTTTTTTTTTAAAACTAACTTTGATGTCTTGTGACAACGCTTAAGTTGTAGCTTAGGTAGTACGCCTATCTTCCTTACTCGTGTGATTGATTGCTTAGATATATTTGTTTGAATATGGATAACATGTAATTTGAATTTAGATAAACACCTTATCCTTTCTTGGTATCATTAGTCAATCGATCAATTATAGTATTTCCCTCAATCTAGTTATAGAGACCTTTTTAAGGCTTAGAAGGGTGCTAAACACCTTATCCAAAACTTAAGGAGTCTTTTTTCTTAGGCTTTTAGTTTTTTATTTTATTTTCCTTAAAAATAAGTGGCAACTCTGATTTTAACAACAATAATTTTTTATCATTTAAAAAATGAGTCCCATCAATGAGTGGGAACACAAGTGAAAAATGCGGATCCACAAATTGACGACTTCACTAAGAATTTTTTGAGGATCAAGCTTGAACACTAGTTGAGGAAAATATGGTGTTTATTTGGTTGATTAGAAAGTACCTTCCTTCCTTTGGGCAAGGTGATTCAGTTAGCTTGCTTGATTGATTTGTAAAGTTGGATAATTGTAGTACTTAACTGTTTGTGATTTAGTTAAAATTCACATTTTGGGTTTATTATCTTTGAAAGACTCTTTTAAAGAAAATAGAAATTTGTTAGGATTGATATATTGAGTTGAGCTCGTTTGGTCCTTTGGATTCTCTCATCATTTGGAAACCATCGTAGGTTTTATCTAAGTTTATTCTTTGGTCCTTTCGTTTCTTATCATTAGAACACCATCCTAGGTTCTATCTAACCTTATTAATGTTTGTTCCATTGGTTTCTCATCATTGGGTCACCATCCTAGGTTTTATCTTAGTTTCTTTGCTTTCTCTTCATTGGAACTCCATTATAGTTTCTAAGTTTATTCTTAGTTTCACTCATTAATCATCATTGGGACACAATCTTAGGTACTATCTAAGAATATTTGTTTTTTACTTTGGTTTCTTATCATTGGAACGCCATCCTAACTTCTATCTAAGTTTAATCGTTTATTCCTTTTGGTTTCTCATCTTTAGGATACCATCCTCAGTTTTATCTAAGTTTCTTCATTGTTCCTTTGGTTTCTCATCGTTAGGACACCGTCCTAAGTTCTGTCCCAATTCATTCTTTTTCATTTTGTTTCTCATCAATGGGATGCCATCCTAGGTTCTATCTAAGCTAAATCATTTGTTCCTTTGGTTTCTCATCACCAGGACACCATCCTAAGTTCTAAATTTCTTCTTTGTTCCTTTGGTTTCTCATCATGGGGACACCATCCTAGATTCTATATTAGTTTATTCTTTGTTCAGTTTATTTCTAGTCATTGGGATGTCATCCTAGAGTCTATCTAAGCTTAATCATTTGGTTCTTTGGATTCTTGTCATTGGGACAACATCGCAGGTTCTATTTAAGTTTATTCTTTGGTCCTTTCATTTCTCATCATTAGGACATCATCTTAGGTTCTATCTAACCTTATTCGTTTGTTCCTTTGGTTTCTTATCATTGGGTTGCCATCATAGGTTCTATCTTGGTTTATTCTTAGCTTCATTGATTTATTATCGTTGGGACGTCATCCTGGGTTCTATCTAAGCTTAATCATTTGTTCC
This sequence comes from Vitis cinerea var. helleri x Vitis riparia, assembly GCA_946000715.1. NCBI lineage: Eukaryota > Viridiplantae > Streptophyta > Magnoliopsida > Vitales > Vitaceae > Vitis > Vitis cinerea var. helleri x Vitis riparia. The sequence goes on from OX254015.1 coordinate 13,121,479, forward strand.
TTTGGTTTCTTATCATTGGGACACATCCCTAGGTTCTATCTAAGTTTATTCTTTTTTTCATTTGGTTTCTCATCATTGGGACACCATCGTAGGTATTATCTTAGTTTATTTTTTGTTCATTTGGTTTCTCATTATTAGGACGTCATCCTGGATTCTATCTAAACTTAATCGTTTGTTCCTTTGGTTTCTCATCATTGGGACACATTCCTAGGTTCATCTCCATTTATTATTTGTTAACTTGGTTTCTCATCATTGGGACACCATCCCAAGTTCTACCTAAGCTTAATCATTTGTTCTTTTGGTTTCTCATCATTTGGACACAATCCTAGGTTCTTTCTCATTTTATTCTTTGTTCATTTCGTTTCTCATCATTGGCATGCCATCCTAAGTTCTATCTAAGCTTAATTGTTTGTTCATTTGGTTTCTCATCATTAGGACACCATCCTAGGTTCTATCTAAGCTTTATTGTTTGTTACTTTGGTTTCTCATCATATGGACACCATCCTAGGTTATATCTTAGTTTATTTTTTGTTTCTTTTGTTTCTCATCATTAGGACGCCATCCTATGATCTGATCTTAATCGTTTCCTCCTTTGCTTTCGCATCAATGCTACACCATCCTAGGTTCTATCTCATTTTATTCTTTGTTCATTTGGTTTCTAATCATTGGAATGCCATCTTCGGTTCTATCTAAGCTTAATCGTTTGTTCCTTTGATTTCTCAACATTGGGACACAATCCTAGGTTCTATCTCATTTATTTTTTGTTCATTTCGTTTCTCATCATTGGGGTGTCATCTTAGGTTGTATCTAAAGTTTAATCGTTTGTTTGTTTAGTTTCTCATCATTAGGACACCATCCTAGGTTCTAAGCTTAATTGTTTGTTCATTTGGTTTCTCATCGTTAGGATGTCATCCTATGTTCTATCTAACCTTAATTGTTTTTTCCTTTGCCTTTGCATTAATGCGACACCATCTTGAGTTCTATTTCAGTTCATTTGGTTTCTCAACATTGGGATGCCATCCTAGGTTCTATCTAGACTTAATAGTTTGTTCCTTTGGTTTCTCATCATTGGGAAAACAATCCTAGGTTCTATCTCATTTTATTCATTGTTCATTCCGTTTCTCATCATTGGCATCCTATCTTAGGTTCTATCTAAGTTCAATTGTTTGTTCATTTAGTTTCTCATTATTGGGTCACCATCCTAAGTTCTGCTAAGCTTAATCATTTGTTCCTTTAATTTCTCATCATTGGGACACCATCCTAAGTTCTATCTTAGTTTATTCTTTGTTCCTTTGTTTCTAATTATTAGGACGCCATCCTATGTTTTTTCTAACCTTAATTGTTTCTTCCTTTGCTATCGCATCAATGCCATAGCATCCTATGTATTCTCTCAATTTATTCTTTGTTAGTTTGGTTTCAAATAATTAGGATGCAATCCTAGGTTCTATCTACGCTTAATTGATTCTTTCTTTTGTTTCTTATCATTGGGACACAACCCTAGGTTTTATCTCAGTTTCCTCTTTGTTCCTTTCTTTTCTCATCATTTGGAAATTATCCTAGGTTTTATCTAAGTTTATTCTTTGTTGCTTTGGTTTTTCTTTATTATAAAGCCATCCCATGTTCTTTCTAACCATAATCGTTTCTTCATTTTCTTTCGAATCAATGCGACACCTGTCACACCCCATTTTATTTATTTATTTTTTAACTGAACAATTGATACTCAAATACAGTATAAGTGCTCTTAAAAATATGGGGATACAAAAATTTAAATGCTGAGTTCCTGTTTTATTTTGTGCAAAAAGAGGATATGCAAAACCTGTTATAAAGAGTACATATTGTATTAAAGGGGTCTCCATGCAGCCAAGTAAGAGGTGGGAAGCCACATGGCTGCCACCAACCCCAACTTTCCAGTTTCTAGTCATTGGGACGCCATCCTAGATTATATAAGCTCAATCGTTTGGTCCTTTGGATTCTTGTCATTGGGACATAATAGTAGGTTCTATCTAAGTTTATTCTTCGGTCCTTTCATTTCTCATCAGTAGGACGCCATCCTAGGTTCTATCTAACCTTATTTGTTTGATTCTTTTGTTTCTCATCATTAGGTCTTTACCCTAGGTTATAGCTTGGTTAATTTTTAGTTCATTTGCTTTCACATCATTGGAACACCCTTTCGGGTTTTATCTAATTTTATTCTTAGTTTCATTGATTTATCACAATATGGACGCCATCCTAGGTTGTACCTACAATAATAAACTATGATAGAACCTAGGATGGTTTACCGAAGAAGAGAAACCAAAGGAAAAAACATCAAACTTAAATTAAACCTAGGATGGTATCCCAATGTTTAGAAACCCGAAGGAATAAAGAATAAATTGAGATAGAACTTAAGATGGTGCCGCATTGATGCAAACGCAAAGGAAGAAACGATTAAGGTTAGAACAAAGGATAACATCCTAAGGATGAGAAACCAATGGAATAAAACATAAATAGAGACAAAACCAAGGATGTTGTCCCAATGATGAGAAAACAAAATGAACAAAGAGTAAACCTAGATAGAACCTTGGATAGTGTCCCAATGATGAGAAGTCACAGGAACAAACGATAAAGTTTAGCTAAAACCTAGGATAGATTCACAACAATGAGAAATGAAATAAACACAGATTAAGATGAGATAGAACCTATGGTGGTGTCCCAATGATGAGAAAGAAAAGTAACAGAGAAGAAACATTAGATCATTTCCCAATGATAAGAAACCAAATGACAAATAATTTATTTAGATAGAACTTAGGATTGTATCCACAGGACAAGAAACCAAAGGATAAAAGAAGAAACTTATATTGAACCTAGGCTCGATCTAAGCTTAATTATTTGTTACTTTAATTTCTCACCGTTTGGACAACATCCTAGGTTCTATCTATGTTTATCCTTCATCCCTTTTCTTTCCTATGATTCCAAGTTCTATCGAAGGTCATTCCTTTTTTCCATTTGTAACTAATCATTGGGACATGATCGTTTGGTTTCTCATGGTTTGGACACCATCTAGGTTTTATGGAAGTTTATTCTTTCTCCCTTGGTTTCTCATCTTTGGGATCACCTCATAGGTTCTTTCTAAGGTCATTTAGTCTTTCCTTTGGTTTGTCGTCATTGCAATGCTCCCTAGGCCCTATCTAAGCTTAATTTTTTGTTTCTTTAATTTCACATCGTTTGGGCACCATCCTAGGTTTTATATATGTTTAGTCTTCTTCCTTTTTGTTTCCTATAATTGGAACGCGTTCTAGGTTTTATCTAAGTTCATTTCTTTGATCCACTTGTTTTTCATCATTGGGACAACTTTCTAGGTTCTATCTAAGCTCATTCCTTTTTTCCGTTTGTAACTAATCATTGGGACATGATCCTTTGGTTTCTCATCATTTGGACACCACCTAGGTTTTATGGAAGTTTATTCTTTCTCCTTTTGGTTTCTCATCTTTGGGACGACATTGTAGCTTCTTTCTAAGATCATTCATTCTTTCCTTTGGTTTGTCATCATTGGGATGCCCCCTAGGTCCTATCTAAGCTTAATTGTTTGTTCCTTTAATTTCTCGTCGTTTGGACACCATCCTAGGTTCTAACTATGTTTATTCATCTTCCCATTTGTTTCCTATCATTGGAACGTCATCTAGGTTTTATCTAATTTCATTTGGTTGTTCCACTCGTTTTTCATCATTGGGACATTCCTTTGGTTTCTCATCATTTGGACACCATCTAGTTTATTCTTTCTTTCTTTGGTTTCTCATATGTGGGACGACATCATAGGCTCTATCTAAGGTCATTCATTCTTTCCTTGGGTTTGTCATCATTCGGACACCCCCTAGGCCCTATCTAAGGTTAATTGTTTTTTCCTTTAATTTCTCATCGTTTGGACACCATCCTAGGTTTTGTCTATGTTTATTCTTCATCCCTTTTGTTCCCTATCATTGGATTGCCATCTAGGTTTTATCTAAGTTCATTTGTTTTTTCCACTTGTTTTTCATCATTGGGACAACTCTCTAGGTTCTATCTAAGCTCATTCCTTTTTTCCTTTTGTAACTAAATCATTGGGACATGATCCTTTGCTTTCTCATCGTTTGGACACCACCTAGGTTTTATGGAAGTTTATTCTTTCTCCCTTTGGTTTCTCATCTTTGGGACGACATCATAGCTTCTTTCTAAGGTCATTCATTCTTTCCTTGGGCTTGTCATCATTGGGATGCCCCCTAGGGCTTATCTAAGCTTAATTGTTTGTTCCTTTAATTTCTTATCGTTTGGACACCATCTTAGGTTCTATCTATGTTTATTCTTCATCCCTTTTGTTTCCTATCATTGGAACGCCATCTAGGTTTTAGCTAATTTCATTTGGTTGTTCCACTCGTTTTTCATCATTGGGGACATTCCCTTGGTTTCTCATCATTTGGACACCATCTAGTTTATTCTTTCTCCCTTTGGTTTCTCATCTTTGGGACAACATCATAGGTTCTATCTAAGGTCATTCATTCTTTGCTTGGGTTTGTCATCATTGGGATGCCCCCTAGGCCCTATCTAAGGTTAATTGTTGTTTCCTTTAATTTCTCGTCGTTTGGACACCATCCTAGGTTCTATCTATGTTTATTCGTCATCCCTTTTGTTTCCTATCATTGGAACGCCATCTAGGTTTTATCTAAGTTCATTTGTTTGTTCCACTTGTTTTTCATCATTGGGACAACTTTCTAGGTTCTATCTAAGCTCATTCCTTTTTTCCATTTGTAACTAATCATTGGGATATGATCCTTTGGTTTCTCATCGTTTGGACACCATCCCAAGTTCTATATAAGTTTATTGTTTGTTCCTCCCGTTTCTGATTATTTTGACACCATCTTAGGTTTTATCTAAACTTAATATTTTGTTTCTTTGATTTTTTATCATTGGGACACCATTGTAGGTTCTATGTGATATTATTTTTTGTTCCTTTGGTTTCTCATCATTCTAACGTCATGATAAGTTCTATCTAAGCCCACTCGTTTGTTCCTTTGGTTTCTCTTCCGTGGGATGCCATTCTAGGTTGTCTTAGTTTCTGTCTTTAGTTTTTTTGTTTAATCATTATCTGAACTTCATTCCAAGTCAAATATATTGTTTTCTTCTTTATTTAACTTTTTATAAAATATAAGAAACTATAATACACTATGCAAATTAAGTACTCTGACCGAGGAATAATCTATGAATTAATTTGAAGTCATATTGAAATAACAAAACACCTAATGTACTCATACGATGTAAAAACACCTAATAACAAAACTATATTACATTAAGTACTCATACCCAATGTAAAAACATTTGGCTGAGTTATGGCAACCTCACCTTGGGTTTCTAAGAATTGATAGGAACATTTGGCTGAAATGAATTTATGGTATATACGATGAGAGGTGGTTCATTGATGGACACCATCCTAGGTTTTATCTATGTTAATTCTTCATCCCCTTTTGTGTCCAATCATTGGAACGCGATCGAGGTTTTATCTAAGTTCATTTCTATGTTCCACTCGTTTTTTTTTTTCATTGGGACAGCTTTCTAGGATCATTGGGACATGATCCTTTGGACACCATCTAGGTTTTATGGAAGTTTATTCTTTCTCCCTTTGCTTTCTCATTGTTGGCATGCCCCCTACGCCGTATCTAAGCTTAATTATTTATTTGTTTAATTTATCGTCGTTTGGACACCATCCTAGGTTCTATCTATGTTTATTATTCATCCCTTTTGTTTCCTATCATTGGAATGCGATCTAGGTTTCATTTGTTTGTTCCACTCGTTTTTCATCATTGGGATAGCATTCTGGGTTCTATCAAAGGTCAGTGCTTTTTTGCATTTGTATATACTCATTGGGACTTTTGCCCTTGGTTTCTCATCGTTTGGCAAGCATCTAGATTTGGTTTCTCATTTTGGGACAACATCATAGGTTCTTTCTAAGGTGATTCATTCTTTACTTTAGTTTGTCATCATTGGGACGCCCCCTAGGCCCTATCTAAGCTTAGGTTTTTGTTCCTTTAATTTCTCATCGTTTATACGCCATCCTAGGCTCTATCTATGTTTATTCTTCATCCCTTTCGTTTCCTATTATTAGAACGCGATAAAGGTTTTATCTAAGTTCATTTGTTGGTTCCACTCGTTTTTCATCAATGGGACAGCTTTCTAGGTTCAACCTATACTCATTCCATTTTTCCATTTGTAACTAATCATTCAGACTCATCCTTTGGTTTCTCATCTTTTGGAGACCATCTAGAATTTATGGAATTTTATTCTGTCTCCATTTTGGTCTCTCTTCTTTCGGACGACATCGTAAGCTAGACCAATCTCATTATTTCTTTCCTTTGGTGTGTCATCATTGGGACGCCCCCTAGGCTCTATCTAAGCGTAATTATTTGTTTCTTTAATTTCTCATTTTTTGGACACTATCCTACGTTCTATCTATGTTTAGTCTTCATCCCTTTTGTTCTCATCATTGGAACGCGATCTAGGTTCTATCTATGCTCATTCCATTTTTCCATTGTTTGGACACCATCTAGGTTTGATGGAAGTTTATTCATTCTCCATTTGGTTTCTCATCTTTGGGACGACATTGTAGCTTCTTTCTAAGGTCATTCATTCTTTCCTTTGGCTAGTCATCATTGGGACGCCCTGTAAGGCCTATCTAAGCTTAATTGGTTGTTTCTTTAATTTCTCATCGTTTAGACACAATCCAAGGTTCTATAATATGTTTATTCTTCATCCCTTTTGTTTCCTATCATTGGAACGCCATCTAGGTTTTATCTAAGTTCATTTGTTTGTTCCACTCGTTTTTCATAACTGGGACAGCATTTTGAGTTCTATATAAGGACATTCCTTTTTTGCATTTGTAACTAATCAGCTTTGGTTTCTCATTGTTTGGACACCATCTAGGTTTGATGGAAGTTTATTCTTTCTCCATTTGGTTTCTCATTTTGGGACAACATCGTAGGTTCTTTCTAAGGTTATTCATTCTTTACTTGGGTTTGTCATCATTGGGACGCCCCCTAGGCCCTCTCTAAGCTTAATTGTATGTTCCTTTAGTTTCTCATTGTTTACACACTATGCTAGGGTCTATCTATGTTTATGCTTCATCCATTTTTTTTCCTATCATTGGAACGCAATATAGGTTTTATCTAAGTTGATTCGTTTGATCTACTTGTTTTTCATCATTGGGGCAGCTTTCTAGGTTCTATCTACGCTCATTCCATTTTTCCATTTGTAACTAATCATTGGGAGACGAATCTTTGGTTTTGCACTGGTTGGACACCATCTAGGTTTGATGGAAGTTTATTCTTTCTCCATTTGGTTTCTCATCTTTGGGACGACATATTAGGTTCTATCTGAGGTCATCCATTCTTTTCTTCTGTTTGTCATCATTGGGACGCCCCCTAGGCCCTATCTAAGTTTAATTATTTGTTTCTTTAGTTTCTCATTGTTTTTACACCACGCTATGTTCTATCTATTTTTATTCTTCATCCCTCTTGTTTCCTACCATTGGAATGTGATCTAGGTTCTATCTAACCTCATTCCTTTTTTCCATTTGTAACTAATCATTGGGACATGATCCTTTGGTTTGTACACCATCTAGATTTTATGGAAGTTTATTCTGTCTCCATTTTGTTTCTCTTCTTTGGGAAGACATTGTAGCTTAGGCTAAGGTCAATTCATTCTTTCCTTTGGTTTGTCATCATTGGGACCCCCTCTAGGCCCTATCTAAGCTTTATTAATTGTTCCGCTCATTTTTCATCGTTGGGACAACATTCTGGGTTCTATCTAAAGTCATTCATTTTTTGCATTTGTAACTACTCATTGGGACTTTTGCCTTTGGCTTCTCATCGATTGGACACCATCTAGGTTTGATGGAAGTTTATTCTTTCTCCGTTTGGTTTCTCATTTTGGGTCAACATTGTAGGTTCTTTCTAAGGTGATTCGTTATTTACTTTGGTTTGTCATCATTGCGCCGCCCCCTAGGCCCTATCTAAGCTTAATTGTTTGTTCCTTTAATTTCTCATTGTTTACACACTATCCTAGGTTCTATCTATGTTTATTCTTCATCCCTTTTGTTTCCTATCATTGGAACGCGTTCTAGGTTTTATCTAAGTTCTTTTTTTTGTTCCACTGGTTTTTCATCATTAGGACAGCTTTCTAGGTTCTATATATGCTCATTCCATTTTTCTATTTGTAACTAATCATTGGGACATTATCCTTTCTAGGTTCTATCTATATTTATTCTTTATTCCTTTTGTTTCCCATCATTGGAATGGGATCTAGGTTTTATATAAGTTCATTTGTTTGTTGCACACGTTTTTCTTCATTGGTATAGCATTCTAGGTTCTATCTATGCTCATTCCATTTTTCCATGTGTAGATCATTGGGACATAATCCTTTGGTTTCTCATCGTTTGCACACAATTTGGATTTTATGGAAGTTTATTTTGTCCCCATTAGCTTTCTCTTCTTTGGGACGACATCGTTGGTTAGACTAAGGTCATTCATTCTTTCCTTTGGTTTGTCCTCATTGGGAGGCCCCCTAGGCCCTATCGAAGCTTAATTGTTAGTTTCTTTAATTTCTCATTGTTTGGACACTGACCTAGGTTCTATCTGTGTTTATTCTTCATCCCTTTTGTTTCCAATCATTAGAACGCGATCTAGGTTTTATCTCAGTTCATTTGTTTGTTACCCTCGTTTTTCATTATTGGGACAACTTTCTAGGTTCTATCTATGCTCATTCCATTTTTCCATTTGGAACTAATCATTGGGACATGAACCTTTTGTTTCTCACTGTTTGGACACCATCTTGGTTTTCGTGGAAGTTGATTCTTTCTCCCTTTGGTTTCTCATGTTTGGGACGACATCGTAGCTTCTTTCTAAGGTCATTCATTCTTTCCTTTGGTTTGTCATCATTGGGACGCCCTGTAGGCCCTATCTAAGCATAATTTTTCGTTCCTTCAATTTGTCATCGTTTAGACACTATCCTACGTTCTATCTATGTTTATTCTTCATCCCTTTTGGTTCCTACGAATTGAACGCGAGCAAAGATTTATCTAAGTTCCTCTCGTTTTTCATTAGTGGGATAACATTCTAGGTTCTATCTAAGGTCATTCCTTTTTTCCATTTGTAACTAATCATTGGGACATGAACCTTTGGTTTCTCATTGTTTGGACAGAATCTAGGTTTAATGGAAATTTATTCTATCTCGCTTTGGTTTCACATCTTTGGGATGACATCATAGGTTTTGTCTTAGGTGATTCATTCTTTCCTTTGGTTTGTCATCATTGGGACACTCCCTAGGCCCTATCTAAGCTTAATTATTTATTTCTTTAATTTCTCATCGTTTGGACACCATCCTCGGTTCTGTTTATGTTTATTCTTCATCCCTTTTGTTTCCTATGAGTGAAAGACGATCTAGGTTTTATCGAAGTTCATTTGTTTGTTCCACCCGTTTTTCATCACTGGGACAGCTTTCTAGGTTCTGTCTAAACTCATTCCTTTTTTCCATTTCTAACTAATCATTGGGACATGATCGTTTGGTTTCTCATCGTATGGACACCATCTAGGTTTTATGGAAGCTTATGCTTTCTCATCTTTGGGATGACATTGTAGGTTCTATCTAAGGTCATTCATTCTTTCCTGTGTTTTGTCATCATTGGCGCGCCTAGGCCCTATCTAAGCTTAATTATTTGTTCCTACAATTTCTCGTCGTTTAGACACCATCCTAGGTTCTATCTATGTTTATTCTTCAACCCTTTTGTTTCCAACCACTGGAATGCCATCTAAATTTTACCTCAGTTCATTTATTTGTTGCACTCGGTTTTTATCATTGGGAAAACATTCTGGTTTCTATCTATGCTCATTCATTTTTTGTATTCGTAACTACTCATTGGGACACGAACCTTAAGTTTCTCACAGTATGGACACCATCTAGGTTTTATGGAAGTTTATTCTTTCTCCATTTGATTTGTCATCTTTCGGACTAGATCATGGCTTCTTTTTAAGGTTAGTCATTCTTTAGTTTGGTTTGTCATCATTGGGACGCCCCGTAGAACCTATCTAAGCTTAATTGTATGTTCCTTTAATTTCTCATCGTTTAGACACCATCCTAGGTTCTATCTATGTTGATTCTTCATCCCTTTGTTTCCTATAATTGGAACACAATCTAGGTTTAATCTAAGTACATTTGTTGGTTCCACTTGTTTTTCGTCATTGGGACAGCTTTCTAGGTTCTATCTATGCTCATTCCTTTTTTCCATTTGTAACTAATCGTTGGGACATGATCGTTTGGTTTCTCAGCTTTTGGACACCATCTAGGTTTCATGGAAGTTTATTCTTTCTCCCTTTTGTTTCTCATCCTTGGTACGACATCGTAGCTTCCTTCTAAGGTCATTCATTCTTTAGTTTTGTTTGTGATCATTGGGATGCCCCATAGTCCCTATCCGAGCTTAATTGTATGTTCCTTTAATTTCTCACCTTGTAGACACCATCGTAGGTTCTATCTATGTTTATTCTTCATCCCTTTAGTTTCCTATTAAATGAATGCGGTCTAGGCTTTATCTAAGTTCATTTCTTTGTTCCGATCTTTTTTCATCATTGGGACAGCTTTCTAGGTTCTCTCTATGCTCATTCCATTTTTATATTTGTGACTAATCTTTGGGACATGATCCTTTGGTTTATAATAGTTTGGAAACTATCCAGGTTTTATGGAAGTTTATTCTTTCTCCATTTGGTTTCTCAGCTTTGGGATGACATCGTTGGTTCCTTCTAAGGTCAGTTATTCTTTACTTTTGTTTATCATCATTGGAACGGCCACAGGCCCTATCTAAGCTTAATTGTTTTTTCCTTTCATTTATCATCGTTTAGAAAACCATTGTAGGTTCTATCTATGTTTATTCTTCATCCCTTTAGTTTCCTATGATTGGAACGCGGTCTAGGCTTTATCTAAGTTCATTTCTTTGTTCCACTCATTTTTCATCATTGGGACAACTTTCTAGGTTCTATCTAGGCTGAATGCATTTTTCCATTTGAAACTAATCATTGGCACATGATCCTTTGGTTTCTCACTGGTTGGAAACCATCTAGGTTTGCTGGAAGTTTATTCTTTCTCCCTTTGGTTTCTCATCTTTGGGACGACATCGTAGGTTCTATTAAGGTCATTCATTCTTTGGTTTGGTTTGTCATAAATGGCACGCCCCTTGGGCCGTATCTAAACTTAATTATTTGTTCCTTTAATTTCTCATCGTTTAGATACCATAGTAGGTTCTATCTATGTTTATTCTTCATCCCTGTTGTTTTCTATCATTGGAATGCCATCTAGATTTTATCTAAATTCATTTATTTGTTCTACTCATTTTTCGTTATTAGGACAGCTTTCTAGGGTCTATGTAAGCTCATTCCTTTTTTCCATTTGTAACTAATCATTAGGACATGATCCTTTGGTTTCTCATCTTTGGGACGACATTGTAGGTTCTAAGGTCATTCATTCTTTCCTTTGATTTGTCATCATTGGCATGACCTTTAGGCCCTATCTAACCTCATTACTTTTTTCGATTTGTAACCAATCATTGGGACATGAATCTTTGGAGTCTCATCGTTTCAACCCCATCCCTTTGATGGAAGTTTATTCTTTCTCTATTTGGTTTCCCATTTTGGGACAACATCGTAGGTTCTTCCAAAGGTCATTTATTCTTTCCTTTTGTTTGTCATCATTGGGACGCCCATTAGGCCCTATCTAATTTTAAGTGTTTGTTCCTCTAATTTCTCACCGTTTAGACAACATATTAGGTTCTATCTATGTTTATTCTTCATCCCTTTTGTTTCCTATCATTGGAACGCCATCTAGGTTTTGTCGAAGATCATTTATTTGTTCTAATCGTTTTTCATCATTGGGACGCCCATTAGGCCCTATCTGTGCTTAATAGTTTTTTCCTTTAATTTCTCACCGTTGAACACAATCCTAGGTTCTGTCTATGTTTATTCTTCATCCCTTTTCTTTGCTATCATTGGAACACCATCTAGTTTTAATCTAAGTTCATTTTTTTTTTCGACTCGTTTTTCATCATTGGGACAGCTTTCTTTGTTCTATCTAAGCTCATTCCTTTTTTCCATTTATGACTAATCATTGGGACACGATCCTTTAATTTCTCATTGTTTGGATACCATCTAGGTCTTATGGAAGTTTAGTCTTTCTCCCTTTGGTTTCTCATCTTTGGGACGACATCGTATTTTCTATCAAAGTTCATTCATTCTTTCCTGTGGGTTGTCATCATTGGAAGCCATCTAGGTTTTATTGGATCTCTTTGTTTTTGGTGATTGGGACAACTTTCTAGATTGTATCTAGGTTTGTTCAATTTTTCCATTTGTAACTAATCATTGGGACATGATCCAATGACGGAAGTTTATTCTTTCTCCATTTGGTTTCTCATCTTTGGGACAAGATCATAGGCTCTATCTAATGTCATTTATTCTTTCCTTTGGTCGGTACTCATTGGCACGCCCCCTAGGCCCTATCTAAGCTTAATTATTAGTAGATTTAGTTTCTCATCGTTTAGACACCATCCTATGTTTATTCTTCATCCCTTCTATTTCCTATCATTGGAACGCCATCTAGATTTTATGTAAGTTCATTTATTTGTTCTACTCCTTTTTCATCATTGGGAGAGCTTGCTTTCTAGGTTCTATCTATGCTCATTCCATTTTTCCCTTTGTAACTAACCATTGGGAAATGATCCTGTGGTTTCTCATTGTTTGGACGCCATCTACGTTTTATGGAAGTTTATTCTTGGTCCATTTGGTTTCTCATTTTTGGGGACAACATCGTAGGTTCTTTCTAAGGTCATGCATCCTTAACTTTGGTTTGTCATCATTGGGATGCCCCCTAGGCCATATCTAAGAAAAATTGTTTGTTCGTTTAATTTCTCATCGTTTAGACACCATCCTGATTCTGGGTATGTTTATACTTCATTCATTTTGTTTCCTATCATTGGAACACCATCTAGGTTTAATCTAAGTTCATTTTTCTATTCCACTTGTTTTTCATCATTGGGACACCTTTCTAGGTTCTTTCTATGCTCATTCCATTTTTCCATTTCTAACTATTCATTGGAACACGAACCTTTGGTGTCTCACTAGTTGGTCACCATCTAGGTTTAATGGAAGTTTATTCTTTCTCGCTTTTGTTTCTCATCTTTGGGACAACATCATAGGTTCTATCTAAGGTCATTCATTCTGTCCGTCAATTTGTCATAATTGGCACGCCCGTTAGGCCCTATCTAAGATTTATTATTTGTTCCTTTAATTTCTCACCGTTTAATCACCATCCTAGGTTCTGCATATGTTTATACTTCATCCCTTTTCTTTCCTATCATTGGAACGCGATCTAGATTTTATCTAAGTTCATGTTGGTTTTCTACTCTTTTTTCATCATTGGGACAGCTTTCTAGGTCCTATCTCAGCTTATTCCATTTTTCCACTTGCAACTAATCATTAGGACATGATTCTTTGGTTTCCCATCGTTTGGACACCTTGTAGGTTTTATGGAAGTTTATTCTTTCTCCCTTTGGTTTCTCATCTTTGGGACGACATTGTAGGTTCTGTCTAAGGTCATTCATTCTTTCCTTTGGTTTGTCATCATTGGCACACCACTTAGGCCCTATCTAAGCTTAATTATTTTTTCCTATAATTTCTCATCGTTTAGACACCATACTAGGTTCTATCCATGTTTATTCTTCATCCCTTTTGTTTCCTATCATTGGAATGCCATCTAGATTTTTTCTAAGTTCATTTATTTGTTCAACACGTTTTTCGTCATTGGGACAGCTTTCTAGGTTCTATCTAAGCTTATTCCTTTTTTCCATGTCTAACTAATCATTGGGACATGATCCTTTGGTTTCTCATCGTTTGGACACCATCTAGGTTTGATGGATGTTTATTCTTTCTCATTTTTGGACGACATCGTAGGTTCTTTCTAAGGTCATTCATTCTTTACTTCGGTTTGTGATCATTGCCACACCCCTTACACCCTATCTAAGGTTAATTGTTTGTTCCTTTAATTTCTCATCGTTTAGACACCATACTAGGTTCTATCATTGTGTATTCTTCATCCCTTTTGTTTACTATTATTGCAACGCCATCTAGATTTTATCTAAGTTCATTTATTTGTTCTACTCGTTTTTTGTCATTGGGACAGCTTTCTAAGTTCTATCTAAGCTCATTCCTTTTTTCCATTTCTAACTAATCATTGGGACACGATCCTTTGGTTTCTCATCGTTTGGACACCATCTAGGTTTGATGGACATTTATTCTTTCTCAATTTTGGACGACATCGTAGGTTCTTTCTAAGGTCATTCATTCTTTACTTTGGATGCCCCCTAGGCGCTATCTAAGCTTAATTGTTTATTCCTTTAATTTCTCACCGTTTGGACACCATCCTAGGTTCTGCATATGTTTATTCTTCATCTCTTTTGTTTCCTATCATTGGAACGCCATCTAGATTTTATCTAAATTCATTGAGGTGTTCAACTCGTTTTTCGTCGTTGGGACAGCTTTCTAGGTTCTATCTAAGCTCAGTTATTTTTTCCATTTGCAACAAATCATTAGGACATGATCCTTTGGTTTCTCATCGTTTGGACACCTTCTAGGTTTTATGGAAGTTTATTCTTTCTCGCTTTGGTTTCTCATCTTTGGGACAACATCGTAGGTTCTTTCTAAGGTCATTCATTCTTGGGCTTGTCATCATTGGGATGCCCCCTAGGGCGTATCTAGGCTTAATTGTGTGTTCCTTGAATTTCTCATCATTTTGACACCATCCTAGGTTCTATCATTGTTTATTCTTCATCCCTTTTGTTTCCTATTATTGCAACGCCATCTAGATTTTATCTAAGTTCATTTATTTGTCCTACTCATTTTTGTAATTCGAACAGCTTTCTAGGTTCTATCTAAGCTCATTCCTTTTTTCCATTTGTAACTAATTATTGGGAAATGATCCTTTGGTTTCTCATCGTTTGGACACCATCTAGGTTTGATGGTTGTTTATTCTTTCTCAATTTCGTTTCTCATTTTTGGATGACATCGTAGGTTCTTTCTAAGCTCATTCATTCTTTACTTTGGTTTGTGATCATAGGGACACCCCCTAGGCTCTATCTAAGCTTAATTGTTTGTTCCTTTAATTTCCCACTGTTTAGACACCATCCTAGGTTCCACGTATAAACATACTTCATCCATTTTTTTTCCTATCATTGGAACACCATCTACGTTTAATCTCAATTCTTTGTCTATTCCAGTCGTTTTTCATCATTGGGACAGCTTTCTAGGTTCTATCTAAGCTCATTCCTTTTTTCCATTTGTAACTAATCATTGGGACATGATCCTTTTGTTTCGTATCGTTTGGACACCATCTAAGTTTGATGGATGTTTATTCTTTCTCATTTTTGGACGACATCGTAGGTTCTTTCTTAGGTCATTCATTCTTTACTTTGGTTTGTCATCATGGGGATGCCCCCTAGGGGCTATCTAAGCTTAATTGTTTGTTCCTTTAATTTCTCATCCCTTTTGGTTCCTATCATTGGAACACCATATAGATTTTACCTGAGTTCATTTATTTGTTCTACTCGTTTTTTGTCATTGGGACAGCTTTCGAGGTTCTATCTAAGCTCATTCTTTTTTTTCCATTTGTAACTAATCATTAAGACATGAACCTTTGGTTTCTCACTGGTGTGACACTGTCTAGTTCTGATGGAAATTTATGCTTTCTGCCATTGGTTTCTCATCTTTGGGACGACATCGTAGGTTCTATATGAGGACATTCATTCTTTCCTTTCGCTTTTCATCATTGGCACACCCCTTGGGCTCTATCTAAGCTTAATTATTTGTTATTTTAATTTCCCATCGTTTAGAGACCATACTAGGTTCTATATATGTTTATTCTTCATCCCTTTTGTTTCCTATCATTGGAACACCATCTAGATTTTATCTAAGTTCATTTAGGTTTTATACTCGTTTTTCGTTATTGGGACAGCTTTCTAGGTTCTATCTATGCTCATTCCATTTTTCCATTTGGGACATGATCCTTTGGTTTCTCATTGTTTGGACACCATCTAGGTTTTATGGAAGTTTATTCTTTCTCCATTTGGTTTCTCATTGTTTGGACACCATCTAGGTTTTATGGAAGTTTATTCTTTCTCCATTTGGTTTCTCATTTTGGGACGACATTGTAGGTTCTTTCTAATGTCATGCATTCTTTACTTTGGTTTCTCATCATTGGCAAGCCCCTAGAAGCTATCTAAGTTTATTTTTTTGTTCCTTTAATTTCTCTTCGTTTAGACACCATCCTAGGTTCTGCGTATGTTTATTCTTCATCCCTTTTGTTTCCTATAATTGGAACGCGTTCTAGGTTTAATCATTGGGACAGCTTTCTAGGTTCTATCTATGCTCATTCCATTTTTCCATTTGTAACTAATCATTGGGACACGAACCATTGGTTTCTCATTGGTTGGACACCATCTAGGTTTGATAGAATTTTATTCTTTCTCCCTTCGGTTTCTCATCTTTGGGACGACATCGTAGCTTCTATCTAAGGTCATTCATACTTTCTTTTGGGTTGTCCTCATTGGCACGCCCCTTAGGCCTTATCTGAGCTTAATTATTAGTTCCTTTAATTTCTCATTGTTTAGACAACATACTAGGTTCTATCTATATTAATTCTTCATCCCTTTTGTTTCCTTTCATTGGAACGCCATCTAGATTTTATCTAAGTTCATTTATTTGTTCTACTCGTTTTTCGTCATTAGGACAACTTTCTAGGTTCTATCTAAGCTTATTCGTGTTTTCCATTTATAACAAATCATTGGGACACGAAACTTTGGTTTCTCACTGTTTGGACACCATCTAGGTTTGATCGAAGTTTATTCTTTCTCTCTTCGATTTCTCATCTTTGGGACGACATCGTAGGTTCTATCTAAGGTCATTAATGCTTTCCTTTTGTTTGTCTTCATTGGCACGCCCCCTATGCCCTATCTAAGCTTAATTATTTGTTCCTTTAATTTCTTATCGATTAGACACTATCCTGAGTTCTATCTATGTTTATGCTTCATCCCTTTTGTTTCCTATCATTGGATTGCCCTCTAGGTTTTATCCAAGTTCATTTGTTTGTTCCACCCGTTTTTCATCACTGGGACAGCTTTCTAGGTTCTATCTAAACTCATTCCTTTTTTCCATTTGTAACTAATCATTGGGACATGATCCTTTTGTTCTCATCGTTTGGACACCATCTAGGTTTTATGGTAGTTTCTTCTTTCTCCATTTGGTTTCTCATTTTGGGAGGACATTGTAGGTTCTTTCTAAGGTCATGCATTCTTTACTTGGGCTTGTCATCATTGGGACTCCCTCTAGGCCCTATCTAAGCTTAATTGTTTGTTCCTTTAATTTCTCATCGTTTGGACACCATCCTAGGATCTGTCTATGTTTATTCTTCATCCCTTTTGTTTCCTATCGGTTGGAATGCCATCTAGGTTTTATCCAAGTTCGTTTGTTTGTTCCACCCGTTTTTCATCACTGAGACAACTTTCTAGGTTCAATCTAAACTCATTCATTTTTTCCATTTGTAACTAATCATTGAGACATGATCCTTTGGATTCTCATCGTTTGGACACCATCTAGGTTTTATGGAAGTTAATTCCTTCTCCCTGTGGTTTCTCATCTTTGGGACGACATCATAACTTCTTTCTAAGGTCATTCATTCTTTCCTTCGGTTTGTCATCATTGGGATGCCCCCTAGGCCCTATCTAAGCTTAATTGTTTGTTCCTTTAATTTCTCATCGTTTGGACACCATCCTAGGTTCGGTCTATGTTTATTCTTCATCCCTTTTGTTTCCTATCATTGGAATGCCATCTAGGTTTTATCTAAGTTCATTTGTTTGTTCCACTTGTTTTCAATCATTGGGACAGCTTTCTAGGTTCTATCTAAGCTCATTCCTTTTTCCCATTTGTAACTAATCATTTGATGCTTTGGTTTCTCATCGGTTGGACACCAGCAAGGTTTTATGCAAGTTTATTCTTTCTCCCTTAGGTTTCTCATTGTTTTGACACCATCTAGTTTATTCTTTCTCCCTTTGGTTTCTCATCTTTGGGACGACATCATAGGTTCTTTCTAAGGTCATGCATTCTTTACTTGGGCTTGTCATCATTGGGACTCCCTCTAGCCCCTATCTAAGCTTAATTGTTTGTTCCTTTAATTTCTCATCGTTTGGACACCATCCTAGGTTCGGTCTATGTTTATTCTTCATCCCTTTTGTTTCCTATCATTGGAATGCCATCTAGGTTTTATCTAAGTTCATTTGTTTGTTCCACTTGTTTTCAATCATTGGGACAGCTTTCTAGGTTCTATCTAAGCTCATTCCTTTTTCCCATTTGTAACTAATCATTTGATGCTTTGGTTTCTCATCGGTTGGACACCAGCAAGGTTTTATGCAAGTTTATTCTTTCTCCCTTAGGTTTCTCATTGTTTTGACACCATCTAGTTTATTCTTTCTCCCTTTGGTTTCTCATCTTTGGGACGACATCATAGGTTCTTTCTAAGGTCATGCATTCTTTACTTGGGCTTGTCATCATTGGGACTCCCTCTAGCCCCTATCTAAGCTTAATTGTTTGTTCCTTTAATTTCTCATCGTTTGGACACCATCCTAGGTTCTGTCTATGTTTATTCTTCATCCCTTTTGTTTCCTATCGGTTGGAATGCCATCTAGGTTTTATCCAAGTTCGTTTGTTTGTTCCACCCGTTTTTCATCACTGAGACAGCTTTCTAGGTTCTATGTAAACTCATTCATTTTTTCCATTTGTAACTAATCATTGAGACATGATCCTTTCGATTCTCATCGTTTGGACACCATCTAGGTTTTATGGAAGTTTATTCCTTCTCCCTATGGTTTCTCATCTTTGGGACGACATCATAACTTCTTTCTAAGGTCATTCATTCTTTCCTTCGGTTTGTCATCATTGGGATGCCCCCTAGGCCCTATCTAAGGTTAATTGTTTTTTCCTTTAATTTCTCGTCATTTGGACACCATCCTAGGTTTTATCTATGTTTATTCTTCATCCCTTTTGTTTACTATCATTGTTTCGCCATCTAGGTTTTATTCAAGTTCATTTTTTTGTTCCACCATTTTTTCATCATTGGGACAGGTTTCTAGGTTCTATCGAAGCTCATTCCTTTTTTTCCATTAATAACTAGTCATTGGGACATGATCCTTTGGTTTCTCATCGGTTGGACACCATCTAGGTTTTATGGAAGTTTATTCTTTCTCCCTTTGGTTTCTTATATTGGGGATGACATCATAGGTTTTTTCTAAGGTCATTCATTCTTTTCTTTCGTTTGTCATCATTGGAACGCCCCCAAGGCCCTATCTAAGCTGAATTGTTTGTTCCTATAATTTCTCATCGTTTGGACACCATCCTAGGTTTTATCTATGTTAATTCTTCATCCCTTTTGTTTCCTATCGTTCGAACACCATCTAGGTATTATTTAAGTTCATTTTTTTTCATCATTGGGACAACTTTCTAGGTCCTATCAAAGCTCATTCCTTTTTTCCATTTGTAACTAATCATTGGGACATGATCCTTTGGTTTTTCATCGTTTTGACACCATCTAGGTTTTATGGAAGTTTATTCTTTCTCCCTTTGGTTTCTCATTTTGAGGACGACATCATAGGTTTTTTCTAAGGTCATTCATTCTTTTCTTTCGTTTGTCATCATTGGGACGCCCCCTAGGCCCTATCTAAGTTTAATTGTTTGTTCTTTTATTTTCTCATTGTTTGGACACCATCCTAGGTGTTATCTATGTTAGTTCTTCATCCCTTTTGTTTCATATCATTCGAACGCCATCTAGGTAATATCTAAGTTCATTTGTTTGTTCCACTTGTTTTTCATCATTGGGACAGCTTTCTAGGTTCTATCTAAGCTCATTCCTTTTTTCCATTTGTAACTAATCATTGGGACATGATCCTTTGGTTTCTCCTCGTTTGGACACCACCTAGGTTTTATGGAAGTTTATTCTTTGTCCCTTTGGTTTCTCATCTTTGGGACGACATTGTAGCTTCTTTCTAAGGTTATTCATTCTTTCCTTTGGTTTGTCATCATTGGGATACCCCCTAGGCCCTATCTAAGAAAAATTGTAGCTTAATTGTTTGTTCCTTTAATTTCTCATCCTTTGGACACCATCCTAGGTTTTGTCTATGTTTATTCTTCATCCCTTTTGTTCCCTATCATTGGATTGCCATCTAGGTTTTATCTAAGTTCTTTTGTTTTTTCCACTTGTTGTTCATCATTGGGACAACTTTCTAGGTTCTATCTAAGCTCATTCCTTTTTTCCTTTTGTAACTAATCATTGGGACATGATCCTTTGGTTTCTCATCGTTTGGACACCACCTAGGTTTTATGGAAGTTTATTCTTTCTCCCTTTGGTTTCTCATCTTTGGGACAACATCGTAGCTTCTTTCTAAGGTCATTCATTCTTTCCTTGGGCTTGTCATCATTGGGATGCCCCCTAGGGCTTATCTAAGCTTAATTGTTTGTTCCTTTAATTTCTTATCGTTTGGACACCATCTTAGGTTCTATCTATGTTTATTCTTCATCCCTTTTGTTTCCTATCATTGGAACGCCATCTAGGTTTTAGCTAATTTCATTTGGTTGTTTCACTCGTTTTTCATCATTGGGACATTCCTTTGGTTTCTCATCATTTGGACACCATCTAGTTTATTCTTTCTCCCTTTGGTTTCTCATCTTTGGGACGACATCATAGGTTCTATCTAAGGTCATTCATTCTTTCCTTGGGTTTGTCATCATTGGGACGCCCCCTAGGCCCTATCTAAGGTTAATTGTTGTTTCCTTTAATTTCTCGTCGTTTGGACACCATCCTAGGTTCTATCTATGTTTATTCGTCATCCCTTTTGTTTCCTATCATTGGAACGCCATCTAGGTTTTATCTAAGTTCATTTGTTTGTTCCACTTGTTTTTCATCATTGGGACAGCTTTCTAGGTTCTATCTAAGCTCATTCCTTTTTTCCATTTGTAACTATTCATTGGGATATGATCCTTTGGTTTCTCATCGTTTGGACACCATCCCAAGTTCTATATAAGTTTATTCTTTGTTCCTCCCGTTTCTGATTATTTTGACACCATCTTAGGTTTTATCTAAACTTAATATTTTGTTTCTTTGATTTTTTATAATTGGGACACACCATTGTAGGTTCTATGTGATATTATTTTTTGTTCCTTTGCTTTCTCATCATTCTAACGTCATGATAAGTTCTATCTAAGCCTAGTCGTTTATTCCTTTGGTTTCTCTTCCCTGGGATGCCATTCTAGGTTTTGTCTTAGTTTTTTTTCTTTAGTTTTTTTGTTTAATCATTAATTCCAATGCAAATATATTGTTTTCTTCTTTATTTAGCTTTATATAAAATATAAGAAACTATAATACACTGTGCAAATTAAGTACTCTGACCGATGAATAATCTATGAATTAATTTGAAGTCATATTGAAATAACAAAACACCTAGCATAAACAGTCCAATCATACCCAACGTAAAAACATTTGGCTGAATTATGGCAACCTCACCTGGGATTTCTAAAAATTGATAGGAACATTTGGCTGAAATGAATTTATGGTATATACGAGAGAGGTGGTTCATTGATGTATACTCATGTGTTATTTGATGCCAAGCATGATCTCAAGATTACTATATGAAGCAACATAGAATTCTTACCTGTTGAAGATGCTCACTAATCCTTAAAGCAGTTACGGCCAGACGTTCAAAATGAAAAGCCATCCGTTGAATGGACAGATTTGAAGCAGCAAATAAGAAACATAAACTGTAATAGCTTGAAAGAATTTTTACCTATTGAAGATGCTACAATCCTTGGAGCATCCATGCCCAAACCTTCAAAATGAAAAGTCATCTCCATTAAATAGGCAAATGTGAAGCAACAAATGAGAAACTTAAACAATAATAGCATGTTAGAATTTTAGGAAAAAAGAGTATCACCTTTATAGTTAAAAAAAAAAAAAAAACAAAAAAAAAAACATTGAATTGTATTATAAGTATCACTGTAGTGGGAATAATATATCACTGCTCTCTGGTTTATGGTAAGATATGCAAAATTTTTAATTTTTAATAAAATTAAAAGAAAATTAATATAAATGATTAAATACAAATTCTTTGTGAAAATTGTATTTTATTTTTTATTTTATATAATAAGAAAATTAAAAATTTTAACAAATGAAAATGGTATAACCTCAACCAAGTTTTTATCTTCTTTAATAAAAAATATTAAACATTTTAATCAAGAAAAAAAAAAGATAAAACCATGGTGAATATTAAGTAAAAAAATTCAATTTCTTTATTATATATTTATTTTTATATTTTTCTCATTAATGATTTATTATTATTTTATATGTAAAGTGTTCATAAATATTTAATAAAAAATTAAAGAGTGAAAAAAAATGAAATTTAAAATATTTTGAGAATGAGTAACTAGTATATTCTAAAAAAATCCAAAAGGTATAAAATGAAGAAAGAAGAAATAAAAAAAAAAACAAAATTAATGTTGCATGTTGATCCCCACATAATATTCGAATTTTGTTTATGTTATTACTTGTCGGGGAATTTTTGGCGCTGGTTTTGGGAAGACTCAGGGATTTCAAACAGCATTTCACAAAGGCAAAAAGGGAGACCATTTGAAAAAGGCAACTAGGGAGAGAATGCATGTGATACCTGTTAGAGAAGTACACCAAGCATGACAGGATCAGATCAGGAGGGCTTTGGGAATTCTCGAGGGTTCTTGGCAGGAGTTCTTCAGCTCATCATCCTTGATCACCAGGAATTTATCATCGTCATCGGTACATATCTGGAGTTTTTCTGGTTTTTTCCAGAAGCTAGATCTTTTCTAGAGACGTGCGTCTCCACCACTAGCAGGGAGAATCATCTTCACAGGCGCGCCATCAGTCGGAGGAGAGAAGCCTTCTCCATAGTCGTCTTCTACACATCTACACCAGTGCACCGCATCTCTCTAGAAGAATGGCAACTCATCAAAGCCACACATAGACCAGCTCTTATCATCACTGCCTTATCAGTCTCTGTAACTCATCATGATCATGACACACCGGCTGGGGATATTTGATCATTTTCAGTTCTATCACCAGATATTTAACTTCAGTTTTCACCATCCTCCTATCTCAGTATCTTTTGATCATTTATTTATTAATTCGAAACTTGATTTTTGGGAAAAGTGGCATCGTATCAACATCAAGAACATATCTACAGCAGATTCAATGATTTTATCATCAGGCATTTGGTTTAAAGGATTCTTTTTAGCATTCTGAAGAGGATAAGGAGAGATTCTGGAGGGTTCTCGTCAACAGCAACATTCCTACTCCATTGGTGCAGGATCATTAGAGCTTTGGGGAGGTACAAGACCATTGGGAAGATCATAAAAGCCACGCTATCTTGATTGGCAGTTCATCTTCCCTAGTTTATCTTCAGGAGTGCGCAGCACCAGCAGATCAGAAGACCATCACTGCACATTCATTTTGGATTATTCATCATTCATTTTTTGGTGAGGGGAGCTATCACCGACTTTGGAGGGCAATATCGAGAGGGTTCTGGACTTTTCTTCTTTGAAGAGGAGATCATCATACACCGAGGGAGAATTCTGGACGTTCTGGGCTTTGATCTTTTCGCCGGAAAAGAAAGAAACAGAGAGGGGAGGATCGATCTTGAGAGAGGAGAAGTTTACATCTAGGAGTGAGGGGACCGCATCACGAATTCTGGAGGTTTTTCTTCTTGGGGGATCTTTTGGCCGCTAAAGAAAGAAGCAGAGAGGGATCGATCTTGAGAGAGGAGAAGTTTACATCTAGGATTGAGGGGACCGCATCACGAATTCTGGAGGTTTTTCATCTTTCATCTTTTTGGGATCTTTTGGCCGGAAAAGAAAGAAACAGAGAGGGGAGGATCGATCTTGAGAGAGGAGAAGTTTTCATCTAGGCTTGAGGGGACTGCATGACGAATTCTGGAGGTTTTTCGTCTTTTATCTTAGGGATCTTTTGGCCGGAAAAGAAAGAAACAGATAGGGGAGGGTCGATTGAGAGAGAAGAAATTTTCATCTAGGCTTGAGGGGACTGCGTCACGGACCATGATCACCAGTTCCAAGTGGAGGAGATTGACACAGCAACAGTCTCCGGCAGAAGCAAGATTTCTGTCGGCATCACCCCTATTGCATTTGAGAGAGAGGTGCTAAAGCCATGATCATCGGACCTACGTATCACCATTCTTGCTCGCACCACAGTTCATCAACGCTGCGTCTCCCGATCAGGCACCAGACCATGCATTGGTTCGTCGCCAGCTCAAACATGAAGAGGAAGGCTCAACGGGTTTGGTTGTAAGGGAAGGAAGAAGGTGAGGAGATAGGAAATGATCCAAAGGAGGTTTCCTTCTCTTAAAGATGGCCGAAAAGTGAACTGGATGCCTTTGGCAACTTCTTGGTGATGTCGACTAAGGGGTTCGAGCTAGAGATCATGGCCTGTATAAAAAAGATGGAGGCCAGAAAGGGGACAAAGGCTTGAGGGAAATGTAAAGAGAAAGAAGAAAATATGCTTGTCAAAATTTGGAAGAGAGCAAAAAGACTGGAGTGCTAAAAAATTTAGATGGGTTGAAGGAAGGTTATTAGTGCTTTAATGCACTCTCAAAGGACAGATATAGTTTGTATTGATGAAACAAAAAGTCAATTTACTGTTAATTTATTCACCAATTGATTTATTTATTTATTTTTATGTATGTGTGTGTTGGTGTGTGAGTGTGGGTACTGTTGGGTGGGTGGGTGGCGTGCCGAGGGTGTTCCCCCACGTGTTTTCTTGTTTTCTTGTTTTCTTTTAGTGTCAAAGCACTGGCTTACCTATGTTGTTTACATAACTTGAGAGCTTAAATTGGTCCTTGACATTAGTAACCGACAGTGGTTTACAAAAATTATGTCAATCGATAAAATCACAACTAATTATGATTTTAATAAACTTCAATTCTAGGCAAGTTTTAATCTCCCACATTTGATGCATTTTACTAATAAAGTGTTTTTAAGAAAACCACTCATCAAATATTTATTTATTAAATATTATAAGTGATTTTTAAAAATATTTTATAAAATTTATCAAAACACTTATTGTTTTTTTTTTTTTTTATAAAAAATACTTTTTAAGCTAAAAGTATTTCCTACAATTATTACTAAACAAACTCTTAAAATGTAAGTCACAATCAAATATGGTAATTGAAAAATAAAATTTTTACATGCACTTTGAAAATCTAATTGTAACTTACCTGACAAAAAATAAGATAAGATTAAATTAATATCTTGTTTCCTTAAACCTTTTTATAATTTTTTTATAATGGAAATTATGATCTTATTGGTATTTAATAATATTGTCAATAGTAATAATAAGAATAAATTTTAATGGAAGGAAAAAAGAGGTAGTCATTAAGAAATAATTGAGAAGCCTTTTCTAGAATTAATGCCTTAAAAGTTCGGTTATCGCCCGATCAGTTGTTCGGTTATCGCACGGATTCCACCTGATCCCGGTACTGGCCAGGAATCTACCATTTTTCGGTACTAACACTGATTCTACCCTTTTCCGGTAAACGCCCGGTCAGATTTCGGTACTCGCACGAATTCGACCTCATCTCGGTATTGGCCCGGATTATACCATTTTTCGGTACACACCCGGATTCTCCCTTTTTCGGTATTCGCTCAGTCAGTTTCTCGGTATTCGGACGAATTCTACCTCATCTCGGTACTGGCCCAGACTCTACCATTTTTCGGTACTGACACTGATTCTACCATTTTCCGATACTCGCCCGATCAGATTTCGGTACTCGCACGGATTCTACTTGGTCTCTGTACTGGCCCGGATTCTACCACTTTTCGGTACTCACACTGATTCTACCGTTCTCCGGTCCTCGCTCGGTTAGTTTTTCGATTCTCGCATGGATTCGACCTGATCTTGGTACTGGCCCGGATTCTACCATTTTTCGGTATTCACACTGATTCTACCCTTTTTCGGTACTCGCCCGGTCAGTTTTTCGGTTCTCGCACAGATTCGACCTGATCCCGGTACTGACCCGGATTCTACCATTTTTCGGTACTAACACTAATTCAACCCTTTTCCGGTACTCGCCCGATCAGATTTCGGTACTCGCACGGATTCCACCTGATCTCGGTACTCGTTCGGATTCTACCATTTTTCGGTACTCACAGTGATTTTACCCTTTTCCGGTACTCACCCGGTCAGATTTCGGTACTCGCACGGATTCCACCTGATCTCAGTACTCGCCCGGATTCTACAATTTTTCTGAACTCACACTTATTCTATCCTTTTTCGGTACTCGCCCGGTCAAATTTCGTTAGTCGCACGGATTCGACCTGATCTTGGTACTCGCTCGGATTCTATCATTTTTCGGTAATCACACTGATTCTACCCTTTTCCGGTACTTGCCCGGTCAGTTTTTCGGTTCTCGCACAGATGCGACTTGATCGCGGTACTGGCCCGGATTCTACCATTTTTCGGTACTGACACTGATTCTACCCTTTTCCGGTACTCGCTCGATCAGATTTCGGTACTCGCATGAATTCTACCTGATCTTGGTACTAGCCCGAGTTCTACCATTTTTCGGTACTCACATTGATTCTACCATTTTCTGGTACTCGCCCGGTCAGTTTTTCAATTCTCGCACGGATTCCACCTGATCCCGTTACTGCCTGAATTCTACCATTTTTGATACTCACATTGATTCTACCATTTTCCTGTACCAGCCCGGTCAGTTTTTAGGTTCTCGCACGGATTCGACCTAATCCCGGTACTGGCTAGGATTCTACAATTTTTCGGTACTAACACTGATTCTACCTTTTTCCCGTAAACGCTCGGTCAAATTTCGGTACTCGTACGAATTCGACCTGATCTCGGTACTGGCCCGGATTCTACCATTTTTCCGTACACACCCGGATTCTCCCTTTTCCGGTACTCGCTAGTCAGTTTTTTGGTATTTGGACGAATTCTACCTGATCCCGGTACTGGCCCAGACTCTAGCATTTTTAGGTACTGACACTGATTCTACCCTTTTCCGATACTCGCCCGATCAGATTTCGGTACTCGCACGGATTCTACTTGATCTCTGTATTGGCCCAGATTCTACGACTTTTCGGTACTCACATTGATTCTATCGTTCTCCGGTCCTCGCCCGGTCAGTTTTTGGGTTCTCGCATGGATTCGACCTGATCTCGGTACTGACCCGAATTCTACCATTTTTCGGTACTGACACTGATTCTACCCTTTTCCGGTACTCGCCCGGTGAGTTTTTCGGTACTCGCACGGATTCGACCTGATCACGCTACTGGATTCTACCATTTTTCGGTACTCACACTGATTCTACCCTTTTTCCAGTACTCACCCAGTCAGTTTTTCGGTTCTCGCACGGATTCTACCATTTTTGGGTACTGACACTGATTCTACCCTTTTCCGGTACTTGACCGCTCAGATTTCGGTACTCGCACGATTTCTACCAGATCTCGGTACTCGCACACATTCTACCATTTTTCGGTACTCACACTGATTCTACCCTTTTCCGGTACTCGCCCGGTCAGTTTTTCAATACTAGCACGGATTATACCTGATCCCGGTATTGGCCCGGATTGTACCATTTTTCGGTACTGACACTGATTCTACCCTTTTTCTGTACTCGCACGGATTCAACCTGACCCCGGTACTAGCCCGGATTCTAACATTTTTGGTTACTAACAGTGATTCTACCATTTTTCGGTACTCGCCCAGTCAGATTTCGGTACTCACACGGATTCTACCTAATCTGGGTACTGGTCCGGATTCTACCATTTTTCGGTACTCACACTGATTCTGCCCTTTTCCGGTACTCACCCGATCAGTTTTTCGGTTCTTGCACGGATTCGGCCTGATCCCGGTACTGGCCTAGATTCTACTATTTTTCGGTACTAACACTGATTCTACCATTTTCCGATAATCGCCCAGTCATTTTTTCGGTACTCTCACGAATTCCACCTGATCCCGGTAACGGCTTGGATTCTACCACTTTTAGGTACTGACACTGAATCTACCTTTTTCCGGTACTCGCCCGGTCAGATTTCGGTACTCGCACGGATTCTACCTAATATCGGTACTGGCCCGGATTCTACCATTTTCCGGCACACACTGATTCTACCATTTTCTGGTACTCGCCCGATCAGTTTTCGGTACTCACACGGATTCTTCCTGATCATGGTACCGGCCTAGATTCTACCATTTATCGTTACTCACACTGATTCTATCATTTTTCGGTAGTTACACTAATTCTACCCTTTTTCGGTACTGACACTGATTCTACCATTTTCCGGTACTCGCCCGATCAGTTTTCGTTACTCGCACGGATTCTACCTGATCTCGGTACTGGCCCGAATTCTACCATTTTTCGGTACTCACACTGATTCTGCCCTTTTTCAGTACTCGCCTGATCAGTTTCTCGGCACTCGCACGGATTATACCTAATCCTGGTACTGGCCCGGATGCTACCATTTTTGGGTACTGACACTCATTCTACCCTTTTCCGGGACTCGCCCGGTCAAATTTCGATACTCGCACGGATTCTACCTGATCTCGATACTGGCCCGGATTCTACCATTTTTCGGTAGTCACACTGATTCTACCCATTTTCGGTACTCGCCCGGTCAGTTTTTCGTTACTCTCACGGATTATACCTGATCTCGGTATTGGCCCGGACTGTACCATTTTTCGGTACTGACACTCATTCTACCCTTTTTTCGGTACTCGCCTGATCAATTTTTTGGTACTCGCACGGATTAAACCTGATCTCGGGACTAGCTCGGATTCTACCATTTTTCGGTACTCAGACAAATTCTACCCTTTTCCGGTACTCGCCCGGTCAGTTTTTCGGTGCTCGCACGGATTATACCTGATCCCGGTATTGGCCCGTATTCTACCATTTTTCGGTACTCACTCGGTCAGTTTTTCGTTTCGCACTAATTATACTTGATCCCGGTACTGGCCCGGATTCTACCATTTTTGGGTACTGACACTGATTCTACCATTTTCGGGTACTCGCCCGGTCAGATTTCGGTACTCGCACGGATTCTACCTCATCTCGGTACTGGCCCGGATTCTACCATTTTTGGGGACTCACACTGATTCTACCCTTTTCCGGTACTCGCCCGGTCAGATTTCGGAACTCGCACGAATTCTACCTCATCTCGGTACTGGCCCGGATTCTACCATTTTTGGGGACTCACACTGATTCTACCCTTTTCCGGTACTCACCCGGTCAGATTTTGGAACTCGCACGGATTCTACCTGATCTCGGTACTGGCCTGGATTCTACCGTTTTTCGGTGCTCACACTGATTCTACCCTTTTCTGGTACTCGCCCGGTGAGTTTCTCGGCACTCGCACGGATTATACCTAATCCTAGTATTGGCCCGGATGCTACCATTTTTGGGTACTGACACTTATTCTACCCTTTTCCGGGACTCGCCCAGTCAAATTTCGATACTCGCACGGATTTTACCTGATCTCGGTACTGGCCCGGATTCTACCATTTTTCGGTAGTCACACTGATTCTACCCATTTCTAGTACTCGCCCGGTCAGTTTTTCGGAACTTGCACGGATTATACCTGATCTCGGTATTGGCCCAGATTGTACCATTTTCGGTAATCACACTGATTCTACCATTTTTCGGTACTCACACTGATTCTACCCTTTTCAGTTACTCGCCCGGTCAGTTTTTCGATTCTCGCATAGATTCAACCTGATCCTGGTATTGGCCCGGATTCACTATTTTTGGGTATTGACACTGATTCTAACCTTTTCCGGTACTCGTCGAGTCAGTTTTTCGGTACTCACACTGATTCAACCCTTTTCCGGTAATCGCCCGGTCAGTTTTTTGGTACTCCCACGTATTCTACCTGATCTTGGTACTGGCCCGGGTTCTACCATTTTTCGGTACTTACATTGTTCTACACTTTTCCAGTACTAGCCCGGTCAAATTTCGGTACTTGAAGGGATTCTACCTGATCTCGGTGCTTGCCCGGATTCTACCATTTTGCAATACTCACACTGATTCTACCCTTTCCCGGTACTAGCCCGGTCAGTTTTTCTGTACTCGCACGGATTCTACCTGATCTCGGTACTGGCCCTGATTCTACCATTTTTTGGTACTCACACTGATTTTACCATTTTCGGTACTCGCCCTATCAGTTTTTCTGTACTCGCACAAATTCAACCTGATCCCGGTACTAGCCCGGATTCTACCATTATTGGGCACTCACACTGATTCTACACTTTTCTGGTACTCGCACGGATTCAACCTGATCCCGGTACTGGCCAGGATTCTACCATTTTTGGGACTCACACTGATTCTACCCTTTTCCGGTACTCGCCTGGTCAAATTTCGATACTCGCACGAATTCAACCTGATCTTGGTACTGACCCGGATTCTACCTTTTTTCGGTACTCACACTGATTCTACCATTTTCCGGTACTCGCCTGGTCAGATATCGCTACTCCCACGTATTCTTCCTGATCTCGGTACTGGCCCAAATTCTACCATTTTTCGGTACTCACACTGTTTCTACCCTTTTCCGATACTCGCCGGTCAGTTTTTCTGTACTCGCACGGATTTGACCTAATCTCTGTACTGGCCCGGATTCTACCATTTTTCGGTACTCACGCTGATTCTACCCTTTTCTGGTACTCGCACGGATTCAACCTGATCCCGGTACTGGCCAGGATTCTACCATTTTTGGGGACTCACACTGATTCTACCCTTTTCCGGTACTCGCACGGATTTAACCTGATCTTGGTGCTGGCCCGGATTTTACCATTTTTCGGTTCTCACACTAATTCTACCCTTTTCCGGTACTCGCCCGGTCAATTTTTCTGTACTCGCACAAATTCAACCTGATCCCGGTACTCGGCTGGATTCTACCATTTTTGGGTACTCACAATGATTCTACCCTTTTCCGGTACTCGTCAGGTCATTTTTTCGGTTCTCACACGGATTCAACCTAATCCCAATACTGGCCCGGATTCTACCATTTTTGGGTACTCACATTGATTCTAACTTTTTCCGGTGCTCGCCCGATCAACTTTTCTGTATCCCGGTACTGGCCCGGATTCTACCATTTTTGGGGACTCACACTGATTCTACCATTTTTCGGTACTCGCCCGGTCAGTTTTCAGTACTCGCACGGTTTCTTCCTCATCTCGGTACTGGCCCGGATTCTACCACTTTTCGATACTCACACTGATTCTACCCTTTTTCGGTACTCGCCCGATCGGTTTTTCTGTACTCGCACGGATT
Source organism: Vitis cinerea var. helleri x Vitis riparia (assembly GCA_946000715.1). Taxonomy (NCBI): domain Eukaryota; kingdom Viridiplantae; phylum Streptophyta; class Magnoliopsida; order Vitales; family Vitaceae; genus Vitis; species Vitis cinerea var. helleri x Vitis riparia. The sequence goes on from OX254015.1 coordinate 13,152,920, forward strand.
CAACTTGATCCCGATAGTGGTCCGGATTCTACCATTTTTGGGGACTTACACTGATTCTACCATTTTCCGTTACTCGCCCGGTCAGATTTCGGTACTCGCACGGATTCTACCTGATCTCGGTGCTGGCCCGGATTCTACCATTTTTGGGTACTCACACTGGTTCTACACTTTTTCGGTACTCGCCCGATCAGATTTCGGTACTCGCACGGATTCTACTTGATCTCGGTGCTGGCCCGGACTACCAATTTTGGGTACTCACACTCATTTTAAACTTTTCCAGTACTCGCCCGATCAGATTTCGGTACTCGCACGGATTCAATCTGATCCCGCTACTGGCCCGGATTTTAGCACTTTTCGATACTCACACTGATTCTACCATTTTCCGATACTCACCCGGTTAGTTTTTTTGTACTCACACGGATTCAACCTGATCTCGGTACTTGCCCGGATTCTACCACTTTTCGATACTCACATTGATTCTACCCTTTTCCGGTACTCGCCCGGTCAGTTTTTCGGTACTTGCACGGATTCTACCATTTTTTGGGTACTGACACAGATTCTACCATCTTCCGGTACTCGCCCTGTTAGTTTTTCTGTACTCGCACGGATTCAACTTGATTCCGGTACTAACCCGGATTCTACCTTTTTTAGGGACTCACACTGATTCTACCATTTTCCGATACTTGCCCGATCAGATTTCGGTACTCGAACGGATTGTACCTGATCCCGGTACTGGCTCGGATTGTACCTGATCCCGGTATTGGCCCGGATTCTACCATTTTTGGGTATTGACACTGATTCTACCATTTTCCGATACTCGCCCGGTCAGATTTCGGTACTTGCATGGATTCAACCTGATCTCGGTACTGGCCCAGATTCTACCATTTTTCGGTACTCACACCGATTCTATCCTTTTCCGGTACTCGCTCGGTCAAATTTCGTTACTCGCACGGATTCTACGTGATTCCGGCACAGACCGGATTCTACCATTTTTGGGTACTCACACTGATTCTACCCTTTTCCGATACTCGCCCGGTCAGTTTGTCTGTACTCGCATGGATTCAACCTGATGCCGGTACTAGGCCGGATTCAACCTGATCCCGGTGCTGGGCCGGATTCTAACATTTTTGGGTACTCACAATGATTCTACCCTTTTCTGGTACTCGTCAAGTCATTTTTTCGGTTATCGCATAGATTCAACCTAATCCCAAAATTGGCCGGGATTCTACCTTTTTTGGGTACTCACACTCGTTCTACCATTTTCCGGTACTGGCCCGGTTAGTTTTTCTGTAGTCGCACGGGTTCAACTTGATCCCGGTACTGGCTAGGATTCTACCATTTTTAGGGACTCAAACTGATTCTACCATTTTCCGGTACTCGCCCATTCAGTTTTCGATACTCACACGAATTCTTCCTCATCTCAGTACTGGCCCGGATTCTACATTTTTTCGGTACTCACATTCATTCTACCCTTTTCCGGTACTTGCCCGGTCAGATATCGGTACTCGCAAGGATTCTTCCCGATCTCGGTAATGGCCCGGATTTTACCATTTTTCGGTACTTACACTCATTCTACCCTTTTCCGGTACTCGCCCGGTCAGTTTTTCTGTACTCGCACGGATTCAACTTGATCCTGGTACTGGCTCGGATTCTACCATTTTTGGGGACTCACACTGATTGTACACTTTTCCGGTAGTCGCCCGGTCAGATTGCGGTACTCGCACGGATTCTATCTGATCTCGGTGCTGGCCCCGATTCTACCATTTTTGGGTACTCACACTGATTCTACCCTTTTCTGGTGCCCGTCCGATCAGTTTTTCTATACTCGCACGGATTCAACCTGATCCCGGTACTGGCCCAAATTCTACCATTTTTGGGGACTCACACTGATTCTACATTTTTCCGGTACTCGCCCGTTCAGTTTTCGGTACTCGCATGGATTCTTTCTCATCTCGGTACTGGCCCGGATTCTACCCTTTTTCGGTACTCACACTGATTCTACCCTTTTCCGGTACTCGCCCAGTCAATTTTTCTGTACTCGCACGGATTCAACTTGATCCCGGTACTAGCCCGGATTCTACCATTTTTGGGGACTCACACTGATTGTACCCTTTTTCGGTGCTCGCCCGGTCAGATTTCGGTACTCGCACAGAATCTACCTGATCCCGGTACTGGCCCGGATTCTACCATTTTTGGGAACTCACATTGATTCTAACATTTTCCGGTACTCGCCCGTTCAGTTTTCGGTACTCGCACGGATTCTTCCTCATCTCGGTACTGTCTCGGATTCTACCTTTTTTCGTTACTCACACTGATTCTACCCTTTTCCGGTACTCGCCCGGTCAGTTTTTCTGTACTCGCACGGATTCAACTTGATCCCGGTACTGGCCCGGATTCTACCATTTTTGGGGACTCACACTGATTGTACCCTTTTCCGGTGCTCCCCTGGTCAGATTTCGGTACTCGCAAAGAGTCTACCTGATCCCGGTACTGGCCCGGATTGTACCATTTTTGGGGACTCACACTGATTCTAACATTTTCCGGTACTCGCCCGTTCAGTTTTCGGTACTCGCACGGATTTTTCCTCATCTCGGTACTGGCCCGGATTCTACCTTTTTTCGGTACTCACACTGATTCTACCCTTTTTCGGTACTCGCCCGGTCGGTTTTTCTGTACTCACACGGATTCAACCTGATCGTAATACTGGTCCGGATTGTACCATTTCTGGGGACTCACACTGCTTCTACCATTTTCCGTTACTCGCTTGGTCAGATTTCGGTACTCTCACGGATTCTACCTGATCTCGGTGCTGGCTCGGATTTTACCATTTTTCTGTACTCACACTGATTCTACCCTTTTCCGGTACTCGCCCAGTCAGTTTTTTTGTACTCGCACGGATTCAACTTGATCCCGTTACTGGCCCGGATTCTACCATTTTTGGGGACTGACACTGATTGTACCCTTTTTCGGTAATCACCCGGTCAGATTTCGGTACTCGTACGGATTCTACCTGATCTCGGTGCTGGTCCGTATTCTACCATTTTTGGGAACTCACACTGATTCTACACTTTTCCGGTACTCGCCCGATTAGATTTCGGTACTCGCACGGATTCAATCTGATCTCGGTACTGGCCCAGATTCTACTATTTTTGGGGACTCACACTCATTCTACGCTTTTCCGGTACTCGCCCGGTTAGATGTCGATCTTCGCACGGATTCAACCTGATCCCAGTATTGGCCCGAATTCTACCATTTTTGGGGACTCACACTGATTCTACTCTTTTCCAGTACTCGCCCAGTCAGTTTTTCGGTACTTACAGGGATTTTACCTGATCGCGGTACTGGCACGAATTCTACCATTTTTGGGTACTGACACTGATTCTACCATTTTCCGGTACTCGCCCCGTCAGTTTTTCTGTACTCGCACGGATTCAACCTGATCCCGGTACTTGCCCGGATTCTACCATTTTTTGGGGACTCACACTGATTCTACCCTTTTCCGATACTCGGCCGGTCATATTTTGGTACTTGAACGGATTCTACCTGATCCCAGTACTGGCCCAGATTCTACCATTTTTGGGTACTAACACTGATTGTACCCTTTTTCCATAATCGCCCGGTCAGATATCGGTTCCTGCACGGATTCTACGTGATCCCGGCACAGGCCGGATTCTACCATTTTTGGGTACTCACACTGATTCTACCCTTTTCCGGGACTCGCCCGGTCAGTTTGTCTGTACTCGCACGAATTCAACCTAATGCCGGTACTAGGCTGGATTCAACCTGATGCCGGTAATGGGCCGGATTCTAACATTTTTGGGTACTCACAATGATTCTACCCTTTTCTGGTACTCGTCAGGTCATTTTTTCGGTTATCGCACGGATTCAACCTAATCCCGGTACTGGCCGGGATTCTACTTGATCTCGGTACTGGCCCAGATTTTACCTTTTTTCGGTACTCACACTGATTCTACCCTTTTTCAGTACTCGCCCGGTCAGATGTCGCTACTCGCACCGATTCTTCCTGATCTCGATACTGGCCAGGATTTTACCATTTTTCGGTACTCACACTGATTCTACCATTTTTCGGTACTAGCCCAATTAGTTTTTCTGTTGTCGCACGGATTCAACCTGATCCCGGTACTGGCCAAGATTCTACCATTTTATGGGACTCACACTAATTCTACCATTTTTCGGTACTCGCCCATTTAGTTTTCGGTACTCGCACGGATTCTTCCTCATCTCGGTACTGGCTCGGATTCTACCTTTTTTTGGTACTCACACTGATTCTACCCTTTTCCGGTACTTGCTCGATCAGATATCGGTACTCACACGGATTCTTCCTGATCTCGGTACTGGCCCGGATTTTACCATTTTTCGGTACTTACACTGATTCTACCCTTTTCCGGTACACGCCCGGTCGGATTTTGGTACTCGCACGAATTCAATCTGATCTCGGTGCTGGCCCGAATTCTACCCTTTTTGGGTACTCACACTGATTCTACCCTTTTGAGGTGCCCGTCCGATCAGTTTTTCTGTACTCGCACGGATTCAACCTGATCCCGGTACTGGCCCGAATTCTACCATTTTTGGGGACTCACACTGATTCTACATTTTTTCGGTACTCGCCCGTTCAGTTTTCGGTACTCGCACGGATTCTTCCTCATCTCGGTACTGACCCGGATTCTATCTTTTTTTGGTACTTACACTGATTCTACCCTTTTTCGGTACTCGCCCGGTCAGTTTTTCTGTACTCGCACGGATTCAATTTGATCCCGATACTGGCCCGGATTCTACCATTTTTGGGGACTCACACTGATTGTACCCTTTTCCGGTACTCGCACGGATTCTTCCTCATCTCGGTACTGGCCCGGATTCTACCTTTTTTCGGTACTCACACTGATTCTACCCTTTTCCGGTACTCGCCCGGTCGGTTTTTCTGTACTCACACGGATTCGACCTGATCATAATACTGGTCCAGATTGTACCATTTTTGGGGACTCACACTGCTTCTACCATTTTTCGTTCCTCGCCCGGTTAGATTTCGGTACTCGCTCGGATTTTACCATTTTTCGGTACTCACACTGATTCTACCCTTTTCCGGTACTCGCCCGGTCAGTTTTTCTGTACTCGCACGGATTCAACTTGATCCCGATACTGGCCCGGATTCTACCATTTTTGGGGACTGACACTGATTGTACCCTTTTCCGGTGCTCGCCTGGTCAGATTTCGGTACTCGCACAGAGTCTACCTGATCCTGGTACTGGCCCGGATTCTACCATTTTTGGGGACTCACACTGATTCTAACATTTTCCGGTACTCGCCCGTTCAGTTTTTGGTACTCGCACGGATTCTTCCTCATCTCGGTACTGGCCCGGATTCTACCTTTTTCGGTACTCACACTGATTCTACCCTGTTCCGGTACTCGCCCGGTTGGTTTTTCTGTACTCACGCGGATTCGACCTGATCATAATACTGGTCCGGATTGTACCATTTTTGGGGACTCACACTACTTCTACCATTTACCGTTACTTGCCCGGTTAGATTTCGATACTCGCACGAATTCTACCTGATCTCGGTGTTGGCTCGGATTTTACCATTTTTCGGTACTCACACTGATTCTACCCTTTTTCGGTAGTCGCCCGGTCAGTTTTTCTGTACTCGCACTGATTCAACTTGATCCCGGTACTGGCCCGGATTCTGCCATTGTTGGGGACTCACAGTGATTGTACCCTTTTTCGGTAATCGCCCGGTCAGATTTCGGTACTCGTACGGATTCTACTTGATCTCGGTGCTGGTCCGGATTCTTCCATTTTTGGGTACTCACACTGATTCTACACTTTTTCGGTACTCGCCCGATTAGATTTTGGTACTCGCACGGATTCAATCTGATCTCGGTACTGGCCCAGATTCTATCATTTTTCGGGTCTCACTCATTCTACGCTTTTCCGGTACTCGCCCGGTCAGATTTCGATCTTCGCACGGATTCAACCTGATCCCGATATTGGCCCGAATTCTACCATTTTTGGGGACTCACACTGATTCTACTCTTTTCCAGTACTCGCCCGGTCAGTTTTTCGGTACTTGCAGGGATTCTACCTTATCGCGGTACTGGCACGAATTCTACCATTTTCCGGTACTCGCCCTGTCAGTTTTTCTGTACTCGCACGGATTCAACCTGATCCCGGTACTTGCCCGGATTCTACCATTTTTTGGGGTCTCACACTGATTCTACCCTTTTCCGATACTCGCCTGGTCATATTTTGGTACTCGAACGGATTCTACCTGATCCCACTACTGGCCCGGATTCTACCATTTTTGGGTACTAACACTGATTGTACCCTTGTTCGATACTCGCCCGGTTAGATTTCGGTACCTGCACGGATTCTACGTGATCCCGGCACAGGCCGGATTCTACCATTTTTGGGTACTCACACTGATTCTACCCTTTTCCGGTACTCGCCCGGTCAGTTTGTTTGTACTCGCACGAATTCAACCTGATGCCGGTACTAGGCCGGATTCAACCTGATGCCGGTACTGGGCCGGATTCTAACATTTTTGGGTACTCACAATGATTCTACCCTTTTCTGGCACTCGTCAGGTCATTTTTTCGGTTATCGCACGGATTAAACCTAATCCCGGTACTGGCCGGGATTCTACCTGATCTCGGTACTGGCCCGGATTTTACATTTTTTCGGTACTCACACTGATTCTACCCTTTTTCGGTACTCGCCCGGTCAGATATCGCTACTCGCACCGATTCTTCCTGATCTCGGTACTGGCCAGGATTTTACCATTTTTCGGTACTCACACTGATTCTACCATTTTCCGGTACTAGCCCGGTTAGTTTTTCTGTTGTCGCACGGATTCAACCTGATCCGGTACTGGCCAAGATTCTACCATTTTTGGGGACTCACACTGATTCTACCATTTTCTGGTACTCGCCCATTCAGTTTTCGATACTCGCACGGATTCTTCCTCATCTCGGTACTGGCCCGGATTCTACCATTTTTCGGTACTCACACTGATTCTACCCTTTTCCGGTACTTGCCCAGTCAGATATCGGTACTCACACGGATTCTTCCTGATCTCGGTACTGGCCCGGATTTTACCATTTTTCGGTACTTACACTGATTCTACCCTTTTCCGGTACTCGCCCTGTCAGTTTTTCTGTACTCACACGGATTCAACTTGATCCCGGTACTGGCCCGGATTCTACCATTGTTGGGGACTCACAGTGATTGTACCCTTTTTCGGTAATCGCCCGGTCAGATTTCGGTATTCGTATGGATTCTACTTGATCTCGGTGCTGGTCCGGATTCTACCATTTTTGGGTACTCACACTGATTCTACACTTTTCCGGTACTCGCCCGGTCAATTTTTCTGTACTCGCACGGATTCAACTTGATCCCGGTACTGGCCCGGATTCTACCATTTTTGGGGACTCACACTAATTGTACCCTTTTCCGGTACTCGCCCGGTAAGATTCCGGTACTCGCACGGATTCAATCTGATCTCGGTGCTGGCCCGGATTCTACCATTTTTGGGTACTCACACTGATTCTACCCTTTTGCGGTGCCCATCCGATCAGTTTTTCTGTACTCGCACGGATTCAACCTGATCCCGGTACTGGGCCGGATTCTACCATTTTTGCGTCGTCACAATGATTCTACCCTTTTCTGGTACTCGCCAGGTCATTTTTTCGGTTCTCGCACGGATTCAACCTAATCCCGGTACTGGCCTGGATTCTACCTTTTTTGGGTACTCACACTGATTCTACCCTTTTCCGGTACTTGCCCGATCAGATTTCGGAACTCGCACGGATTCTACCTGATCTCGGTACTGGCCCGGATTCTACCATTTTTCGGTACACACATTGATTCTTCCCTTTTCCTGTACTCGACCGGTCAGTTTTTCGGTACTCGCACGGATTCTACCTGATCTCCGTGCTGGCCGGAATTCTACCATTTTTTGGTACTCACACTAATTCTACCCTTTTCCGGTACTCGCCCGGTCAGCTTTTCTGTACTCGCGGGGATTCAACCTGATCCGGGTACTAGCCCGAATTTTGCCATTTTTGGGGAATCATAATGATTGTACCCTTTTCCGGTACTCGCCCGGTTAGATTTCGGTACTCGCACGGATTCTACCTGATCTCGGTACTGGCCTGGATTCTACCATTTTTAGGGACTCACTGATTCTACCATTTTCCGGTACCAGTCCGGTTAGTTTTTCTGTACCCGCACGGATTCAACCTGATCCCGGTACTGGCCATGATTCTACCATTTTTGGGGACTCACACTGATTCTACCCCTTTCCGGTACTCGCTCGTTCAGATTTCGGTACTTGCACGGATTCTACCTGATCTCGGTACTAGCCCGGATTCTACCATTTTTCGGTACTCGCAATGATTCTACCCTTTTCTGGTACTCGCCAGGTCATTTTTTCGGTTCTCGCACGTATTGAACCTAATCCCGATATTGGCCCGGATTCTACCATTTTTGGGTACTCACACTGATTCTACCATTTTCCGGTACTAGCCCGGTTAGTTTTTCTATACTGGCACGGATTCAACCTGATCTCGGTACTGGCCAGGATTCTACCATTTTTGGGGACTCACACTGATTCTACCCTTTTCCGGTACTCGCCTGGTCAGATTTCGGTACTTGCACGGATTCTACCTGATCTCGGTATTGGCCCGAATTCTACCATTTTTCGGTACTCACATTGATTCTATCCTTTCCCGGTACTCGCCAGGCCAGGTTTTCTGTACTCGCACAAATTCAACTGGATCCCGGTACTGGCCCGGATTCTACCATTCTTGGGTACTCACACTGAATCTATCATTTTCCGGTACTCGCTCGGTTAGATTTCATTACTCGCACGGATTCTACCTGATCCCAACACTAGGCCGGATTCTAACATTTTTGGGTACTCACACTGATTCTACCCTTTTCCGATACTCGCCCGGTCAGTTTTTCTGTACTCGCACGGATTCAACCTGATCCCGATACTGGGCCGGATTCTACCATTTTTTGGTACTAACAATGATTCTACCCTTTTTCGGTACTCGCCAGGTCATTTTTTCGGTTCTCGCACGGATTCAACCTAATCCCGATAGTAGCCCGGATTCTACCTTTTTTGGGTACTCACACTGATTCTACCCTTTTCCGGTACTTGCCCGATCAGATTTCGGTACTCGCACGGATTCTACCTGATCTCGATACTGGCCCGGATTCTACCATTTTTCGGTACACACATTGATTCTTCCCTTTTCTTGTACTCGCCCGGTCAGTTTTTCGGTACTCGCAAGGATTTTGCCTGATCTCCGTGCTGGCCGGAATTCTACGATTTTTTGGTACTCACACTGATTCTACCCTTTTCCGGTACTCGCCCGGTCAACTTTTCTGTACTCGCGGGGATTCAACCTGATCCGGGTACTAGCCCGGATTCTACCATTTTTTGGGACTCACAATGATTGTACCCTTTTCCGGTACTCGCCCAATTAGATTTCGGTACTCTCACGGATTCTACCTGATCTCGGTATTGGCGTGGATTCTACCATTTTTGGGGACTCACTGATTCTACCCTTTTCCGGTACTAGCCCGGTTAGTTTTTCTGTACCCGCACGGATTCAACCTGATCCCGGTACTGGCCAGGATTCTACCATTTTTCGGTACTCACACCGATTCTACCCTTTTTTGGTAATCGCCCGGTCAGTTTTTCGGTTCTCGTACGGATTCGACCTAATCCCGGTAGTGGCCCGGATTCTACCATTATTCGGTACTCACACTGATTCTACCCATTTCTGGTACTCGCCCAGGCAGTTTTTCTATACTCGCACGGATTCAACCTGATCCCCGTATTGGCCCGAATTCTAACATTTTTGTGTACTCACTATGATTCTACCCTTTTCCGGTACTCGCCCGGTTAGATTTCGGTACTCGCACGGATTCTATCTGATCTTCGTACTAACCTGGATTCTACCATTTTTGGTTACTCACACTGATTCTACCCTATTCTAGTATACGCCCGGTAAGATTTCGGTACTCGCACGGGGTCTACCTGATCTCGGTGCTGGCCCGGATTCTACCATTTTTCGGTACTCACACTGATTCTACCCTTTTTTGGTACTCGCCTGGTCAGTTTTTCGGTTCTCGTACGGATTCGACCTAATCCCGGTAGTGGCCCGGATTCTACCATTTTTCGATACTCACACTGATTCTACCCATTTCTGGTACTCGCCCAGGCAGTTTTTCTATACTCGCACGGATTCAACCTGATCCCCGTACTGGCCCGAATTCTACCATTTTTGTGCACTCACTATGATTCTACCTTTTTCCGGTACTCGCCAGGTCATTTTTTCGGTTCTCGCACGGATTCAACCTAATCCCGGTACTGGCACGAATTCTACCATTTTTGGGTACTCACACTGATTCTACCCTTTTTCGGTACTTGCCCAATCAGATTTCGGTATCGCACGGATTTTACCTGATCTCGATACTGGCCTCAATTCTACCATTTTTCGGTACACACATTGATTCTTCCATTTTCCAATACTCTCCCAGTCAGTTTTTCGGTAGTTGCACTGATTCTACCTGATCTCGGTGTTGGCCAGAATTCTACCACTTTTTGATACTCACACTGATTCTACCCTTTTCCGGTACTCGCCCGGTCAGCTTTTCCGTACTCGAGGGGATTCAACCTGATCCCGGTACTGGCCTGGATTCTACCATTTTTGGGGACTCACAATGATTGTACCCTTTTCTGGTACTCGCCCGGTCAGATTTCGGTACTCGCACGGATTCTACCTGATCTCCGTAATGGCACGAATTCTACCATTTTTGGTTACTCACAGTGATTCTACCCTATTCCGGTACACGCCCGGTAAGATTTCGGTACTCGCACGGGGTCTACCTGTCTCGGTGCTGGCCCGGATTTTACCATTTTTCGATACTCACACTGATTCTACCCTTTTCCGGTACTCGCCCGATCAGTTTTTCTGTACTCGCACGGATTCAACCTGATCCCGGTACTTGCCCGGATTCTACCATTTTTGGGGACTCACACCGATTCTACCATTTTGCGGTACTCGCCTGGTTAGTTTTCGGTACTCGCACGGATTCTTCCTCATCTCGGTACTGGCCCGGATTCTAACACTTTTCGGTACTCACACTGATTCTACCCTTTCTCGGTACTCGCCCGGTCGGTTTTTCGGTACTCGCACGGATTCAACTTGATCCCGGTACTGGTCCGAATTCTACCATTTTTGGGGACTCACACTGATTCTACAATTTTCCGTTACTCGCTTGGTCAGATTTCGGTACTCGCACGGATTCTACCTGATCTTGGTGTTGGCCCGGATTCTACCTTTCTTGGGTACTCACACTGATTCTACACTTTTGCGGTACTCGCCCGATCAGATTTTGGTACTCGCATGGATTCAATCTGATCCCGGTACTGGCCTAGATTCTACCATTTTTGGTTACTCACACTGATTCTACCCTATTCCGGTACACGCCCGGTAAGATTTCGATACTCGCCCGGGCAGTTTTTCTGTACTCGCACGGATTCAACCTGATCCCCGTACTGGCCCGAATTCAACCATTTTTGTGTACTCACACTGATTCTACCCTTTTCCGGTACTCGCCCGGTTAGATTTCGGTACTTGCATGGATTCTACCTGATCTCGGTACTGGCCTGGATTCTACCATTTTTGGGGACTCACTGATTCTACCATTTTCCGGTACTAGCCCGGTTAGTTTTTTTGTACTCGCATGGATTCAACCTGATCCCGGTATTGGCCAAGATTCTACCATTTTTTAGGACTCACATTGATTCTACCCTATTCCGGTACTCGCCCGGTCAGATTTCGGTACTCAAACGGATTCTACCTGATCTCGGTACTGGCCCGGATTCCACCATTTTTCGGTACTCACACTGATTCTACCCTTTTCCGATACTCGCCCGGTTAGTTTTTCTGTACTCGCATGGATTTGACCTAATCCCGGTACTGGCCCAGATTCCACTATTTTTGGGGACTCACACTATTTCTAGCCTTTTTCGGTACTCGCCCGATCAGATTTCGGTACTCGCACGGATTCAACCTGATCTCGGTACTGGCCCGGATTCTACCATTTTTCGATAGTCACGCTGATTCTACCCTTTTTCGGTACACGCACGGATTCAACCTGATCCTGGTATTGGCCAGGATTCTACCATTTTTGGGGACTCACACTGATTCTACCCTTTTCCGGTACTCGCCCGGTCAGATTTCAGTACTCGCGCGGATTCTACCTGATCCTCGTACTGGCCCGGATTCTAGCATTTTTGGGGACTCAGACTGATTCTACCCTTTTCCGGTACTCGCCCGGTCAGATTTCGGTACTCGCACGGATTCTACCTGATCGCGGTACTGGGCCGTATTCTACCATTTTTCGGTACTCACACTGATTTTGTCCTTTTTCGGTACTCGCCCGATTAGATTTTGGTACTCACACGGATTCGACCTGATCTCGGTACTGGCCCTGATTCTACCATTTTTGGGGACACACACTGATTCTACCCTTTTCCGGTACTCGCACGGATTCTACCTGATCTCGGTGCTGGACTGGATTCTACCATTTTTGGGTACTCACACTGATTCTAGCCTTTTCTGGTACTCGCCGGATCAGTTTTTCTATACTCGCACGGATTCAACCTGATCCCGGTGCTGGCCCGAATTCTACCATTTTTGGGGACTCACACTGATTCTAACATTTTTCGGTACTCGCCCTGTCAAATTTCGATACTCGCACGGATTCTTCCTCATCTAGGTACTGGCCCGGATTCTACCACTTTTCGGTACTCACACTGATTCTACCCTATTCCGGTACTCACCCGGTCGGTTTTTCTGTACTCGCACGGATTCAACTTGATCCCGATACTGGTCCGGATTCTACCATTTTTGGGGACTCACACTGATTCTACCATTTTACGTTACTCGCCCGGTCAGATTTCGGTACTCGCACGAATTCTACCTGATCTCGGTATTGGCCCGGATTCTTCCTTTTTTGGGTACTCACACTAATTCTACACTTTTCCGGTACTCGCCCGATCAGATTTCGGTACTCGCACGGATTCAATCTGATCCCGGTACTGGCCCGGATTCTACCATTTTTGGGGTCTCACGCTGATTCTACCCTTTTCCAGTACTCACCCGATCAGATTTCGATACTCGCACGGATTCAACCTGATCTCGGTACTAGCCCAGATTCTACCATTTTTCGATACTCACACTGATTATACCCTTTTCCTGTACTCGCCCGGTCAGTTTTTGGGTACTCGCACAAATTCAATCTAATCTCGGTACTGGCCCAGATTCTACCATTTTTGGTGACTCACACTCATTCTACGCTTTTCCGGTACTCGCCCGGTCAGATTTCGATACTCGCACGGATTCAACCTGTTCCCGTTACTGGTCCGGTAACTACCATTTTTGGGGAGTCACACTGATTCTACTCTTTTCCGGTACTCGCCCGGTTAGTTTTTCGGTACTTGCACAGATTCTACCTTATCACGGTACTCGCACGGATTCTACTATTTTTGGGTACTGACATTGATTCTACCATTTTCCGGCACTCGCCATGTCAGTTTTTCTGTACTCGCACGGATTCAACCTGATCCCGGTACTGGCCCGGATTCTACCATTTTTGGGGACTCACATTGATTCTACCCTTTTCCGGTACTCGCACGGACTCCACCTGATCTCGGTGGCTGCCCAGATTCTACCATTTTTCGGTACTCACACTGATTCTACTTTTTTCCGGTACTCGCCCGATCAGTTTTTCTGTACTTGCACGGATTTAACTTGATCTCGGTCCTGACCCGGATTCTACCATTTTTTGGTACTCACACTGATTCTACCCTTTTCCGGTACTCGCCGTTCAATTTTTCGGTTCTCGTACGGATTCAACCTAATCCCGGTACTTACCCGAATTCTACTATTTTTTGGGACTCACACTGATTCTACCCTTTTCCGGTACTCGCCCGGTCAGATTTTCGTACTCGCACGGATTCAACCTGATCTCGGTACTGGCCCGGATTCTACCATTTTTCGGTATTCACACTGATTCTACCCTTTTCCGGTACTCGCACGGATTCAACTGATCCCGGTAATGGCCTGGATTCTACCATTTTTGGGGACTCACACTGATTCTACCCTTTTTCGGTACTCGCCCGGTCAGATTTCGATACTCGCACGAATTCTACCCTTTTTTGGTACTTGCCCGGTCAGTTTTTTGGTACTCGCACGGAATCTACCTGATCTCGGTACTGGCCGTGATTCTACCAATTCTCGGTACTCACACTGATTCTACCCTTTTCTAATACTCGTTTGGTCATATTTCGGTACTCGCACGGATTCCACCTGATCCCGGTACTGGCCCGGATTCTACCATTTTTGGGGACTCACATTGATTCTACCCTTTTCCGGTACTCGCCCGATCAGATTTCGGTACTCGCACGGATTCTTCTTGATCTCGGTGCTGGTCCGAATTCTACCATTTTTCGGTACTGACATTGATTCTATCCTTTTTCAGTACAGGCCCGATCAGTTTTTTGTACTCGCACGGATTCAAGATGATCCCGCTACTGGCCTGGATTCTACCATTTTTTGGTACTCACACTGATTCTACCCTTTTCCGGTACTCGCCCAGTCAGATTTCGGTACTCGCACGGATTCCACCTGATCTTGGTGCTGGCCCGGATTCTACCATTTTTCGATACTAACACTGATTCTACCTTATTCCGGTAATCGCCCGGTCAGTTTTTCTGTACTCGCACGGATTCAACCTAATCCCGATATTGGCCCGAATTCTACCATTTTTGGGTACTCACACTGATTCTACCCTTTTCCAGTACTCGCCCGGTCAATTCTTCGGTACTCGCACAGATTCTACCTGATCCCGGTACTAGCCCGAATTCTACCTTTTTTCGGTATTCACGCTGATTCTATAATTTTCCGGTAGTCGTCGGGTCAGTTTTTCAGTACTCGCATGGATGCTACTTGATCACGATACTAGCCCGGATTCTACCATTTTTTGGTACTCACACTGATTTTAACCTTTTTCTGTACTCGCCCTATCAATTTTTCGGTACTCGTAGGGATTCTCCCTGATCCCGGTACTGGCCCGGATTCTACCATTTTTTGGTACTCACACGGATTCTACCCTTTTCCGGTAGTCGCCCGATGAGTTTTTCGGTACTCTCACGGATTCTACCTGATCCCTGTATTGGTTCGGATTGTACCATTTTTTGGTACTCAAACTGATTCTACCATTTTCTGTTACACGCCCGGTCAGTTTTTGGGAACTCATAAGGATTCTTCCTGATCCTGGTACTGGCCCCGATTCTACCATTTTTCGGTACTCACACTGATTCTACCCTTTTCCGATACTTGCCTGGTCAGTTTTTTGGTACTCGGACGAATTCTACCTGATCTCGGTACTCGTCCGATTCAACCATTTTTCGATACTCAAACTGATTCTACGCTTTTCCGGTACTCATCCGGTCAGATTTCGGTACTCGCACGGATTCTACCTGATCCCGGTACTAGCCCGGATTCTACCTTCTTTCGGTGCTCACACTGATTCTACCCTTTTTTGGTACTCGCCCGGTCGGTTTTTCGATACTCGCACGGATTCTACCTGATCTCGGTACTAGCCCGGATTGTACCATTTTTCGATAGTCACACTGATTCTACCCTTTTCCGTTACACGCTCGGTCAGTTTTTGGGTACTCGTAAGGATTCTACCTGATCCCGGTACTGGCCCGGATTCTACCATTTTTCGGTACTCACAGTGATTCTACCATTTTCCAGTACTTGCCCGATCAGTTTTTTTGATACTCAGACGGATTCTACCTGATCCCGGTACTTGTTCGATTCAACCATTTTTCGATACTCACACTGATTCTACGCTTTTTCGGTACTCATCTGGTCAGATTTCGGTGCTCGCATGGATTCTACCTGATCCCGTTACTGGCCCGGATTCTGCCTTTTTTCAGTACTCACACTGATTCTACCCTTACTACAAGAATATTGACTTTTAGTGATAAAACATTTTGTCACTAAAAGTCTAAACTTCGTCTACAAAAATATTTCCCAAAGAAAAATGTTTCGTGTCACATTCGTCGCCCTAGACCCGTCGCTAAAAGTATCCTGAAAAAAATCTTATTTCGTCGCCCAATATTTTCCCTGATGAAATAAAAATTTTGTTACTAAATATTTTCCCCAACGAAAATTTTCATTAACAAAAGTAAGAATTTTTGCCACTAAAAAATATAAATTTTTGTCCTCAAAGTCGTCAATACTTAGTGTTGACGAATTTATTTTGCTGCCAAATCTTTTTGGTAACAATTTAATTTCGTCTCCCTAGGCTTTGCAATCCCAACGAAAGTTCCATTTTGTCACTAAAAGTTTTTCTTGATGAAATAGATATTTCACTGCTAAAGGATTTTTTCAACTAAAATATTTATCATTAATACTGACAAATTCATTTCATTGCTAAATCCTTTTATTTACAAAATGATTTCGTCCCTAAAACATATGCCAGTGAATTATAAATTAGTTGTGGATGATACAACAATCTTCAGCAACAAAAATATTTCATTAGGAAATATCTTTAGTAATAATTTTTTTTTTGTCAGGAAATGTATTTACATTTTTTATTTTTCATATTACAAATGTATGGTATTTGGTATTTAAAACATTAATTATAATAGAAAAGTTAATTCTGAAACCTGCTTACAAAAATCAAAATATATATCACATAACTTCATTGGTAATTAATATATGTAGCCATAACATGTGATCATAGTAGTATAATATCTATGCTAATATAACTACATAACAAAATAAAGTATTAGTTTAACAAAGTGTCTATCACAAAACAACTATATTAGCATAGGCAAAAAAAAAAAAAAAGAAATGAACGTCCATCATATGCACATCATAAAAAAAGGGATCATGAGGACCCTTGGCTTGATCGTAGATAACGCAATATTTCTTCAAATTGTTGATGATGTTGTTGGTTTTGTTTTTGTACCAAGGCCTCCAATTGGTTAATTCGATCTTGTTGAGTCTCAAGTTGTTGTTGTTGAGTCTCAACAAGTCTATGCTCCAACTCAATTTCACGCTCAGAAGATGATGGTCTAGATTTAGAAAATGAGATTGGTTTAGGGCCAAAACCAAGGCCCTTGACATATCTTGATTTTTGTCCCAAAACTCTCTCACAAATTTCTGCCTCAGTCATAGCCACAGCTCCTTCTGTAATAGGCTGGCGTTGGAGCTCCAACATCTTCTCCTATATATGCAAAATAAAAAATAAAACAAAAAAAAAAGAACCAAAACATAATTAATAAGTTAGTAAATTAAAATTTCCATTAAATTTGGGCATGATCTCCCATATTTAGTAGATATTTTTTTAAATTATACCTACTATATATAATAAATATAAGCATTGGAATTTCAAATTAGTTAATAATCAAATTGATTTTTAGCACAACAAAACATCCAAGTGCCTTAATTTGTTATTATATGGCAAATAATAGTAGATTTCAAACAAGAATATAGTATTTTTATACAAACATTGTAACATCCCATAAGCATACATAATCCTAAACTTAATTTTAAGCTAAGAAATGCCTAAAAAAGTGTTTATAAACACATTATCACATAAACAAGAATAATATATACATACTAAAATGGTGAAAATTCAAAAGTAGTTAGAATCTTAACTTAATTTTAAGTAAAGAAAATTATAACAAGAAGTTAGTAAGTTAAAAATCCTATTTAAATTTCAGCATAGTCCCTTAATATTATATTTCAAATAAGAATATGGTATTTTTATACAAACATTGTAACACCCCACAAACACACATAATCCTAAACTTAATTTTAAGCAAAGAAATGCCTAAAAAATTATCTAAACTTGTTATCACATAAACAAGATTCCTATATACATACTAAAATGGTAAAAATTGAAAATTAGTTAGAATCTCAACTTAATTATAAGTAAAGAAAATTATAACAAGTAGTTATAAAGTTAAAAATCCTATTTAAATTTTGGCATAGTCCCTTAATATTAGATTTCAAATAAGAATATGGTATTTTTATACAAACATTGTAACACTCTACAAGCACACATAATCCTAAACTTAATTTTAAGCAAAGAAATGCCTAAAAAAGTATCTAAACTTGTTATCACATAAACAAGATTCTTATATACATACTAAAATGATAAAAATTGAAAAGTAGTTAGAATCTCAACTTAATTATAAGTAAAGAAAATTATAACAAGAAGTTGACAAGTTAAAAATCCTAATTAAATTTTGGAATAGTCCCTTAATATTAGATTTCAAATAAGGATATGATATTTTTATACAAATATTGTAACACCCCACAAGCACATATAATCCTAAACTTCATTTTAAGCAAAGAAATGGCATAAAAAAGTATCTAAACTTGTTATCACGTAAACAAGATTCTTATATACATAATAAAATGGTAAAAATTGAAAAGTACTTAGAATCTCAACTTAATTTTAAGCAAAGAAAATTATAACAAGAAGTTAACAAGTTAAAAATCCTATTTAAATTTTGGCATATTCTCTTATATTTCTTAGTTTTTTTTTCCAAAATTTGACCTATTATATATTCAAGTTAATAATATACTAATCCTTCTTTAATTCTTTAGTATTTCCACAAATTTTTACCAACCACATAATAAAATATTTAACAATAAAGATTTATGATTAGTTAATGCCCAAACAAAAGTTTACTTCAAGGATTCTACCTAAGAAGAACCTAATTAGCTTGTAATCACACATTAAATAATATAAAAATTGAAATAAGAATTTTGAGTAAGAAAAGTTATAATAATAAGTTGGTAAGATAAAATTTCAATAGAAATTTTGGCATAGTCTTCCCTAATTTTTAGACTTTGCCAAATTTTATCTACTATTAATCAATTTAACAACATTGAACACCCAAGCAATCAATAACCAAATCAAAATTTAAAGATTTATGAAAACTACCAAGGAAGTGCCTTATTTATCATCACATAGTAAATAAACTATCATGATGACACTTCCACAAAGATTCATAATCCCAAACATGATTTAAACATAGAAAGCTATCAAAATAATCTTACATAATAATCTCTGGCCTCTTGATTTATCCATCCATCTTGACTTTTCCAATGAACTAGTTTGAATAGTTCAATTTGGCCAACCATCTCTCCATTCTCTGTTGACTGTCAAGTATTATGCATTAATATTAAGAATTATAAGTTATATGAATAACTAAAGAACCTTAGTTTTATATTTTACCACTTGTAGACCATGTTGGATAAATGAACGAGAGCCTCCTCGATGATGAAAAGGCATCTTTGATCTATTTACTGAATTGATTGCTGAACGATGCTGTAATAATAGTTATTATTGAAAATAATATAAATATAGTTAGTAGAATATTCAATAAGAAATAGGTTTGAATGATTATTCATTGAAAACTTTACCTTAAATTCTTCACTTGAAAATCTATCACAAAGATAGTCCCAATCTTCCTGATTTGACATAGATTCATGAGGATTTCACTTAGCCTCCACCACAGTTGGGAACTTCTTGTGCAAATCGCATCTCCAATTTCTAAACCGGTCAGATAATTGTTTTTCTAAACTTTTCTTCACATGCTCTTGTGTCAAATCTAGGGAAAACTTTTCCTTCCTAGTCAAACAAGGGAAGAACTAATATGAGATAAAGTAAGTTTAGAGATAACCAACAATTAGTTATAATTACAAGCTAAAAAATATATATATCTATATATATATATATATATATATTTCAAGCAACTTTACCTTGATTCGATCAAGCATTGTATTGATCTCAGCTCGAGGCATTTGCTTCCATTTTTCCACTCTAACAGGTGCATGTTGTCTCACTGTTAACCCAATCTCATTTGACAATTTCTCACAATATTTTCATGTTTGCTTCCCATCTGATGGCTTGATTGTGATCGGAAGAGGTTTGCCCCCATTAGCTTCAATAAGTTTGTCAAGAATGACACCTCTAGTTTTGCCTCTTACATTTCTTTTATTAGGTGCTACCATGAAATTATTGATTAAACTTTAACAATAAATAAGAGTTAATAAAAAGACTAAAAATAAATTACATCTCATTACAATTTAAAATTAAAAAAAATAATAAAATATCTTACAAAATTATAATAAGTAAAATATATAAATGTAAGAAGTTTCTTACAACTACTAGTGCCCTCATTGGATGTGTGCATTGGAACATCAACATAAAAAGGAGTCATGGGTGTTGTTGTGGGTGGTTGAGTTAACTCAGAAGGTGACCGCTTTCGTCCAGGAGCCATCTATAATAAAATAACAATAAAGACAAATAAATAATAAATACAAAAGGAATATCACAACACATAACATAAATTTAAAGAACTAGATCTAGATTACATTATGTTATTTAACATATAATAAAGTAAATAAAATGTAGCTTACCAGTCTCTTTAATCACTTTCACTTTCACTATCACTTGAAAGCCACATTTCATTCTCATTAGCATAATCATCTAGTGTTTCTTCTTCTTCCTCAATGTCATCACATATGAAGTTATCATCATTGTCATTCATGTTCTCTAAAATCAAAACATTATCATTAACAACTTCTGGATCAATGTTTAAGCGGTCAGATCGTTGAAATTCAAATCCATCATCTTGCTCTACAAACCAGTTAAGCTCATGAGATTCATTATCTTGGTAAGCTTCTTCATCACTTCCCCCGTACACTTCTTCATCGATTTCTATATTAGTATCCCTTTCTGGTACATCCCACATGTGTCTATGATTCACTTTTTGTACTACTTTCCAATTATGACCATTTTTGTAGTCATCTAGGTAGAAAACTTGTTGTGCTTGTGTAGCAAGTATAAAAGGATCATTGTCATACCAGGTGGAAGTAACTTGGATTGTGGTAAAATTATAGTCATGTTTTATTCTCTTCTTCTTTTGGTTTGTGTCGAACCATGTGCACTTGAAAAGAATAACCTTATACCCCAAGACATAGTTCAAAACAATCACATTTGATAAAACACCATAGAAATCAATCTTCTCACCATCATGCTCCCCAGAAACACATATCCCACTATTTTGGGTGATACGCCGATCATCACAATCTTTTGTATGAAGCGAACTCCATTAACAATACAACCCATGTATGTGTGGACTCAATTATCTGGTCCACATGCTAATGAGTATAGTTCATCAATTGCTTCTGGTGATTGTTTAACACGCAAAGCTTTCATCTACAATATAGATATACATAATTATTTATAGTTTAATATCAAATCTTATTAAAATTATATTAGTTCATTACAACTATATTGTAGCAAGCAAATTACACAAATAAAACTTACACGATCTGCAAGCCACTTAGGAAACTCTTGTTCTTGTCGTTTCTCTAAGTTATGTGAACTTGTCCTCTCCAATTCTTTTGTATGTTCACTACATCATTAAATAGATATTAAGTAACAAGGTACTAAAGAAATATCTTTAATGTTGATTCTAAAACTTACTCTAAGTATGGTCTCAACTTTGGGCAATTATTCATGATATACCAATGTGCCTTAGTTAACTCTTCCTTCGAAAATTGGAGATGTTGTCGACTGCCTAATGGTCGAGCCTGCTGTGAAAATATGGAAAGACATCCTTGTACTCGATGTTCAAATCAATCTTCATTCCTTTCACTTCGATTAAAACGTGTTTCAATTCCAGTAAGATACATTGAACAAAACATTAAAGCTTCATTCACGATGTATGCCTCTGCAATTGAACCTTCTGGTCGAGCTTTATTTCTCACATATCTTTTCAATGTTCCTAAGTTCCTAAATAGAAATAGTGTAAATAAATAAACCTTAACACATGTATTGTGTAACATAGTTAGATGAGAATATTAATAAACAAAAAAAGGTAAAAATGTACCTCTTAAATGGATACATCCATTGATAGCTAACTGGTTCAGCAAGTTTGGCCTCACGTGGTAAATGTACCATCAAGTGAACCATGACATCAAAGAAAGCCGGTGGGAATATCCTCTCAAGCTTACACAATATTAAGACAATCCCTTCTTCTAATTTTTCCAAATCATTCACGTACAAGGTCTTTGCACATAACTTTTGGAAAAAACTACACAACTCAACCAGTGTTGTACACAAATCTTTATTAAAATATGGACGAATAGCGATAAGGAGTAATTTTTGCAGCAAAACATGACAATCATGACTCTTTAACCCTGAGATCTTCCCATCATTGATGCTAACATTTTTAGATAAATTTGCAGCATAACCATCTGGAAATTTAACAAACTTTAGAAACTTACAGAACTCTTTCCTTTCCTCTACAATCAATGTGTAGCATGCATGGGGTTTTACCAATTTGTTCCCTTGTATTTGCAAATGCAATTCTTTCCTTATATTCATATCAGCCAAATCTAAGCGAGCATTGTTTGTATATTTTATTTTTCCTACAATATTTAACAAAGTTCCCACAACACTATCACATACATTCTTTTCAACATGCATAACATCAATATTATGTCTCAACTTCAACTTTGACCAGTACTCCAACTCAAAGAAAATACTCTTTTTTGTCCAATTTAATTCTTCAGGCACCCGCTTTCGCTTTCTATCAACGTTGTTTGGATGCTTACTAGGCTTTCGATGTTTAAGACAACACAATTGTTGCAATATTTCATCACTAGAGAACATTCTTGGGGGTGGTCGAAACTCCGGCTTACCATCGTGTTGTCTACTCCTTCGCCATCCATGATCAAGAGGTAAAAAACGTCGATGGCCCATGTAACATATTTTACTTCTAATACCTAGTGACGATGTGTCTTCATTACAAACTGGACATGCTTTATATCCTTTTGTGCTCCACCCAGCCAAGTTCCCATATGCAGGAAAGTCATTTATTGTCTATAAAACACATGCATGCATGCGAAAGTTTTCTCCTGTTGACACGTCAAATGTTTGAACACCTTCATGCCATAACTCTGTTAATTCTTCTATCAAAGGACGTAGGTATACATCAATATCTCTCCCTGGGGCTTGTGGGCCTAGAATTAGTAATGATAACATGAAAAACATCTCTTTCATACATCTCCATGGTGCCATATTGTATGGCACAAGAACAATTGGCCACATGCTATAACTATTACTCATGCTCCCAAATGGATTGAAACCATCTGTTGCAAGCCCTAATCGAACATTTCGAGGTTCTTGAGAAAACCAAGGGAATTGGGTGTCCATATCCTTCCAAGCTTCAGAATCTGCTGGATGCTTTAGGACTCCCTCCTCATTGATTCGTTTTTCTTTATGCCACCTCATATCTGATGTTGTATGCCTTGACATGAATAACCTTTGTAGCCTTGATTTTAGTGGAAAATGACGCAATACTTTTTGAGGAATTTTTTTACCTTTTCCATTACAGAACTTATATCATGGCTCATCACACACTGGACATTTATCAAGAGTCTCATTCTCCTTCCAAAACAATGCACAATCATACTTGCATGCATGGATTGAATCATATCCTAAGCCCAAATCTCTTAACATCTTCTTAGCATCATAGTATGTCTTTGGAATGTTTGATCTTTCTGGAAAAGCATCAACTAAAACTTGGAGTAACATGTCAAAAGACTTGTCACTCCAACGATTGAGGACTTTAATATGCATTAACTTCACAAGGAATGTCAAAGCAGAAAACTTTTTACAACTCGGATACAATTCTTTATTAGCTTCACCAAGTAAGTAATCAAATTTTCCATGAGTAGTGGATTCCTCTAAGTTAATATCATTGTCTATGTGTCCACATGCATCATTTAATGCATCCACAACTTCATTAAGGATATCAGCATTAGTAGCGTCAACAATTTCTGTATCAACACCAATATCATTTTGCTCATTAGGTTGAGATTCATGTTCTTCCCCATGAAAAATCCATTTTTGATAACTTCTAGAAA
This sequence comes from Vitis cinerea var. helleri x Vitis riparia, assembly GCA_946000715.1. Classification (NCBI taxonomy): domain Eukaryota; kingdom Viridiplantae; phylum Streptophyta; class Magnoliopsida; order Vitales; family Vitaceae; genus Vitis; species Vitis cinerea var. helleri x Vitis riparia. Next base: position 13,176,993 of record OX254015.1, read on the forward strand.
ACCCAAACCTAATCAAATGACGTTCAATTGTCAACAAATCATTGAATCGTGCATTTTGACAATCTCGACATGGACAACGTGTCTTGTTATCCCATCGCAAGTGTTCTTTTGCAACTTGAATGAATGACTTGACCCCTTCAACATAATCTCTAGATAACCTATTTGGCAACCACATCCAATCCCTATCCATTCTTATTATCCTGTAAATTAAAAATGAATCTCATATTCAATAAAGATAAAATATTGATTTCTATTTCTCAATCTTACATTGTTTTTCTCATATTATTTCATATGCCCAATATTGAATTCCATGAATGTCATTTTCCCCAATATTGCACTAAAATTCAATTACCCAACTCATTGGCTTGTTTTGAATAAGATGGAAACTTGGGCTTAACCAACATAAAACTTTAACTCACCTTACATATTTTGTTATATACATGTAAATGTTAAAATCTAATGCATGAGTTGTACTTCTTACATAAATTAGGTGGTGGTTCCTATCCCATTTAGGATTGCATAATATCTAAGAGTCAATCACCAAGTTGCTTAGATCCATTTTGAGAAAAAATCGGCAGCATTTCCCCATAGTTCTCCAAGTACACGACTTGGCCAAGGCACAAACAAATTATTAGTTAGCTTAATTAAGCAACTAACAATATGTCACCTTGTCCAAATATGCACCTAGAGAACAATAGGAATAACTGTCATAATCTTTCAATATGGACAAAGCACCAATCAGTGATTGAATAAATATTATGCATTCCTAAGCTGTCCAAACGGACAATTCAAGCATTATTTGAAGACAAATCACTAATCATATGCTAGACATATAAGTTGTCAACTTGAATTTGGCTCAAAGAGAGTCATTTTCATAATTTTACAACTTATTTGTCTTTAAGTATATGATAAGATACACTTGTCCTACACTAATACTTGAACGAGATATCTAAGGTTTCATGCATGTAGTTTCATTATTAATAAAAAGATGTTTGTTGTTTTTCCTAAACTTATTTTATTAAGTTTAGTTCTTCTAACTTATATTGTCTTAATATGAAAAAAAAAATTATAATTACAAGATAAAAATAATGGTATAATTAACATTCCAAGATATAATACATAATAAATAAAATAATTAAAAATGATTTTTTTTTAATTACAAATTATAAAGGGAATTATGTAATGTACCATTTTAACATAAGTTGTTGAAACTCTAAATAATTAATTTTGTGATAATAAAAATGTAAATGAAAAGCACTACATTTTTACCTAATCCTTGAAGCAAATCTAGGCAACAATGTGGTAAAGCACAAAAAAATAAAATTATATAAACATGTCATTTATAAATTTAATTGATGGAACATATAGATGATATATAATATTAATCCATTATATAATATCTAATATATTGAAATGGATAGGTCAAAGGTAACGAATCAGATTTTATTTATTAGCTTAAAATTCTATTTTCTTATCAAAATGTATTTTCCTTAATTAAATTAACTTTAAAAAAATAACAATTTTATTTTAAATATTATTCTTGTGATTGAAATTACTTAATCCATGCAAAAATTACTCCTCCCTAATAACTACTTTATTATTTTGTATTATTTTACTAATAAAGTGAAATTAAATAAATTAATTAAAATGATGACTTTTATTTATTAATATAATGTTTGGATTAACTCACAAAAATTATTTCATTTTTTTAATATTCTTGTTTTCATTGAAATTACTTAATCCATGCAAAAATTACCCTTCCCTAATAACTACTTTATTATTTATTATTATTTTACTAATAATGTGAAACTAAATAAATTAATTCAAATGATGACTATTTATTTATTAATATAATATTTGGATTAACTCACAAAATTATTTCATTTTTTTAAACTACCATAAACTAGCATTATTTTAACTAATTTTCTATAACCTAATTTATATTCTCTCACATCTAGATTTTTCCATATAATTTGCTTGTTTCCACTAGTCAAAAATTTTATTCTACTCTAAAAACCTGAATTTTAACTAAAATTATTTTTACATTAGTTTACATTTTCAATTTCAAATTATTTTTAGCTCAACTCAAACCAAATTATTAGAAAATTTTGTTAAGAAATTAAGTCCATTGGAGAGAAAGAAAAATAAATACTTATTAAATTTAAACACAAATTATTTCAACATTTTAAGTGAAATAAAGAGAATAATCAAGTATTAACAAACATGTAAACAAATAAAAAAACCAATAAAAATTATAAGGGAACATACCGGTGGTAGATTTCTGTAATATAACAGACCTATGAAAATGGTAGATAAGAAGCTTTGCCGGCTCAGTAAACTTTGGTGGAGAATGGTGGATATGGCTTGCAAGTGGGAAACGATTTTTTAAGAAGGTAGATGAGATGGTGAAAATGGTGGAAGGTTCAGGAGGTTATGGTAGATGTTAGAGATGTGGTGGGAAGTGATGCTCTTTTTCATTTTCAAAGTTGCAGGCAAATGATGGAGAGTTGGTGAGAAAGTCTTCTCCCTTTTCAAAGTCCCAATGCTACGTGGGTGCTTGGGAGATTTGTTTTTTTCTTTTTTATTTCACTTTCTTTTCATTTCATTTCCCAACCAATACTCCACACCATCCATTGTGTCGTCTCTACAACCAAATCTCAATAGCATGCTGCTACAACTCGGCGCATTTAATGCATTTCATGATGTTTTATGTTTTATATTATTTAAAATTTAGAATTTAAAATTTTTAAAAATAAAAATATAAATTAAAAATTAGATTAAAAATAAAATTGAAACTTTATTATTTGCCTATTATTGGGACTATTTATTATTTAAAATTTAGAAAATAAAAAAACAAAAAAAATAGAATTTATAAATTACAAATTTGACTAAAAATAAAATGTAAGATTTATGAGTTTTGTATTATTTAAAATTTAGAAATTTAAAATTTAAAATTTTTAAATCAGAATTTATATATTAGAAATTAGAGTAAAATAAAAATTGAAATTTAAAGTAAGGAATAAAAATCATAGATTAAATATTTTATTAAAAAACATATAAAAGTGTAAAACAATCCTTAACAAATTAGTAGCTATAATAATTGCTACTTTTGTGGCATAATTTATTATCTTATTTTAGTAGTTAAGCTAAAGATCATTAATACATCATAAAATTATTTAAAAATTAAACTAATCAATTGTTAATTAAGAAGTGGTTAGATACCTTACAATTTTTTTTATGTATATAATATATTACTAATATATAATTGTGGACCCCGCATTTCGGCTCATGCATTTCCCACTCGATGGTGAACTCGATTTTAAAATTTGAAAAATGATTTGATTTATAAAATAAAAAATGACTTGGAGTCGCCACTTATTTTTGTTTTATTTTTAAAGGGTAAACAAAATAAGAAAGAAAAACCCTAAGTGTGACTCCTTGTTTTGGAAAAGGTGGTCTGTGAAAAACCAGGTCGGGTTCGGGGGTCAGGTTACTTATCAGGAAGGTACGGTAAAAACCGTGGCACCCCTCTAAGTCCCTAAAGTCGGGTCTCTACTAATAAAATGAAGCAATCATGGCAATTGATGAGGAAATCAATGAATACTCAGAGTGATCATGCACATGCGAGAATCAAAACATGTATAAAGAATGAACAAAATATGAGTGGATACGTACCTGGTCCTCCAATCACGAATGCGCTACCATGAAACAGGATTAGTGAATCACGAATAGATGAAATTATGCGCATGTCAAGGAACAGAATAAATCAAACAAGCATGGTAAATAAATAAATAAATAAATCAATCAATCAATCAGTCATAAAATCACATGTGTGGGGCCCCCACCAAAGCCCGATTTATCTTGCATGAATTAATCTCATGAATCCCATTATTTCGGAATTATGAAGATTCATCATTCTTGCTTGTGTAAAAATTAAAAGAAATAGAACATTATTTAAAAATCGGAGTGGAATTAAAACTGTTCGAGAGAAAATTGGATTTGAGATTTATTTAGAAATTGGAGTTTGTGAATTAAGTTTAAGAATCGGAATTTAGAAATTAAATTTAAAAGAAATTGAAATGTTGAAAATTATTTGAGAGTTTGGAACTATAAAAATTAAATTATGAAAATTGGAATATTGAAAATTATTTGAAAGTGGAATTTTAAAAATAAATGAATAAATAAAATAATAATAATAACGAAGAAAATAATAATGATTAGATAAATAATTGCGAAAATTATAATTTTGGAATTTGAAAATTGAATTTAGAGATTAGAAATTTGAAGAATTATTTAGAAATGAAATTTTAAATAAATGAATAAAGTAATAATAAGACGGACAATTAAATAAATAAATGTGAAAATTGGAGTTTTGGAAATTGGAAATTAAATTCAAAAGTTGGAAATTTTTGGAAAATTAAAGTTGAAAATTTGAATTTTGGACAATTAAATTTAAAGTTAGAGTTTTAGAAAATTATTTTGAGTATTGAATTTTGAAGAATTAAATTTAAAATATTGGAGTTTTGAAAAAATTATCTTAAGACTAAAAATTTGAAAATGAAAATTTTGGCATCAAAGTTGAAGAAAACTAAGAAAATAATAACTAAAAAAAAAGAAAAATGGAAATGGCTTAGCATGGGCAAACGTGTACACAGCATGCCTTTTAAGGAATAAACAAATAGAGAATACACAAATAGAAAGAAGGGCACCACAAACCACTAACCCACAACATGCCTTTAAGGAATAAACAAATAATAAATAAAAAAAAAAGGCACCACAAACCACTAACCCATTTCCATGTGCGGCTAGTGCACCAAAGAACACCACAAATCCCATATTTTAACAATGCCATACAAACCCATTTTCTTTGTGCATGTGTCGGCCATACCCACACCACACGCCCACTTTCCATTTTTGCAAATGCAAAGGCCGCTACCTTGGTTCCCTTTTCGGCAACAGTTTTTGGAACAAGCATTTCTTATCACCATGCGACCTCACTTTGGCATCATCTGGTACATGCGGACTCCATGTATGTAAGTAGAAAATGGGTGTGGTCTTTGGAGAGAGAAAAGGTGGCGAGGGGCATAGTGGACGGCTGACAGGGGTATGCATGGGGATGGGTATGTAAGTGGACGTGGCTCATGCAAAGGTCATGCACAGGTGAGGAGTGGATTTGAAACATTGCCACGGGTAGTGAGAGAGACATGGGTTTGGTGGTGTTGTTCATGGGTAGGATGGATATGAGAACAATGGAAATGCATGAGAGATAGGTTGATGGGCATGGTGGATGGCAATGGGGAAGCGGGCAGGGGGTTTCACGCGCACAAGGGATGAGAAAAGGTGGTGGCGGGTTCATGGAGCATGGTGTTTGGGATGGGTAAGAGGGAGCAAAGATGGTGAGTGGCAGCCAAGGGGATGTAGTGAGGGATGGGTACGTGAAGGTGGTGAGTTTGCATGGGATAGATTGTGGGGTGATGGATATGTAGAGATGAGGAGTGGTTCAGTGAGTATGAAAATATTGGAGAGAGAAGTGGGTGCAGAGAAAAGATTGAGGAAAGAGGGAAGAGGATGTAGGCATAGAGTTAGTGGTACGAAGAGAGAGAGAAAAGGTGGTAAACATGGCATGGGTTTGATGGGTACCAAGATGGGTATGACAGGTGCCCTGACTGTATCCGATTTCTGGGCCATTGTACCAGGGAATTTGCCTACAGCTTCCAAGCCAAATTGCCATTGAAGTGAGCAAATAGGGAAACCTAAAAATCCCCCCTCAAAACAAACTAAACTGATTTTCGGATTCAGAGGCGGAAATCATTATGGTATTTTCTCCTTTTCGTCATCACCACCAACTAAGCCAAAATTTCACTCAAACATAATGAAACTCAAAAAAATCTCTTCGCTTAATCACTCTCTCATTTTTCAACTCTTTGAAGCTAGCTTTTCCTTTGTCTTCTGGATCTTCAACACCTTTTTCACAATCTTCCTGTCAGCACTTTAATCAGTTCTTGAGAAACTAGATGGCAGGTATCCATCATTTCTAAACTCCTTAGCTGGGAAGCTTTCATCATCTTCACAAGATATTGTTCTCCCCACTAACGATGAAATATGAAAACCAAAAGATTGAAGAGAGACCTAGGTTCAGATGTTGGTACTGAAGTGAAGCCAATGGAACTGGGGATAATATCCATGTACTGAAGCTGTGAGATAATCATTGAGGCAGCAAATTATGTGCAGCATCCCGAATGCCCAGTTGTGTCCTTGGCACTATATCATCAATTGGTGGGACGTATACCACCTCATTTCTTGCAGCCACCATAAAACTTGGGTCAAGTTGCCCAATCACTTTTGGACCCTTCATTTGAGGGATATTTCTTTTTCATCAATCAGGATACATTTATACTTGTATACTTGATCCAAACTCCTTCTCAAGTTGCCTCCATTCACCAATACAAGGAATATTTCAGTCACCTTTAATTATATCCCATCTCCTCCACAAAAGCTTCCCTTCATCGCCATCAGACTGTTATTACACACCACAAAGGTCCCATCAAGCCTACTGATTATCTAGATATCATCAAATGAGCCGCGAACTGAGGATTCTCAACAGCAAGAGCACCCTGAGATTGAATGAACTCAGAGTGCCTCCCGAGGAGCTCTCATATAGCCTCTAGAAAAGGCCACCCTGATTCAGACTTTTCAGGTGGGGATGGGAAACCCGATAGAGTCTACAGCCAAGCACCAGGAGCAGAAGAAAATAGCAAACAGAGCACAAATAATAGGAACTGAATGAAACCCCCACAAACCTCATATCACGTATCAGTCAATGAGCTCAAACGTAGGAGTGGGTCAAATCGATTTTTCAAATGAGTTTTTAAAACATAGATCGAGACATGAATGCTAATACCTCATATGAAATCTCAGAAACAGAGAACACAAAACAAGTTAGAAATCAAAGATGAATCAAGTGAAAGCAAACTCGGATTCCATGCAAACAAACCAAAGATCCCAACAAACACATCCAGACCTCAAAGCAGAACCTAATGATACCCAGAAAACTCAACAAAATGGCATGAATATGGAAGAACCAATAGTTTGTGGAAACAAATACCTGTATCGATTCCTATCAATGTGATTCTTATGAACGTTTCTTCCTCTCTATGACCAGGTATCTCTTCCAAGTTTGTCTTCTTTCCCCCTCTCTGTCTCTCAACTCCGGATCCCCTCTTGAAGCCAAAACCCTCCTTTTTTATCTCCTGTTTCTATCTTCCTTGGCAAGCCTCTACTTGCCCCACTGTTCCTCGCATCAGCAGCATGTTGTCTGCCAACCACCAGCATGGCCGCCCACGTCTTCGCAGCTGATTTTCCGGGTGTGGAGAAAAAGAGGGACCCCCCTCCACTTTATCTCTGGTGCTGCCCGGCTCCTCAATGTTATATTAAAAAAAATTAAGATCTCCCAAATGGGGGTCTACAATAATGCATTTTTTATTTTCTAAAATAATAATATAGTAGTTATGCATATGGTACAATGTATTGTATCATATGATATTTAACTTACAATCATATATTCATTAATGATATATGATATCTTTATAAACATAAACCATATTTGCAATTTACGTCAATAGAATATCTTGAGAAAAATTAGGTTATTATTTGATAATTTCTAATATTAACAATTATTTAAAAACTAAACAATAATTAAAAAAAAATATTTTTATTAGGTTAATCTAGGTAATTAAATATTAGTATAAATTTACTTTCAAAGTGAATAAGCCTAAGTGCAACAATTCGTGTCAACAAGTCATCTTTATCTTTTTTCATTTTCTTTCTCTTATATTTCAAACAAAAATATCAAATGCAATAAAACACTATAAATATAAATGATATACTATTTTATGATATGTTACAATTATTTTGATAACTATATTTGTTTTACATGTTTTATTAAAAAATTGTATACAAATATAAAAACTTCTTTACAAGTTAGTATATTTTGTGATATAATTTATGATTTTATTTTTAATAAGTAATCATTTATGATAAATTAATATTTAACAATTAAAAATAAAAATTTATAATGAGATCAATAAAGTGTTCAGACTTCCCAAGCTTATGAAGCTAACTATACACCACTAGGATAGTAATTTATTTGAGTTATTAAAGTGCCTACATTATATATAATTATGTTTACACCTAAATTTTATATACATTTTAAATATTAAAATATTAAGATAAAGTTTTAATAAATCTATTAATTTTAAATGTTTAATTTTATTTTCCATTTAATTTATTATTGAAAGCACAAAAATCATGAATGAAATAAAAAATATAATAATTATTCACATATTATAAAGTAAATAAATTATCATTTTAACATTAAATATGCTTTCAAATACTGTTGATTATTATAAAATGTTACAATTTATATCATTCATATATTAATTTCTTCATATACCCATTATAATATGTGTGTATATATATATATATATATATATATATATATATATATATATATATGACACATTTTTTATTTTGTTGTTAATATTATAGTAGTTAGGCATATAATGCCATATATCATATCATATAATATTTAATTGCAATCATATATGTATTGATAATATATGATATTTTTTATACACACAAGTATTATTTGAAATTCTATGCAAATATAATGTCTTTATAGACATTAGGTAATTTATTTGATAATTTCAATTATGAAAAACTATTTAAAAACCAAGTAATAATTATAAAAATCTATTAATTTAAACTAGGTAGTTAAATATTAGTATAAATTTACTTCAGAGGACATGATTTTGAATGAGAACAAATTAGAGGATCATTACTTATTCATAGCTAATTTAAGTTCAATACTACTATATTAAACTTGCAAAAATAACTTTTAAATTGTATAATAAAAAAGATTTAAAATTATTTATGTTTGGTTAACATCATATAATAATATTGAAATTTAAATAAATTTATATTATATCTTGGATTATTTGTTATTATCTATATATAAAAAAAATATAACATATATATTACACTATAAAAATTAATTGCTTAAATAATTTACCTTTTTATTATTTCATAACAATACTATTATTACATAAAAAAACATTTAAATTTCTATAAATCTATATTCTAGTATTTAATTTTATGAATCTTTAATTAGTATTATTATTATATATATAAATAAAATATTATAATTTAAACATCAAGTCTCAAAAAATATGTATTAGATTATTTTATAGCATAAACCTTTTATCTATTTGTCAATATGACTTATTACTATTACAATTTAGCAACATTATTCAGTGACAAAATTACTCATTTTGTCAGAAAATAATATATTTATTGATGAAACCATTTTGTAAGCAAATATGGATAAAATTTTGTAACTTTTAGTAAGGAAATTATTTTCGTCACAAAAAAATTGTATTTAGTAACAAATATTTTCGTTGGCAAATAGTCTTTTTTTCATCACAATAGCGTTTGCGCCAAAAAAAGCCGCCAAATTTTCCCGCCATGTCTTTTGGCAACGAAAAATTCAAATTCGTTACAAAAAGTTTTCAGAAATTTGACATTAGCAACGATATCTAAAATTTCATTGGTAAAAGTTCTTTTTAGCGACAAAATTACAATTCGCCCCTAAATTTTTGTCAGGAAAAATAAGTTTTCTAGTAGTGCCTTTTCCGGTACTCGCCCGGTCAGTTTTTCTGTACTCGCACAAATTCAACCTGATCCCGGTACTAACCGGGATTCTACCATTTTTGGGGACTCACACTCACTCTACCCTTTTCCGGTACTCGCCCGGTCAGATTTCGGTACTCGCACGGAATCTACCCGATCTCGATACTGGCCCGGATTCTACCATTTTTCGGTACTCACACTGATTCTACCCTTTTTCGGTACTCGTCCGATCAGATTTCGGTGCTCGCACAGATTCTACCCTTTTTCGGTACTCGCACAGATTCTACCTGATCCCAGTACTGGCCCGGATTGTACAGTTTTTCGGTATTCACACTGATTCTAACCTTTCCCGTTACACGCCCGGTCAGTTTTTGGGTACTCGTATTCTACCTGATCCTGGTACTGGCCCGGATTCTAATTTATTTCGGCACTCACACTGATTCTACCCTTTTCCGGTACTTGACCGGTCAGTTTTTCGGTACTCCTAGGGATTCTACCTGATCCCGGTACTGGCCCGGATTCTACCATTTTTCGGAACTCACACTGATTCTACCCTTTTCAGGTACTCGCCCGGTGAGTTTTTCGGTACTCGCACAGATTCTACCTGATCCATGTACTGGTTCGGATTGTACCATTTTTCGACACTCACACTGATTCTACCCTTTTTCGGTACTTGCCTGGTCAGTTTTTCGGTACTCGCATGGATTCTACCTGATCACAATACTGACCCGGATTCTACCATTTTTCGGTACTCACACTGATTCTACCTTTTTCCAGTACTCGCCTGGTAAGTTTTTCAATACTCACACTGATTCTACCCTTTTCAGGTACTCGCCCGGTGAGTTTTTCGGTAGTCGCACGGATTCTACCTGAACCCTGTACTGGTTCGGATTGTACCATTTTTCGGTACTCACACGGATTCTACCCTTTTTCGGTACTCGCCCGGTCAGTTTTTCGGTTCTCACATGGATTCTACCTGATCACAATATTGGCCCGGATTCTACCATTTTTCGGTACTCACACTAAATCTACCATTTTCCAATACTCGCCCGGTAAGTTTTTCGGTACTCGCACGAATTTTACCTGATCCCTGTACTGGCCCGGATTGTACTATTTTTCAGAACTCAAATTGATTCTACCCTTTTTAGGTACTCGCCCGGTGAGTTTTTCAGTAGTCGCACGGATTCTACCTGATCCCTATACTGGTTCGGATTGTACCATTTTTCGGTACTCACACTGATTCTACCTTTTTTCGGTACATGCCCTGTTAGTTTTTCGATACATGCACGGATTCTACCTGATCCCGGTACTGGCCCGGACTGTACCATTTTTGGGGACTCACACTCATTCTACCCTTTTCCGGTACTCGTCGGGTCAAATTTCGGTACTCGCACGGAATCTACCTGTTCTCGGTACTCACACTCATTCTACCCTTTTCCGGTACTCGTCCGTTCAGATTTCGGTACTCGCACGGATTCTACACTTTTTCGGCACTCGCCCGGTCAATTTTTTGGTACTCGGACAGATTTTACCTGATCCCAGTACTCGTCCGATTCAACCATTTTTCGGAACTCACACTGATTCTACCCTTTTTCAGTACTCATTCGGTCAGATTTCGGTATTTGCATGGATTCTACCTGATCCCGGTACTGGCCCGGATTCTACCTTCTTTCGGTACTCACACTGATTCTACACTTTTTCGGTAGTCGCCCGGTGAGTTTTTCGGTACAGGCACGAATTCTACCAGATCCCTGTACTAGTTCGGATAGTACCATTTTTTGGTATTCACACTAATTCTACCCTTTTTCGGTACTCGCCCGGTCAGTTTTTCCGTACTTGCATGGATTCTACCTTATCACAATATTGGCCCGGATTCTACCATTTTTTGGTACTCACACTGATTCTACCATTTTTCGGTACTCGCCCGGTCAGTTTTTGGGTACTCGCACGGATTCTACCTAATCCCGGTACTGGCCCGGATTGTACCATTTTCTCGGTACTCACAATGATTTTACCCTTTTCCGTTACTCGCCCGGTTAGTTTTTTTGGGTACTCGTAATGATTCTACCTCATCCTGGTACTAGCCCGGATCCTACCATTTTTCGGTACTCACACAGATTCTACCATTTTTCGGTACTCGCCCGGTCAGTTTTTCGGTAGTCGCATGGATTCTACATGATCACGTTACTGGCCCGGATTCTACCATTTTTCGGAACTCACACTAATTCTACCCTTTTTCGGTATTCATTCGGTCAGATTTCGGTATTTGCATGGATTCTACCTGATCTCAGTACTGGCCCGGATTCTACCTTCTTTCGGTACTCACACTGATTCTACACTTTTTCGGTAGTCGCCCGGTGAGTTTTTCGGTACACGCACGAATTCTACCTGATCCTTGTACTAGTTCGGATAGTACCATTTTTTGGTATTCACACTAATTCTACCCTTTTTCGGTACTCGCCCGGTCAGTTTTTCCGTACTTGCATGGATTCTACCTTATCACAATACTGGCCCGGATTCTACCATTTTTTGGTACTCACACTGATTCTACCATTTTTCGGTACTCGCCCGGTCAGTTTTTGGGTACTCGCACGGATTCTACCTGATCTCGGTACTGGCCCGGATTGTACCATTTTTTCAGTACTCACAATGATTTTACCCTTTTCCGTTACTCGCCCGGTTAGTTTTTTTGGGTACTCGTAACGATTCTACCTCATCCTGGTACTAGCCCGGATCCTACCATTTTTCGGTACTCACACAAATTCTACCATTTTTCGGTACTCGCCCGGTCTGTTTTTCGGTAGTCGCATGGATTCTACATGATCACGTTACTGGCCCGGATTCTACCATTTTTCGGAACTCACACTGATTCTACCCTTTTTCGGTACTCATTCGGTCAGATTTCGGTATTTTCATGGATTCTACCTGATCCCGGTACTGGCCCGGATTCTACCTTCTTTCGGTACTCACACTGATTCTACACTTTTTCGGTAGTCGCCCGATGAGTTTTTCGGTACACGCACGAATTCTACCTGATCCTTGTACTAGTTCGGATAGTACCATTTTTTGGTACTCACACTGATTCTACCATTTTTCGGTACTCGCTCGGTCAATTTTTGGGTACTCGCACGGATTCTACCTGATCCTGGTACTGGCCCGGATTGTACCATTTTTCGGTACTCACAATGATTTTACCCTTTTCCGTTACTCGCCCGGTTAGTTTTTTCGGTACTCGTAACGATTCTACCTCATCCTGGTACTAGCCCGGATCCTACCATTTTTCGGTACTCACACAGATTCTACCCTTTTTCAGTACTCGCCCGGTCAGTTTTTCAGTAGTCGCATGGATTCTACATGATCACGTTACTGGCCCGGATTCTACCATTTTTCGGAACGCACACTGATTCTACCCTTTTCCGTTACTTGCCCGGTGAGTTTTTCGATACTCGTACGGATTCTACCTGATAATTGTGCTGGTTTAGATTGTACCATTTTTCGGTACTCACACTGATTCTACTATTTTTCGGTACTCGCCCGGTCAGTTTTTCGGTACTCGCACGGATTCTACCTGATCTAGGTACTGGCCCGGATTATACCATTTTTCGGTCCTCACACTGATTCTACCATTTTCCGGTACTCGCCTGGTAAGTTTTTCGGTACTCGCATAGATTCTACCTGATCTCGGTACTGGCCCGGATTGTACCATTTTTCGGTACTCACACTAATTCTACCATTTTCCGGTACTTGTCCGGTGAGTTTTTCGGTACTCGCAGGGATTCTACCTGATCCCAGTACTGGTCCGGATTGTACCATTTTTCGGTACTCACAATGATTTTACCCTTTTCCGTTACTCGCCCGGTTAGTTTTTTGGGTACTCGTAACTATTCTACTTGATCCTGGTACTAGCCCGGATTCTACCATTTTTCGGTACTCACACAAATTCTACCCTTTTTCGGTACTCGCCCAGTCAGTTTTTCGGTAGTCGCATGGATTCTACACGATCACGTTACTGGCTCGGATTCTACCATTTTTCGGTAGTCACACTGATTCTACCCATTTTCGGTACTCGCCCAGTTAGTTTTTCGGTACTCGCACGGATTCTACCTGATCTAGGTACTGGCCCAGATTGTACCATTTTTCGGTCCTCACACTAATTCTACCATTTTTCGGTACTCGCGCAGTCAATTTTTCAGTACTCGCACGGATTCTACTTGATCACGGTACTGCCCCGGATTCTACCTTTTTTCTGTACTGACACTGATTCTACCCTTTTCCGGTAGTCGCTCGGTTAGTTTTTCGGTACTCGCATGGATGCTACCTGATCACGATACTGGCCCAGATTCTACCATTTTTCGGTACTCACACTGATTCTACGCTTTTTCGGTACTCATCCGGTCAGATTTCGGTACTCGCACGGATTCTACCTGATCCCGGTACTAGCCCGGATTCTACCTTTTTTCTGTACTCACACTCATTCTACCCTTTTCCGGTACTCGCCCGGTCAGTTTTTCGGTACTCGCAGGGATTCTACATGATCCCAGTACTGGCCCGGATTCTACCATTTTTCGGTACTCACACTGATTCTACCCTTTTTCGATACTCGCCCGATCAGTTTTTCGGTACTCGCACGGATTCGACCTGATCTCGTTAATGGCCCGGATTCTACCATTTGTCAGCACTCACACTGATTCTACCCTTTTCCGTTACTCACTCGGTCAGTTTTTGGGTACTCGTAAGGATTCTACCTGATCCCGGTACTAGCCCGGATTCTACCATTTTTCGGTACTCACACTAATTCTACCCTTCTTCGGTACTCGCCCGGTGAGTTTTTCGGTACTCGCAAGGATTCTACCTGAACCCGGTAGTGGGCCGGATTCTACCATTTTCGGAACTCACATTGATTCTACCCTTTTTCGGTATTCGCCCGGTCAATTTTTTGGTACTCGGACGGATTCGACCTGATCCCGGTACTCGTCCGATTCAACCATTTTTCGGTACTCACATTGATTCTACCCTTTTTCGGTACTCATTCGGTCAGACTTCGGTACTTGCATGGATTTTACCTGATCCCGGTACTGGCCCGGATTCTACCTTTTTTTGGTACTCACATTGATTCTACACTTTTTCGGTAGTCGCCCGGTGAGTTTTTCGGTACTCGCACGAATTCTACCTGATCCCTGTACGGGTTCGGATTGTACCATTTTTCGGTATTCACACTGATTCTACCCTTTTTCGGTACTCGCCCGGTCAGTTTTTCCATACTCGCATGGATTCTACCTGATCACAATACTGGCCCGGATTCTACCATTTTTCGGTACTCACACTGATTCTACCCTTTTCAGGTACTCGCCCGATGAGGTTTTCGGTAGTTGCACGGATTCTACCTGATCCCTGTACTGGTTCAGAGTGTACCATTTTTCGGTACTCACACTGATTCTACCTTTTTTCGGTACTCGCCCGGTCAGTTTTTGGGTACTCGCACGGATTCTACCAGATCCCAGTACTGGCCCGGATTGTACCATTTGTCGGTACTCACACTGATTTTGCCCTTTTCCGTTACTCGTCCGGTCAGTTTTTTGGGTACTCGTAATGATTCTACCTGATCCATGTACTAGCCTAGATTCTACCATTTTTCGATACTCACACAGATTCTATCCTTTTTTGGTACTCGCATGGATTGTACCTGATCACGCTATTGGCACGGATTATACTTGATCCCTGTACTGGTTCCGATTGTACCATTTTTCGGTACTCACACTGATTCTACCCATTTTCGGTACTTGCCCGGTCTGTTTTTGGGTACTCGCACGGATTCTACCTGATCCCGGTACTGGTCCGGATCGTACCATTTTTCGGTACTCACACTGATTCTACCCTTTTCCGTTACTCACCCGGTCAGTTTTTGGGTACTCGTAAGGATTCTACCTGATCCCGGTACTAGCCCGGATTCTACCATTTTTCGGTACTCACACTGATTCTACCCTTTACCGGTACTCGCCTGATGAGTTTTTCGGTACTCGCAAGGATTCTACCTGAACCCGGTACTGGCCCGGATTCTACCATTTTCGGAACCCACACTGATTCTACTCTTTTCTGGTATTCACCCGGTCAATTTTTCGGTACTCGGACGGATTCTACCAGATCCCGATACACGTCCGATTCAACCATTTTTCGGTACTCAAACTGATTCTACCCTTTTTCGGTACTCACTCGGTTAGACTTTGGTACTTGCATGAATTCTACCTGATCCCTGTACTGGTTCGGATTATACCATTTTTCTGTATTCCCACTCATTCTACCCTTTTTCGGTACTCGTCCGGTCAGTTTTTCCATACTCACATGGATTCTACCTGATCATAATACTGGCTCGGAATCTACAATTTTTCGGTACTCACACTGATTCTACACTTTTCCGGTACTCGCCCGATGAGTTTTTCGGTAGTTTCACGGATTCCACCTGATCCCTGTACTGGTTCGGAGTATACCATTTTTCGGTACTCACACTGATTCTACCCTTTTTCGGTACTCGCCCGGTTAGTTTTTGGGTACTTGCACGGATTCTACCTGATCCTGGTACTAGCCCGGATTGTACCATCTTTCGGTACTCACACTGATTTTGCCCTTTTCCGTTACTCGCCCTGTCAGTTTTTTGGGTACTCGTAATGATTCTACCTGATCCTGGTACTAGCCCGGATTCTACCATTTTTCGGTACTCACACAAATTCTACCCTTTTTCGGCACTTGCTCGGTCAGTTTTTCGGTACTCGCTGGATTCTACCTGATCACGCTACTGGCCCGGATTCTACCATTTTTCGGAACTCACACTGATTCTACCCTTTTCCGCTACTCGCCCGGTGAGTGTTTTGGTACTCGCACGGATTCTACCTAATCCCTGTACTGGTTCGGATTGTACCATTTTTCGGTACTCACACTGATTCTACCCTTTTTCGGTACTCGCCCGGTCAGTTTTTCGGTACTCGCACGGATTCCACCTTTTCTCGTTAGTCGCCCGGATTCTACCATTTTTACGTACTCACAAGGATTTCTACCCTTTCTCGATACTCGCCCGATCAGTTTTTCGCTACTCGCACGGATTCTACCTTTTCCCGGTAGTCGCCCGGATTCTACAATTTTTCGGTACTCACACGGATTCTACCCATTTCCGATACTCACTCGGTAAGTTTTTCGGTACTCGCACGGATTCTACCTTTTCCAGGTAGTCACCCAGATTCTGCCATTTTTCGGTACTCACACTGATTCTACCCTTTTTCGGTACTCATCCAGTCAGATTTCGGTACTCGCACGGATTCTACCTGATCCCGATATTAGCCCTGATTCTACCTTTTTTCGGTACTCACACTGATTCTACTATTTTCCGGTAGTCGCCTGGTCAGTTTTTCAGTACTCACACGGATTCTACATGATCTCGGTACTGGCCCGAATTCTACCTTTTTTCGGTACTCACACTGATTCTACCCTGTTTCGATACTCATCCTGTCAAATTTCGGCACTCGTAAGCATTCTACCTAATCCCGGTACTGGCCCGGATTCTACCATTTTTCGGTACTCACACTGATTCTACCCTTTTCCAGTACTTGCCCGGTCAGTTTTTCGGTACTCAGACAGATTCTACCTGATCCCGGTACTCGTCCAAGTCAACCATTTTTCGGTACTCACACTGATTCTACGTTTTTTCGGTACTTATCCGGTCAAATTTCGGTAGTCGCACGGATTCTTCGTGATCCCTGTACTGGCCTGAAATCTACCTTTTTTTTGGTATTCACACTGATTCTACCCTTTTCCGGTAGTCGCCCGGTAAGTTTTTCAATACTCGCATGGATTTCACCTGATCACGCTACTGGCCTGGATTCTACCATTTTTCGGTACTCACACTGATTCTACCCTTCACCGGTACTCGCCTGATGAATTTTTCAGTATTCGCAGGGATTCTACCTGAACCCGGTACTGGCCCGGATTCTACCATTTTTCGGTACTCACACTGATTCTACCATTTTCCGATGCTAACCTGGTCAGTTTTTTGGTACTCGCACGAATTCCAACTTTTCCCGTTACTTGCTCGAATTCTTCCCATTTCCAATACTCGCCCGGTCAGTTGTTCGGTACTCTTCCGAATTCCACCTTTTCCTGTTAGTCGCCCGGATTCTACAACTTTTCAGTACTCACATGGATTCTACTATTTTCCGACACTCGTCCGGTCAGTTTTTTGGTACTCGTACGAATTCGACCTTTTCCCGTTACTCGCCCTGATTCTACCATTTTTACATACTCACACAGATTCTACCCTTTTCTGATACTCACCCGGTCAGTTTTTTGGTACCCGCACGGATTCTACATTTTCTTGGTAGTCGCCTGGATTCTACCATTTTTCGGTACTCACACGGATAGTACCCTTTTCCAATAGTCACCCGGTGAGTTTTTGGGTACTTGCACGGATTCCACATTTTCCAATTACTCGCCTAGATTGTACATTTTTTCGGTACTCACACGGATTCTACCCTTTTTCGATACTTGCCCGCTCAGTTTTTCGGTACTCGCACGAATTCCATCTTTTCCCGTTATTCGCCCGGATTCTACCCTTTTTCGGTACTCACACGGATTCTACTATTTTTCGATCCTCGTCGGGTCAGTTTTTCGGTACTTGCACGAATTCCAACTTTTCTCGTTCCTGCCCAAGATTCTACCATTTTTACGTACTCACACGGATTCTATCCTTTCCCGATACTCTCCCGGTCAATTTTTCGGTACTCGCACGGATTCTACATTTTCCCGGTTGTTGCCAGGATTCTACTATTTTTCGATACTCACACGGATTCTACCGTTTTCTGATACTCGCCCGGTCAATTTTTCGGTACTCTCATGGATTCTACATTTTCCCAGTAGTCGCCCGGATTCTACCACTTTTCGATAGTGACATGGATTCTACCGTTTTCCGTTACTCGTCCGGTCAGTTTTTCGGTACTCGCACGGATTCTACATTTTCCCAGTAGTCGCCCGGATTCTACCCTTTTTCGGTACTCACACGGATTCTACTATTTTCCGATCCTCGTCGGGTCAGTTTTTCGGTACTTGCACGAATTCCAACTTTTCTCGTTCCTGCCCAAGATTCTACCATTTTTCAATACTCACACGGATTCTACCCATTTCTGATACTCACTCAGTTAGTTTTTCGGTACTCACATGGATTCCACCTTTTGACGTTACTCACCCAGATTCTACCGTTTTTCGGTACTCACACGGATTCTACCCTTTTCCGATACTCGCCCGGTCAGTTTTTCGGTACTCGCATGGATTCTACCTGAACTCTGTACTGGCCCGGATTCTACCATTTTTCGGTACTGACACTGATTCTACCCTTTTTCGATGCTCACTCGGCCAGTTTTTCGGTACTCGCACGAATTCTCTCTGATCTCGGTACTAGCCTTGATTCTACCATTTTTTGCTACTCACACTGATTGTACCCTTTCCCAGTACTCGCCCGATGAGTTTTTCAGTACTCGCACGGATTCTACCTGATCCCGGTACTGGCCCGGATTCTACCTTTTTGCCGGTACTCATCGGATTCTACCCTTTTCCGGTGCTCGCCCGATCAGTTTTTCGGTACTCACCCGATCAGTTTTTTGGTACTCGCATGGATTCACATGATCACGATATTGGCCCGGATTCTACCATTTTTCGGTACTCACACTGATTCTACCATTTTCCGATAATCGCCCGATCAGTTTTTCGGTACTCGCAAGGATTTTACCTGATCCTGGTACTCGTCCGATTCAACCATTTTTCGGTACTCACACTAATTCTACCAATTTTCGGTACTCATCCGATCAATTTTCAGTACTCGCACGGATTCTACCTAATCCCGGTACTGGCCCGGATTCTACCATTTTTCAGTACTCACACTGTTTCTACCCTTTTCCAATACTCGCCAGGTCAGTTTTTTGGTACTCGCAGGGATTCTACCTTTTCCCGGTAGTCACCCGGATTCTACCATTTTTCGGTACTCACGCGGATTCTACCCTTTTTCGATACTCTCCTGATCAGTTTTTTGGTACTCGCACGGATTCTACCTTTTCCCGGTAGTCCCCCGGATTCTGCCAATTTTTGGTACTCACACGGATTCGGCCCCTTTCTGATAGTCGCCCGGTCAGTTTCTCGGTACTCGCACGGATTCCACCTTTTCTCGTTACTTGCCCGGATTCTACCATTTTTACATACTGACACAGATTCTACTCTTTCCCGATACTCGCCCGGTTAATTTTTCGCTACTCGCACGAATTCTACCTTTTCCCAATAGTCGCCCGGATTCTACCATTTTCGGTACTCACACGGATTCTACCATTTTCCGATACTCGCCCGATCAGTTTACTGTACTCGCACGGAATCTACAATTTCCCGATAGTCGCTCGGATTCTACCATTTTCTGGTACTCACACGGATTCTACCCTTTTTCAATACTCGCCCGGTCAATTTTTCGGTACTCGCACGAATTCAACATTTTCCAATTACTCGCCCGGATTCTACCAGTTTTACGTACTCACACGGATTCTACCCTTTTCCGATATTCACCCGGTAAGTTTTTCGATACTCGCACGGATTCTACCTTTTCCCGGTAGTCACCTGGATTCTACCATTTTTACGTACTCACAAGGATTTCTACCCCTTCTCGATACTCGCCCGATCAGTTTTTCGCTACTCGCACGGATTCTACCTTTTCCCGGTAGTCGCCCGGATTCTACAATTTTTCCGTACTCACACGGATTCTACCCATTTCCGATACTCACCCGGTAAGTTTTTCGGTACTCGCACGGATTCTACCTTTTCCCGTTACTCGCCCAAATTCTACCATTTTCTAGGTCTCACACGAATTCTACTATTTTCCCATACTCGCCCGGTTAGTTTTTGCGCACTTGCACGAATTTCACCTTTTCCCGTTACTCGCCTAGATTCTACCATTTTTACGTACTCAGACGAATTCTACCATTTTCCGATACTCGCTCGGTCAGTTTTTCGGTACTCGCGCGGATTCCAATTTTTTTCCGGTAGTCGCCCGGATTGTGCCATTTTTCGGTACTCACATGGATTCTACCATTTTTCAATAATCGCCCGGTCAGTTTTTCGGTACTGGCACGAATTCTACCTTTTCCCGATAGTCTCTTGGATTCTACCATTTTTCGGTACTCACACGGATTCTACCGTTTTTCGATACTCGCCCGGTTGGTTTTTCGATTCTCGCACGGATTCGACATTTTCCCGTTACTCGTCCGGATTCTACCATTTTTACGCACTCACACAGATTCTAACCTTATCCGATACTCGCCCGTAAAGTTTTT
The DNA here is from genome assembly GCA_946000715.1 of Vitis cinerea var. helleri x Vitis riparia. Classification (NCBI taxonomy): domain Eukaryota; kingdom Viridiplantae; phylum Streptophyta; class Magnoliopsida; order Vitales; family Vitaceae; genus Vitis; species Vitis cinerea var. helleri x Vitis riparia. The sequence goes on from OX254015.1 coordinate 13,198,028, forward strand.
TGGTACTCGCACGGATTCTACATTTTCCCGGTAGTCGCCCGGATTCTACCATTTTTCAGTACTCACACGGATTCTACCATTTTCCGTTGCTCGCCCGGTTAGTTTTTCGGTACTCTCATGAATTCCACCTCTTCCCGTTACTCGTTCGGATTCTACCATTTTTCGGTACTCACACTGATTCTACTATTTTCCAATACTTGCCCGGTCAATTTTTCGGTACTTGTACGGATTCCACCTTTTCCCGTTACTCGCCCGGATTCTACCATTTTTACGTAGTCACACGGATTCTAACATTTTCCGATACTCGCCCGGTCAGTTTTTCGGTACTTGCACGAATTCTACATTTTCCCGGAAGTCGCCCGGATTCAACCATTATTCCCTACTCACACGGATTCTACCCTTTTTCGATACTCGTCTGGTCAGTTTTTCGGTACTCGCATGGATTCTACATTTTCCTAGTAGTCGCCCGGATTCTACCATTTTTCGGTACTCACACGGTTTCTACCCTTTTCCGATACTCGCCCGGTCAGTTTTTCGTTACTCGAACGAATTCCATCTTTTCCCGTTATTCGCCCGGATTCTACCCTTTTTCGGTACTCACACGGATTCTACTATTTTTCGATCCTCGTCAGGTCAGTTTTTCGGTACTTGCACGAATTCCAACTTTTCTCGTTCCTGCCCAAGATTCTACCATTTTTACGTACTCACACGGATTCTATCCTTTCCCGATACTCTCCCGGTCAATTTTTCGGTACTCGCACGGATTCTACATTTTCCCGGTTGTTGCCAGGATTCTACTATTTTTCGATACTCACACGGATTCTACCGTTTTCTGATACTCGCCCGGTCAATTTTTCGGTACTCTCATGGATTCTACATTTTCCCAGTAGTCGCCCGGACTCTACCACTTTTCGATAGTGACATGGATTCTACCGTTTTCCGTTACTCGTCCGGTCAGTTTTTCGGTACTCGCACGGATTCTACATTTTCCCAGTAGTCGCCCGGATTCTACCCTTTTTCGGTACTCACACGGATTCTACTATTTTCCGATCCTCGTCGGGTCAGTTTTTCGGTACTTGCACGAATTCCAACTTTTCTCGTTCCTGCCCAAGATTCTACCATTTTTACGTACTCACACGGATTCTATCCTTTCCCGATACTCTCCCGGTCAATTTTTCGGTACTCGCACGGATTCTACATTTTCCCGGTTGTTGCCAGGATTCTACTATTTTTCGATACTCACACGGATTCTACCGTTTTCTGATACTCGCCCGGTCAATTTTTCGGTACTCTCATGGATTCTACATTTTCCCAGTAGTCGCCCGGATTCTACCACTTTTCGATAGTGACATGGATTCTACCGTTTTCCGTTACTCGTCCGGTCAGTTTTTCGGTACTCGCACGGATTCTACATTTTCCCAGTAGTCGCCCGGATTCTTCCATTTTTCAGTAATCATACGGATTCTACCCTTTTCCGATGCTCGCCCGGTCACTTTTTCGGTACTCGCACGAATTCCATCTTTTCCCGTTACTCGCCAGGATTCTACCATTTTTCGGTACTCACTCGGATTCTACGATATTCCGATCCTCGCCCGGTCAGTTTTTCGGTACTTGCACGGATTCGACCTTTTCTTGATACTCGCCCGGATTCTACCATTTTTACGTACTCGCACGGATTCTACCATTTTCCGATACTCGCTCGGTCAGTTTTTCAGTACTCGCACGAATTCTACATTTTTCCGGTAGTCGCCCAGATTCAACTAGTTTTCGGTACTCACACGGATTCTACCATTTTCCAATGCTCGCTCGGTTAGTTTTTTGGTACTTGCACGAATTCCACCTTTTCCCGTTAGTCGCCCGGACTCTACCATTTTTACGTACTCACACGGATTCTTCCATTTTCTGATACTCGCCCGGTCAGTTTTTCGGTACTCGCACGAATTCAACATTTTCCCGGTAGTTGCCCGGATTCTACTATTTTTCGGTACTCACACGGATTCTACCCTTTTCCGATGCTCACGCGGTCAGTTTTTCGGTACTGGCACGGATTCCACTTTCTCCCGTTACTCGCCCGGATTCTACCATTTTTACGTACTCACACGGATTCTACCATTTTCCGATACTTGCCCAGTCAATTTTTTCGTACTCGCACAAATTCTACATTTTCCTGGTAGTTGCCCGGATTCTACTATTTTTCGGTACTCACACGAATTCTACACTTTTCCGGTGCTCGCTCGGTTAGTTTTTCGGTATTCGTACGAATTCCACCTTTTCCTGTTAGTCGCCCGGATTCTACCTTTTTTACGTACTCACACGGATTCTACCCTTTTTCGATATTCGCCCGGTCAGTTTTTCGGTACTCGCACGGATTCTACATTTTCCCGGTATACGCCAGGATTCTACCATTTTTCGGTACTCACGCGGATTCTACCCATTTTCGACACTCGCCAGGTCAGTTCGATACTCACACCAATTCTACATTTTCCCTGTAGTCGCCCGGATTCAACCATTATTCCGTACTCACACGGATTCCACCCTTTTTCGACACTCGCCTGGTCAGTTTTTCGGTACTCGCACGGATTCTACATTTTCCCAGTAGTCGCCTGGATTCTACCACTTTTAGGTGGTGACATGGATTCTGCCGTTTTCCGTTATTCGTCCGGTCATTTTTTCGGTACTCGCACGGATTCTACATTTTCCCAGTAGTCGCCCGGATTCTTCCATTTTTTAGTAATCATATGGATTCTACCCTTTTCCGATGCTCGCACGGTCACTTTTTCGGTGCTCGGACGAATTCCATCTTTTCCCGTTACTCGCCAGGTTTCTACCATTTTTCGGTACTCACACGGATTCTACGATTTTCCGATCCTCGCCCGGTCAGTTTGTCGGTACTTGCACGGATTCCACATTTTCCCGTTACTCGCCCGGATTCTACCATTTTTACGTACTCACATGGATTCTACCATTTTCCGATACTCGCCCGATCAGTTTTTCGCTACTCGCACAAATTCAACATTTTCCCGGTAGTTGCCCGGATTCTACCATTTTTACGTACTCACACAGATTCTACCCTGTTGTCCATATTCGCCCGGTCAGTTTTTCGATACTCGCACAGATTCTACATTTTCCCGGTAGTCGTCAGGATTCTACTATTCTTCGTTACTCACGCGGATTCTACCATTTTTCGACACTCGCCCGGTCAGTTTTTCGGTACTCGCACGGATCCTACATTTTCCCTGCAATCGCCCGAATTCTACCATTTTTCGGTACTCACACGGGTTCTACCCTTTTCCGATACTCGCCCGATCAGTTTTTCGATACACGAACGAATTCCATCTTTTCCCGTTACTCGCCCGGATTCTACCATTTTTCGGTACTCACACGGATTCTACTATTTTCCGATCCTCGTCGGGTCAATTTTTCGGTACTTGCACGGATTCCACCTTTTCCCGTTACTCGCCCGGATTCTACCATTTTTACGTACTCACACGGATTCTACCATTTTCCGATACTCGCCCGGTCAGTTTTTCAGTACTCGCACGAATTCTACATTTTCCCGGTAGCTACCCGGATTCTACTATTTTTCGATACTCACACGGATTCTACCATTTTCCAATGCTCGCTCGGTTAGTTTTTTGGTACTCGCACGACTTCTACATTTTCCTGGTAGTCGCCAGGTAACTACCATTTTTCGGTACTCCCGAGGATTCTACCCTTTTCGATACTTGCCCGATCAGTTTTTCGGTACTCGCACGAATTCTACATTTTCTCGGTAGTCGTCCGGATTCAACCATTTTTATGTACTCACATGGATTCTACTATTTTCCAATCCTCGTCTGGTCAGTTTTTCGGTACTTGCACGGATTCCACCTTTTCCCGTTACTCGCCCGGATTCTACCATTTTTACGTACTCACACGGATTCTACTATTTTTTTATACTCACCCGGTCAGATTTTCGGTACTCGCACGAATTCTATATTTTCCCGGTAGTTGCCCGGATTCTACTATTTTTCGGTACTCTCACGGATTCTACCATTTTCCAATGCTCGCTCGGTTAGTTTTTCGGTACTCGCTCGAATTCCACCTTTTCCCGTTAGTCGCCCGAATTCTACCATTTTTACGTACTCACACGGATTCTACCATTTTCCGATACTCGCCCGGTCAGTTTTTCGGTACTCGCACGAATTCTACATTTTCCCGGTAGTTGCCCAGATTCTACTATTTTTCGGTAGTCACACAGATTCTACCCTTTTTTTATGCTCGCCCGGTCAGTTTTTCGGTACTTGCACGAATTCCACCTTTCCTCGTTACTCGCCCGGATTCTACCATTTTTACGTACTCACATGGATTCTACCATTTTTCGATACTCACACGGATTCTACACTTTTCTAATGCTCGCCCTGTCAGTTTTTCGGTACTTGCACGAATTCCACCTTTTGCTGTTAGTCGCCCGAATTCTACCATGTTTACGTACTCACACGGATTCTACCATTTTTCGATACTCGCCCAGTCAGTTTTTCGGTACTCGCACGAATTCTACATTTTCCCGGTAGTTGCCCGGATTCTTCTATTTTTCGGTAAGCACACGAATTCTACCCTATTCCGATGCTCGCCAGGTCAGTTTTTCGGTACTTGCACGGATTCCACCTTTTCCCGTTACTCGCCCGGATTACACCATTTTTACGTACTCACACGGATTCTACCATTTTCCGATACTCGCCAGGTCAGTTTTTCGGTAAACGCACGAATTCTACATTTTCCTGGTATTTGCCCGGATTCTACTATTTTTCAGTACTCAGACGGATTCTACCTTTTTCCGATGCTCGCCCGGTCAGTTTTTCGGTACTTGCACGAATTCCACCTTTTCCCTTTAGTCGCCCGGATTCCACCACTTTTACGTAGTCACACGGATTCTACCATTTTCCGATACTCGCCCGATCAGATTTTCGGTAAACGCACGAATTCTACATTTTCCCGTTAGTCGCCCGGATTCGACCTTTTTTACCTACTCACAAGGATTCTATCATTTTTCGATATTCACCCGGTCAGTTTTTCGGTACTCGCACGGATTCTACATTTTTCAGTACTCACAAGGATTCTACCTTTTTCGGATGGTCTCCCGGTCACTTTTTCGGTACTTGCACGGATTCCACCTTTTCCTGTTACTCGCCCGGATTCTACCATGTTTACGTACTCACACGAATTCTACCATTTTCCAATACTCGCCCGGTCAGGTTTTTGGTACTCGCACGAATTCTACATTTTCCTGGTAGTTGCCCGGATTCTACTATTTTTCGGTACTCACACGAATTCTACCCTTTTCCGATGCTCGCCAGGTTAGTTTTTCGGTACTTGCACGGATTCCACCTTTTCCCGTTACTCGCCCGGATTCCACCATTTTTACGTACTCACACGGATTCTTCCATTTTCCGATACTCGCCCGATCAGATTTTCGGTAAACGCACGAATTCTACATTTTCCCGTTAGTCGCCCGGATTCGACCTTTTTTACCTACTCACATGGATTCTATCATTTTTCGATATTCACCCGGTCAGTTTTTCGGTACTCGCACGGATTCTACATTTTCTCGGTAGTCGCCAGGATTCTACCATTTTTCGGTACTCACACGAGTTTTACCCTTTTCCGATACTCGCCCGGTCAGTTTTTCGGTACACGCTCAAATTCTACATTTTCCCGGTAGTCGCCCGGATTCTACCTTTTTTACGTACTCACACTGATCCTACCATTTTTCGATACTCGCCTAGTCAGTTTTTCGGTACTCGCACGGATTCTACATTTTCCCAGTAGTCACCCGAGTTCTACCATTTTTCGGTACTCAAACGGGTTCTACACTTTTCCGATACTTGCCCGGTCAATTTTTCGGTACTGGAACGAATTCCATCATTTCCCGTTACTCGCCCGAATACTACCATTTTTCGGTACTCACACGGATTCTACTATATTCCGATCCTCGTCGGGTCAGTTTTTTGGTACTTGCACGGACTCCAACTTTTCCCGTTCTTGCCCAAGATTATACTAGTTTTACCTACTCACACGGATTCTATCCTTTCCCGATAATCTCTCGGTTAGTTTTTCGGTAGTCGCACGGATTCTACATTTTCCCGGTAGTTGCCGGGATTCTAATATTTTTTGGTACTCACACGGATTCTACCCTTTTCTGATACTCGCCCGGTTAATTTTTCAGTACTTGCACGGATTCGACCTTTTCCCGCTACTCGCCCGGATTCTACCATTTTTACGTACTCACACGGATTCTACCATTTTCCGATAATCGCCCGGTCAGTTTTTCGGTACTCACTCGGATTCTACGATTTTCCCAGTAGTTGCCCGGATTCTACTATTTTTCGGTACTCACACGGATTCTACCCTTTTCGGATGCTCGCCAGGTCTGTTTTTTGGTACTTGCACGGATTCCACCGTTTGCCGTTATTCGCCCGGATTCTACCATTTTTACGTACACACACGGATTCTACCATTTTTCGATACTCGCCCGGTTTGTTTTTCGGTACTCGCACGAATTCTACATTTTCCCGATAGTTGCCCGGATTCTACTTTTCCGATGCTCGCCAGGTCAGTTTTTCGGTACTTGCACGAATTCCACCTTTTCCCGTTAGTCGCCTGGATTCAACCATTTTTACGTGCTCACACGGATTCTACCATTTTCCGATACTCGCCCGGTTAGTTTTTCGGTACTCGCACGAATTCTACATTTTCCCGGTAGTTGCCCGGATTCTACTATTTTTCGGTACTCACACGGATTCTACGATTTTCAATTGCTCGCTCGGTTAGTTTTTCGGTACTCACACGAATTCCACCTTTTCCCGTTAGTCGCCCAGATTCTACCATTTTTACGTGCTCACACGGATTCTACCATTTTTCGATACTCGCCCGGTTAGTTTTTCGGTACTCGCAAAAATTCTACATTTTCCAGGTAGTTGCCCGGATTCTACTATTTTTCGGTACTCAAACGGATTCTACCCTTTTCCAATGCTCGCCCGGTCAGTTTTTCGGTACGTGCACGAATTCCACCTTTTGCCGTTAGTCGACGGAATTCTACCATGTTTACGTACTCACACGGATTCTACCATTTTTCGATACTCGCCCGGTCTGTTTTTTGGTACTCGCACGAATTCTACATTTTCCCGGTAGTTGCCCGGATTCTACTATTTATCGGTACTCTGACGGATTCTACCATTTTCCAATGATCGCTCGGTTAGTTTTTCGGTACTCGCACGAATTCCACCTTTTCCCGTTAGTCGCCCGGATTCTACCATTTTTACATACTCACACAGATTCTACCATTTTCCGATACTTGCCCGGTCAGTTTTTCGGTACTCGCACGAATTCTACATTTTCCCGGTAGTTGCCCGGATTCTACTATTTTTTGGTTCTCACACGGATTCTACGATTTTCCAATGCTCGCTCGGTTAGTTTTTCGGTACTCGCACGAATTCCACCGTTTCCCGTTAGTCGCCCGGATTCTAACATTTTTACGTACTCACACGGATACTACCATTTTCCGATACTCGCCCGGTTAGTTTTTCGGTACTCGCACGAATTCTACATTTTCCCGGTAGATGCCCGGATTCTACTATTTTTCGGTACTCACACGGATTCTACGATTTTCCAATGCTCGCTCGGTTAGTTTTTCGGTACTCGTACGAATTCCACCTTTTCCCGTTAGTCGCCCGGATTCTACCATTTTTACGTACTCACACGGATACCACCATTTTCCGATACTCGCCCGGTTAGTTTTTCGGTACTCCCACGAATTCTACATTTTCCCGGTAGATGCTCGGATTCTACTATTTTTCTGTACTCACACGGATTCTACGATTTTCCAATGCTCGCTCGGTTAGTTTTTCGGTACTCGCACGAATTCCACCTTTTCCCGTTAGTCGCCCGGATTGTACGATTTTTATGTACTCACACGGATTCTACCATTTTCCGATACTCACCGGTCAGTTTTTCAGTACTCACACGAATTCTACACTTTCCCGGTAGTTGCCCGGATTCTAATATTTTTCAGTACTCACACAGATTCTACCTTTTTCCGATGCTCGCCCGGTCAGTTTTTCGGTTCTTGCACGGATTCCACCTTTTCCCGTTACTCGCTCGGATTCTACCATTTTTACGTACTCAGAAAGACTCTACCATTTTCCGATACTCGCCCGGTCAGTTTTTCGGTACTCGCACGAATTCTACATTTTCCCGGCAGGTGCCCGGATTCTACTATTTTTCGGTACCCACACGGATTCTACCTTTTTTCGATGCTCGCCCGGTCAGTTTTTCGGTACTTGCACGAATTCCACCTTTTGCCGTTACTCGCACGGATTCTACCATGTTTACGTACTCACACGGATTCTACCATTTTTCGATACTCTCCAGGTCAGTTTTTCAATACTCGCACGAATTCTACATTTTCCCGGTAATAGTCCGGATTCTACTATCTTTCGGTACTCACACGATTCTACCATTTTCCGATACTCGCCCGGTCAGTTTTTCGGTACTCGCACGAATTCTACATTTTCCCGGTAGTTGCCCGGATTCTACTATTTTTCGGTACTCACACGAATTCTACGATTTTCCAATGCTCGCTCGGTTAGTTTTTCGGTACTCGAACGAATTCCACCTTTTCCCGTTAGTCGCCCGGATTCTACCATTTTTACGTACTCACACGGATTCTACCATTTTCCGATACTCGCCCGGTTAGTTTTTCGGTACTCGCACGAATTCTACATTTTCGCTGTAGTTGCCCGGATTCTACTATTTTTCGGTACTCAAACGGATTCTACCCTTTTCCAATGCTCGCCCGGTCAGTTTTTCGGTACGTGCACGAATTCCACCTTTTCCCGTTAGTCAACGGAATTCTACCATGTTTACGTACTCACACGGATTCTACCATTTTTCGATACTCGCCCGGTCTGTTTTTTGGTACTCGCACGAATTCTACATTTTCCCGGTAGTTGCCCGGATTCTACTATTTATCGGTACTCTGACGGATTCTACCATTTTTCTATGATCGCTCGGTTAGTTTTTCGGTACTCGCACGAATTCTACCTTTTCCCGTTAGTCGCCCGGATTCTACCATTTTTACGTACTCACACAGATTCTACCATTTTCCGATACTCGCCCGGTCAGTTTTTCGGTACTCGCACGAATTCTACATTTTCCCGGTAGTTGCCCGGATTCTACTATTTTTCGGTTCTCACACGGATTCTACGATTTTCCAATGCTCGCTCGATTAGTTTTTCGGTACTCGCACGAATTCCACCTTTTCCCGTTAGTCGCCCGGATTGTACGATTTTTACGTACTCACACGGATTCTACCATTTTCCGATACTCACCCGGTCAGTTTTTCAGTACTCACACGAATTCTACATTTTCCCGGTAGTTGCCCGGATTCTAATATTTTTCAGTACTCACACAGATTCTACCTTTTTTCGATGCTCGCCCGGTCAGTTTTTCGGTTCTTGCACGGATTCCACCTTTTCCCGTTACTCGCCCGGATTCTACCATTTTTACGTACTCACAAAGACTCTACCATTTTCCGATACTCGCCCGGTCAGTTTTTCGGTACTCGCACGAATTCTACATTTTCCCGGTAGTTGCCCGGATTCTACTATTTTTCGGTTCTCACACGGATTCTACGATTTTCCAATGCTCGCTCGGTTAGTTTTTCGGTACTCGCACGAATTCCACCTTTTCCCGTTAGTCGCCCGGATTCTACCATTTTTACGTACTCACACGGATTCTACCATTTTTCGATACTCGCCCGGTCAATTTTTTGGTACTCGAACGAATTCTACATTTTCCCGGTAGTTGCTCGGATTCTACTATTTTTCGGTACTCACACGGATTCTACGATTTTCCAATGCTCGCTCGGTTAGTTTTTCGGTACTCGCACGAATTCCACCTTTTCCCGTTAGTCGCCCGGATTCTACCATTTTTACGTACTCACACGGATTCTACCATTTTCCGATACTTGCCCGGTTAGTTTTTCGGTACTCGCACGAAGTCTACATTTTGCCGGTAGTTGCCCGGATTCTACTATTTTTCGATACTCAAACGGATTCTACCCTTTTCCAATGCTCGCCCGGTCAGTTTTTCGGTACGTGCACGAATTCCACCTTTTGCCGTTAGTCGACGGAATTCTACCATGTTTACGTACTTACACGGATTCTACCATTTTTCGATACTTGCCCGGTCTGTTTTTTGGTACTCGCACGAATTCTACATTTTCCCGGTAGTTGCCCGGATTCTACTATTTATCGGTACTCTGACGGATTCTACCATTTTCCAATGATCGCTCGGTTAGTTTTTCGGTACTCGCACGAATTCCACTTTTTCCCGTTAGTCGCCCGGATTCTACCATTTTTACGTACTCACACAGATTCTACCATTTTCCGATACTCGCCCGGTTAGTTTTTCGGTACTCGCACGAATTCTACATTTTCCCGGTAGATGCCCGGATTCTACTATTTATCGGTACTCTGACGGATTCTATGATTTTCCAATGCTCGCTCGGTTAGTTTTTCGGTACTCGCACGAATTCCACCTTTTCCCGTTAGTCGCCCGGATTCTACCATTTTTACGTGCTCACACGGATTCTACCATTTTCCGATACTCGCCCGGTTAGTTTTTCGACACTCGCACAAATTCTACATTTTCCCGGTAGTTACCCGGATTCTACTATTTTTCGGTACTCACACGGATTCTACCTTTTTTCGATTCTCGCCCGGTCAGTTTTTCAGTACTCGCACGAATTCTACATTTTCCCGGTAGTTGCCCGGATTCTAATATTTTTCAGTACTCACACAGATTCTAATATTTTTCAGTACTCACACAGATTCTACCTTTTTCCGATGCTCGCCCGGTCAATTTTTCGGTTCTTGCATGGATTCCACCTTTTCCCGTTACTCGCCCGGATTCTACCATTTTTACGTACTCACACGGACTCTACCATTTTCCGATACTCGCCCGGTCAGTTTTTCAGTACTCGCACGAATTCTACATTTTCCCGGTAATAGCTCGGATTCTACTATCTTTCGGTACTCACACGATTCTACCATTTTCCGATACTCGCCCGGTCAGTTTTTCGGTACTCGCACGAATTCTACATTTTCCCGGTAGTTGCCCGGATTCTACTATTTTTCGGTACTCACACGAATTCTACGATTTTCCAATGCTCGCTCGGTTAGTTTTTCGGTGCTCGCACGAATTCCACTTTTCCCGTTAGTCGCCCGGATTCTACCATTTTTACGTACTCACACGGATTCTACCATTTTCCGATACTCGCCCAGTTAGTTTTTCGGTACTCGCACGAATTCTACATTTTCCCGGTACTTGCCCGTATTCTACTATTTTTCGGTACTCACACGGCTTCTACGATTTTCCAATGCTCGCTCGGTTAGTTTTTCGGTACTCGCACGAATTCCACCTTTTCCCGTTAGTCGCCCGGATTCTACCATTTTTACATGCTCACACGGATTCTACCATTTTCCGATACTCGCCCGGTCAATTTTTTGGTACTCGAACGAATTCTACATTTTCCCGGTAGTTGCTCGGATTCTACTATTTTTCGGTACTCACACGGATTCTACGATTTTCCAATGCTCGCTCGGTTAGTTTTTCGGTACTCGCACGAATTCCACCTTTTCCCGTTAGTCGCCCGGATTCTACCATTTTTACGTACTCACACGGATTCTACCATTTTCCGATACTCGACCGGTCAGTTTTTCCGTACTCGCACGAATTCTACATTTTCTCGGTAGTTGCCCGGATTCTACTATTTTTCGGTACTCAAACGGATTCTACCCTTTTCCAATGCTCACCCGGTCAGTTTTTCGGTACGTGCACGAATTCCACCTTATGCCGTTAGTCGACGGAATTCTACCATGTTTACGTACTCACACGGATTCTACCATTTTTCGATACTCGCCCGGTCTATTTTTTGGTACTCGCACGAATTCTACATTTTCCCGGTAGTTGCCCGGATTCTACTATTTATCGGTACTCTGACGGATTCTACGGTTTTCCAATGCTCGCTCGGTTAGTTTTTCGGTACTCGCACGAATTCCACCTTTTCTCGTTAGTCGCCCGGATTCTACCATTTTTACGTGCTCACACGGATTCTACCATTTTCCGATACTCGCCCGGTCAGTTTTTCGATACTCACACGAATTCTACATTTTCCCGGTAGTTACCCAGATTCTACTATTTTTCGGTACTCACACGGATTCTACCTTTTTTCGATGCTCACCCGGTCAGTTTTTCGGTACTTGCACGAATTCCACATTTTCCCGTTACTCGCCCGAATTCTACCATTTTTACGTACTCACACGGATTCTACCATTTTCCGATACTCGCCCGGTTAATTTTTCGGTACTCGCACGAATTCTACATTTTCCCGGTAGTTGCCCGGATTCTACTATTTTTCGGTACTCACACGGATTCTACCATTTTCCAATGCTCGCTCGGTTAGTTTTTCGGTACTCGCACGAATTCCACCTTTTTCCTGTTAGTCTTCCGAATTCTACCATTTTTCGGTACTCACTCGGATTCTACTATTTTCCGATCCTCGTCGGGTCAGTTTTTCGGTATTGGCACGAATTCTATATTTTCTCGGTAGTTGCCCGGATTCTATTATTTTTCGGTACTCACATGGATTCTACCCATTTCCGATGCTCGCCCGGTCAGTTTTTCGGTACTTGCACGAATTCCACCTTTTGCCGTGACTTGCCCGGATTCTACCATGTTTATGTACTCACACGGATTCTACCATTTTCCGATACTCGCCCAGTCAGTTTTCGGTATTCTAACGAATTCTACATTTTCCCAGTAGTTGCCCGGATTCTACCATTTTCCAATGCTCGCTCGGTTAGTTTTTCGGTACTCACACGAATTCCACCTTTTCCCGTTAGTCGCCCGGATTGTACCATTTTTACGTACTCACACGGATTCTACCATTTTCCGATACTCGCCTGGTCAGTTTTTCGGTACTCGCACGAATTCTACATTTTCCCGATAGTTGCCCGGATTCTACTATTTTTCGGTACTCACACGGATTCTACCCTTTTCCGATGCTCGCCTGGTCAGATTTTTGGTACTTGCACGAATTCCACCTTTTGCCGTTAGTCACCTGAATTCTACCAAGTTTACGTACTCACATGGATTCTACCATTTTCCGATACTCGCCCAGTCGGTTTTTCGGTAAACGCACGAATTCTACATTTTCCCGGTAGTTGCCCGGATTCTATTATTTTTCGGTACTCACACGGATTCTACCATTTTCCAATGCTCGCTTGGTTAGTTTTTCCGTACTCGCATGAATTCCACCTTTTCCCGTTACTCGCCCGGATTGTACGATTTTTACGTACTCAAACGGATTCTTGCATTTTCCGATACTCGACCGGTCAGTTTTTCGGTACTCGCACGAATTCTATATTTTCTCGGTAGTTGCCCGGATTCTATTATTTTTCGGTACTCACATGGATTCTACCCTTTTCCGATGCTCGTCCGGTCAGTTTTTCGGTACTTGCACGAATTCCACCTTTTGCCGTGACTTGCCCGGATTCTACCATGTTTATGTACTCACACGGATTCTACCATTTTCCGATACTCGCCCGGTCAGTTTTCGGTATTCTAACGAATTCTACATTTTCCCAGTAGTTGCCCGGATTCTACCATTTTCCAATGCTCGCTCGGTTAGTTTTTCGGTACTCGCACGAATTCCACCTTTTCCTGTTAGTCGCCCAGATTGTTCCATTTTTACGTACTCATACGGATTCTACCATTTTCCGATACTCGCCTGGTCGGTTTTTCGGTACTCGCACGAATTCTACATTTTCCCGATAGTTGCCCGGATTCTACTATTTTTCGGTACTCACACGGATTCTACCTTTTTCCGATGCTCGCCCGGTCAGTTTTTCAGTACTTGCACGAATTCTAAATTTTCCGGGTAGTTGCCCGGATTCTACTATTTTTCGGTACTCACACGGATTCTACCCTTTTCCGGAGCTCGACCGGTCAGTTTTTCGGTACTTGCACGAATTCCACATTTTGCCGTTACTCGCCCGGATTCTACCATGTTTACGTACTCACACGGATTCTACCATTTTCCGATACTCGCACGAATTCTACATTTTCCCGGTAGTTGCCCGGATTCTACTATTTTTCGGTACTCACACGGATTCTACCATTTTCCAATGCTCGCTCGGTTAGTTTTTTCGGTACTAGCCCGGATTCTACCATTTTTCGTTACTCACTCGGATTCTACTATTTTTCGGTACACTCACGGATTCTACCCTTTTCCGATGCTCGCCCGGTCAGTTTTTCGGTACTTGCACAAATTCCACCATTTCCCGTTACTCGCCCAGATTCTACCATTTTTACGTACTCACACGGATTCTACCATTTTTCGATACTCGCCCGGTCTGTTTTTCGGTACTCGCACGAATTCTACATTTTCCCGGTAGTTGCCCGTATTCTACTATTTTTCGGTACTCACACGGATTCTACCATTTTCCAATGCTCGCTCCGTTAGTTTTTCGGTACTCGCACGAATTATACATTTTCCCGGTAATAGCCCGGATTCTACTATTTTTCGGTACTCACACGATTCTACCATTTTCCGATACTCGCCCGGTCAGTTTTTCGGTACTCGCACGAATTCTACATTTTCCCGGTAGTTGCCCGGATTGTACTATTTTTCGGTACACACACGGATTCTACCATTTTCTGATGCTCGCCCAGTAAGTTTTTCGGTACTCGCACGAATTCAACCATTTCCCGTTAGTCGGCTGGATTCTACCACTTTTACGTACTCACACGGATTCTACCATTTTCCAATGCTCGCTCGGTTAGTTTTTCGGTACTCGCACGAATTCTAAATTTTCCCATTAGTTGCCCGGATTCTACTATTTTTCGGTACTCACACGGATTCTACCATTTTCCGATGTTCTCCCGGTCAGTTTTTTGGTACTTGCACAAATTCCACCTTTTCCCGTTACTCGCCCGGATTCTACCATTTTTACGTACTCACACGGATTCTACCATTTTTCGATACTCGCCCGGTCTGTTTTTCGGTACTCGGACGAATTCTGGATTTTCCCGGTAGTTGCCCGGATTCTACTATTTTTCGGTACTCAGACGGATTCTACCATTTTCCAATGCTCGCTCGGTTAGTTTTTCGGTACTCGCACGAATTCCACCTTTTCCCGTTAGTCGCCCGGATTCTACCATTTTTACGTACTCACACGGATTCTACCATTTTTCGATACTCGCCCGATCTTTTTTTCGGTACTCACCCGAATTCTACATTTTCCCGGTAGTTGCCTGGATTCTACTATTTTTCGTTACTCACACGGATTCTACCATTTTCCAATGCTCGCTCGGTTAGTTTTTCGGTATTCGCACGAATTCTAAATTTTCCCATTAGTTGCCCGGATTCTACTATTTTTCGGTACTCACACGGATTCTACCATTTTCCAATGCTCGACCGATCAGTTTTTCGGTACTTGCACGAATTCCACCTTTTGCCGTTACTGGCCCGGATTGTACCATGTTTACGTACTCACATGGATTCTACCATTCTTGGATACTCGCCCGGTCAGTTTTCGGTATTCTCACGAATTCTACATTTTCCCGGTAGTTGCCCGGATTCTACCATTTTCCAATGCTCGCTCGGTTAGTTTTTCAGTACTCGCATGAATTCCACCTTTTCCCGTTAGTCGCCCGGATTCTACCATTTGTACGTGCTCACACGGATTCTACCATTTTCCGATACTCTCCCGGTCAGTTTTTCGGTACTCGCACGAACTCTACATTTTCCCGGTAGTTGCCCGGATTGTACTATTTTTCGGTACACACACGGATTCTACCATTTTCTGATGCTCGCCTAGTAAGTTTTTCGGTACTCGCACGAATTCAACCATTTCCCGTTAGTCGGCTGGATTCTACCATTTTTGCGTACTCCCACGGATTCCACCATTTTCCGATATTTGCCCGGTCCGTTTTTCGGTACTCGCAAGAAATCTAAATTTTCCCGGTAGTTGCCCGGATTCTACTATTTTTCGGTACTCACACGGATTCTACCATTTTCCGATGTTCTCCCGGTCAGTTTTTTGGTACTTGTACAAATTCCACCTTTTCCCGTTACTCGCCCGGATTCTACCATTTTTACGTACTCACACGGATTCTACCATTTTTCGATACTCGCCCGGTCTGTTTTTCGGTACTCGGACGAATTCTGGATTTTCCCGGTAGTTGCCCGGATTCTACTATTTTTCGGTACTCAGACGGATTCTACCATTTTCCAATGCTCGCTCGGTTAGTTTTTCGGTACTCGCACGAATTCCACCTTTTCCCGTTAGTCGCCCGGATTCTACCATTTTTACGTACTCACACGGATTCTACCATTTTCCGATGCTCGCCCGGTCAGTTTTTCGGTACTTGCACGAATTCCACCTTTTGCCGTTACTCGCTCGGATTCTACCATGTTTACGTACTCACACGGATTCTACCATTTCTCGATACTCGCCAGGTCAGTTTTTCTGTACTCGCACGAATTCTAAATTTTCCGGGTAGTTGCCCGGATTCTACTGTTTTTCGGTACTCACACGGATTCTATCCTTTTCCGGAGCTCGACCGGTCAGTTTTTCGGTACTTGCACGAATTCCACATTTTTCCGTTACTCGCCCGGATTCTACCATGTTTACGTACTCACACGGATTCTACCATTTTCCGACACTCGCACGAATTCTACATTTTCCAGGTAGTTGCCCGGATTCTACTATTTTTCGGTACTCACACGGATTCTACCATTTTCCAATGCTCGCTCGGTTAGTTTTTTCGGCACTAGCCCGGATTCTACCATTTTTCGGTACTCACTCGGATTCTACTATTTTTCGGTACACACACGGATTCTATCCTTTTCCGTTGCTCGCCCGGTCAGTTTTTCGGTACTTGCACGAATTCCACCATTTCCCGTTACTCGCCCAGATTCTACCATTTTTACGTACTGACACGGATTCTACCATTTTTCGATACTCGCCCGGTCTGTTTTTCGGTACTCGCACGAATTCTACATTTTCCCGGTAGTTGCCCGTATTCTACTATTTTTCGGTACTCACACGGATTCTACCATTTTCCAATGCTCGCTCCGTTAGTTTTTCGGTACTCGCACGAATTCCACCTTTTCCCGTTAGTCGCCCGGATTTCACCATTTTTACGTACTCACACGGACTCTACCATTTTCCGATACTCGCCCGGTCAGTTTTTCGGTAGTCGCACGAATTCTACATTTTCCCGGTAGTTGCCCGGATTCTACTATTTTTCGATACTCACATGGATTCTACCTTTTTCCGATGCTCGCCCTGTCAGTTTTTCGGTACTTGCACAAATTCCACCATTTCCCGTTACTCGCCCAGATTCTACCATATTTACGTACTCACACGGATTCTACCATTTTTCGATACTTGCCCCGTCTGTTTTTCGGTACTCGCACGAATTCTACATTTTCCCGGTAGTTGCCCGTATTCTACTATTTTTCGGTACTCACACGGATTCTACCATTTTCCAATGCTCGCTCCGTTAGTTTTTCGGTACTCGCACGAATTCCACCTTTTCCCGTTAGTCGCCCGAATTTCACCATTTTTACGTACTCACACGGACTCTACCATTTTCCGATACTCGCCCGGTCAGTTTTTCGGTACTCACACGGATTCTACCCTTTTCCGGAGCTCAACCGGTCAGTTTTTCGGTACTTGCACAAATTCCACATTTTGCCGTTACTCGCCCGGATTCTACCATGTTTACGTACTCACACGGATTCTACCATTTTCCGATACTCGCACGAATTCTACATTTTCCCGGTAGTTGCCCGGATTCTACTATTTTTCGGTACTCACACGGATTCTACCATTTTCCAATGCTCGCTCGGTTAGTTTTTTCGGTACTAGCCCGGATTCTACCATTTTTCGGTACTCACTCGGATTCTACTATTTTTCGGTACACACACGGATTCTACCCTTTTCCGATGCTAGCTCGGTTAGTTTTTCGGTCCTCGCACGAATTCCACCTTCTCCCGTTAGTCGCCCGGATTCTACCATTTTTACGTACTCACAGGGATTCTACAATTTTTCGATACTTGCCCAGTCAGTTTTTCGGTAGTCGCACGAATTCTACATTTTCCCGGTAGTTGCCCGGATTCTACTATTTTTCGGTACTCACACGGATTCTACAATTTTCCAGTGCTCGCTCGGTTAGTTTTTCGGTACTCGCCCGGATTCTACAATTTTTCGGTACTCACTCGGATTCTACTATTTTTCGGTACACGCACGGATGCTACCCTTTTTCGATGCTGGCAAAGTTAGTTTTTCGGTACTCGCCGAGTCAGTTTTTCGGTAGTCGCACGAATTCTACATTTTCCCGGTAGTTGCCCGGATTCTACTATTTTTCGGTACTCACAAGGATTCTACCTTTTTCCGATGCTCGCCCTGTCAGTTTTTCGGTACTTGCACAAATTCCACCATTTCCCGTTACTCGCCCAGATTCTACCATATTTACGTACTCACACGGATTTTACCATTTTTCGATACTCGCCCGGTCTGTTTTTCGGTACTCGCACAAATTCTACATTTTCCCGGTAGTTGCCCGTATTCTACTTTTTTTCGGTACTCACACGGATTCTACCATTTTCCAATGCTCGCTCCGTTAGTTTTTCGGTACTCGCACGAATTCCACCTTTTCCCGTTAGTCGCCCGGATTGTACGATTTTTACGTACTCACACGGATTCTACCATTTTCCGATACTCACCCGGTCAGTTTTTCGGTACTCGCACGAATTCTACATTTTCCCGGTAGTTGCCCGCATTGTAATATTTTTCAGTACTCACACAGATTCTACCTTTTTCCGATGCTCGCCCGGTCAGTTTTTCGGTTCTTGCACGGATTCGACCTTTTCCTGTTACTCGCCCGGATTCTACCATTTTTACGTACTCACACGGACTCTACCATTTTCCGATACTCGCCCGGTCAGTTTTTCGGTACTCGCACGAATTCTACATTTTCCTGGTAGTTGCCCGGATTCTACTATTTTTCGGTACTCACACGGATTCTACCCTTGTCCGATGCTCGCCTTCTCAGTTTTTCGGTACTTGCACGGATTCTACCTTTTCCCGTTACTCGCCCGGATTCTACCATTTTTACGTACTCACACGAATTCTACCATTTTTCGATACTCGCCCGGTCAATTTTTCGGTACTCGCACGAATTCTACATTTTCCCGGTAGTTGCCCGGATTCTACTATTTTTCAGTACTCACACGGATTCTACCATTTTCCAATGCTCGCTCGGTTAGTTTTTTCGGTACTAGCCCGGATTATACCATTTTTCGGTACTCACTCGTATTCTACTATTTTTCGGTACACACACGGATTCTACCATTTTCCGATGATAGCTCGGTTAGTTTTTCGGTACTCGCACGTATTCCACCTTTTCCCGTTAGTCGCCCGGATTCTACCATTTTTACGTACTCACATGGATTCTACCATTTTTCGATACTCGCCCAGTCAGTTTTTTGGTAGTCGCACGAATTTTACATTTTCCCGGTAGTTGCCCGGATTCTACTATTTTTCGGTACTCATATGGATTCAACCTTTTTCCGATGCTCGCCCGGTCAATTTTTCGGTACTTGCACGGATTCTACCTTTTCCCGTTACTCGCCCGGATTCTACCATTTGTACGTACTCACACGGATTCTACCATTTTCCGATACTCGCCCGGTCAATTTTTCGGTACTCGCACGAATTCTACATTTTCCCGATAGTTGCCCGGATTATACTATTTTTCGGTACTCACACGGATTCTACCCTTTTCTGATGCTCGCCCGGTCAGTTTTTCGGTACTTGCACGGATTCCACCTTTTCCCGTTAGTCGCCCAGATTCTACCATTTTTACGTACTCACACGGACTCTACCATTTTCCGATACTTGCCTGGTCAGTTTTTTGGTAGTCGCACGAATACTACATTTTCCTGGTAGTTGCCCGGATTCTACTATTTTTCGGTACTCACACGGATTCTACCCTTTTCTAATGCTCGGCCGGTCAGTTTTTCGGTACTTGCACAGATTCCACCTTTTCCCATTACTCCCCCGGATTCTACCATTTTTACGTACTCACACGGATTCTACCATTTTCCGATACTCGCCCGGTCAATTTTTCGGTACTGGCACGAATTCTACATTTTCCCGGTAGTTGCCCGGACTCTACTATTTTTCGGTACTCACACCGATTCTACCATTTTCCAATGCTCGCTCGGTTAGTTTTTTCGGTACTAGCCCGGATTCTACCATTTTTCGGTGCTCACTCGGATTCTACTATTTTTCGGTACACACACGGATTCGACCTTTTTCCGATGCTCGCCCGGTCAGTTTTTCGGTACTTGCACGAATTCCACCTTTTGCCGTTACTCGCCCGGATTCTACCATATTTACGTACTCACACGGATTCTACCATTTTCGATACTCGCCAGGTCAGTTTTTCGGTACTTGCACGAATTCTAAATTTTCCGGGTAGTTGCCCGGATTCTACTATTTTTCGGTACTCACACGGATTCTACCCTTTTCCGGAGCTCGACCGGTCAGTTTTTCGGTACTTGCACGAATTCCACATTTTGCCGTTACTCGCCCGGATTCTACCATGTTTACGTACTCACACGGATTCTACCATTTTCCGATACTCGTACGAATTCTACATTTTCCCGGTAGTTGCCCGGATTCTACTATTTTTCGGTACTCACACGGATTCTACCATTTTCCAATGCTCGCTCGGTTAGTTTTTTCGGTACTAGCCCGGATTCTACCATTTTTCGGTACTCACTCGGATTCTACTATTTTTCGGTACACACACGGATTCTACCCTTTTCTGATGCTAGCTCGGTTAGTTTTTCGGTCCTCGCACGAATTCCACCTTCTCCCGTTAGTCGCCCGGATTCTACCATTTTTACGTACTCACAGGGATTCTACAATTTTTCGATACTTGCCCAGTCAGTTTTTCGGTAGTCGCACGAATTCTACATTTTCCCGGTAGTTGCCCGGATTCTACTATTTTTCGGTACTCACACGGATTCTACCTTTTTCCGATGCTCGCCCGGTCACTTTTTCGGTACTCGCACGAATTCCATCTTTTCCCGTTACTCGCCAGGATTCTACCATTTTTCGGTATTCACTCGGATTCTACGATTTTTCGATCCTTGCCGGGTTATTTTTTCGGTACTTGCACTGATTCGACCTTTTCCCGTTAGTCGCCCAGATACTACCATTTTTACGTACTCACACGGATTCTACCATTTTCCGATAGTCGCCCGGTCAGTTTTTCGGTACTCGCACGAATTCTACATGTTCCTGGTAGTTGCCCAGATTCTACTATTTTTCGGTACTCACACGGATTCTACCATTTTCCGATGCTCGCCCGGTCAGTTTTTCGGTACTTGCACGGATTCTACCTTTTCCCGTTACTCGCCAGGATTCTACCATTTTTACGTACTCACATGGATTCTAGCATTTTCCGATACTCGACCGGTCAGTTTTTCGGTACTCGCACGAATTCTACATTTTCCCTGGAGTTGCCTGGATTCTACTATTTTTCGGTACTCACACGGATTCTACCCTTTTCCGATGCTCGCTCGGTTAGTCTTTCGGTACTCGCCCGGAGTCTACCATTTTTCGGTACTCACTCGGATTCTACTATTTTTCGGTACTCACATGGATTCTACCCTTTTCCGATGCTTGCCCGGTCAGTTTTTCGGTACTTGCACGGATTCTACCTTTTCCCGTTACTCGCCAGGATTGTACCATTTTTACATACTCACACGGATTCTAGCATTTTCCGATACTCGACCGGTCAGTTTTTCGGTACTCACACGAATTCTACATTTTCCCGGTAGTTGCCCGGATTCTACTATTTTTCAGTACTCACACGGATTCTACCCTTTTCCGATGCTTGCCCGGTCAGTTTTTCGGTACTTGCACGGATTCCTCCTTTTCCCGTTACTCGTCCGGATTCCACCATTTTTACGTACTCACACGGATTCTACCATTTCCCGATTCTTGCCCGGTCAGTTTATCGGTACTCGCACGAATTCTACCTTTTCCCGGTAGTTGCCCGGATTCTACTATTTTTCGGTACTCACACGGATTCTACCCTTTTCCGATGCTCGACCGGTCAGTTTTTCGGTACTTGCACGGATTCCACCTTTTCCCGTTACTCGCCCGGATTCTACCATTTTTACGTACTCACACGGATTCTACCATTTGCCGATACTCGCCCGTTCAGTTTTTCGGTACTCGCACGAATTCTACATTTTCCCAGTAGTTGCCTGGATTGTACTATTTTTCGGTACTCACACGGATTCTACCCTTTTCCGATGTTCGCCCGGTCAGTTTTTCGGTACTTGCATGGATTCCACCTTTTCCCGTTACTCGCCCGGATTCCACCATTTTTACATACTCACATGGATTCTACCATTTCCCGATTCTCGCTCGGTCAGTTTTTCGGTACTCGCACGAATTCTACATTTTCCTGGTAGTTGCTCGGATTCTACTATTTTTTGGTACTCACACGGATTCTACCCTTTTCCGATGCTCGCCCGGTCAGTTTTTTGGTACTTGCACGGATTCCACCTTTTCCCGTTACTCGCCCGGATTCCACCATTTTTACGTACTCACACGGATTCTACCATTTTCCGATACTCGCTCGGTCAGTTTTTCGGTTGATGCGACTCATGGTAGCTTAGCTTTAAGGGCGTATCAAAAAATTTATACCTAAGATACTATTACTAAAGTAGCCAAGCTACTATAGCATAGTTGTTCTAGGATCGTTCACTGGGAAGGGTTTTCGCAAACACAAGTGATATTCAAATTAGGAAAATAGGTGATTTTCTTATGGATGTTAGCTTTAAAAGAAGATGTAAATGTTTTAGAAAGATTTAAACTAATTTAAGCTAACATTAAAGACTAAAATGAAAGGGTGTAAAAGCAAGTTTCTCAAAGATAGGATGGCTATGCTCTGGCTTTTATGCAAATTGGAAATCTTAGGATAGGCTCCTCGCGTTGGGGTTGCAACTATGGTGATGCTTGCTTCCCGAACCGGTATGGATTTAGCAAATCAAGTTTTAATCCTTTAAAATGGCAAAACAGATGGTAGTGAATTTCATCAATGGTTATTCACCTTAGACTTCCTTTGAATGACTCGTAAGAGATAACTAATGGTCTAAAGCCAAAAGCTTACCAAATATTGGCAACTCAAAGTCATTCCAAGTGATAAACTCACCTTTGAATGGCCATTGAAATTGGTTCTAATGGATTAATGCAAAACTTGGAATTGAAAACCTCACCTTCCAAAAACTTATCAAGTATTGGCCGTTGGAAGTTGTCCAATGGAAATAAAAACTAAACTTTGCATTAATGAACCATTAATGAAAAACGACTACCTTACCTTCCGGGTGCAAGAAATTTCCATGGGAATGCATCCAAGCCATCACATAACATCCATACTTTGAGAAACTTAAAAGGTTAGCCTCTCATCCTTGGGGATTTCATCCACCAAGGATGTTCGGCTACTAAGAAAATAAGAAAGAGAAGAGAAGGAGAAACAGAGCAAGGCTCTGTGGTATATTTCAATATATATGGGTATATTACATATCTTCTCTTTATGTTTCAACGGATGCAAAGGAGTATAAATAGAGAAGTTTTTCCAACCTTCCTAGCTAAGAAATCTTATGATTGGTGGATTACAAGGAGAAGAATGGAAATTTATACAAAAATATCTAAAAAGAAAAGATCTCGTGTGGAGTCGGCAAAACAGGGGAGGTTTCGCACAGGGGTGCGAAATTCGCACAGGTGTGCGAAATTCGCACACCATTCAGAAGGTGTGCGAAATTTTCGCATACCTGAAGCAGTTTTCTTCCGAAGGTCATAACTTCCTCGTTTCAACTCCAAATCGAGCACGGTTTGAAGCGTTGGATTCTTGACTTCTTGAGCTTTGAAACGGTATATAGCATGTAAAAAATGGACTTCGGGAAGTGCTCCAAAAGTGCCAAAGAACACTGTAGATGCTGACCTCAGATTTCCTCCTTGCTTTTCTTTTGCTTTTCTTTGCTTCTCTTTGCTTTTCTTTGCTTTTCTTCTTTGGTTGGCTTGTCTAAGTAGCTCCTCCATCATTTGGCATGCTTGAATTGATTCATAAGCTGATATAAACATGTAAACTTGCCACAAAATTGTTAAAACCAATTACTAAGGACCTTAATGAATTAATTGGGTTAAATGAATATGATTACAACACAAAGGTGCTTAAAACCATTATAATTAGGTCTACAAAATAGCACTTTTTGGTAGTAATCATCGGTACTCGCACGAATTCTACATTTTCCCAGTAGTTGCTCGGATTCTACTATTTTTCGATACTCACACGTAGTCTACCCTTTTCCGATGCTCGCCCGGTCAGTTTTTCGGTACTCGCACAAATTCTACATTTTCCCGGTAGTTACCCGGATTGTACTATTTTTCGGTACTCACACGGATTCTACCATTTTCCGATGCTCGCCCGGTCAGTTTTTCGGTTCTTGCACGGATTCCACCTTTTCCCGTTACTCGCACGGATTCTACCATTTTTACGTACTCACACGGATTCTACCATTTCCCGATACTCGCTCGGTCAGTTTTTCGGTACTCGAACGAATTCTACATTTTCCCAATAGTTGCTCGGATTCTACTATTTTTCGATACTCACACGTAGTCTACCCTTTTCCGATGCTCGCCCGGTCAGTTTTTCGGTACTCGCACGAATTCTACATTTTCCCAGTAGTTGCCCGGATTGTACTATTTTTCGGTAATCACACGGATTCTACCATTTTCTGATGCTCGCCCGGTCAGTTTTTCGGTACTTGCACGGATTCCACCTTTTCCCGTTACTTGCCCGGATTCGACCATTTTTACGTACACACACAGATTCTACCATTTTCCGATACTCGCCCGGTCGGTTTTTCGGTACTCGCACGAATTCTACATTTTCTCGGTAGTTGCCCGGATTGTACTATTTTTCGGTAATCACACGGATTCTACCATTTTCTGATGCTCACCCAGTCAGTTTTTCGGTACTTGCACAGATTCCACCTTTTCCCGTTACATGCCTGGATTCGACCATTTTTATGTACTCACACAAATTCTACCATTTTCCGATACTCGCCCGATCGATTTTTCGGTACTCGCACGAATTCTACATTTTCTCAGTAGTTGCCCGGATTGTACAATTTTTCGGTACTCGCCCGGATTCTACCATTTTTGCGTACTCACACGGATTCTACCATTTTCCGATACTCGCCCAGTCGGTTTTTCGGTACTCGCACGAATTCTACATTTTCCCGGTAGTTGCCCGGATTGTACTATTTTTCGGTACTCACACGGATTCTACCATTTTCTGATGCTTGCCCGGTCAGTTTTTCGGTACTTGCACGGATTCCAGCTTTTCCCATTACTCGCCCGGATTCCACCATTTTTATATACTCACACGGATTCTACCATTTTCCGATACTCGCCCGATCAGTTTTTTGGTACTCGCACGAATTCTACATTTTCCCGGTAGTTGCCTGGATTCTACTATTTTTCGATAATCAAACGTATTCTACCCTTTTCTGATGCTCGCCAGGTCAGTTTTTCGGTATTTGCATGGATTCCACCTTTTCCCGTTACTCGCCCGGATTCCACCATTTTTACATATTCACACGGATTCTACCATTTTCCGATACTCACTCGGTCAGTTTTTCGGTACTCGCACGAATTCTACGTTTTCCCAGTAGTTGCTCGGATTCTACTATTTTTCGATACTCACACGTAGTCTACCCTTTTCCGATGCTCGCCCGGTCAGTTTTTCGGTACTCGCACGAATTCTACATTATCCCGGTAGTTACCCGGATTGTACTATTTTTCGGTACTCACACGGATTCTACCATTTTCCGATGCTCGCCCGGTCAGTTTTTCGGTTCTTGCACGGATTCCACCTTTTCCCGTTACTCGCACGGATTCTACCATTTTTACGTACTCACACGGATTCTACCATTTCCCGATACTCGCTCGGTCAGTTTTTCGGTACTCGCACGAATTCTACATTTTCCCAATAGTTGCTCGGATTCTACTGTTTTTCGATACTCACACGTAGTCTACCCTTTTCCGATGCTCGCCCGGTCAGTTTTTCGGTACTCGCACGAATTCTACATTTTCCCGGTAGTTGCCCGGATTGTACTATTTTTCGGTAATCACACGGATTCTACCATTTTCTGATGCTCGCCCGGTCAGTTTTTCGGTACTTGCACGGATTCCACCTTTTCCCGTTACTTGCCCGGATTCAACCATTTTTACGTACTCACACATATTCTACCATTTTCCGATACTCGCCCGCTCGGTTTTTCGGTACTCGCACGAATTCTACATTTTCTCGGTAGTTGCCCGGATTGTACTATTTTTCGGTAATCACAAGGATTCTACCATTTTCTGATGCTCGCCCAGTCAGTTTTTCGGTACTTGCACAGATTCCTCCTTTTCCCGTTACTTGCCCAGATTCGACCATTTTTACGTACTCACACAGATTCTACCATTTTTACGTACTCACACGGATTCTACCATTTTCCGATACTCGCTCGGTCAGTTTTTCGATACTCGCACGAAGTCTACATTTTCCCGGTAGTTGCCCGGATTCTACTATTTTTCGGTACTCACACGGATTCTACCATTTTCCGATGCTCGCCAGGTCAGTTTTTCGGTACTTGCACAGATTCCACATTTTCCCGTTACTCGCCCGGATTCTACCATTTTTACGTACTCACACGGATTCTACCATTTTCCGATACTCGCTCGGTCAGTTTTTCGGTACTCGCACGAATTCTACATTTTCCCGGTAGTTGCCCAGATTCTACTATTTTTCGGTACTCACACGGATTCTACCATTTTCCGATACTCGCCCGCTCGGTTTTTCGGTACTCGCACGAATTCTACATTTTCTCGGTAGTTGCCCGGATTGTACTATTTTTTGGTAATCACACGGATTCTACCATTTTCTGATGCTCGCCCAGTCAGTTTTTCGGTACTTGCACGGATTCCACCTTTTCCCGTTACTTGCCCGGATTCGACCATTTCTACATACTCACACAGATTCTACCATTTTTCGATACTCGCCCGATCGGTTTTTCGGTACTCGCACGAATTCTACATTTTCTCCGTAGTTGCCCGGATTGTACTATTTTCCGGTAATCACACGGATTCTACCATTTTCTGATGCTCGCCCAGTCAGTTTTTTGGTACTTGCACGGATTCCACCTTTTCCCGTTACTTGCTCGGATTCGACCATTTTTACGTACTCACATAGATTCTACCATTTTCCGATACTCGCCCGGTCGGTTTTTCGGTACTCGCACGAATTCTACATTTTCTCGGTAGTTGCCCGGATTGTACTATTTTTCGGTAATCACACGGATTCTACCATTTTCTGATGCTCGCCCAGTAAGTTTTTCGGTACTTGCACGGATTCCACCTTTTCCCGTTACTTGCCCGGATTCGACCATTTTTACGTACTCACACAAATTCTACCATTTTCCGATACTCGCCCGGTCGGTTTTTCGGTACTCGCACGAATTCTAAATTTTCTCGATAGTTGCCCGGATTGTACTATTTTTCGGTACTCACCCGGATTCTACCATTTTTGCGTACTCACACGAATTCTACCATTTTCCGATACTCGCCCAGTCAGTTTTTCGGTACTCGCACGAATTCTACATTTTCCCGGCAGTTGCCCGGATTGTACTATTTTTCGGTACTCACACGGATTCTACCATTTTCTGATGCTCGCCCGGTCAGTTTTTCGGTACTTGCACGGATTCCACCATTTCCCATTACTAGCCCGGATTCGACCATTTTTACGAACTCACACAGATTCTACCATTTTCCGATACTCGCCCGATCGGTTTTTCGGTACTCGCACAAATTCAACATTTTCTCGGTAGTTGCCCGGATTGTACTACTCTTCGGTACTCACACCGATTCTACCATTTTCCGATGCTCGCCCGGTCAGTTTTTCGGTACTTGCACGGATTCCACCTTTACCCGTTACTCGCCTGGATTCCACCATTTTTACAAACTCACACGGATTCTACCATTTTCTGATACTCGCTCGGTCAGTTTTTCGGTACTCGCACGAATTCTACATTTTCCCGGTAGTTGCCCGGATTCTACTATTTTTCGATACTCACACGAATTCTACCCTTTTCCGATGCTCGCTAGGTCAGTTTTTCGGTACTTGCACGGATTCCACCTTTTCCCGTTACTCGCCCGGATTCTACCATTTTTACGTACTCACACGGATTTTACCATTTTCCGATACTCGGCCGGTTAGTTTTTCAGTACTCGCACGAATTCTACATTTTCCCGTAGTTGCCCGGATTCTACTATTTTTCGGTACTCACACGAATTCTACCCTTTTCCGATGCTCGCCAGGTCAGTTTTTCGGTACTTGCACGGATTCCACCTTTTCCCGTTACTCGCCCGGATTCTACCAGTTTTACGTACTCACACGGACTCTACCATTTTCCGATACTCGCTCAGCCAGTTTTTCAGTACTCGCACGAATTCGACATTTTCCCGGTAGTTGCCTGGATTCTACATTTTCGGTACTCACACGGATTGTACCATTTTCCAATGCTCGCTCGGTCAGTTTTTCGGTACTCGCATGAATTCCAGATTTTCCCGTTAGTCGCCCGGATTCTACCATTTTTACGTACTCACACGGATTCTAATATTTTCCGATACTCGGCCGGTTAGTTTTTCGGTACTCGCAAGAATTCTACATTTTCCCGATAGTCGCCCGGATTCTACTATTTTTCGGTAGTCACACGGATTCTACCATTTTTCGATACTCGCTCGGTCTGTTTTTCGGTGCTCGCACGAATTCTACATTTTCCCGGTAGTTGCCCGGATTCTACTATTTTTCGATACTCACACGAATTCTACCCTTTTCCGATGCTCGCTAGGTCAGTTTTTCGGTACTTGCACGGATTCCACCTTTTCCCGTTACTCGCCCGGATTCTACCATTTTTACGTACTCACACGGATTCTACCATTTTCCGATACTCGCTCGGTCAGTGTTTCGATACTCGCACGAATTCTACATTTTCCCGGTAGTTGCCCGGATTCTACTATTTTTCGGTACTCACACGGATTCTACTAGTTTCCGATGCTCGCCCGGTCAGTTTTTCGGTACTTGCACGGATTCCACCTTTTCCCGTTACTCGCCCTGATTCTACCATTTTTACGTACTCACACGGATTCTACCACTTTCCGATACTCGCTCGGTCAGTTTTTCGGTACTTGCACGAATTCTACATTTTCCCGGTAGTTCCTCGGATTCTAATATTTTTCGATACTCACACGTAGTCTACCCTTTTCCGATGCTCGCCCGGTCAGTTTTTCAGTACTCGCACGAATTCTACGTTTTACCGGTAGTTGCCCGGATTGTACTATTTTTCGGTACTCACACGGATTCTACCATTTTCTGATGCTCGCCAGGTTAGTTTTTTGGTACTTGCACGGATTCCACCTTTTCCCGTTACTCGCCTGGATTCTACCATTTTTACCTACTCACACGGATTCTACCATTTTCCGATACTCGCTCGGTCAGTTTTTCGGTACTCGCACGAATTCGACATTTTCTCGGTAGTTGCCTGGATTCTACAATTTCGGTACTCACACGGATTGTACAATTTTCCAATGCTCGCTCGGTCAGTTTTTCGGTACTCGCATGAATTCCAGATTTTCCCGTTAGTCGCCCGGATTCTACCATTTTTACGTACTCACACGGATTCTACCATTTTCCGATACTCGGCCGGTTAGTTTTTCAGTACTCACACGAATTCTACATTTTCCCTGTAGTTGCCCGGATTCTACTATTTTTCGGTACTCACACGGATTCTACCCTTTAGCGATGATTACCCGGTCAGTTTTTGGGTACTTGCACGGATTCCACCTTTTCCCGTTACTCGCCCGGATTCTACCATTTTCACGTACTCACACGGATTATACCATTTTCCGATACTCGACCGGTCAGTTTTTCGGTACTCGCACGAATTCTACCTTTTCCCGGTAGTTGCCCGGATTCTACTATTTTTCGGTACTCACACGGATTGTACCATTTTCCAACGCTCGCTCGGTCAGTTTTTGGGTACTCGCATGAATTCCACCTTTTCCCGTTAGTCGCCCGGATTCTACCATTTTTACGTACTCACACGGATTCTACCATTTTCCGATACTCGGCCGGTTAGTTTTCGGTACTCGCACGAATTCTAGATTTTCCGGATAGTTGCCCGGATTCTACTATTTTTAAGTACTCACACGAATTCTACCCTTTTCCGATGCTCACCAGGTCAGTTTTTCGGTACTTGCACGGATTCCACCTTTTCCCGTTACTCGTCCGGATTCTACCATTTTTACGTACTCACACGGATTCTACCATTTTTCGATACTCGCCGGGTCAGTTTTTCGGTACTCGCACAAATTCTACATTTTCCCGGTAGTTGCCAGGATTCTACTATTTTTCGGTACTCACCCGAATTCTACCCTATTCCTATGCTCGCCCGCTCAGTTTTTCGGTACGTGCACGGGTTCCACCTTTTCCCGTTACTGTCCGGGATTCTACCATTTTCACGTACTCACACGGATTCTATCATTTTCCGATGCTCGCTCGATCAGTTTTTCGGTACTCGCATGAATTCCACCTTTTCCCGTTAGTCGGCCGGATTCTACCATTTTTACGTACTCACACGGATTCTACCATTTTCCGATACTCGGCCGGTTAGTTTTTCGGTACTCGCACGAATTCTACATTTTCCCGGTAGTTGCCCGGATTCTACTATTTTTCGGTACTCGCACGAATTCTACCATTTTCCGATGCTCGCCAGGTCAGTTTTTCGGTACTTGCACGGATTCCACTTTTTCCCGTTACTCGCCCGGATTGCACCATTTTCACGTACTCACACGGACTCTACCATTTTCCGATACTCGACCGGTCAGTTTTTCGATCCTCGCACGAATTCTACATTTTCTCGGTAGTTGCCCGGATTCTTCTATTTTTCGGTACTCACACAGATTCTACCCTTTTCCGATGCTTACCCGTTCAGTTTTTCGGTACTTGCACGGATTCCACCTTTTCCCGTTAGTCGCCCAGATTCTACCATTTTTACGTCCTCACACGGATTCTACCATTTTTCGATACTCGCCGGTCAGTTTTTCGGTACTTGCACGAATTCTACATTTTCCCGGTAGTTGGCCGGATTCTACTGTTTTTCGGTACTCACACGGATTCTACCATTTTCCGATGCTCGAGCAGTCAGTTTTTCGGTACTTGTATGAATTCCACCTTTTCCCGTTACTGTCCCGGATTCTACCATTTTTACGTACTCACACGGATTCTACCATTTTTCGATACTCGCCCGGTCAGTTTTTCGATACTTGCACGGATTCCACCTTTTCCCGTTACTCGCCCGGATTCCACCATTTTTACATACTCACACGGATTCTAACATTTTCCGA
Organism: Vitis cinerea var. helleri x Vitis riparia; assembly: GCA_946000715.1. Taxonomy (NCBI): domain Eukaryota; kingdom Viridiplantae; phylum Streptophyta; class Magnoliopsida; order Vitales; family Vitaceae; genus Vitis; species Vitis cinerea var. helleri x Vitis riparia. Next base: position 13,229,677 of record OX254015.1, read on the forward strand.
TGCTCGCCCAGTCAATTTTTCGGTATTTGCACGGATTCCACCTTTTCCCGTTACTGTTCCGGATTCTACCATTTTTCGATCCTCGCCCGGTCAGTTTTTCGGTACTTGGACGGATTCCACCTTTTCCCGTTAGTCGCCCAGATTCTACCATTTTTCTGTCCTCACACGGATTCTACCATTTTCCGATACTCGCCCGGTCAATTTTTCGGTACTCGCACGAATTCTACATTTTCCCGGTAGTTGCCCGGATTCTACTATTTTTCGATACTCACACGTATTCTACCCTTTTCCGATGCTCGCCAGGTCAGTTTTTCGGTACTTGCACGGATTCCACATTTTCCCGTTACTCGCCCGGATTCCATCATTTTTACGTACGCACACAGATTCTACCATTTTCCTATACTCGCCTGGTCAGTTTTTCGGTACTCGCACGAATTCTACATTTTCCCGGTAGTTGCCCGGATTCTACTATTTTTCGGTACTCACACGGATTGTACCATTTTCCAATGCTCGCTCGGTCAGTTTTTCGGTACTCGCATGAATTCCACCTTTTCCCGTTTGTCGCCCGGATTCTATCATTTTTACGTAGTCACACGGATTCTACCATTTTCCGATACTCGGCCAGTTAGTTTTTCGGTACTCGCACGAATTCTACATTTTCCCGATAGTTGCCCGGATTCTACTATTTTTCGGTACTCACACGAATTCTACCATTTTCCGATGCTCGCCAGGTCAGTTTTTCGGTACTTGCACGGATTCCACCTTTTCCCGTTACTCGCTCGGATTCCACCATTTTCACGTACTCACACGGATTCTACCATTTTCCGATACTCGCTCGGTCAGTTTTTCGATACTCGCACGAATTCTACATTTTCCCGGTAGTTGCCCGGATTCTACTATTTTTCGATACTCACACGAATTCTACTTTTTTCCGATACTCGCTAGGTCAGTTTTTCGGTACTTGCACGGATTCCACCTTTTCCCATTACTCGCTCGGATTCTACCATTTTTACGTACTCACACGGATTCTACCATTTTCCAATACTCGCTCGGTCAATTTTTCGGTACTCGCACGAATTCTACATTTTCCCGGTAATTGCCCTGATTCTACTATTTTTCGATAGTCACACGTATTCTACCATTTTCGGATGCTCGCCAGGTCAGTTTTTCGGTACTTGCACGGATTCCACCTTTTCCCGTTACTCGCCCGGATTCCACCATTTTTACATACTCACACAGATTCTAACATTTTCCGACACTCGCCCGGTCAGTTTTTCGGTACTCGCACGAATTCTACATTTTCCCGGTAGTTGCCCGGATTCTACTATTTTTCGGTACTCGCACAGATTCTACCCTTTTCCGATGCTCGCCCGATCAATTTTTCGGTACTTGCACGGATTCCACCTTTTCCCGTTACTCGTCCGGATTCTACCATTTTTACGTACTCACACGGATTCTACCATTTTCCGATACTCGGCGGGTTAGTTTTTCGGTACTCGCACGAATTCTACATTTTCCCGGTAGTTGCCCGGATTCTACTATTTTTCGATACACACACGTATTCTACCCTTTTCCGGTGCTCGCCAGGTTAGTTTTTCGGTACTTGCACAGACTCCACATTTTCCCGTTACTCGCCCGGATTTCACCATTTTTACATATTCACACGGATTCTACCATTTTTCGATACTCGCCCGGTCAGTTTTTCGGTACTCGCACGAATTCTACATTTTCCCGGTAGTTGCCCGGATTCTACTATTTTTCGGTACTCACACGAATTCTACCCTATTCCGATGCTCGCCCGGTCAGTTTTTTGGGACTTGCACGGATTCCACCTTTTCCCGTTACTGTCCCGGATTCTACCATTTTCACGTACTCACACGGATTCTACCATTTTCCGATGCTCGCTCCATCAGTTTTTCGGTACTCGCATGAATTCCACCTTTTCCCGTTAGTCGCCCGGATTCTACCATTTTTATTTACTCACACGGATTCTACCATTTTTCGATACTTGACCAGTCAGTTTTTCGGTACTCGCACGAATTCTACATTTTCCCGGTAGTTGCCCGGATTCTACTATTTTTCGGTACTCACACGGATTCTACCATTTTCCGATACTCGCCCGTTCAGTTTTTCGGTACTTGCACGGATTCCACATTTTCCCGTTACTCGCCTGGATTCCATCATTTTTACGTACTCACACGGATTCCACCATTTTCCGATACTCGCCCGGTCAGTTTTTCGGTACTCGCACGAATTCTACATTTTCCCGGTAGTTGCCCGGATTCTACTATTTTTCGGTACTCACACGGATTGTACCATTTTCCAATGCTCGCTCGGTCAGTTTTTCGGTACTCGCATGAATTCCACCTTTTCCCGTTAGTCGTCCGGATTCTACCATTTTTAAGTACTCACACGGATTCTACCATTTTCCGATACTTGGCCAGTTAGTTTTTCGGTACTCGCACGAATTCTACATTTTCTCGGTATTTGCCCGGATTCTACTATTTTTCGATACTCACACGTATTCTACCCTTTTCCGATGCTCGCTAGGTCAGTTTTTCGGTACTTGCACAGATTCCACCTTTTCCCGTTAGTCACCCGGATTCCACCATTTTTACATACTCACACGGATTCCACCATTTTCCGATACTCGCCCGGTCAGTTTTTCGGTACTCGCACGAATTCTACATTTTCCCGGTAGTTGCCCGGATTCTACTATTTTTCGGTACTCACACGGATTGTACCATTTTCCAATGCTCGCTCGGTCAGTTTTTCGGTACTCGCATGAATTCCACCTTTTCCCGTTAGTCGTCCGGATTCTACCATTTTTAAGTACTCACACGGATTCTACCATTTTCCGATACTTGGCCAGTTAGTTTTTCGGTACTCGCACGAATTCTACATTTTCCCGGTATTTGCCCGGATTCTACTATTTTTCGATACTCACACGTATTCTACTATTTGCCGATACTCGCCCGGTCGGTTTTTCGGTTCTGGCACGAATTCTACATTTTCCCGGTAGTTGCCCGGATTCTACTATTTTTCGGTACTCACAGGGATTGTACCATTTTCCCATGCTCGCTCGGTCAGTTTTTCGTTACTCGCATGAATTCCACCTTTTGCCGTTTGTCGCCCGGATTCTATCATTCTTACGTACTCACACGGATTCTACCATTTTCCGCTACTCGCCCGGTCGGTTTTTCGGTACTGGCACGAATTCTACATTTTCCCGGTATTTGCCCGGATTCTACTATTTTTCGATACACACATGTATTCTACCTTTTTCCGATGCTCGCTAGGTCAGTTTTTCGGTACTTGCACAGATTCCACCTTTTCCCGTTAGTCGCCCGGATTCCACCATTTTTACATACTCACACGGATTCTACCATTTTCCGATACTCGCCCGGTCAGTTTTTCGGTACTCGCACGAATTCTACATTTTCCCGGTAGTTGCCCGGATTCTACTATTTTTCCGTACTCACACGAATTCTACCCATTTCCGATCCTCGCCGGGTCAGTTTTTCGGTACTTGCACGGATTCCACCTTTTCCCGTTACTGTCCCGGATTTTACCATTTTCACGTACTCACACGGATTCTACCATTTTTCGATACTCGCCCGGTCAGTTTTTCGGTACTTGCACGAATTCTACATTTTCCCGGTAGTTGGCCGGATTCTACTGTTTTTCGGTACTCACACGGATTCTACCATTTTCCGATGCTCACCCAGTCAGTTTTTTGGTACTTGCACGGATTCCACCTTTTCCCGTTATTCGCCCGGATTCTACCACTTTTACGTAGTCACATGGATTCTACCATTTTCCGATACCCGCCCGGTCAGTTTTTCGGTACTTGCACGAATTCTACATTTTCTCGGTAGTTGGCCGGATTCTACTGTTTTTCGGTACTCACTGGATTCTACCATTTTCCGATGCTCGCCCAGTCAGTTTTTCGGTACTTGCACGAATTCTACCATTTTTACGTACTCACACGGATTCTACCATTTTCCGATACTCGCACGGTAAGTTTTTCAGTACTCGCACGAATTCTACATTTTCCCTGTAGTTGGTCGGATTCTACTATTTTTCGGTACACACACGGATTCTACCATTTTCCGATGCTCACCAGTCAGTTTTTCGGTACTTGCACGGATTCCACCTTTTCCCGTTACTCGCCCGGATTCAACCATTTTTACGTACTCACACGGATTCTACCATTTTCCGATAATCGACCGATTAGTTTTTCGGTCCTCGCACGAATTCTACATTTTCCCATTAGTTGCCCGGATTCTACTATTTTTCGGTATACACACGGATTCTACCATTTTCCGATGCTCACCAGTCAGTTTTTCGGTACTCGTATGAATTCCACCTTTTCCCGTTAGTCGCCCGGATTCTACCATTTTTACGTACTCACACGGATTCTACCATTTTCCGATGCTCGCCTAGTCAGTTTTTCGGTACTTGCACGGATTCCAACTTTTCCCGTTATTCGCCCGGATTCTACCATTTTCACGAACTCACACGGATTCTACCATTTTTTGATACTCGCCGGGTCAGTTTTTCGGTACTGGCACGAATTCAACATTTTCCCGCTAGTTACCCGGGTTCTACTATTTTTCGGTACTCACACAGATTGTACCATTTTCCCATGCTCGCTCGGTCAGTTTTTCGGTACTCGCATGAATTCCACCTTTTCCCATTAGTTGCCCGGATTCTACCATTTTTACGTACTCACACGGATTCTACCATTTTTCGGTACTCGCCCGGTCAGTTTTTCGGTACTTGCATGAATTCTACATTTTCCCGGTAGTTGCCCGGATTCTACTATTTTTCGGTACTCACACGGATTGTACCATTTTCCCATGATCGCTCGGTCAGTTTTTCGTTACTCGCATGAATTCCACCTTTTGCCGTTTGTCGCCCGGATTCTATCATTCTTACGTACTCACACGGATTCTACCATTTTCCGCTACTCGCCCGGTCGGTTTTTCGGTACTGGCACGAATTCTACATTTTCCCGGTAGTTGCCCGGATTCTACTATTTTTTGGTACTCACACGGATTGTACCATTTTTCCATGCTCGCTCAGTCAGTTTTTCGGTACTCGCATGAATTCCACATTTTCTCGTTAGTCGCCCGGATTCTACCATTTTTACGTACTCACACAGATTCTACCATTTTCCGATACTCGCCCGATCGGTTTTTCTGTACGGGCACGAATTCTACATTTTCCCTGTAGTTGCCTGGATTCTACTATTTTTCGGTACTCACACAAATTCTACCATTTTCCGATGCTCGCCCGGTCAGTTTTTTGGTACTTGCACGGATTCCACCTTTTCCCATTACTAACCCGGATTCTACCATTTTCCCGTACTCACACGGATTCTACCATTTTTCGATACTCGCTTGCTCAGTTTTTCAGTACATGCACGAATTCTACATTTTCTCGGTAGTTGGCCGGATTCTACTGTTTTTCGGTACTCACACAGATTCTACCATTTTCCGATGATCGCCCAGTCAGTTTTTCGGTACTTGCACGGATTCCACCTTTCCCCGTTATTCGCCCGGATTCTACCATTTTTACGTACTCACACGGATTCTATCATTTTCCGATACGCGCCCGGTCAGTTTTTCGGTACTTGCACGAATTCTACATTTTCCCGTTAGTTACTCGGATTCTACTATTTTTCGGTACTCACACGAATTCTACCCTTTTCCGATGCTCGCCCGGTCAGTTTTTCGGTACTTGCACGGATTCCACCTTTTCCCGTTACTGGTCCAGATTCTACCATTTTCACGTACTCACACGGATTCTACCAGTCTCCGATATTCGCCCGGTCAGTTTTTCGGTACTCGCACGAATTCGACATTTTCCCGGTAGTTGCCCGGATTCTACTATTTTTCGGTACTCACACGGATTGTACCATTTTCCAATGCTCGCTCGGTCAGTTTTTCGGTACTCGCATGAATTCCACCTTTTCCCGTTAGTCGTCCGGATTCTACCATTTTTAAGTACTCACATGGATTCTACCATTTTCCGATACTTGGCCAGTTAGTTTTTCGGTACTCGCACGAATTCTACATTTTCTCGGTATTTGCCCGGATTCTACTATTTTTCGATACTCACACGTATTCTACCCTTTTCCGATGCTCGCTAGGTCAGTTTTTCGGTACTTGCACAGATTCCACCTTTTCCCGTTAGTCACCCGGATTCCACCATTTTTACATACTCACACGGATTCCACCATTTTCCGATACTCGCCCGGTCAGTTTTTCGGTACTCGCACGAATTCTACATTTTCCCGGTAGTTGCCCGGATTCTACTATTTTTCGGTACTCACACGGATTGTACCATTTTCCAATGCTCGCTCGGTCAGTTTTTCGGTACTCGCATGAATTCCACCTTTTCCCGTTAGTCGTCCGGATTCTACCATTTTTAAGTACTCACACGGATTCTACCATTTTCCGATACTTGGCCAGTTAGTTTTTCGGTACTCGCACGAATTCTACATTTTCCCGGTATTTGCCCGGATTCTACTATTTTTCGATACTCACACGTATTCTACTATTTGCCGATACTCGCCCGGTCGGTTTTTCGGTTCTGGCACGAATTCTACATTTTCCCGGTAGTTGCCCGGATTCTACTATTTTTCGGTACTCACAGGGATTGTACCATTTTCCCATGCTCGCTCGGTCAGTTTTTCGTTACCCGCATGAATTCCACCTTTTGCCGTTTGTCGCCCGGATTCTATCATTCTTACGTACTCACACGGATTCTACCATTTTCCGCTACTCGCCCGGTCGGTTTTTCGGTACTGGCACGAATTCTACATTTTCCCGGTATTTGCCCGGATTCTACTATTTTTCGATACACACATGTATTCTACCTTTTTCCGATGCTCGCTAGGTCAGTTTTTCGGTACTTGCACAGATTCCACCTTTTCCCGTTAGTCGCCCGGATTCCACCATTTTTACATACTCACACGGATTCTACCATTTTCCGATACTCGCCCGGTCAGTTTTTCGGTACTCGCACGAATTCGACATTTTCCCGGTAGTTGCCCGGATTCTACTATTTTTCGGTACTCACACGGATTGTACCATTTTCCCATGCTCGCTCGGTCAGTTTTTCGGTACTCGCATGAATTTCACCTTTTCCCGTTAGTCGCCCGGATTCTACCATTTTTACGTACTCACACGGATTCTACCATTTTTCGGTACTCGCCCGATCGGTTTTTCGGTACTGGCACAAATTCTACATTTTCCCGGTAGTTGCCCAGATTCTGCTATTTTTCGGTATTCACACGGATTGTACCATTTTCCCATGCTCGCTCGGTCAGTTTTTCGGTACTCATATGAATTCCACCTTTTCCCGTTAGTCGCCCGGATTCTACCATTTTTACGTACTCACACGAATTCTACAATTTTCCGATACTCGCCCGGTCAGTTTTTCGGTACTTCCACGAATTCTAAATTTTCCCGGTAGTTGGCCGGATTCTACTGTTTTTCGGTACTCACACAGATTCTACCATTTTCCGATGCTCGCCCGGTCAGTTTGTCGGTACTTGCACGGATTCCACCTTTTCCCGTTACTGGCCCGGATTCTACCATTTTCACGTACTCACACGGATTCTACCTTTTTCCGATACTCGGCCGGTCAGTTTTTCGGTACTGGGACTAATTCTACATTTTCCTGGTGGTTGCCCGGATTCTACTATTTTTTGGTACTCACACGGATTGTACCATTTTCCCCTGATCGCTCGGTCAGTTTTTCGGTACTAGCATGAATTCCACCTTTTCCCGTTAGTCGCCCGGATTCTACCATATTTACGTACTCACACGGATTCTACCATTTTCCGATACTCGCCCGGTCGGTTTTTCGGTACTGGCACGAATTCTACATTTTCCCGGTAGTTGCCCGGATTCTACTATTTTTCGGTACTTACACGGATTGTACCATTTTTCCATGCTCGCTTGGTCAGTTTTTCGGTACTCGCATGAATTCCACCTTTTCCCGTTAGTCGCCCGGATTCTACCATTTTTACGTACTCACACGGATTCTACCATTTTCCGATACTCGCCCTGTCAGTTTTACGGTACTTGCACGACTTCTACATTTTCCCGGTAGTTGCCTGGATTCTACTATTTTTCGGTACTCACACAAATTCTACCATTTTCCGATGCTCGCCCGGTCTGTTTTTTGGTACTTGCACGGATTCCACCTTTTCCCGTTACTCTTCCGGATTCTACCATTTTCACGTACTCACACGGATTCTACCATTTTCTGATACTCGCCCGGTCAGTTTTTCGGTACTGGCACGAATTCAACATTTTCCCGCTAGTTACCCGGATTCTACTATTTTTCGGTACTCACACGGATTGAACCATTTTCCCATGCTCGCTCGGTCAGTTTTTCGGTACTCGCATGAATTCCACCTTTTCCCGTTAGTCGCCCGGATTCTACCATTTTTACGTACTCACATGGATTCTACCATTTTCCGATACTCGCCCGGTCGGTTTTTCGGTACTGGCACGAATTCTACATTTTCCCGGTAGTTGCCCGGATTCTACTATTTTTCGGTACTCGCACTAATTCTACCCTTTTCCGATGCTCGCCCGGTCAGTTTTTCGGTACTTGCACGGATTCCACCTTTTCCCGTTAGTCGCCCGGATTCTACCATTTTTACGTAATCACACGGATTCTACCATTTTCCGATACTCGCCCGGTCGGTTTTTCGGTACTGGCACGAATTCTACATTTTCCGGTAGTTGCCCGGATTCTACTATTTTTCGGTACTTACACGGATTGTACCATTTTTCCATGCTCGCTCGGTCAGTGTTTCGGTACTCGCATGAATTCCACCTTTTCCCGTTAGTCGCCCGGATTCTACCATTTTTACGTACTCACACGGATTCTACCATTTTCCGATACTCGCCCGGTCAGTTTTACGGTACTTGCACGACTTCTACATTTTCCCGGTAGTTGCCTGGATTCTACTATTTTTCGGTACTCACACAAATTCTACCATTTTCCGATGCTCGCCCGGTCAGTTTTTTGGTACTTGCACGGATTCCACCTTTTCCCGTTACTCTTCCGGATTCTACCATTTTCACGTACTCACACGGATTCTACCATTTTCTGATACTCGCCCGGTCAGTTTTTCGGTACTGGCACGAATTCAACATTTTCCCGCTAGTTACCCGGATTCTACTATTTTTCGGTACTCACACGGATTGGACCATTTTCCCATGCTCGCTCGGTCAGTTTTTCGGTACTCGCATGAATTCCACCTTTTCCCGTTAGTCGCCCGGATTCTACCATTTTTACGTACTCACATGGATTCTACCATTTTCCGATACTCGCCCGGTCGGTTTTTCGGTACTGGCACGAATTCTACATTTTCCCGGTAGTTGCCCGGATTCTACTATTTTTCGGTACTCGCACTAATTCTACCCTTTTCCGATGCTCGCCCGGTCAGTTTTTCGGTACTTGCACGGATTCCACCTTTTCCCGTTAGTCGCCCGGATTCTACCATTTTCACGTACTCACACGGATTCTACCATTTTCCGATACTCGCCCGGTCAGTTTTTCGGTACTTGCACGAATTCTACATTTTCCCGATAGTTGCCTGGATTCTACTATTTTTCGATACTCACACGAATTCTACCCTTTTCCGATGCTCGCCCGGTCAGTTTATTGGTACTTGCACGGATTCCACCTTTTCTCGTTACTCGCCCAGATTCTACCATTTTTACGTACTCACACGGATTCTACCATTTTCCGATACTCGCCCGGTCAGTTTTTCGGTACTTGCACGAATTCTACATTTTCCCGGTAGTTGCCCGCATTCTAGTATTTTTTGGTACTCACACGAATTCTACCCTTTTCCGATGCTCGCCCGGTCAGTTTTTCGGTACTTGCACGGATTCCACCTTTTCCCGTTACTGGTCCAGATTCTACCATTTTGACGTACTCACACGGATTCTACCAGTCTCCGATATTCGCCCGGTCAGTTTTTCGGTACTTGCACGAATTCTAAATTTTCCCGGTAGTTGCTTGGATTCTACTATTTTTCGGTTCTCACACAAATTCTACCCTTTTCCGATGCTTGCCCGGTCAGTTTTTCGGTACTTGCACGGACTCCACCTTTTCCCGTTACTTTCCCGGATTCTAACATTTTTACGTACTCACACAGATTCTACCATTTTCCGATACTCGCCCGGTCAGTTTTTCGGTACGTGCACGAATTTTATATTTTCCTTGTAGTTGCCTGGATTCTACTATTTTTTGGTTCTCACACAAATTCTACCTTTATACGATGCTTGCCCGGTCAGTTTTTCGGTACTTGCACGGATTCCACCTTTTCCCGTTATTCGCCCGGATTCTACCATTTTTACGTACTGATACGGATTCTACCATTTTCCGATACTCGCCCGGTCAGTTTTTCGGTACTGGGACGAATTCTACATTTTCCCGGTAGTTGCCCGGATTCTACTATTTTTCGGTACTCACACGGATTGCACCATTTTCCCATGCTCGCTCGGTCAGTTTTTCGGTACTCGCATGAATTCCACCTTTTGCCGTTAGTCGCCCGGATTCTACCATTTTTACGTACTCACATGGATTCTACCATTTTCCGATACTCGCCCGGTCGATTTTTCGGTACTGGCACGAATTCTACATTTTCCCGGTAGTTGCCCGGATTCTACTATTTTTCGTTACTCAAACGGATTGTACCATTTTCCTCTGCTCGCTCGGTCAGTTTTTCGGTACTCGCATGAATTCCACCTTTTCTCGTTAGTCGCCCGGATTCTACCATTTTTACGTACTCACACGGATTCTACCCTTTTCCGATACTCGCCCGGTCGGTTTTTCGGTACTGGCACGAATTCTACATTTTCCCTCTAGTTGCCTGGATTCTACTATTTTTCGGTCCTCACACAAATTCTACCATTTTCCGATGCTCGCCCGGTCAGTTTTTCGGTACTTGCACGGATTCCACCTTTTCCCGTTACTAACCCGGATTCTACCATATTCACGTACTCACACGGATTCTACCATTTTTTGATACTCGCCGGGTCAATTTTTCGGTACTGGCACGAATTCAACATTTTCCCGCTAGTTACCCGGATTCTACTATTTTTCGGTACTCACACGGATTGTACCATTTTCCCATGCTCGCTCGGTCAGTTTTTCGGTACTCGCATGAATTCCACCTCTTCCCGTTAGTCGCCCGGATTCTACCATTTTTACGTACTCACACGGATTCTACCATTTTCCGATACTCGCCCGGTCAGTTTTACGGTACTTGCATGAATTCTACATTTTCCCGGTAGTTGCCTGGATTCTACTATTTTTCGGTACTCACACAAATTCTACCCTTTTCCGATGCTCGCCCGGCAGTTTTTTGGTACATGTACGGATTCCACCTTTTCCTGTTACTGGCCCGGATTCTACCATTTTCCCGTACTCACACGGATTCTACCATTTTCCGATACTCGCTCGGTCAGTTTTTCGGTACTTGCACGAATTCTACATTTTCCCGGTAGTTGCCCGGATTCTACTATTTTTCGGTACTCACACGAATTCTACCCTTTTCCGATGCCCGCCCGGTCAGTTTTTCGGTACTTGCACGGATTCCACCTTTTCCCGTTACTGGTCCGGATTCTGCCATTTTCACGTACTCACACGGATTCTACCAGTCTCCGATATTCACCCGGTCAGTTTTTCGGTACTCTCACGAATTCTAAATTTTCCCGGTAGTTGCTTGGATTCTACTATTTTTCGGTTCTCACACAAATTCTATCCTTTTCCGATGCTTGCCCGGTCAGTTTTTCGGTACTTGCACGGATTCCACCTTTTCCCGTTACTTTCCCGGATTCTAACATTTTGACGTACTCACACAGATTTTACCATTTTCCGATACTCGCCCGGTCAGTTTTTCGGTACTGGCACGAATTCTACATTTTCCCGGTAGTTGCCCGGATTCAACTATTTTTCGGTACTCACACGGATTGTACCATTTTCCCCTGCTCGCTCGGTCTGTTTTTCGGTACTTGCACGGAGTCCACCTTTCCCCGTTATTCGCCCGGATTCTACGATTTTTACGTACTCACACAGATTCTACCATTTTCCGATACTCGCCTGGTCGGTTTTTCGGTATTGGCACGAATTCTACATTTTCCCTGTAGTTGCCTGGATTCTACTATTTTTCGGTACTCACACAAATTCTACCCTTTTCCGATGTTCGCCCTGTCAGTTTTTCGGTACTTACACGGATTCAACCTTTTCCCGTTGCTGGCCCGGATTCTACCATTTTTACGTACTCACACGGATTCTACCATTTTCCGATACTCGCCCGGTCAGTTTTTCCATACTTGCACAAATTCTACATTTTCCCGGTTGTTGCCGGGATTCTACTATTTTTCGGTACTCGCACGAATTCTACCCTTTTCCGATGCTCGCCCGGTCAGTTTTTCGGTACTTGCACGGAATCCACCTTTTCCCGTTAGTCGCCCGGATTCTACCATTTTTACGTACTCACATGGATTCTACCATTTTCCGATACTCGCCCGGTCGGTTTTTCGGTACTGGCACGAATTCTACATTTTCCGGTAGTTGCCCGGATTCTACTATTTTTCGGTACTCACACGGATTGTACCATTTTCCCATGCTCGCTCGATCAGTTTTTCGGTACTCGCATGAATTCCACCTTTTTCCGTTAGTTGGCCGGATTCTACCATTTTTACGTACTCACACGGATTCTACCATTTTCCGATACTCGCCCGGTCAGTTTTTCGGTACTTGCACGAATTCTACATTTTCCCGGTAGTTGCCTGGATTCTACTATTTTTCGATACTCACACGAATTCTACCCTTTTCCGATGCTCGCCCGGTCAGTTTGTCTGTACTTGCACGGATTCCACATTTTCTCGTTACTCGCCCAGATTCTACCATTTTTCCGTACTCACACGGATTCTACCATTTTCCGATACTCCCCCGGTCAGTTTTTCGGTACTTGCACGAATTCTACATTTTCCCGGTAGTTGCCTGGATTCTACTATTTTTTGGTACTCACACGAATTCTACCCTTTTCCGATGCTCGCCTGGTCAGTTTTTCGGTACTTGCACGGATTCCACCTTTTCCCGTTACTGGTCCGGATTCTACCATTTTCACGTACTCACACGGATTCTACCAGTCTCCGATATTCGCCCGGTCAGTTTTTCGGTACTTGCACGAATTCTAAATTTTCCCGGTAGTAGCTTGGATTCTACTAATTTTCGGTTCTCACACAAATTCTACCCTTTTCCGATGCTTGCCCGGTCAATTTTTCGGTACTTGCACGGACTCCACCTTTTTCCGTTACTTTGCCAGATTCTAACATTTTTACGTACTCACACAGATTCTACCATTTTCCGATACTCGCCCGGTCAGTTTTTCGGTACTGGGACGAATTCTACATTTTCCCGGTAGTCGCCCGGATTCTACTATTTTTCGGTACTCACACGGATTGTACCATTTTCCCATGCTCGCTCGGTCAGTTTTTCGGTACTCGCATGAATTCCACCTTTTCCCGTTAGTCGCCCGGATTCTAACATTTTTATGTACTCACACAGATTCTACCATTTTCCGATACTCGCCTGGTCAGTTTTTCGGTACTGGCACGAATTCTACATTTTCCCGGTAGTTGCCCGGATTCTACTATTTTTCGGTACTCACACGGATTGTACCATTTTCCCCTGCTCGCTCGGTCAGTTTTTCGGTACTCGCATGAATTCCACCTTTTCCCGTTAGTCGCCCGGATTCTACCATTTTTACGTACTCACACGGATTCTACCATTTTCCGATACTCGCCCGGTCGGTTTTTCGGTACTGGCACGAATTCTACATTTTCTGGTAGTTGCCCGGATGCTACTATTTTTCGGTACTCACACGGATTGTACCATTTTCCCATGCTCGCTCGATCAGTTTTTCGGTACTCGCATGAATTCCACCTTTTTCCGTTAGTTGGCCGGATTCTACCATTTTTACGTACTCACACGGATTCTACCATTTTTTGATACTCGCCGGGTCAGTTTTTCGGTACTGGCACGAATTCAACATTTTCCCGCTAGTTACCCGGATTCTACTATTTTTCGGTACTCACACGGATTGTACCATTTTCCCATGCTCGCTCGGTCAGTTTTTCGGTACTCGCATGAATTCCACCTCTTCCCGTTAGTCGCCCGGATTCTACCATTTTCCGATACTCGCCCGGTCAGTTTTACGGTACTTGCATGAATTCTACATTTTCCCGGTAGTTGCCTGGATCTACTATTTTTCGGTACTCACACAAATTCTACCCTTTTCCGATGCTCGCCCGGTCAGTTTGTCGGTACTTGCACGGATTCCACCTTTTCTCGTTACTCGCCCAGATTCTACCATTTTTACGTACTCACACGGATTCTACCATTTTCCGATACTCGCCCGGTCAGTTTTTCGGTACTTGCACGAATTCTACATTTTCCCGGTAGTTGCCTGGATTCTACTATTTTTCGGTACTCACACGAATTTTACCCTTTTCCGATGCTCGCCCGGTCAATTTTTCGGTACTTGCACGGATTCCACCTTTTCCCGTTACTGGTCCGGATTCTACCATTTTCACGTACTCACACGGATTCTACCATTTTCCGATTCTCGCCCGGTCAGTTTTTCGGTACTTGCATGAATTCAACATTTTCCCGGTAGTTGCCTGGATTCTACTATTTTTCGGTACTCACACAAATTCTACCCTTTTCCGATGCTCGCCTGGTCAGTTTATTGGTACTTGCACGGATTCCACCTTTTCTCGTTACTCGCCCAGATTCTACCTTTTTTACGTACTCACACGGATTCTACCATTTTCCGATACTCGCCCGGTCAGTTTTTCGGTACTTGCACGAATTATACATTTTCCCGGTAGTTGCCTGGATTCTACTATTTTTCGGTACTCACACGAATTCTACCCTTTTCCGATGCTCGCCCGGTCAATTTTTCGGTACTTGCACGGATTCCACCTTTTCCCGTTACTGGTCCGGATTCTACCATTTTCACGTACTCACACGGATTCTACCATTTTCCGATTCTCGCCCGGTCAGTTTTTCGGTACTCGCTTGAATTCCACCTTTTCCCGTTAGTTGGCCGGATTCTACCATTTTTACGTACTCACACGGATTCTACCATTTTCCGATACTCGCCCGGTCAGTTTTTCGGTACTTGCACGAATTCTACATTTTCCCGGTAGTTGCCTGGATTCTACTATTTTTCGGTACTCACACGAATTCTACCCTTTTCCGATTCTCGCCCGGTCAGTTTGTCGGTACTTGCACGGATTCCACCTTTTCTCGTTACTCGCCCAGATTCTACCATTTTTACGTACTCACACGGATTCTACCATTTTCCGATACTCCCCCGGTCAGTTTTTCGGTACTTGCACGAATTCTACATTTTCCCGGTAGTTACCTGGATTCTACTATTTTTTGGTACTCACACGAATTCTACCCTTTTCCGATGCTCGCCCGGTCAGTTTTTCCGTACTTGCCAGGATTCCACCTTTTCCCGTTACTGGTCCGGATTCTACCATTTTCACGCACTCACACGGATTCTACCAGTCTCCGATATTCGCCCGGTCAGTTTTTCGGTACTTGCACGAATTCTAAATTTTCCCGGTAGTTGCTTGGATTCTACTATTTTTCGGTTCTCACACAAATTCTACCCTTTTCCGATGCTTGCCCGGTCAGTTTTTCGGTACTTGCACGGACTCCACCTTTTTCCGTTACTTTCCCAGATTCTAACATTTTTATGTACTCACACAGATTCTACCATTTTCCGATACTCGCCCGGTCAGTTTTTCGGTACTGGGACGAATTCTACATTTTTCCGGTAGTTGCCCGGATTCTACTATTTTTCGGTACTCACACGGATTGTACCATTTTCCCATGCTCGCTCGGTCAGTTTTTCGGTACTCGCATGAATTCCACCTTTTCCCGTTAGTCGCCCGAATTCTAACATTTTTATGTACTCACACAGATTCTACCATTTTCCGATACTCGCCCGGTCAGTTTTTCGGTACTGGCACGAATTCTACATTTTCCCGGTAGTTGCCCGGATTCTACTATTTTTCGGTACTCACACGGATTGTACCATTTTCCCCTGCTCGCTCGGTCAGTTTTTCGGTACTCGCATGAATTCCACCTTTTCCCGTTAGTCGCCCGGATTCTACCATTTTTACGTACTCACACGGATTCTACCATTTTCCGATACTCGCCCGGTCGGTTTTTCGGTACTGGCACGAATTCTACATTTTCCCTGTAGTTGCCTGGATTCTACTATTTTTCGGTCCTCACACAAATTCTACCCTTTTCCGATGCTCGTCCGGTCAGTTTTTCGGTACTTGCACGGATTCCACCTTTTCCCGTTACTAACCCGGATTCTACCATTTTCACGTACTCACACGGATTCTACCATTTTTTGATACTCGCCGGGTCAGTTTTTCAGTACTGGCACGAATTCAACATTTTCCCGCTAGTTACCCGGATTCTACTATTTTTCGGTACTCACACGGATTGTACCATTTTCCCATGCTCGCTCGGTCAGTTTTTCGGTACTCGTATGAATTCCACCTCTTCCCGTTAGTCGCCCGGATTCTACCACTTTTACGTACTCACACGGATTCTACCATTTTCCGATACTCGCCCGGTCGGTTTTTCGGTACTGGCACGAATTCTACATTTTCCCTGTAGTTGCCTGGATTCTACTATTTTTCGGTACTCACACAAATTCTACCCTTTTCCGATGCTCGCCCGGCAGTTTTTTGGTACATGTACGGATTCCACCTTTTCCTGTTACTGGCCCGGATTCTACCATTTTCCCGTACTCACACGGATTCTACCAGTTTCTGATACTCGCCCGGTCAATTTTTCGGTACTGGCACGAATTCAAGATTTTCCCGGTAGTTGCCCGGATTCTAGTATTTTTCGGTACTCACACGGATTGTACGATTTTCCGATGCTCGCTCGGCCAGTTTTTCGGTACTCGCATGAATTCCACCTTTTCCCGTTAGTTGGCCGGATTCTACCATTTTTACGTACTCACACGGATTCTACCATTTTCCGATACTCGCCCGGTCAGTTTTTCGGTACTTGCACGAATTCTACATTTTCCCGGTAGTTGCCTGGATTCTACTATTTTTCGGTACTCACACGAATTCTACCCTTTTCCGATTCTCGCCCGGTCAGTTTGTCGGTACTTGCACGGATTCCACCTTTTCTCGTTACTCGCCCAGATTCTACCATTTTTACGTACTCACACGGAATGTACCATTTTCCCATGCTCGCTCGGTCAGTTTTTCGGTACTGGCACGAATTCTACATTTTCCCGGTAGTTGCCCGGATTCAACTATTTTTCGGTACTCACACGGATTGTACCATTTTCCCCTGCTCGCTCGGTCTGTTTTTCGGTTCTCGCATGAATTCCACCTTTTCCCGTTAGTCGCCCGGATTCTACCATTTTTACGTACTCACACGGATTCTACCATTTTCCGATACTCGCCCGATCGGTTTTTCTGAACGGGCACGAATTCTACATTTTCCCTGTAGTTGCCTGGATTCTACTATTTTTCGGTACTCACACAAATTCTACCATTTTTCGATGCTCGCCCGGTCAGTTTTTCGGTACTTGCACGGATTCCACCTTTTCCCATTACTAACCCGGATTCTACCATTTTCCCGTACTCACACGGATTCTACCATTTTTCGATACTCGCCTGCTCAGTTTTTCAGTACATGCACGAATTCTACATTTTCTCGGTAGTTGGCCGGATTCTACTGTTTTTCGGTACTCACACGGATTCTACCATTTTTCGATGATCGCCCAGTCAGTTTTTCGGTACTTGCACGGATTCCACCTTTCCCCGTTATTCGCCCGGATTCTACCATTTTTACGTACTCACACGGATTCTACCATTTTCCGATACTCGCCCGTTCAGTTTTTCGGTACTTGTACGAATTCTACATTTTCCCTGCAGTTGCCTGGATTCTACTATTTTTCGGTACTCACACAAATTCTACCCTTTTCCGATGTTCGCCCTGTCAGTTTTTCGGTACTTACACGGATTCAACCTTTTCCCGTTGCTGGCCCGGATTCTACCATTTTTACGTACTCACACGGATTCTACCATTTTCCGATACTCGCCCGGTCAGTTTTTTCGTACTTGCACGAATTCTACATTTTCCCGGTTGTTGCCCGGATTCTACTATTTTTCGGTACTCGCACGAATTCTACCCTTTTCCGATGCTCTCCCGGTCAGTTTTTCGGTACTTGCACGGATTCCACCTTTTCCCGTTAGTCACCCGGATTCTACCATTTTTACGTACTCACACGGATTCTACCATTTTCCGATACTCGCCCGGTCGGTTTTTCGGTACTGGGACGAATTCTACATTTTCCGGTAGTTGCCCGGATTCTTGTATTTTTCGGTACTCACACGGATTGTACCATTTTCCCATGCTCGCTCGGTCAGTTTTTCGGTACTCGCATGAATTCCACCTTTTTCCGTTAGTTGGCCGGATTCTACCATTTTTACGTACTCACACGGATTCTACCATTTTCCGATACTCGCCCGGTCAGTTTTTCGGTACTTGCACGAATTCTACATTTTCCCGGTAGTTGCCTGGATTCTACTATTTTTCGATACTCACACGAATTCTACCCTTTTCCGATGCTCGCCCGGTCAGTTTGTCGGTACTTGCACGGATTCCACCTTTTCTCGTTACTCGCCCAGATTCTACCATTTTTACGTACTCAGACGGATTCTACCATTTTCCGATACTCCCCCGGTCAGTTTTTCGGTACTTGCACGAATTCTAAATTTTCCCGGTAGTTGCTTGGATTCTACTATTTTTCGGTTCTCACACAAATTCTACCCTTTTCCGATGCTTGCCCGGTCAGTTTTTCGGTACTTACACGGATTCCACCTTTTCCCGTTACTTTCCCGGATTCTAACATTTTTACGTACTCACACAGATTGTACCATTTTCCGATACTCGCCCGGTCAGTTTTTCGGTACTTGCACGAATTTTATATTTTCCTTGTAGTTGCCTGGATTCTACTATTTTTCGGTTCTCACACAAATTCTACCCTTATCCGATGCTTGCCCGGTAAGTTTTTCGGTACTTGCACGGATTCCACCTTTTCCCGTTATTCGCCCGGATTCTACCATTTTCACGTACTCACACGGATTCTATCATTTTCCGATACTCGCCCGGTCAGTTTTTCGGTACTGGCACGAATTCTACATTTTCCCGGTAGTTGCCCGGATTCTACTATTTTTCGGTACTCCCACGGATTGTACCATTTTCCCATGCTCGCTCGGTCAGTTTTTCGGTACTCGGATGAATTCCACCTTTTCCCATTAGGCTCCCGGATTCTACCATTTTTACGTACTCACACGGATTCTACCATTTTCCGATTCTCGCCCGGTCAGTTTTTCGGTACTTGCACGAATTCTACATTTTCCCGGTAGTTGCCTGGATTCTACTATTTTTCGGTACTCACACAAATTCTACCCTTTTCCGATGCTCGCCCGGTCAGTTTTTCGGTACTTGCACGGATTCCACCTTTTCCCGTTACTAACCCGGATTCTACCATTTTCACGTACTCACACGGATTCTACCATTTTTCGATACTCGCCCGCTCAGTTTTTCGGTACTTGCACGAATTCTACATTTTCCCGGTAGTTGGCCGGATTCTACTGTTTTTCGGTACTCACACAGATTCTACCATTTTCCGATGCTCGCCCAGTCAGTTTTTCGGTACTTGCACGGATTCCACCTTTTCCCGTTATTCGCCCGGATTCTACCATTTTTACGTACTCACACGGATTCTACCATTTTCCGATACTCGCCCGGTCAGTTTTTCGGTACTTGCACGAATTCTACATTTTCCCGGTTGTTGCCCGGATTCTACTATTTTTCGGAACTCACACGAATTCTACCCTTTTCCGATGCTCGCCCGGTCAGTTTTTCGGTACTTGCACGGATTCCACCTTTTCTCGTTACTCGCCCGGATTCTACCATTTTCACGTACTCACACGGATTCTACCATTTTCCGATGCTCGCCCGCTCAGTTGTTCGGTACTTTCACGAATTCTACATTTTCCCGGTTGTTGCCCGGATTCTACTATTTTTCGGAACTCACACGAATTCTACCCTTTTCCGATGCTCGCCCGGTCAGTTTTTCGGTACTTGCACGGATTCCACCTTTTCCCGTTACTAACCCGGATTCTACCATTTTCACGTACTCACACGGATTCTACCATTTTTCGATACTCGCCCGGTCAGTTTTTCGGTACTTGCACGAATTCTACATTTTCCCGGTAGTTGGCCGGATTCTACTGTTTTTGGGTACTCACACGGATTCTACCATTTTCCGATGCTCGCCCAGTCAGTTTTTCGGTACTTGCACAGATTCCACCTTTTCCCGTTACTAACCCAGATTCTACCATTTTCACGTTCTCACACGGATTCTACCATTTTTCGATACTCGCCCGCTCAGTTTTTCGGTACTTGCCCGAATTCTACATTTCCCCGGTAGTTGGCCGGATTCTACTGTTTTTCGGTACTCACACGGATTCTACTATTTTCCGATGCTCGCCCAGTCAGTTTTTCGGTACTTGCACGGATTCCACCTTTTCCCGTTATTCGCCCGGATTCTACCATTTTTACGTACTCACACGGATTCTACCTTTTTCCGATACTCGCCCGGTCAGTTTTTCGGTAATGGCACGAATTCTACATTTTCCCGGTAGTTGCCCGGATTCTACTATTTTTCGGTACTCACACGAATTCTACCATTTTTACGTACTCACACGGATTCTACCATTTTCCGATACTCGCCCGGTCAGTTTTTCGGTACTTGCTCGAATTCTACATTTTCCCTGTAGTTGCCTGGATTCTACTATTTTTCGGTACTCACACAAATTCTACCCTTTTCCGGTGTTCACCCGGTCAGTTTTTCGGTACTTGCACGGATTCCACCTTTTCCCGTTACTGGCCCGGATTCTACCATTTTCACGTACTCACACGGATTCTACCATTTTTCGATACTCGCCCGATCAGTTTTTCGGTACTGGCACGAATTCTACATTTTCCCGGTAGTTGCCCGGATTCTACTATTTTTCGGTACTCACACGGATTGTACCATTTTCCCCTGCTCGCTCGGTCAGTATTTCGGTACTCGCATGAATTCCACCTTTTCCCGTTAGTCGCCCAGATTCTACCATTTTTACGTACTCACACGGATTCTACCATTTTCCAATACTCGCCCGGTCGATTTTTGGTACTGGCACGAATTCTACATTTTCCCTGTAGTTGCCCGGATTCTACTATTTTTCGGTACTCACACAAATTCTACCCTTTTCCGATGCTTGCCCGGTCAGTTTTTTGGTACTTGCACAGATTGCACCTTTTCCCGTTACTGGCCCGGATTCTACCATTTTCCCGTACTCACACGGATTCTACCATTTTCTGATACTCGCCCGATCAGTTTTTCGGTACTGGCACGAATTCAAGATTATCCCGGTAATTGCCCGGATTCTACTATTTTTCGATACTCACACGAATTGTACCATTTTCCCATGCTCGCTCGGTCAGTTTTTCGGTACTCGCATGAATTCCACCTTTTCCCGTTTGTCGCCCGGATTCTACCATTTTTACGTACTCACACGGATTCTACCATTTTCTGATACTTGCTCGGTCGGTTTTTCGGTACTGGCACGAATTCTACATTTTCCCGGTAGTTGCCTGGATTCTACTATTTTTCGGTACTCACAAAAATTCTACCCTTTTCCGATGCTCGCCCGGTCAGTTTTTTGGTACTTGCACGGATTCCACCTTTTCTCGTTATTCGCTCGGATTCTACCATTTTTACGTACTCACACGGACTCTACCATTTTCCGATACTCGCCCGGTCAGTTTTTCGGTACTTGCACGAATTCTACATTTTCCTAGTTGTTGCCCGGATTGTACTATTTTTCGGTACTCACACGAATTCTACCCTTTTCCGATGCTCGCCCGGTCAGTTTTTCGATACTTGCACGGATTCCACCTTTTCCCGTTACTGGCCCGGATTCTACCATTTTCACGTACTCACACGGATTCTACCATTTTCCGATACTCGCCCGATCAGTTTTTCGGTACTGGCACGAATTCTACATTTTCCCGGTAGTTGCCCGGATTCTACTATTTTTCGGTACTCACACGGATTGTACCATTTTCCCCTGCTCGCTCGGTCAGTATTTCGGTACTCGCATGAATTCCACCTTTTCCCGTTAGTCGCCCAGATTCTACCATTTTTACGTACTCACACGGATTCTACCATTTTCCAATACTCGCCCGGTCGATTTTTGGTACTGGCACGAATTCTACATTTTCCCTGTAGTTGCCCGGATTCTACTATTTTTCGGTACTCACACAAATTCTACCCTTTTCCGATGCTTGCCCGGTCAGTTTTTTGGTACTTGCACAGATTGCACCTTTTCCCGTTACTGGCCCGGATTCTACCATTTTCCCGTACTCACACGGATTCTACCATTTTCTGATACTCGCCCGATCAGTTTTTCGGTACTGGCACGAATTCAAGATTATCCCGGTAGTTGCCCGGATTCTACTATTTTTCGATACTCACACGAATTGTACCATTTTCCCATGCTCGCTCGGTCAGTTTTTCGGTACTCGCATGAATTCCACCTTTTCCCGTTTGTCGCCCGGATTCTACCATTTTTACGTACTCACACGGATTCTACCATTTTCTGATACTTGCTCGGTCGGTTTTTCGGTACTGGCACGAATTCTACATTTTCCCGGTAGTTGCCTGGATTCTACTATTTTTCGGTACTCACAAAAATTCTACCCTTTTCCGATGCTCGCCCGGTCAGTTTTTTGGTACTTGCACGGATTCCACCTTTTCTCGTTATTCGCTCGGATTCTACCATTTTTACGTACTCACACGGACTCTACCATTTTCCGATACTCGCCCGGTCAGTTTTTCGGTACTTGCACGAATTCTACATTTTCCTAGTTGTTGCCCGGATTGTACTATTTTTCGGTACTCACACGAATTCTACCCTTTTCCGATGCTCGCCCGGTCAGTTTTTCGATACTTGCACGGATTCCACCTTTTCCCGTTACTGGCCCGGATTCTACCATTTTCACGTACTCACACGGATTCTACCATTTTCCGATACTCGCCCGGTCAGTTTTTCGATACTTGCACGAATTCTACATTTTCCGTGTATTTGCCTGGATTCTACTATTTTTCTGTACTCACACAAATTCTCCCATTTTCAGATGTTCGCCCGGTCAGTTTTTCAGTACTTGCACGGATTCAACCTTTTCCCGTTACTGGCCCGGATTCTACCATTTTTACGTACTCACACGGATTCTACCATTTTCCGATACTCGCCCGGTCAGTTTATCGGTACTTGCACGAATTCTACATTTTCCCGGTCGTTGCCTGGATTCCACTATGTTTCGGTACTCACACAAATTCTACCATTTTCCGATTCTCGCCTTGTCAGTTTTTCGGTACTTGCACGGATTCCACCTTTTCCCATTATTCGCCCGGATTCTACCATTTTTACGTACTCACACGGATTCTACCATTTTCCCATACTCGCCCGGTCCGTTTTTCGGTACTGGCACGAATTCTACATTTTCCCGGTAGTTGCCCGGATTCTACTATTTTTCGGTACTCACAGGAATTCTACCCTTTTCCGATTCTCGCCCGGTCAGTTTTTCGGTACTTGCAAGGATTCCACCTTTTCCCGTTGCTGGCCCGAATTTTACCATTTTCACATACTCACACAGATTCTACCATTTTCCGATACTCGCCCGGTCAGTTTTTCGGTACTGGCACGAATTCTACATTTTCCCGGTAGTTGCCCGGATTCTACTATTTTTCGGTACTCACACGAATTCTACCCTTTTCCGATGCTAGCCCGGTCAGTTTTTCGGTACTTGCACGGATTCCACCTTTTCCCGTTACTGGCCCGGATTCTACCATTTTCACGTACTCACACGGATTCTACCATTTTCTGAAACTCGGCCGGTTAGTTTTTCGGTACTGGCACGAATTCTACATTTTCTCGGTAGTTGCCCGGATTCTACTATTTTTCGGTACTCACACGGATTGTACCATTTTCCCATGCTCGCTCGGTCAGTTTTTCGGTACTGGCATGAATTCCACCTTTTCCCGTTAGTCGCCCGGATTCTACCATTTTTATGTACTGACACGGATTCTACCATTTTCCGATACTCGGCCGGTTAGTTTTTCGGTACTCGCACGAATTCTACATTTTCCCGGCAGTTGCCCGGATTCTACTATTTTTCGGTACACACACGTATTCTACCCTTTTCCGATGCTCGCCAGGTCAGTTTTTCGGTACTTGCATGGATTCCACCTTTTCCCGTTAGTCACCCGAATTCCACCATTTTTAAATACTCACACGGATTCTACCATTTTCCGATACTCGCCCGGTCAGTTTTTCGGTGCTCGCCCGAATTCTACATTTTCTCGGTAGTTGCCCGGATTCTACTATTTTTCGATACACACACGTATTCTACCCTTTTCCGATGCTCGCGAGGTCAGTTTTTCGGTACTTGCACGGATTCCACCTTTTCCCGTTACTCGCCCGAATTCCACCATTTTTAAATACTCACACGGATTCTACCATTTTCCGATACTCGCCCGGTCAGTTTTTCGGTACTCGCACGAATTCTACATTTTCCCGGTAGTTGCCCGGATTCTATATTTTTCGGTACTCACACGGATTCTACCCTTTTCCGATGCTCGCCCGGTCAGTTTTTTTGTACTCGCACGAATTCTACTATTTTTCGATACTCACCCGGTCAATTTTTCGGTACTCGCACGAATTCTACAATTTCCCGGTAGTTGCTCGGATTCTACTATTTTTCGGTACTCACACGAATTCTACCCTTTTCCAATGCTCGCCAGGTCAGTTTTTCGGTACTTGCACGGATTCCACCTTTTCCCGTTACTCGCCCGGATTCCACCATTTTTACGTACTCACACGGATTCTACCCTTTTCCGATACTCGCCCAGTCAGTTTTTCGGTGCTCGCACGAATTCTACATTTTCTCGGTAGTTGCTCGGATTCTACTATTTTTCGATACACACACGTATTCTACCCTTTTCCGATGCTCGCCAGGTCAGTTTTTCGGTACTTTCACGGATTCCACCTTTTCCCGTTACTCGCCCGGATTCTACAATTTTTACGTTCTCACACGGATTCTACCATTTTCCGATACTCGCCCGGTCAGTTTTTCGGTACACGCACGAATTCTACATTTTCCCGGTAGTGGCCCGGATTATAGTGTTTTTCGGTACTCACACGGATTCTACCCTTTTCCGATGCTCGCTCGGTCAGTTTTTCGGTACTCGCACGGATTCCACCTTTTCCCGTTACTCGCCCGGATTCAACCATTTTTACGTACTCACACGGACTCTACCATTTTTCGATACTCGGTCGGTCAGTTTTTCGGTACTTGCACGAATTCTACATTTTCCCGGTAGTTGCCTGGATTCTACTATTTTTCGGTATTCACACGAGTTCTACCCTTTTCCGATGCCTTCCCGGTCAGTTTTTCGGTACTTGCACGGATTCCACCTTTTCCCGTTACTGGCCCGGATTCTACTATTTTCACGTACTCACATGCATTCTACAAATTTCCGATACTCGCCCGGTCAGTTTTTCGGTACTTGCACGAATTCTACATTTTCCCGGTAGTTGGCCGGATTCTACTATTTTTCGGTACTCACACGAATTCTACCCTTCTCCGATGCTCGCCAGGTCAGTTTTTCGGTACTTGCGCGGATTCCACCTTTTCCCCTTACTCGCTCGGATTCCACCATTTTTACGTACTCACACGGATTCTACCATTTTCCGATAAGAGCCCGGTCAATTTTTCGGTACTCGCAGGAATTCTACATTTTCCTCGTAGTTGCCAGGATTCTACTATTTTTCGGTACTCACACAAATTCTACCCTTTTCCGATGCTCGCCCGGTCAGTTTTTCGGTACTTGCACGGATTCCACCTTTTCCCGTTACTCGCCCGGATTCCACCATTTTTACGTACTCACACGGATTCTACCATTTTCCGATACTCGTCTGGTCAATTTTTCTGTACTCGCACGAATTCTACATTTTCCCGGTAGTTGCCCGGATTCTAGTATTTTTCGGTACTCACACGGATTCTACCCTTTTCCGATGCTCGCCCGGTCAGTTTCTCGGTACTTGCACGGATTCCACCTTTTCCCGTTACTTGTCCGCATTCTACCATTTTTCGGTACTCACACGGATTTTACCATTTTCCGATACTCGCTCGGTCAGTTTTTCGGTACTCGCACGAATTCTACATTTTCCCAGTAGTTGCCTGGATTCTAATATTTTTCGGTACTCACACGAATTCTACCATTTTCCGATGCTCGCCCGGTCAGTTTTTCGGTACTTGCACGGATTCCACCTTTTCCCGTTACTCGCCCGGATTCTACCATTTTTACGTTCTCACACGGATTCTACCATTTTCCGATACTCGCCGGGTCAGTTTTTCGGTACTCGCACGAAATCTGCATTTTCCTGGTAGTTGCCCGGATTCCACCATTTTTACGTACTCACACGGATTCTACCTTGTTCCGATATTCGCTAGGTCAGTTTTTCGGTACTTGCACGAATTCTACATTTTCCTGGTAGTGGCCCGGATTCTTGTATTTTTCGGTACTCACACAGATTCTACCCTTTTTCGATGCTCGCCCGGTCAGTTTTTCGGTACTCGCACGGATTCCACCTTTTCCCGTTACTCGCCCGGATTCCACCATTTTTACGTACTCACACGGATTCTACCATTTTCCGATACTCGCCCGGTCAGTTTTTCGGTAGTCGTACGAAATCTGCATTTTCCCGGTAGTTGCCCGGATTCTACTATTTTTCGGTACTCACACGAATTCTACCCTTTTCCGATGCTCGCCAGGTCAGTTTTTCGGTACTTGCACCGATTCCACCTTTTCCCGTTACTCGCCCGGATTCCGCCATTTTTACGTACTCACACGGATTCTACCATTTTCCGATACTCGCCCGGTCAGTTTTTCCGTACTCGCACGAATTCTACATTTTCCCGGTAGTTGCCTGGATTCTACTATTTTTCGGTACTCACACGAATTCTACCCTTTTCCGATGCTCGCCCGGTCAGTTTTTCGGTACTTGCACGGATTCCATCTTTTCCCGTTACTCGCCCGGATTCCACCATTTTTACGTTTTCACACGGATTCTACCATTTTCCGAAACTCGCCCGGTCAGTTTTTCGATACTCGCACGAATTCTACATTTTCCCGATAGTTGCCCGGATTGAACCTTTTTCCGATGCTCGCCCGGTCAGTGTTTCGGTACTTGCATGGATTCGACCTTTTTCCCTTACTCGCCCGGATTCCACCATTTTTATGTACTCACACGGATTCTACCATTTTCCGATACTTGCCCGATCAGTTTTTCGGTACTCGCACGAATTCTTCATGTTCCCTGTAGTTGCCCGGATTCTACTATATTTCGGTACTCACACGGATTCTTCCCTTTTCCGATGCTCGCCTGGTGAGTTTTTCGTTACTTGCACGGATTCCACCTTTTCCCGTTACTCGCCTGGATTCAACCATTGTTACGTATTCCCTCGGATTCTACCATTTTCCGATACTCGCCCGGTCAGTTTTTCGGTACTTGGACGGATTCCACCTTTTCCCGTTACTCGACCGGATTCCACCATTTTTACGTACTCACACGGATTCTACCATTTTCCGATACTCGCCCGGTCAATTTTTCGGTACTCGCACGAATTCTACATTTTCCCGGTAGTTGCCCGGATTCTAGTATTTTTCGGTACTCACACAGATTCTACCATTTTCCGATGCTCGCCCGGCATGTTTTTCGGTACTTGCACGGATTCCACCTTTTCCCGTTACTCTCCCGGATTCCACCATTTTTACGTACTCACACGGATTCTACCATTTTCCGATACTCGCTCGGTCAATTTTTCGGTACTCGCACGAATTCTACATTTTCCCGGTAGTTGCCCGGATTCTAGTATTTTTCGGTACTCACACAGATTCTACCATTTTCCGATGCTCGCCAGGCATGTTTTTCGGTACTTGCACGGATTCAACCTTTTCCCGTTACTCGCCCGGATTCCACCATTTTTACGTATTCACACGGATTCTACCATTTTCCGATACTCGCCCGGTCAGTTTTTCGGTACTCGCACTAATTCTACATTTTACCGATAGTTGCCCGGATTCTACTATTTTTCGGTACTCACACGGATTCTACCATCTTCTGATGATCGCCAGGTTAGTTTTTCGGTACTTGCACAGATTCCACCTTTTCCCGTTACACGCCCGGATTTCACCATTTTTACGTACTGACACTAATTCTACCATTTTTCGATACTCACTCGGTCAGTTTTTCGGTACTCGCACGAATTCTACATTTTCCCGGTAGATGGCCGAATTCTACTAATTTTCGGTACTCACACGGATTCTACCATTTTCCGATGCTCGCCCGATCAGTTTTTCGGTACTTGCACGGATTTCACCTTTTCCCATTACTCGCCCGTATTCTACCATTTTTACGTTCTCACACGGATTCTACCATTTTCCGATACTCGCCCGATCAGTTTTTCTGTACTCGCATGAATTCTACATTTTCCCAGTAGTTGCCTGGATTCTACTATTTTTCGGTACTCACACGAATTCTACCCTTTTCCGATGCTCGCCCGGTCAGTTTTTCGGTACTTGCACGAATTCCATCTTTTCCCGTTACTCGCCCGGATTCCACCATTTTTACGTTTTCACACGGATTCTACCATTTTCCGAAACTCGCCCGGTCAGTTTTTCGATACTCGCATGAATTCTACATTTTCCCGATAGTTGCCCGGATTGAACCTTTTTCCGATGCTCGCCCGGTCAGTGTTTCGGTACTTGCACGGATTCCACCTTTTTCCGTTACTCGCCCGGATTCCACCATTTTTATGTACTCACACGGATTCTACCATTTTCCGATACTTGCCCGATCAGTTTTTCGGTACTTGCACGGATTCTTCATTTTCCCGGTAGTTGCCCGGATTCTACTATATTTCGGTACTCACACGGATTCTTCCCTTTTCCGATGCTCGCCTGGTGAGTTTTTCGTTACTTGCACGGATTCCACCTTTTCCCGTTACTCGCCTGGATTCAACCATTGTTACGTATTCCCTCGGATTCTACCATTTTCCGATACTCGCCCGGTCAGTTTTTCGGTACTTGCACGGATTCCACCTTTTCCCGTTACTCACCCAGATTCCTCCATTTTTACGTACGCACACGGATTCTTCCATTTTCCGATACTCGCCCAGTCAGTTTTTCGGTACTCGCACTAATTCTACATTTTACCGGTAGTTGCCCGGATTCTACTATTTTTCGGTACTCACACGGATTCTACCGTTTTCTGATGCTCGCCCGGTCAGTTTTTCGGTACTTGCACGGATTCCACCTTTTCCCGTTACTCGCCCGGATTCTACCATTTTTACGTACTCAGACGGAT
This sequence comes from Vitis cinerea var. helleri x Vitis riparia, assembly GCA_946000715.1. Classification (NCBI taxonomy): domain Eukaryota; kingdom Viridiplantae; phylum Streptophyta; class Magnoliopsida; order Vitales; family Vitaceae; genus Vitis; species Vitis cinerea var. helleri x Vitis riparia. The sequence goes on from OX254015.1 coordinate 13,259,334, forward strand.
TCTACCATTTTCCGATACTCACCCGGTCAGTTTTTCGGTACTCGCACAAATTCTACTATTTCCCGGTAGTTGCTCGGATTCTAATAATTTTCGGTACTCACCCGGATTCTACCATTTTCACCTACTCACACTGATTCTGCCATTTTTCGATACACGCCCGGTCAGTTTTTCGGTACTCGCACGAATTCTACATGTTCCCGATAGTTGCCCGGATTCTACTATTTTTCGGTACTCACACGAATTCTACCCTTTTCCGATGCTCGCCAAGTCAGTTTTTCGGTACTTGCACGGATTCCACCTTTTCTCGTTACTCGTCCGGATTCCAGCATTTTCACGTACTCACACGGATTCTACCATTTTCCGATACTCACCCGGTCAGTTTTTCAGTACTCGCACGAATTCTACATTTTACCGGTAGTTGCCCGGATTCTACTATTTTTCGGTATTCACACGGATTCTACCCTTTTCCAATGCTCGACCGGTCATTTTTTCGGTACTTGCACGGATTCCACCTTTTCCCGTTACTCGCCCGGATTCCAGCATTTTTACGTACTCACACGGATTCTACCATTTTCCGATACTCACCCGGTCAGTTTTTCGGTACTCGCACGAATTCTACATTTTCCCGGTAGTTGCCCGGATTCTAATATTTTTCGGTTCTCACACGGATTCTACCATTTTCCAATGCTCGCTCGGTTAGATTTTCTGTACTCGCACGAATTCCACCTTTCCCCGTTACTCGCCCGGATTCTACCATTTTCACGTACTCACACGGATTCTACCATTTTCCGATACTCCCCGGTCAGTTTTTCGGTACTCGCATGAATTCTACATTTTCCCGGTAGTTGCCCGGATTCTAATATTTTTCGGTAATCACACAGATTCTACCATTTTCCAATGCTCGCTCGGTTAGATTTTCGGTACTCGCATGAATTCCACCTTTCTTCGTTACTCCCCCGGATTCTACCATTTTCACGTACTCACACGTATTCTACCATTTTCCGATACTCCCCCAGTCAGTTTTTCGGTACTCGCACGAATTCTACATTTTCCCGGTAGTTGCCCGGATTCTAATAATTTTCGGTACTCACCCGGATTCTACCATTTTCACGTACTCACACTGATTCTGCCATTTTCCGATACTCACCCGGTCAGTTTTTCGGTACTCGCACGAATTCTACATTTTCCCGGTAGTTGCCCGGATTCTAATATTTTTCGGTTCTCACACGGATTCTACCATTTTCCAATGCTCGCTCGGTTAGATTTTCTGTACTCGCACGAATTCCACCTTTCCCCGTTACTCGCCCGGATTCTACCATTTTCACGTACTCAGACGGATTCCACCATTTTCCGATACTCCCCGGTCAGTTTTTCGGTACTCCCATGAATTCTACATTTTCCCGGTAGTTGCCCAGATTCTAATATTTTTCGGTAATCACACAGATTCTACCATTTTCCAATGCTCGCTCGGTTAGATTTTTGGTACTCGCATGAATTCCACCTTTCTTCGTTACTCCCCCGGATTCTACCATTTTCACGTACTCACACGTATTCTACCATTTTCCGATACTCCCCCAGTCAGTTTTTCGGTACTCGCACGAATTCTACATTTTCCCGGTAGTTGCCCGGATTCTACTATTTTTCGGTACTCACACGAATTCTACCCTTTTCCGATGCTCGGCAGGTCAATTTTTCGGTACTTGCACGGATTCCACCTTTTCCCGTTACTCGCCCGGATTCCAGCATTTTTACGTACTCAAACGGATTCTACCATTTTCCGATACTTGCCTGATCAATTTTTCGGTACTCGCACGAATTCTTCATTTTCCCGGTAGTTGCCCGGATTCACCTATTTTTCGGTACTCACACGGATTCTTCCGTTTTTCGATGCTCGCCTGGTGAGTTTTTCGGTACTTGCACGGATTCTACCTTTTCCCGTTACTCGCCCGGATTCAACCATTGTTACGTATTCACTCGGATTCTACCGTTTTCCGAAACTCGCCCGGTCAATTTTTCGATACTAGCACGAATTCTACATTTTCCCGGTAGTTGCCCGGATTCTAATATTTTTCGGTACTCACACGGATTCTACCATTTTCCAATGCTCGCTTGGTTAGATTTTCGATACTCACACGAATTCCACCTTTCCCCGTTACTCGCCCGGATTCTACCATTTTCACATACTCACACTGATTCTGCCATTTTCCGACAGTCGCCCGGTCAGTTTTTCGGTACTCGCAGGAATTCTACATTTTCCCGGTAGTTGCCCGGATTCTACTATTTTTCGGTACTCACACGAATTCTACCCTTTTCCGATGCTCTGCAGGTCAGTTTTTCGGTACTTGCACGGATTCCAGCATTTTTACGTACTCACACGGATTCTACCATTTTCTGATACTCACCCGGTCAGTTTTTCGGTACACGCACGAACTCTATATTTTTCCTGTAGTTGCCCCGATTCTACTATTTTTCGGTACTCACACGCATTCTACCCTTTTCCGATGCTCGCCCGGTCAGCTTTTTGGTACTCGCACGAATTCAACATTTTCCCGGTAGTTGCCCGGATTCTACTATTTTTCGGTACTCACACGGATTGTACGATTTTCCGATGCTCGCTCGGCCAGTTTTTCGGTACTCGCATGAATTCCACCTTTTCCCGTTAGTTGGCCGGATTCTACCATTTTTACGTACTCACACGGATTCTACCATTTTCCGATACTCGCCCGGTCAGTTTTTCGGTACTTGCACGAATTCTACATTTTCCCGGTAGTTGCCCGGATTCTAATAATTTTCGGTACTCACCCGGATTCTACCATTTTCACGTACTCACACTGATTCTGCCATTTTCCGATACTCACCCGGTCAGTTTTTCGGTACTCGCACGAATTCTACATTTTCCCGGTAGTTGCCCGGATTCTAATATTTTTCGGTACTCACACGGATTCTACCATTTTCCAATGCTCGCTTGGTTAGATTTTCGGTACTCGCACGAATTCCACCTTTCCCCGTTACTCGCCTGGATTCTACCATTTTCACGTACTCACACTGATTCTGCCATTTTCCGATAGTCGCACGAATTCTACATTTTCCCGATAGTTGCTCGGATTCTACTATTTTTCGGTACTCACACGAATTCTACCCTTTTCCGATGCTCGCCAGGTTAGTTTTTCGGTACTTGCACGGATTCCACCTTTTCTCGTTACTCGTCCGGATTCCGGCATTTTTACGTACTCACACGGATTCTACCATTTTCCGATACTCGCCCGGTCAGTTTGTCGGTACTCGCACGAATTCTACATTTTCCCGGTAGTTGCCCGGATTCTACTATTTTTCGGTACTCACACGGATTCTACCCTTTTCCGATGCTCGCCCGGTCAATTTTTCGGTACTTGCACGGATTCCACCTTTTCTCGTTACTCGTCCGGATTCCAGCATTTTTACGTACTCACACGGATTCTACCATTTTCCGATACTCACCCGGTCAGTTTTTCGGTACTCGCACGAATTCTACATTTTCCCGGTAGTTGCCCGGATTCTACTATTTGTCGGTACTCACACGGATTCTACCCTTTTCTAATGCTCGCCCGGTCATTTTTTCGGTACTTGCACGGATTCCACCTTTTCCCGTTCCTCGCCCGGATTCCAGCATTTTTACGTACTCAAACGGATTCTACCATTTTCCGATACTTGACTGATCAGTTTTTCGGTACTCGCACGAATTCTTCATTTTCCCGGTAGTTGCCCGGATTCTACTATTTTTCGGTACTCACACGGATTCTTTCCTTTTCTGATGCTCGCCTGGTGAATTTTTCGGTACTTGCACGGATTCCACCTTTTCCCGTTACTCGCCCGGATTCAACCATTGTTACGTATTCACTCGGATTCTACCATTTTCCCATACTCGCCCGGTCAATTTTTCGATACTAGCACGAATTCTACATTTTCCCGGTAGTTGCCCGGATTCTAATATTTTTTGGTACTCACACGGATTCTACCATTTTCCAATGCTCGCTTGGTTAGATTTTCGGTACTCGCACGAATTCCACCTTTCCCCGTTACTCGCCCGGATTCTACCATTTTCACGTACTCACACTGATTCTGCCATTTTCCGATACTCGCCCGGTCAGTTTTTCGGTACTCGCACGAATTCTACATTTTCCCGGTAGATGCCCGGATTCTACTATTTTTCGGTACTCACATGGATTCTACCCTTTTCCGATGCTCGCCCGGTCATTTTTTCGGTACTTGCACGGATTCCACCTTTTCCCGTTACTCGCCCGGATTCCAGCATTTTTACGTACTCACACGGATTCTACCATTTTCCGATACTTACCCGGTCAGTTTTTCGGTACTCGCACGAATTCTACATTTTCCCGGTAGTTGCCCGGATTCTAATATTTTTCGGTAATCACACGGATTCTACCATTTTCCAATGCTCGCTCGGTTAGATTTTCGGTACTCGCATGAATACCACCTTTCTTCGTTACTCCCCCGGATTCTACCATTTTCACGTACTCACACGGATTCTGCCATTTTCCGATACTCGCCTAGTCAGTTTTTCGGTACTCGCACGAATTCTACATTTTCCCGGTAGTTGCCCGGATTCTACTATTTTTCGGTACTCACACGAATTCAACCCTTTTCCGATGCTCGGCAGGTCAATTTTTCGATACTTGCAAGGATTCCACCTTTTCCCGTTACTCGCCCGGATTCCAGCATTTTTACGTACTCAAACGGATTCTACATTTTTCCGATACTTGCCTGATCAGTTTTTCGGTACTGGCACGAATTCTTCATTTTCCCGGTAGTTGCCCGGATTCTACTATTTTTCGGTACTCACACGGATTCTTCCCTTTTCCGATGGTCGCCTGGTGAGTTTTTCGGTACTTGCACGGATTCCACCTTTTCCCGTTACTCGCCCGGATTCAACCATTGTTACGTATTCACTCGGATTCTACCATTTTCCGATACTCGCCTGGTCAATTTTTCGATACTAGCACGAATTCTACATTTTCCCGGTAGTTGCCCGGATTCTAATACTTTTCGGTAACTCACACAGATTCTACCACTTTCCAATGCTCGCTCGGTTAGATTTTCGGTACTCGCACGAATTCCACCTTTCCCCGTTACTCGCCCGGATTCTACCATTTTCACGTACTCACACTGATTCTGTCATTTTCCGATACTCGCCCGGTCAGTTTTTCGGTACTCGCACGAATTCTACATTTTCCCGATAGTTGCCCGGATTCTACTATTTTTCGGTACTCACACGAATTCTACCCTTTTCCGATGCTCGCCAGGTCAGTTTTTCGGTACTTGCACGGATTCCACCTTTTCTCGTTACTCGTCCGGATTCCAGCATTTTTACGTACTCAAACGGATTCTACCATTTTCCGATACTTACCCGGTCAGTTTTTTGGTACTCGCACGAATTCTTCATTTTCCCGGTAGTTGCCCGGATTCTACTATTTTTCGGTAATCACACGGATTCTAACATTTTCCAATGCTCGCTCGGTTAGATTTTCGGTACTCGCATGAATACCACCTTTCTTCGTTACTCCCCCGGATTCTACCATTTTCACGTACTCACACGGATTCTGCCATTTTCCGATACTCGCCTAGTCAGTTTTTCGGTACTCGCACGAATTCTAAATTTTCCCGGTAGTTGCCCGGATTCTACTATTTTTCGGTACTCACACGAATTCAACCCTTTTCCGATGCTCGGCAGGTCAATTTTTCGGTACTTGCAAGGATTCCACCTTTTCCCGTTACTCGCCCGGATTCCAGCATTTTTACGTACTCAAACGGATTCTACATTTTTTCGATACTTGCCTGATCTGTTTTTCGGTACTTGCACGAATTCTTCATTTTCCCGGTAGTTGCCCGGATTCTACTATTTTTCGGTACTCACACGAATTCAACCCTTTTCCGATGCTCGCCAGGTCAGTTTTTCGGTACTTTCACGGATTCCACCTTTTCCCGTTACTCGCCCGGATTCTAGCATTTTACGTACTAACACGGATTCTACCATTTTCCGATACTCGCCCGGTCAGTTTTTCGGTACTCGCACGAATTCTACATTTTCCCGGTAGTTGCCCGGATTCTACTATTTTTTGGTACTCACACGGATTCTACCCTTTTCCGTTGCTCGCCCGGTCAGTTTTTCGGTACTTGCAAGGATTCCACCTTTTCCCGTTACTCGCCCGGATTCCAGCATTTTTACGTACTCAAACGGATTCTACATTTTTCCGATACTTGCCTGATCAGTTTTTCGGTACTTGCACGAATTCTTCATTTTCCCGGTAGTTGCCCGGATTCTACTATTTTTCGGTACTCACACGGATTCTTCCCTTTTCCAATGGTCGCCTGGTGAGTTTTTCGGTACTTGCACGGATTCCACCTTTTCCCGTTACTCGCCCGGATTCAACCATTGTTACGTATTCACTCGGATTCTACCATTTTCCGATACTCGCCTGGTCAATTTTTCGATACTAGCACGAATTCTACATTTTCCCGGTAGTTGCCCGGATTCTAATACTTTTCGGTAACTCACACGGATTCTACCACTTTCCAATGCTCGCTCGGTTAGATTTTCGGTACTCGCACGAATTCCACCTTTCCCCGTTACTCGCCCGGATTCTACCATTTTCACGTACTCACACTGATTCTGCCATTTTCCTATACTCGCCCGGTCAGTGTTTCGGTACTCGCACGAATTCTACATTTTCCCGATAGTTGCCCGGATTCTACTATTTTTCGGTACTCACACGAATTCTACCCTTTTCCGATGCTCGCCAGGTCAGTTTTTCGGTACTTGCACGGATTCCACCTTTTCTCGTTACTCGTCCGGATTCCAGCATTTTTACGTACTCAAACGGATTCTACCATTTTCCGATACTTGACTGATCTGTTTTTCGGTACTCGCACGAATTCTTCATTTTCCCGGTAGTTGCCCGGATTCTACTATTTTTTGGTACTCACACGGATTCTACCCTTTTCCGTTGCTCGCCCGGTCAGTTTTTCGGTACTTGCAAGGATTCCACCTTTTCCCGTTACTCGCCCGGATTCCAGCATTTTTACGTACTCAAACGGATTCTACATTTTTCCGATACTTGCCTGATCAGTTTTTCGGTACTTGCACGAATTCTTCATTTTCCCGGTAGTTGCCCGGATTCTACTATTTTTCGGTACTCACACGGATTCTTCCCTTTTCCAATGGTCGCCTGGTGAGTTTTTCGGTACTTGCACGGATTCCACCTTTTCCCGTTACTCGCCCGGATTCAACCATTGTTACGTATTCACTCGGATTCTACCATTTTCCGATACTCGCCTGGTCAATTTTTCGATACTAGCACGAATTCTACATTTTCCCGGTAGTTGCCCGGATTCTAATACTTTTCGGTAACTCACACGGATTCTACCATTTTCCAATGCTCGCTTGGTTAGATTTTCGGTACTCGCACGAATTCCACCTTTCCCCGTTACTCGCCCGGATTCTACCATTTTCACGTACTCACACTGATTCTGCCATTTTCCGATACTGGCCCGGTCAGTGTTTCGGTACTCGCACGAATTCTACATTTTCCCGATAGTTGCCCGGATTCTACTATTTTTCGGTACTCACACGAATTCTACCCTTTTCCGATGCTCGCCAGGTCAGTTTTTCGGTACTTGCACGGATTCCACCTTTTCTCGTTACTCGTCCGGATTCCAGCATTTTTACGTACTCAAACGGATTCTACCATTTTCCGATACTTGACTGATCTGTTTTTCGGTACTCGCACGAATTCTTCATTTTCCCGGTAGTTGCCCGGATTCTACTATTTTTCGGTACTCACACGGATTCTTTCCTTTTCTGATGCTCGCCTGGTGAATTTTTCGGTACTTGCACGGATTCCACCTTTTCCCGTTACTCGCCCGGATTCAACCATTGTTACGTATTCACTCGGATTCTACCATTTTCCCATACTCGCCCGGTCAATTTTTCGATACTAGCACGAATTCTACATTTTCCCGGTAGTTGCCCGGATTCTAATATTTTTTGGTACTCACACGGATTCTACCATTTTCCAATGCTCGCTTGGTTAGATTTTCAGTACTCGCACGAATTCCACCTTTCCCCGTTACTCGCCCGGATTCTACCATTTTCACGTACTCACACTAATTCTGCCATTTTCCGATACTCGCCCGGTCAATTTTTCGGTTCTCGCACGAATTCTACATTTTCCCGGTAGTTGCCCGGATTCTACTATTTTTCGGTACTCACATAGATTCTACCCTTTTCCGATGCTCGCCCGGTCATTTTTTCGGTACTTGCACGGTTTCCACCTTTTCCCGTTACTCGCCCGGATTCCAGCATTTTTACGTACTCACACGGATTCTACCATTTTCCGATACTTACCCGGTCAGTTTTTCGGTACTCGCACGAATTCTACATTTTCCCGGTAGTTGCCCGGATTCTAATATTTTTCGGTAATCACACGGATTCTACCATTTTCCAATGCTCGCTCGGTTAGATTTTCTGTACTCGCATGAATACCACCTTTCTTCGTTACTCCCCCGGATTCTACCATTTTCACGTACTCACACGGATTCTGCCATTTTCCGATACTCGCCCAGTCAGTTTTTCGGTACTCGCACGAATTCTACATTTTCCCGGTAGTTGCCCGGATTCTACTATTTTTCGGTACTCACACGAATTCTACCCTTTTCCGATGCTCGGCAGGTCAATTTTTCGGTACTTGCACGGATTCCACCTTTTCCCGTTACTTGCCCGGATTCCAGCATTTTTACGTACTCAAACGGATTCTACATTTTTCCGATACTTGCCTGTTCAGTTTTTCGGTACTTGCACGTTTTCTTCATTTTCCCGGTAGTTGCCCCGATTCTACTATTTTTCGGTACTCACACGGATTGTACCATTTTTCCATGCTAGCTCGGTCAGTTTTTCGGTACTCGCATGAATTCCACCTTTTCCCGTTACTCGCCCGAATTCAACCATTGTTACGTATTCACTCGGATTCTACCATTTTCCGATACTTGCCTGGTCAATTTTTCGATACTAGCACGAATTCTACATTTTCCCGGTAGTTGCCCGGATTCTAATACTTTTCAGTACTCACACGGATTCTACCACTTTCAAATGCTCGCTCGGTTAGATTTTCGGTACTCGCACGAATTCCACCTTTCCCCGTTGCTCGCCCGGATTCTACCATTTTCACGTACTCACACTGATTATGCCATTTTCCGATACTCGCCCGGTCTGGTTTTCCGTACTCGCACGAATTCTACATTTTCCCGATAGTTGCCCGGATTCTACTATTTTTCGGTACTCACACGAATTCTACCCTTTTCCGATGCTCGCCAGGTCAGTTTTTCGGTACTTGCACGGATTCCACCTTTTCTCGTTACTCGTCCGGATTCCAGCATTTTTACGTACTCACACGGATTCTACCATTTTCCGATACTCACCCGGTCAGTTTTTCGGTACTCGCACGAATTCTACATTTTCCCGGTAGTTGCCCGGATTCTACTATTTTTCGGTACTCAAACGGATTCTACCATTTTCCAATGCTCGCTTGGTTAGATTTTCGGTACTCGCACGAATTGCACCTTTCCCCGTTACTCGCCCGGATTCTACCATTTTCACGTACTCACACTGATTCTGCCATTTTCCGATAGTCGCCCGGTCAGTTTTTCGGTACTCGCACGAATTCTACATTTTCCCGGTAGTTGCCCGGAATGTAATATTTTTCGGTACTCACACAGATTCTACCATTTTCCAATGCTCGCTCGGCTAGATTTTCTGTACTCGCACGAATTCCACCTTTCCCCGTTACTCGCCCGGATTTTACCATTTTCACGTACTCACACGGATTCTACCATTTTCCGATACTCCCCGGTCAGTTTTTCGGTACTCGCATGAATTCTACATTTTCCCGGTAGTTGCCCGGATTCAAATATTTTTCGGTAATCACACGGATTCTTCCATATTCCAATGCTCGCTCGGTTAGATTTTCGGTACTCGCATGAATTCCACCTTTCTTCGTTACTCCCCCGGATTCTACAATTTTCACGTACTCACACGTATTCTGCCATTTTCCGATACTTGCCCAGTCAGTTTTTCGGTACTCGCACGAATTCTACATTTTCCCGGTAGTTGCCCGGATTCTACTATTTTTCGGTACTCACACGAATTCTACCCTTTTCCGATGCTCGGCAGGTCAATTTTTCGGTACTTGCACGGATTCCACCTTTTCCCGTTACTCGCCTGGATTCCAGCATTTTTACGTACTCAAACGGATTCTACCATTTTCTGATACTTGCCTGATAAGTTTTTCGGTACTCGCACGAATTCTTCATTTTCCCGGTAGTTGCCCGGATTCTACTATTTTTCGGTACTCACACGGATTCTTCCGTTTTCCGATGCTCGCCCGGTGAGTTTTTCGGTACTTGCACGGATTCCACCTTTTCCCGTTACTCACCCGGATTGAACCATTGTTACGTATTCACTCGGATGCTACCATTTTCCGATACTAGCCCGGTCAATTTTTCGATACTCGCACGAATTCTACATTTTCCCGGTAGTTGCCCAGATTCTAATATTTTTCGGTACTCACACGGATTCTACCATTTTCCAATGCTCGCTCGGTTAGATTTTCGGTACTCGCACGAATTCCACCTTTCCCCGTTACTCGCCCGGATTCTACCATTTTCACGTACTCACACTGATTCTGCCATTTTCCGATACTCGCCCGGTCAGTTTTTCGATACTCGCACGAATTTTACATTTTCCCGATAGTTGCTCGGATTCTACTATTTTTCGGTACTCACACGAATTCTACCCTTTTCCGATGCTCGCCAGGTTAGTTTTTCGGTACTTGCACGGATTCCACGTTTTCTCGTTACTCGTCTGGATTCCAGCATTTTTACGTACTCACACGGATTCTACCCTTTTCCGATGCTCGCCCGGTCATTTTTTCGGTACTTGCACGGATTCCACCTTTTCCCGTTACTCGCCCGTATTCCAGCATTTTTACGTACTCACACGGATTCTACCATTTTCCGATAGTCACCCGGTCAGTTTTTCGGTACTCGCATGAATTCTACATTTTCCCGGTAGTTGCCCGGATTCTAATATTTTTTAGTAATCACACGGATTCTACCATTTTCCAATGCTCGCTCGGTTAGATTTTCGGCACTCGCATGAATTCCACCTTTCTTCGTTACTCCCCCGGACTCTACCATTTTCACATACTCACACGGATTCTGCCATTTTCCGATACTCGCCCAGTAAATTTTTCGGTACTTGCACGAATTCTACATTTTCCCGGTAGTTGCCCGGATTCTACTATTTTTCGGTACTCACACGAATTCTACCCTTTTCCGATGCACGGCAGGTCAATTTTTCGGTACTTGCACGGATTCCACCTTTTCCCGTTACTCGCCCGGATTCCAGCATTTTTACGTACTCAAACGGATTCTACCATTTTCCGATACTTGCCTGATCAGTTTTTCGGTACTCGCACGAATTCTTCATTTTCCCGGTAGTTGCCCGGATTCTACTATTTTTTGGTACTCACACGGATTCTACCCTTTTCCGATGCTCGCCCGGTCAGTTTTTCGGTACTTGCACGGATTCCACCTTTTCCCGTTACTCGCCCGGATTCCAGCATTTTTACGTACTCAAACGGATTCTACCATTTTCCGATACTTGCCTGATCAGTTTTTCGGTACTCGCACGAATTCTTCATTTTCCCGGTAGTTGCCCGGATTCTACTATTTTTCGGTACTCACACGGATTCTTTCCTTTTCCGATGCTCGCCTGGTGAATTTTTCGGTACTTGCACGGATTCCACCTTTTCCCGTTACTCGCCCGGATTCCACCATTGTTACGTATTCACTCGGATTCTACCATTTTCCGATACTCACCCGGTCAGTTTTTCGGTACTCGCACGAAATCTACATTTTTCCGGTAGTTGCCCGGATTCTAATATTTTTCGGTACTCACGCGGATTCTACCATTTTCCAATGCTCGCTCAGTTAGATTTTCGGTACTCGGACGAATTCCACCTTTCCCCGTTACTCGCCCGGATTCTACCATTTTGACGTATTCACACAGATTCTGCAATTTTCCGATACTCGCTGGGTCAGTTTTTCGATACTCGCACGAATTCTTCATTTTCCCGGTAGTTGCCCGGATTCTACTATTTTTCGATACTCACACGGATTCTACCATTTTCCGATGCTCGCCCGGTCAGTTTTTCGGTACTTGCACGGATTCCACCTTTTCCCGTTACTCGCCCGGATTCCATTATTTTTACACACTCACACGGATTCTACCATTTTCCGATACTCGCCCGGTCAGTTTTTCGGTACTCGCACGAACTCTACATTTTCCCGGTAGTTGCCCGGATTCTACTATTTTTCGGTACTCACACGGATTCTACCATTTTCCAATGCTCGCTCGGTTAGTTTTTCCGTACTCGCTCGAATTCCACCTTTTCCCGTTACTCGCCCGGATCATACCACTTTTCCGTACTCACACGAATTCTACCATTTTACGATACTCGCCCGGTCAGTTTTTCGGTACTCGCACGAATTCTACATTTTCCCTGTAGTTGCCCGGATTCTACTATTTTTCAGTACTCACACGGATTCTACCCTTTTCCGATGCTCGCCCGGTCAGTTTTTCGGTACTTGCACGGATTCCACCTTTTCCCGTTACTCGCCCGGATTCTAGCATTTTACGTACTCACACGGATTCTACCATTTTCCGATACTCGCCCGGTCAGTTTTTCGGTACTCGCACGAATTCTACATTTTCCCGGTAGTTGCCCGGATTCTACTATTTTTCGGTACTATCACTGATTCTACCCTTTTCCGATGCTCGCCCGGTCAGTTTTTCGGTACTTGCACGGATTCCACCTTTTCCCGTTACTCGCCCGGATTCAACCATTGTTACGTACTCGCTCGGATTCTACCATTTTTCGATACTCACCCGATCAGTTTTTCGGTACTCGCACGAATTCTACATTTTCCCGGTAGTTGCCCGGATTCTACTATTTTTTGGTACTCACACGGATTCTACCCTTTTCCGATGCTCGCCCGGTCAGTTTTTCGGTACTTGCATGGATTCCACCTTTTCCCGTTACTCGCCCGGATTCCAGCATTTTTACGTACTCACACGGATTCTACCAATTTCCGATACTCACCCGGTCAGTTTTTCGGAACTCGCACGAATTCTAAATTTTCCCGGTAGTTGCCCGGATTCTACTATTTTTCGATACTCACACGGATTCTACCATTTTCCGATGCTCGCCCGGTCAGTTTTTCGGTACTTGCACGGATTCCACCTTTTCCCGTTACTCGCCCGGATTCTAGCATTTTACGTACTCACACGGATTCTACCATTTTCCGATACTCGCCCGGTTAGTTTTTGGGTACTCGCACGAATTCTACATTTTCCCGGTAGTTGCCCGGATTCTACTATTTTTTGGTACTCACACGGATTCTACCCTTTTCCGATGCTCGCCCGGTCAGTTTTTCGGTACTTGCATGGATTCCACCTTTTCCCGTTACTCGCCCGGATTCCAGCATTTTTACGTACTCACACGGATTCTACCAATTTCCGATACTCACCCGGTCAGTTTTTAGGAACTCGCACGAATTCTAAATTTTCCCGGTAGTTGCCCGGATTCTACTATTTTTCGATACTCACACGGATTCTACCATTTTCCGATGCTCGCCCGGTCAGTTTTTCGGTACTTGCATGGATTCCACCTTTTCCCGTTACTCGCCCGGATTCCAGCATTTTTACGTACTCACACGGATTCTACCAATTTCCGATACTCACCCGGTCAGTTTTTAGGAACTCGCACGAATTCTAAATTTTCCCGGTAGTTGCCCGGATTCTACTATTTTTTGGTACTCACACGGATTCTACCCTTTTCCGATGCTCGCCCGGTCAGTTTTTCGGTACTTGCATGGATTACACCTTTTCCCGTTACTCGCCCGGATTCCAGCATTTTTACGTACTCACACGGATTCTACCAATTTTCGATACTCACCCGGTCAGTTTTTCGGAACTCACACGAATTCTAAATTTTCCCGGTAGTTGCCCGGATTCTACTATTTTTCGATACTCACACGGATTCTACCATTTTCCGATGCTCGCCCGGTCAGTTTTTCGGTTCTTGCACGAATTCCAATTTTTCCCGTTACTCGCCCGGATTCTAGCATTTTACGTACTCACACGGATTCTACCATTTTTCGATACTCGCCCGGTCAGTTTTTCGGTACTCGCACGAATTCTACATTTTCCCGGTAGTTGCCCGGATTCTACTATTTTTTGGTACTCACACGGATTCTCCCCTTTTCCGATGCTCGCCCGGTCAGTTTTTCGGTACTTGCATGGATTCCACCTTTTCCCGTTACTCGCCCGGATTCCAACATTTTTACGTACTCACACGGATTCTACCAATTTCCGATACTCACCCTGTCAGTTTTTAGGAACTCGCACGAATTCTAAATTTTCCCGGTAGTTGCCCGGATTCTACTATTTTTCGATACTCACACGGATTCTACCATTTTCCGATGCTCGCCCGGTCAGTTTTTCGGTACTTGCACGGATTCCACCTTTTCCCGTTACTAGCCCGGATTCTCGCATTTTACGTACTCACACGGATTCTACCATTTTTCGATACTCGCCCGGTCAGTTTTCCGGTACTCGCACGAATTCTACATTTTCCCGGTAGTTGCCCGGATTCTACTATTTTTTGGTACTCACACGGATTCTACCCTTTTCCGATGCTCGCCCGGTCAGTTTTTCGGTACTTGCATGGATTCCACCTTTTCCCGTTACTCGCCCGGATTCCAGCATTTTTACGTACTCACACGGATTCTACCAATTTCCGATACTCACCCGGTCAGTTTTTCGGAACTCGCACGAATTCTAAATTTTCCCGGTAGTTGCCCGGATTCTACTATTTTTCGATACTCACACGGATTCTACCATTTTCCGATGCTCGCCCGGTCAGTTTTTCGGTACTTGCACGGATTCCACCTTTTCCCGTTACTAGCCCGGATTCTCGCATTTTACGTACTCACACGGATTCTACCATTTTTCGATACTCGCCCGGTCAGTTTTCCGGTACTCGCACGAATTCTACATTTTCCCGGTAGTTGCCCGGATTCTACTATTTTTTGGTACTCACACGGATTCTACCCTTTTCCGATGCTCGCCCGGTCAGTTTTTCGGTACTTGCATGGATTCCACCTTTTCCCGTTACTCGCCCGGATTCCAGCATTTTTACGTACTCACACGGATTCTACCAATTTCCGATACTCACCCGGTCAGTTTTTAGGAACTCGCACGAATTCTAAATTTTCCCGGTAGTTGCCCGGATTCTACTATTTTTCGATACTCACACGGATTCTACCATTTTCCGATGCTCGCCCGGTCAGTTTTTCGGTTCTTGCACGGATTCCAATTTTTCCCGTTACTCGCCCGGATTCTAGCATTTTACGTACTCACACGGATTCTACCATTTTTCGATACTCGCCCGGTCAGTTTTTCGGTACTCGCACGAATTCTACATTTTCCCGGTAGTTGCCCGGATTCTACTATTTTTTGGTACTCACACGGATTCTACCCTTTTCCGATGCTCGCCCGGTCAGTTTTTCGGTACTTGCATGGATTCCACCTTTTCCCGTTACTCGCCCGGATTCCAACATTTTTACGTACTCACACGGATTCTACCAATTTCCGATACTCACCCTGTCAGTTTTTAGGAACTCGCACGAATTCTAAATTTTCCCGGTAGTTGCCCGGATTCTACTATTTTTCGATACTCACACGGATTCTACCATTTTCCGATGCTCGCCCGGTCAGTTTTTCGGTACTTGCACGGATTCCACCTTTTCCCGTTACTAGCCCGGATTCTCGCATTTTACGTACTCACACGGATTCTACCATTTTCCGATACTCGCCCGGTCAGTTTTCCGGTACTCGCACGAATTCTACATTTTCCCGGTAGTTGCCCGGATTCTACTATTTTTTGGTACTCACACGGATTCTACCCTTTTCCGATGCTCGCCCGGTCAGTTTTTCGGTACTTGCATGGATTCCACCTTTTCCCGTTACTCGCCCGGATTCCAGCATTTTTACGTACTCACACGGATTCTACCAATTTCCGATACTCACCCGGTCAGTTTTTCGGAACTCGCACGAATTCTAAATTTTCCCGGTAGTTGCCCGGATTCTACTATTTTTTGGTACTCACACGGATTCTACCCTTTTCCGATGCTCGCCCGGTCAGTTTTTCGGTACTTGCATGGATTCCACCTTTTCCCGTTACTCGCCCGGATTCCAGCATTTTTACGTACTCACACGGATTCTACCAATTTCCGATACTCACCCTGTCAGTTTTTAGGAACTCGCACTAATTCTAAATTTTCCCGGTAGTTGCCCGGATTCTACTATTTTTCGATACTCACACGGATTCTACCATTTTCCGATGCTCGCCCGGTCAGTTTTTCGGTACTTGCACGGATTCCACCTTTTCCCGTTACTAGCCCGGATTCTCGCATTTTACGTACTCACACGGATTCTACCATTTTCCGATACTCGCCCGGTCAGTTTTCCGGTACTCGCACGAATTCTACATTTTCCCGGTAGTTGCCCGGATTCTACTATTTTTTGGTACTCACACGGATTCTACCCTTTTCCGATGCTCGCCCGGTCAGTTTTTCGGTACTTGCATGGATTCCACCTTTTCCCGTTACTCGCCCGGATTCCAGCATTTTTACGTACTCACACGGATTCTACCAATTTCCGATACTCACCCGGTCAGTTTTTCGGAACTCGCACGAATTCTAAATTTTCCCGGTAGTTGCCCGGATTCTACTATTTTTTGGTACTCACACGGATTCTACCCTTTTCCGATGCTCGCCCGGTCAGTTTTTCGGTACTTGCATGGATTCCACCTTTTCCCGTTACTCGCCCGGATTCCAGCATTTTTACGTACTCACACGGATTCTACCAATTTCCGATACTCACCCTGTCAGTTTTTAGGAACTCGCACTAATTCTAAATTTTCCCGGTAGTTGCCCGGATTCTACTATTTTTCGATACTCACACGGATTCTACCATTTTCCGATGCTCGCCCGGTCAGTTTTTCGGTACTTGCACGGATTCCACCTTTTCCCGTTACTAGCCCGGATTCTAGCATTTTACGTACTCACACGGAATCTACCATTTTCCGATACTCGCCCGGTCAGTTTTTCGGTACTCGCACGAATTTTACATTTTCCCGGTAGTTGCCCGGGTTCTACTATTTTTTGGTACTCACACGGATTCTACCCTTTTCCGATGCTCGCCCGGTCAGTTTTTCGGTACTTGCACGGATTCCACCTTTTCCCGTTACTCGCCCGGATTCTACCATTTTACATACTCACACGGATTCTACCATTTTCCCATACACGCCCGGTTAGTTTTTCGATACTCGCACGAATTCTACATTTTCCCGGTAGTTGCCCGGATTCTACTATTTTTCGATACTCACACGGATTCTACCCTTTTCCGATGCTCGCCCTGTCAGTTTTTCGGTACTTGCACGGATTCCACGTTTTCCCGTTACTCGCCCGGATTCTACCATTTTTACGTACTCACACAGATTCTACCATTTTCCGATACTCGCCCGGTTAGTTTTTCGGTACTCGCACGAATACTACATTTTCTCGATAGTTGGCCGAATTCTACTATTTTTCGATACTCACACGGATTTTGCCCTTTTCCGATTCTCGCCCGGTCAGTTTTTCGGTTCTTTCGCAGATCCCACATTTTCCCGTTACTCGCCTAGATTCTACCATTTTTACGTACTCACACGGATTCTACCATTTTCCGATACTCGCCCGGTCAGTTTTTCGGTACTCCCACGAATTCGACATTTTCCCGGTAGTTGCCCGGATTCTACTATTTTTCGGTACTCACACGAATTCTACCCTTTTCCGATGCTCGCCCGGTTAGTTTTTCGGTACTTGCACGGATTCCACCTTTTCCCGTTACTGGCCCGGATTCTACCAGTTTCACGTACTCAGCCGGTCAGTTTTTCGGTACTCGCACGAATTCTACATTTTCCCGGTAGTTGCCGGGATTCTACTATTTTTCGATACTCACACGGATTCTACCATTTTTCGATGCTCGCCTGATCAGTTTTTCGGTACTTGCACGGATTCCACCTTTTCCCGTTACTCGCCCGGATTCTACCATTTTACATACTCACACGGATTCTACCATTTTCCCATACACGTCCGGTTAGTTTTTCGATACTCGCACGAATTCTACATTTTCCCAGTAGTTGCTCGGATTCTAATATTTCTCACTACTCACACGGATTCTACCCTTTTCCGATGCTCGCCCGGTCAATTTTTCGGTACTGGCACGGATTCCACCTGTTCTAGTTACTCGCCCGGATTCTACCACTTTTACGTACTCACACGGATTCTACCATATTCCGATACTCGCCCGGTTAGTTTTTCAGAACTCGCACGAATTCAAAATTTTCCCGGTAGTTGCCCGGATTCTACTATTTTTCAGTACGCACACGGATTCTACCCTTTTACGATGCTCGCCCGATCAGTTTTTCGGTACTTGCATGGATTCCACCTTTTCCCGTTACTCGCCCGGATTCTACCATTTTACGTACTCACACGGATTCTACCATTTTCCGATACTCACCCGGTCAGTTTTTCGGTACTCACACGAATTCTACATTTTCCCGGTAGTTGCCGGGATTCTACTATTTTTCGATACTCACACGGATTCTACTATTTTTCGATACTCACACGGATTCCTCCTTTTCCCGTTACTCGCCCGGATTCTACCATTTTACGTACTCACACGGATTCTACCATTTTCCGATACTCACCCGGTCAGTTTCTCGGTACTCGCACGAATTCTACATTTTCCCGGTAGTTGCCGGGATTGTACTATTTTTCGATACTCACACGGATTCTACCATTTTCCGATGCTCGCCAGGTCAGTTTTTCGGTACTTGCACGGATTCCACCTTTTCCCGTTACTCGCCCGGATTCTACCATTTTACGTACTCACATGGATGCTACCATTTTCCAATACACGCCCGGTTAGTTTTTCGATACTCGCACGAATTCTACATTTTCCCGGTAGTTGCCCGGATTCTAATATTTTTCAGTACTCACACGGATTCTACCCTTTTCCGATGCTCGCCCGGTCAGTTTTTCGGTACTCGCACAGATTCCACCTGTTCCAGTTACTCGCCCGGATTCTACCACTTTTACGTACTCACACGGATTCTACCATATTCCGATACTCGCCCGGTTAGTTTTTCACAACTCGCACGAATTCCAAATTTTCCCGGTAGTTGCCCGGATTCTACTATTTTTCAGTACGCACACGGATTCTACCATTTTCGGATACTCGCCCGGTCAGTTTTTCGGTACTCGCACGAATTCTACATTTTTCCGATAGTTGGCCCAATTCTGCTATTTTTGGGTACTGACACGGATTTTGCCCTTTTCCGATGCTCGCCTGGTTAGTTTTTCGGTACTTGCACGGATTCCACCTTTTCCCGTTACTCGCCTGGATTCTACCATTTTTACGTACTCACACGAATTCTACCATTTTCCGATACTCGCCCGGTCAGTTTTTCAATACTCGCCCAAATTCCATCTTTCCCCGGTGCTCGCCCGGATTCCACCATTTTCACGTACTCACACGGAATCTACCATTTTCCGATACTCGCCTGGTCAGTTTTTCGGTACTTGCACAGATTCCACCTTTTCCCGTTACTCGCCTAGATTCTACCATTTTTACGTACTCACACGGATTCTACCATTTTCTGATACTCGCCCGGTCAATTTTTCGGTACTCCCACGAATTCGACATTTTCCCGGTAGTTGCCCGGATTCTACTATCTTTCGGTACTCACACGAATTCTACCCTTTTCCGATGCTCGCCCGGTCAGTTTTTCGGTACTTGCACGGATTCCACCTTTTCCCGTTATTGGCCCGGATTCTACCAGTTTCACGTACTCACAAGGATTCTACCATTTTCCGATACTCGCCCGATCAGTTTTTCGGTACTCGCACGAATTCTACGTTTTCCCGGTAGTTGCCCGGATTCTACTATTATTCCGTACTCACACGGATTCTACCCTTTCCCGATGCTCGCCCGATCAGTTTTTCGGTACTTGCACGGATTCAACGTTTTCCCGTTACTCGCCCGGATTCTACCATTTTTACGTACTCACACGGATTCTACCATATTCCGATACTCGCCCGGTTAGTTTTTCGGTACTCGCACGAATTCTACATTTTCCCAATACTCGCCTGGTCAGTTTTTCGGTACTCGCACGAATTCTACATTTTCCTGATAGTTGGCCGAATTCTACTATTTTCCGGTACTCACACGTATTTTTATCATTTTCCGATGCTCGCCCGGTCAGTTTTTCGGTACTTGCGCGGATTCCACCTTTTCCCGTTACTCGCCTAGATTCTACCATTTTTACGTACTCACACGGATTCTACCATTTTCCGTTACTCGCCCGGTCCGTTTTTCGGTACTCGCACGAATTCTACATTTTCCCGGTAGTTGCCCGGATTCTACTATTTTTCCGTACTCACACGTATTCTACCCTTTTCCGATGCTCGCCCGGTCAGTTTTTCGGTACTTGCACGGATTCCACCTTTTCCCGTTACTCGCCTGGATTCTACCATTTTTACGTACTCACACGAATTCTACCATTTTCCGATACTCGCCCGGTCAGTTTTTCGATACTCGCACGAATTCCATCTTTCCCCGGTGCTCGCCTGGATTCTACCATTTTCACGTACTCACACGGAATCTACCATTTTCCGACACTCGCCTGGTCAGTTTTTCGGTACTCGCACGAATTCTACATTTTCCCTGTAGTTGCCCAGATTCTACTATTTTTCGGTACTCACACGGATTCTACCCTTTTCCGATCCTCGCCCGGTCAGTTATTCGGTACTCGAACGAATTCGACCCTTCCCCGTTATTCGCCTGGATTCTACCATTTTCACGTACTCACACGGAATCTACCATTTTCCGATACTCACCTGGTCAGTTTTTCGGTACTCGCACGAATTCTACATTTTCCCGGTAGTTGCCCAGATTCTACTATTTTTCGATACTCACACGGATTCTACGCTTTTCCGATGCTCCCCCGGTCAGTTTTTCGGTACTTGCACGGATTCCACGTTTTCCCGTTACTCGCCCGGATTCTACCATTTTTACGTACTCACACGGATTCTACCATTTTCCGATACTCGCCCGGTCAGTTTTTCGGTACTCGCACGAATACTACATTTTCTCGATAGTTAGCCGAATTCTACTATTTTTCGATACTCACACGGATTTTGCCTTTTTCCGATGCTCGCCCGGTTAGTTTTTCGGTACTTGCACAGATTCCACCTTTTCCCGTTACTCGCCTAGATTCTACCATTTTTACGTACTCACACGGATTCTACCATTTTCCGATACTCGCCCGGTCAGTTTTTCGGTACTCCCACGAATTCGACATTTTCCCAGTAGTTGCCCGGATTCTACTATCTTTCGGTACTCACACGAATTCTACTTTTTCCCAATACTTGCCCGGTCAGTTTTTCGGTACTCGCACGAATTCTACATTTTCCTGATAGTTGGCCGAATTCTACTATTTTCCGGTACTCACACGTATTTTTATCATTTTCCGATGCTCGCCCGGTCAGTTTTTCGGTACTTGCGCGGATTCCACCTTTTCCCGTTACTCGCCTAGATTCTACCATTTTTACGTACTCACACGGATTCTACCATTTTCCGATACTCGCCCGGTCAGTTTTTCGGTACTCGCACGAATTCTACATTTTCCTGATAGTTGGCCGAATTCTACTATTTTTCCGGTACTCACACGTATTTTTATCATTTTCCGATGCTCGCCCGGTCAGTTTTTCGGTACTTGCGCGGATTCCACCTTTTCCCGTTACTCGCCTAGATTCTACCATTTTTACGTACTCACACGGATTCTACCATTTTCCGATACTTGCCCGGTCAGTTTTTCGGTACTCGCACGAATTCTACATTTTCCCGGTATTTGCCCGGATTCTACTATTTTTCCGTACTCACACGTATTTTTATCATTTTCCGATGCTCGCCCGGTCAGTTTTTCGGTACTTGCGCGGATTCCACCTTTTCCCGTTACTCGCCTAGATTCTACCATTTTTACGTACTCACACGGATTCTACCATTTTCCGATACTCGCCCGGTCAGTTTTTCGGTACTCCCACGAATTCGACATTTTCCCGGTAGTTGCCCGGATTCTACTATCTTTCGGTACTCACACGAATTCTACCCTTTTCCGATGCTCGCCCGGTCAGTTTTTCGGTACTTGCACGGATTCCACCTTTTCCCGTTACTGGCCCGGATTCTACCAGTTTCACGTACTCACAAGGATTCTACCATTTTCCGATACTCGCCCGGTCAGTTTTTCGGTACTCGCACGAATTCTACGTTTTCCCGGTAGCTGCCCGGATTCTACTATTATTCCGTACTCACACGGATTCTACCCTTTTCCGATGCTCGACCGATCAGTTTTTCGGTACTTGCACGGATTCAACGTTTTCCCGTTACTCGCCCGGATTCTACCATTTTTACGTACTCACACGGATTCTACCATATTCCGATACTCGCCCGGTTAGTTTTTCGGTACTCGCACGAATTCTACATTTTCCCAATACTCGCCTGGTCAGTTTTTCGGTACTCGCACGAATTCTACATTTTCCTGATAGTTGGCCGAATTCTACTATTTTCCGGTACTCACACGTATTTTTATCATTTTCCGATGCTCGCCCGGTCAGTTTTTCGGTACTTGCGCGGATTCCACCTTTTCCCGTTACTCGCCTAGATTCTACCATTTTTACGTACTCACACGGATTCTACCATTTTCCGATACTCGCCCGGTCAGTTTTTCGGTACTCGCACGAATTCTACATTTTCCTGATAGTTGGCCGAATTCTACTATTTTTCGGTACTCACACGTATTTTTATCATTTTCCGATGCTCGCCCGGTCAGTTTTTCGGTACTTGCGCGGATTCCACCTTTTCCCGTTACTCGCCTAGATTCTACCATTTTTACGTACTCACACGGATTCTACCATTTTCCGATACTCGCCCGGTCAGTTTTTCGGTACTCGCACGAATTCTACATTTTCCCGGTAGTTGCCCGGATTCTACTATTTTTCCGTACTCACACGTATTCTACCCTTTTCCGATGCTCGCCCGGTCAGTTTTTCGGTACTTGCACGGATTCCACTTTTTCTCGTTACTCGTCCGGATTCTAGCATTTTTACGTACTTACACGGATTCTACCATTTTCCGATACTCGCCCGATCAGTTTTTCGGTATTCACACGAATTCTACATTTTCCCGGTAGTTGCCTGGATTCTACTATTTTTCAGTACCCACACGGATTCTACCATTTTCCGATGCTCGCTCGGTGTGTTTTTCTGTACTTGCACGAATTCCACCTTTTCCCGTTAGTCGCCCGGATTCTACCACTTTTACGTAGTCAAACGGATTCTACCATTTTCCGATACTCGCCCGGTCAGATTTTCGGTACTCGCACGAATTCTACTTTTTCCCAATACTCGCCCGGTCAGTTTTTCGGTACTCGCACGAATTCTACATTTTCCTGATAGTTGGCCGAATTCTACTATTTTCCGGTACTCACACGTATTTTTATCATTTTCCGATGCTCGCCCGGTCAGTTTTTCGGTACTTGCGCGGATTCCACCTTTTCCCGTTACTCGCCTAGATTCTACCATTTTTACGTACTCACACGGATTCTACCATTTTCCGTTACTCGCCCGATCCGTTTTTCGGTACTCGCACGAATTCTACATTTTCCCGGTAGTTGCCCGGATTGTACTATTTTTCCGTACTCGCACGGATTCTACCCTTTTCCGATGCTCGCCCGGTCAGTTTTTCGGTATTTGCACGGATTCCACTTTTTCTCGTTACTCGTCCGGATTCTAGCATTTTTACGTACTCACACGGATTCTACCATATTCCGATACTCGCCCGGTTAGTTTTTCGGTACTCGCACGAATTCTACATTTTCCCAATACTCGCCTGGTCAGTTTTTCGGTACTCGCACGAATTCTACATTTTCCTGATAGTTGGCCGAATTCTACTATTTTCCGGTACTCACACGTATTTTTATCATTTTCCGATGCTCGCCCGGTCAGTTTTTCGGTACTTGCGCGGATTCCACCTTTTCCCGTTACTCGCCTAGATTCTACCATTTTTACGTACTCACACGGATTCTACCATTTTCCGATACTCGCCCGGTCAGTTTTTCGGTACTCGCACGAATTCTACATTTTCCCGGTAGTTGCCCGGATTCTACTATTTTTCCGTACTCACACGTATTCTACCCTTTTCCGATGCTCGCCCGGTCAGTTTTTCGGTACTTGCACGGATTCCACTTTTTCTCGTTACTCGTCCGGATTCTAGCATTTTTACGTACTTACACGGATTCTACCATTTTCCGATACTCGCCCGATCAGTTTTTCGGTATTCACACGAATTCTACATTTTCCCGGTAGTTGCCTGGATTCTACTATTTTTCAGTACCCACACGGATTCTACCATTTTCCGATGCTCGCTCGGTGTGTTTTTCTGTACTTGCACGAATTCCACCTTTTCCCGTTAGTCGCCCGGATTCTACCACTTTTACGTAGTCAAACGGATTCTACCATTTTCCGATACTCGCCCGGTCAGATTTTCGGTACTCGCACGAATTCTACTTTTTCCCAATACTTGCCCGGTCAGTTTTTCGGTACTCGCACGAATTCTACATTTTCCTGATAGTTGGCCGAATTCTACTATTTTCCGGTACTCACACGTATTTTTATCATTTTCCGATGCTCGCCCGGTCAGTTTTTCGGTACTTGCGCGGATTCCACCTTTTCCCGTTACTCGCCTAGATTTTACCATTTTTACGTACTCACATGGATTCTACCATTTTCCGATACTGGCCCGGTCAGTTTTTCGGTACTCGCACGAATTCTACATTTTCCCGGTATTTGCCCGGATTCTACTATTTTTCCGTACTCACACGTATTTTTATCATTTTCCGATGCTCGCCCGGTCAGTTTTTCGGTACTTGCGCGGATTCCACCTTTTCCCGTTACTCGCCTAGATTCTACCATTTTTACGTACTCACACGGATTCTACCATTTTCCGATACTCGCCCGGTCAGTTTTTCGGTACTCCCACGAATTCGACATTTTCCCAGTAGTTGCCCGGATTCTACTATCTTTCGGTACTCACACGAATTCTACTTTTTCCCAATACTTGCCCGGTCAGTTTTTCGGTACTCGCACGAATTCTACATTTTCCTGATAGTTGGCCGAATTCTACTATTTTCCGGTACTCACACGTATTTTTATCATTTTCCGATGCTCGCCCGGTCAGTTTTTCGGTACTTGCGCGGATTCCACCTTTTCCCGTTACTCGCCTAGATTCTACCATTTTTACGTACTCACACGGATTCTACCATTTTCCGATACTCGCCCGGTCAGTTTTTCGGTACTCCCACGAATTCGACATTTTCCCGGTAGTTGCCCGGATTCTACTATCTTTCGGTACTCACACGAATTCTACCCTTTTCCGATGCTCGCCGGGTCAGTTTTTCGGTACTTGCACGGATTCCACCTTTTCCCGTTACTGGCCCGGATTCTACCAGTTTCACGTACTCACAAGGATTCTACCATTTTCCGATACTCGCCCGGTCAGTTTTTCGGTACTCGCACGAATTCTACGTTTTCCCGGTAGCTGCCCGGATTCTACTATTATTCCGTACTCACACGGATTCTACCCTTTTCCGATGCTCGACCGATCAGTTTTTCGGTACTTGCACGGATTCAACGTTTTCCCGTTACTCGCCCGGATTCTACCATTTTTACGTACTCACACGGATTCTACCATATTCCGATACTCGCCCGGTTAGTTTTTCGGTACTCGCACGAATTCTACATTTTCCCAATACTCGCCTGGTCAGTTTTTCGGTACTCGCACGAATTCTACATTTTCCTGATAGTTGGCCGAATTCTACTATTTTCCGGTACTCACACGTATTTTTATCATTTTCCGATGCTCGCCCGGTCAGTTTTTCGGTACTTGCGCGGATTCCACCTTTTCCCGTTACTTGCCTAGATTCTACCATTTTTACGTACTCACACGGATTCTACCATTTTCCGATACTCGCCCGGTCAGTTTTTCGGTACTCGCACGAATTCTACATTTTCCCGGTAGTTGCCCGGATTCTACTATTTTTCCGTACTCACACGTATTCTACCCTTTTCCGATGCTCGCCCGGTCAGTTTTTCGGTACTTGCACGGATTCCACTTTTTCTCGTTACTCGTCCGGATTCTAGCATTTTTACGTACTTACACGGATTCTACCATTTTCCGATACTCGCCCGATCAGTTTTTCGGTATTCACACGAATTCTACATTTTCCCGGTAGTTGCCTGGATTCTACTATTTTTCAGTACCCACACGGATTCTACCATTTTCCGATGCTCGCTCGGTGTGTTTTTCTGTACTTGCACGAATTCCACCTTTTCCCGTTAGTCGCCCGGATTCTACCACTTTTACGTAGTCAAACGGATTCTACCATTTTCCGATACTCGCCCGGTCAGATTTTCGGTACTCGCACGAATTCTACTTTTTCCCAATACTCGCCCGGTCAGTTTTTCGGTACTCGCACGAATTCTACATTTTCCTGATAGTTGGCCGAATTCTACTATTTTCCGGTACTCACACGTATTTTTATCATTTTCCGATGCTCGCCCGGTCAGTTTTTCGGTACTTGCGCGGATTCCACCTTTTCCCGTTACTCGCCTAGATTCTACCATTTTTACGTACTCACACGGATTCTACCATTTTCCGATACTCGCCCGGTCAGTTTTTCGGTACTCCCACGAATTCGACATTTTCCCAGTAGTTGCCCGGATTCTACTATCTTTCGGTACTCACACGAATTCTACTTTTTCCCAATACTTGCCCGGTCAGTTTTTCGGTACTCGCACGAATTCTACATTTTCCTGATAGTTGGCCGAATTCTACTATTTTCCGGTACTCACACGTATTTTTATCATTTTCCGATGCTCGCCCGGTCAGTTTTTCGGTACTTGCGCGGATTCCACCTTTTCCCGTTACTCGCCTAGATTTTACCATTTTTACGTACTCACATGGATTCTACCATTTTCCGATACTTGCCCGGTCAGTTTTTCGGTACTCGCACGAATTCTACATTTTCCCGGTATTTGCCCGGATTCTACTATTTTTCCGTACTACACGTATTTTTATCATTTTCCGATGCTCGCCCGGTCAGTTTTTCGGTACTTGCGCGGATTCCACCTTTTCCCGTTACTCGCCTAGATTCTACCATTTTTACGTACTCACACGGATTCTACCATTTTCCGATACTCGCCCGGTCAGTTTTTCGGTACTCCCACGAATTCGACATTTTCCCGGTAGTTGCCCGGATTCTACTATCTTTCGGTACTCACACGAATTCTACCCTTTTCCGATGCTCGCCCGGTCAGTTTTTCGGTACTTGCACGGATTCCACCTTTTCCCGTTACTGGCCCGGATTCTACCAGTTTCACGTACTCACAAGGATTCTACCATTTTCCGATACTCGCCCGGTCAGTTTTTCGGTACTCGCACGAATTCTACGTTTTCCCGGTAGCTGCCCGGATTCTACTATTATTCCGTACTCACACGGATTCTACCCTTTTCCGATGCTCGACCGATCAGTTTTTCGGTACTTGCACGGATTCAACGTTTTCCCGTTACTCGCCCGGATTCTACCATTTTTACGTACTCACACGGATTCTACCATATTCCGATACTCGCCCAGTTAGTTTTTCGGTACTCGCACGAATTCTACATTTTCCCAATACTCGCCTGGTCAGTTTTTCGGTACTCGCACGAATTCTACATTTTCCTGATAGTTGGCCGAATTCTACTATTTTCCGGTACTCACACGTATTTTTATCATTTTCCGATGCTCGCCCGGTCAGTTTTTCGGTACTTGCGCGGATTCCACCTTTTCCCGTTACTCGCCTAGATTCTACCATTTTTACGTACTCACACGGATTCTACCATTTTCCGATACTCGCCCGGTCAGTTTTTCGGTACTCGCACGAATTCTACATTTTCCCGGTAGTTGCCCGGATTGTACTATTTTTCCGTACTCGCACGGATTCTACCCTTTTCCGATGCTCGCCCGGTCAGTTTTTCGGTATTTGCACGGATTCCACTTTTTCCCGTTACTCGTCCGGATTCTAGCATTTTTACGTACTTACACGGATTCTACCATTTTCCGATACTTGCCTGATCAGTTTTTCGGTACTCGCACGAATTCTACATTTTCCCGATAGTTGCCTGGATTCTACTATTTTTCAGTACTCACACGGATTCTACCATTTTCCGATGCTCGCTCGGTGTGTTTTTCTGTACTTGCACGAATTCCACCTTTTCCCGTTAGTCGCCGGGATTCTATCACTTTTACGTAGTCAAACGGATTCTACCACTTTCCGATAGTCGCCCGGTCAGTTTTTTGGTACTCGCACGAATTCTACATTTTCCCAATACTCGCCTGGTCAGTTTTTCGGTACTCGCACGAATTCTACATTTTCCTGATAGTTGGCCGAATTCTACTATTTTCCGGTACTCACACGTATTTTTATCATTTTCCGATAGTCGCCCGGTCAGTTTTTCGGTACTTGCGCGGATTCCACCTTTTCCCGTTACTCGCCTAGATTCTATCATTTTTACGTACTCACATGGATTCTACCATTTTCCGATACTTGCCCGGTCAGTTTTTCGGTACTCGCACGAATTCTACATTTTCCCGGTAGTTGCCCGGATTCTACTATTTTTCCGTACTCACACGTATTTTTATCATTTTCCGATGCTCGCCCGGTCAGTTTTTCAGTACTTGCGCGGATTCCTCCTTTTCCCGTTACTCGCCTAGATTCTACCATTTTTATGTACTCACACGGATTCTACCATTTTCCGATACTCGCCCGGTCAGTTTTTCGGTACTCGCACGAATTCTACATTTTCCCGGTAGTTGCCTGGATTCTACTATTTTTCAGTACTCACACGGATTCTACCATTTTCCGATGCTCGCTCGGTGTGTTTTTCTGTACTTGCACGAATTCCACCTTTTCCCGTTAGTCGCCGGGATTCTATCACTTTTACGTAGTCAAACGGATTCTACCACTTTCCGATACTCGCCCGGTCAGTTTTTTGGTACTCGCACGAATTCTAAATTTTCCCGATAGTTGCCCGGATACTACTATTTTTCGGTACTCACACAGATTCTACCCTTTTCCGATGCTCGCCTGGTCAGTTTTTCTGTACTTGCACGGATTCCACCTTTTCCCGTTACTCGCCCGGATTCAACCATTTTTACGTACTGACATGGCTTCTACCATTTTCCCAAGCTCGTCCGGTCAGTTTTTCGGTACTCGCACGAATTCTACATTTTCCCGGTAGTTGCCCGGATTCTACTATTTTTCGGTACTCACACGGATTCTACCATTTTCCAATACTCGCCCGGTCAGTTTTTCGGTACTCGCACGAATTCTACATTTTCCCAATACTCGCCTGGTCAGTTTTTCGGTACTCGCACGAATTCTACATTTTCCCGGTAGTTACCCGGATTCTACTATTTTTCAGTACTCACACGGATTCTACCCTTTTCCGATGCTCGCCCGGTCAGATTTTCGGAACTGGCACGGATTCCACCTTTTCCAATTACTCGCCCGGATTCTACCATTTTTACGTACTCACACGGATTCTACCATATTCCGATACTCGCCCGGTCAGTTTTTCGGTACTCGCACGAATTCTAAATCTTCCCGGTAGTTGCCCGGATTCTACTATTTTTCAGTACTCACACGGATTCTATCCTTTTCCGATGCTCGCCCGGTCAGTTTTTCGGTACTTGCGCGGATTCCACCTTTTCCCGTTACTCGCCCGGATTCTACCATTTTTACGTACTCACACGGATTCTACCATTTTCCGATACTCGACCGATTAGTTTTTCGGTACTCGCACGAATTCTACATTTTCCCGGTAGTTGCCCGGATTCTACTATTTTTCAGTACTCACACGGATTCTACCCTTTTCCGATACTCGCCCGGTCAGTTTTTCTGTACTTGCACAGATTCCACCTTTTCCCGTTACTCGCCCGGATTCAACCATTTTTACGTACTCACACGGATTCTACCATTTTCCGATTCTCGCCCGGTCAGTTTTTAGGTACTCACACGAATTCTACATTTTCCCAGTAGTTGCCCGGATTCTACCCTTTTCCGATGCTCGCCCGGTCAGTTTTTCGGTACTTGCACGGATTCTACCATTTCCCGTTACTCGCCCGGATTCTACCATTTTTACGTACTCACACGGATTCTACCATTTTCCGATACTCGCCCGGTCAGTTTTTTGGTACTCGCACGATTTCTACATTTTCCCGATAGTTGCCCGGATACTACTATTTTTCGGTACTCACACAGATTCTACCCTTTTCCGATGCTCGCCTGGTCAGTTTTTCGGTACTTGCACGGATTCCACCTTTTCCCGTTACTCGCCCGGATTCAACCATTTTTACGTACTAACATGGATTCTACCATTTTCCGATGCTCGTCCGGTCAGTTTTTCGGTACTCGCACAAATTCTACATTTTCCTGGTAGTTGCCCGGATTCTACTATTTTTCGGTACTCACACGGATTCTACCATTTTCCAATACTCGCCCGGTCAGTTTTTCGGTACTTGCTCGGATTCCACCTTTTCCCGTTACTCGCCCGGATTCAACCATTTTTACGTACTCACATGGATTCTACCATTTTCCGATACTCGCCCGGTCAGTTTTTAGGTACTCGCACGAATTCTACATTTTCCCGGTAGTTGCCCGGATTGTACTATTTTTCAGTACTCACACGGATTCTACCCTTTCCGATGCTCGCCCGGTTAGTTTTTCGGTACTTGCACGGATTCTACCTTTTCCAGTTACTCGCCCGGATTCTACCATTTTTACGTACTCACACGGATTCTACCATTTTTCGATACTCGACCGATTAGTTTTTCGGTACTCGCACGAATTCTACATTTTCCCGGTTGTTGCCCGGATTCCACTATTTTTCAGTACTCACACGGATTCTACCCTTTTCCGATACTCGTCCGGTCAGTTTTTCTGTCCTTGCACAGATTCCAGCTTTTCCCGTTACTCGCCCGGATTCAACCATTTTTTCGTACTCACACGGATTCTACCATTTTCCGATACTCGCCCGGTCAGTTTTTAGGTACTTGCACGAATTCTACATTTTCCCGGTAGTTGCCCGGATTCTACTATTTTTCAGCACTCACACGGATTCTACCCTTTTCCGATGCTCGCCCGGTCAGTTTTTCGGTACTTGCACGGATTCCACCTTTTCCCGTTACTCGCCCGGATTCAGCCATTTTTACGTACTCAAACGGATTCTACCATTTTCCGATACTCACCCGGTCAGTTTTTCGGTACTCGTACGAATTCTACATTTTCCCGGTTGTTGCCCGGATTCTACTATTTTTCAGTAGTCACACAGATTCTACTATTTTCCCATACTCGCCCGGTCAGTTTTTCGGTACCCGCACGAATTCTACATTTTCCCGGGAGTTGCCCGGATTCTACTATTTTTCGGTACTCACACGGATTGTAACCTTTTCCGATGCTCGCCCTGTCAGTTTTTCGGTACTTGCACGGATTTCACCTTTTCCTGTTACTCGCCCGGATTCTACCACTTTTACATACTCACACGGATTCTACCATTCTCCGATACTCGCCCGGTCAGTTTTTCGGTACTCGCAGGAATTCTACATTTTCCCGATAGTTGCCCGGATTCTAACTTTTTCCGATGCTCGCCGGGTCATTTTTTCGGTACTTGCACGGATTCCACCTTTTCCAGTTACTCGCCCGGATTGAACCATTTTTACGTACTCACACGGATTCTACCATTTTCCGATACTCGCCCGGTCAGTTTTTAGGTACTCGCACGAATTCTACATTTTCCCGGTAGTTGCCCGGTTTCTACTATTTTTCAGTACTCACACGGATTCTACCCTTTTCCGATGCTCGCCCGGTCAGTTTTTCGGTACTTGCACGGATTCCACCTTTTCCCGTTACTCGCCCGAATTCTACCATTTTAACGTACTCACACGGATTCTACCATTTTCCGACACTCGCCCGGTCAGTTTTTTGGTACTCGCACGAATTCTACATTTTCCCGATAGTTGGCCGAATTCTACTATTTTTCGGTACTCACAGGGATTTTGCCCTTTTCCGATGCTCGCTCGGTCAGTCTTTCGGTACTTGCGCGGATTCCACCTTTTCCCGTTACTCGCCTAGATTCTACCATTTTTACGTACTCACACGGATTCTACCATTTTCCGATACTCGCCCGGTCAGTTTTTTGGTACTCGCACGAATTCTACATTTTCCCGATAGTTGGCCGAATTCTACTATTTTTCGGTACTCACAGGGATTTTGCCCTTTTCCGATGCTCGCTCGGTCAGTCTTTCGGTACTTGCGCGGATTCCACCTTTTCCCGTTACTCGCCCAGATTCAAACATTTTTACGTACTCACACGGATTCTACCATTTTCCGATACTCGCCCGGTCAGTTTTTAGGTACTCGCACGAATTCTACATTTTCCCGGTAGTTGCCCGGATTCTACTATTTTTCGGTACTCACACGGATTCTACCCTTTTCCGATGCTCGCCCGGTTAGTTTTTCGGTACTTGCACGGATTTCACCTTTTCCCGTTACTCGCCCGAATTCAACCATTTTTATGTACTCACACGGATTCTACCATTTTCCGATACTCGCCCGGTCAGTTTTTAGGTACTCGCACGAATTCTACATTTTCCCGGTAGTTGCCCGGATTGTACTATTTTTCAGTACTCACACGGATTCTACCCTTTTCCGATGCTCGCCCGGTTAGTTTTTCGGTACTTGCACGGATTCCACCTTTTCCCGTTACTCGCCCGGATTATACCATTTTTATGTACTCACACGGACTCTACCATTTTCTGATACTCGACCGATTAGTTTTTCGGTACTCGCACGAATTCTACATTTTCCCGGTAGTTGCCCGGATTCTACTATTTTTCGGTACTCACATAGATTCTACCCTTTTCCGATGATTGCCCGGTCAGTTTTTCGGTACTTGCTCGGATTCCACCTTTTCCCGTTACTCGCCCGGATTGAACCATTTTTACGTACTCACACTTATTCTACCATTTTCCGATACTCGCCCGGTCAGTTTTTAGGTACTCGCACGAATTCTACATTTTCCCGGTAGTTGCCCGGATTCTACTATTTTTCGGTACTCACACGGATTCTACCCTTTTCCGATGCTCGCCCGGTTAGTTTTTCGGTACTTGCACGGATTCCACCTTTTCCCGTTACTCGCCCGAATTCAACCATTTTTACGTACTCACACGGATTCAACCATTTTCCGATACTCGCCCGGTCAGTTTTTAGGTACTCGCACGAATTCTACATTTTCCCGGTAGTTGCCCCGATTCTACTATTTTTCAGTACTCACACGGATTCTACCCTTTTCCGATGCTCGCCCGGTTAGTTTTTCGGTACTTGCAAGGATTCCACCTTTTCCCCTTACTCGCCCGGATTATACCATTTTTATGTACTCACACGGACTCTACCATTTTCTGATACTCGACCGATTAGTTTTTCGGTACTCGCACTAATTCTACATTTTCCCGGTAGTTGCCCGGATTCTACTATTTTTCGGTACTCACACAGATTCTACCCTTTTCCGATGATTGCCCGGTCAGTTTTTCGGTACTTGCTCGGATTCCACCTTTTCCCGTTACTCGCCCGGATTGAACCATTTTTACGTACTCACACTTATTCTACCATTTTCCGATACTCGCCCGGTCAGTTTTTAGGTACTCGCACGAATTCTACATTTTCCCGGTAGTTGAACGGTTTCTACTATTTTTCAGTACTCACACGGATTGTACCCTTTTCCGATGCTCGCCCGGTCAGTTTTTCGGTACTTGCACGGATTTCCCCTTTTCCCGTTACTCGCCCGGATTCTACCACTTTTACATACTCACACGGATTCTACCATTCTCCGATACTCGCCCGGTCAGTTTTTCGGTACTCGCAGGAATTCTACATTTTCCCGATAGTTGCCCGGATTCTAACTTTTTCCGATGCTCGCCGGGTCATTTTTTCGGTACTTGCACGGATTCCACCTTTTCCCGTTACTCGCCCGGATTCTACCATTTTTACGTACTCACACGGATTCTACCATTTTCCGATACTCGACCGATTAGTTTTTCGTTACTCGCACGAATTCTACATTTTCCCGGTAGTTGCCCGGATTCTACTATTTTTCGGTACTCACACAGATTCTACCCTTTTCCGATGCTTGCCCGGTCAGTTTTTCGGTACTTGCTCGGATTCCACCTTTTCCCGTTACTCGCCCAGATTCAACCATTTTTACGTACTCACACGGATTCTACCATTTTCCGATACTCGCCCGGTCAGTTTTTAGGTACTCGCACGAATTCTACATTTTCCCGGTAGTTGCCCGGATTCTACTATTTTTCAGTACTCACACGGATTCTACCCTTTTCCGATGCTCGCCCGGTTAGTTTTTCGGTACTTGCACGGATTCCACCTTTTCCCGTTACTCGCCTGGATTCAACCATTTTTACGTACTCACACGGATTCTACCATTTTCCGATACTCGACCGATTAGTTTTTCGGTACTCGTACGAATTCTACATTTTCCCGGTAGTTGCCCGGATTCTACTATTTTTCGGTACTCACACAGATTCTACCCTTTTCCGATGCTTGCCCGGTCAGTTTTTCGGTACTTGCTCGGATTCCACCTTTTCCCGTTACTCGCCCGGATTGAACCATTTTTACGTACTCACACGGATTCTACCATTTTCCGATACTCGCCCGGTCAGTTTTTAGGTACTCGCACGAATTCTACATTTTCCCGGTAGTTGCCCGGATTCTACTATTTTTCGGTACTCACACGGATTCTACCCTTTTCCGATGCTCGCCCGGTTAGTTTTTCGGTACTTGCACGGATTCCACCTTTTCCCGTTACTCGCCGGGATTCTACCATTTTTACGTACTCACACGGATTCTACCATTTTCCGATACTCGACCGATTAGTTTTTCGGTACTCGCACGAATTCTACATTTTCCCGGTAGTTGCCCGGATTCTACTATTTTTCGGTACTCACACAGATTCTACCCTTTTCCGATGCTTGCCCGGTCAGTTTTTCGGTACTTGCTCGGATTCCACCTTTTCCCGTTACTCGCCCGGATTGAACCATTTTTACGTACTCACACGGATTCTACCATTTTCCGATACTCGCCCGGTCAGTTTTTCGGTACTTGCACGGATTCTACATTTTCCCGGTAGTTGCCCGGTTTCTACTATTTTTACGTACTCACACGGATTCTACCATTTTCCGATACTTGCCCGGTCAGTTTTTTGGTACTCGCACGAATTCTACATTTTCCCGATAGTTGGCCGAATTCTACTATTTTTCGGTACTCACACGGATTTTGCCCTTTTCCGATGCTCGCCCGGTCAGTCTTTCGGTACTTGCGCGGATTCCACCTTTTCCCGTTACTCGCCTAGATTCTACCATTTTTACGTACTCACACGGATTCTACTATTTTCCGATACTCGCCCGCTCAATTTTTCGGTACTTGCATGGATTTCACCTTTTCCCGTTACTCGCCCGGATTCCACCATTTTTAAGTACTCACACGGTTTCTACCATTTTCTGATACTTGCCCGGTCAGTTTTTCGGTACTTGCACGGATTCCACATTTTCCCGGTAGTTGCTCGGATTCTACTATTCTTCGGTACTCACACAGATTCTACCCTTTTCCGATGCTTGCCCGGTCAGTTTTTCGGTACTTGCTCGGATTCCACTTTTTCCCGTTACTCGCCCGGATTCAACCATTTTTACGTACTCACACAGATGCTACCATTTTCCGATACTCGCCCGGTCAGTTTTTCGGTACTTGCACGGATTCCACCTTTTCCCGTTACTCGCCCGGATTCAACCATTTTAACGTACTCACACGGATTCTACCATTTTCCGGTACACGCCTGGTCACTTTTTCGGTACTTGCACGAATTCTACATTTTCCCGGTAGTTGCCCGGATTCTACTCTTTTTTGGTACTCACACGGATTCTACTCATTTTCGATGCTCGCCCGATTAGTTTTTCGGTACTTGCACGGATTCCACCTTTTCGCATTACTCGCCCGGATTCTACCATTTTTACGTACTCACACGGATTCTATCATTTTCCGATACTCGCCAGGTTAGTTTTTCGGTACTCGCACATATTCTACATTTTCCCGGTAGTTGCACGGATGCTACTATTTTTCGGTACTCACATGGATTCTTCCCTTTTTCGATGCTCGCTTGGTCAGTTTTTCGGTACTTGCACGAATTCAACCTTTTCCAGTTACTCGCCCGGATTCAACCATTTTTACGTACTCACACGGATTCTACCATTCTCCGATACTTGCCCGGTGAGTTTTTCGGTACTCGCACGAATTCTACATTTTCCTGGTAGTTGCCCAGATTCTACTATTTTTCAGTACTCACTCGGATTCTTCCCTTTTCCGATGCTCGCCCGGTCAGTTTTTCGGGACTTTCACGGATTCCACCTTTTCTCGTTACTCGCCCGGATTCAACCAATTTTACGTACTCAAACGGATTCTACCATTTTCCGATACTCGCCCGGTCAGTTTTTCGGTACCCGCACGAATTCTACATTTTCCTGGGAGTTGCCCGGATTCTACTATTTTTCGGTACTCACACGGATTGTACCCTTTTCCGATGCTCGCCCGGTCTGTTTTTCGGTACTTGCACGGATTTCACCTTTTCCCGTTACTCGCCCGGATTCTACCACTTTTACATACTCACACGGATTCTACCATTATCCGATACTCGCCCGGTCAGTTTTATCGGTACTTGTAGTAATTCTACATTTTCCCGATAGTTGCCCGGATTCTAACTTTTTCCCATGCTCGCCGGGTCATTTTTTCGGTACTTGCACGGATTCCACCTTTTCCCGTTACTCGCCCGGATTGAACCATTCTTACGTACTCACACGGATTCTACCATTTTCCGATACTCGCCCGGTCAGTTTTTAGGTACTCGCACGAATTCTACATTTTCCTGGTAGTTGCCCGGATTCTACTATTTTTCGGTACTCACACGGATTCTACCCTTTTCCGATGCTCGCCCGGATAGTTTTTCGGTACTTGCACGGATTCCACCTTTTCCCGTTACTCTCCCGGATTCTACCATTTTCCGATACTCGACCGATTAGTTTTTCGGTACTCGCACGAATTCTAAATTTTCCCGGTAGTTGCCCGGATTCTACTATTTTTCGGTACTCACACAGATTCTACCCTTTTCCGATGCTTGCCCGGTCAGTTTTTCGGTACTTGCTCGGATTCCACCTTTTCCCGTTACTCGCCCGGATTGAACCATTTTTACGTACTCACACGGGTTCTACCATTTTCCGATACTCGCCCGGTCAGTTTTTAGGTACTCGCACGAATTCTACATTTTCCCGGTAGTTGCCCGGTTTCTACTATTTTTCAGTACTCACACGGATTCTACCCTTTTCCGATGCTCGCCCAGTCAGTTTTTCGGTACTTGCACGGATTCCACCTTTTCCCGTTACTCGCCCGGATTCTACCATTTTTACGTACTCACACGGATTCTACCATTTTTCGATACTCGCCCGGTCAACTTTTTGGTACTCGCACGAATTCTACATTTTCCCGATAGTTGGCCGGATTCTAACTTTTTCCCATGCTCGCCGGGTCATTTTTTCGGTACTTGCACGGATTCCACCTTTTCCCGTTACTCGCCCGGATTCCACCATTTTTACGTACTCACACGGATTCTACCATTTTCCGATACTTGCCCGGTCAGTTTTTCGGTACTTGCACGGATTCCACATTTTCCCGGTAGTTGCTCGGATTCTACTATTCTTCGGTACTCACACAGATTCTACCATTTTCCGATACTCGACCGATCAGTTTTTCGGTACCCGCACGAATTCTACATTTTCCCGGTAGTTGCCCGGATTCTACTATTTTTCGGTACTCACACGGATTGTAACCTTTTCCGATGCTCGCCCGGTCAGTTTTTCGGTACTTGCACAAATTTCAACTTTTCCCGTTACTCGCCCGGATTCTAACACTTTTACGTACTCACACGGATTCTACCATTCTCCGATACTCGCCCGGTCAGTTTTTCGGTACTCGCAGGAATTCTACATTTTCCCGATAGTTGCCTGGATTCTACCTTTTTCCGATGCTCGCCCGGTCAGTTTTTCGGTACTTGCACGGATTCCAGCTTTTCCCGTTACTCGCCCGGATTCCACCATTTTTACGTACTCACACGGATTCTACCATTTTCCGATACTCGCCCGGTCAGTTTTTTGGTACTTGCACGGATTCCACATTTTCCCGGTAGTTGCTCGGATTCTACTATTTTTCGGTACTCACACAGATTCTACCATTTTCTAATACTCGCCCGGTCAGTTTTTCGGTACTCGCACGAATTCTACATTTTCCGATGCTCGCCCGGTCAGTGTTTCTATACTTCCACGTATTCCACCTTTTCCCGTTACTCGCCCGGATTCTACCATTTTTACGTACTCACATGGATTCTACCATTCTCCGATACTCGCCCGATCATTTTTTCGGTACTCGCACAAATTCTACATTTTCCCGGTAGTTGCACGGATTCTACTATTTTTCGGTACTCACATGGATTCTTCCCTTTTCCGATGCTCGCCCGGTCAGTTTTTCGGTACTTGCACGAATTCCACCTTTTCCAGTTACTCGCCCGGATTCAACCATTTTTACGTACTCACACGGATTCTACCATTCTCCGATACTCGCCCGGCAAGTTTTTCGGTACTCGCACGAATTCTACATTTTCCCTGTAGTTGCCCGGATTCTACTATTTTTCATTACTCACACGGATTCTACCCTTTTCCGATGCTCGCCCGGTCAGTGTTTCTATACTTCCACGTATTCCAACTTTTCCCGTTACTCGCCCGGATTCTACCATTTTTACGTACTCACACGGATTCTACCATTTTCCGATACTCGCCCGGTTTGTTTTTCGGTACTCGCACGAATTCTATATTTTCCCGGTAGTTTCCCGGATTCTACTATTTTTCGGTACTCACTTGGATTCTTCCCTTTTCCGATGCTCGCCCGGTCAGTTTTTCGGTACTTGCACGGATTCCACCTTTTCCCGTTACTCGCACGGATTCAACCATTTTTACGTACTCACACGGATTCTACCATTTTCCGATTCTCGCCCGGTCAGTTTTTCGGTACTCGCACGAGTTCTACATTTTCCCGGTAGTGGCCCGGATTCTACTATATTTCGGTACTCACACGGATTGTACCTTTTTTCGATGCTCGCCCGGTCAGTTTTTCGGTACTTGCACGCATTTCACCTTTTCCCGTTACTCGCCCGGATTCTAACACTTTTACGTACTCACACGGATTCTACCATTCTCCGATACTCGCCCGGTCAGTTTTTCGGTACTCGCAGGAATTCTACATTTTCCCGATAGTTGCCTGGATTCTACCTTTTTCCGATCCTCGCCCGGTCAGTTTTTCGGTACTTGCACGGATTCCAGCTTTTCCCGTTACTCGCCCGGATTCCACCATTTTTACGTACTCACACGGATTCTACCATTTTCCGATACTCGCCCGGTCAGTTTTTCGGTACTTGCACGAATTCCACCTTTTCCAGTTACTCGCCCGGATTCAACCATTTTTACGTACTCACACGGATTCTACCATTCTCCGATACTCGCCCGGCAAGTTTTTCGGTACTCGCACGAATTCTACATTTTCCCTGTAGGTTCCCGGATTCTACTATTTTTCATTACTCACACGGATTCTACCCTTTTCTGATGCTCGCCCGGTCAGTGTTTCTATACTTCCACGTATTCCAACTTTTCCCGTTACTCGCCCGGATTCTACCATTTTTACGTACTCACACGGATTCTACCATTTTCCGATACTCGCCCGGTTTGTTTTTCGGTACTCGCACGAATTCTACATTTTCCCGGTAGTTTCCCGGATTCTACTATTTTTCGGTACTCACTTGGATTCTTCCCTTTTTCGATGCTCGCCCGGTCAGTTTTTCGGTACTTGCACGGATTCCACCTTTTCCCGTTACTCGCACGGATTCAACCATTTTTACGTACTCACACGGATTCTACCATTTTCCGATTCTCGCCCGGTCAGTTTTTCGGTACTCGCACGAGTTCTACATTTTCCCGGTAGTGGCCCGGATTCTACTATATTTCGGTACTCACACGGATTGTACCTTTTTTCGATGCTCGCCCGGTCAGTTTTTCAGTACTTGCACGCATTTCACCTTTTCCCGTTACTCGCCCGGATTCTAGCACTTTTACGTACTCACATGGATTCTACCATTCTCCGATACTCGCCTGGTCAGTTTTCCGGTACTCGCAGGAATTCTACATTTTCCCGATAGTTGCCCGGATTCTACCTTTTTTCGATGCTCGCCCGGTCAGTTTTTCGGTACTTGGACGGATTCCACCTTTTCCCGTTACTCGCCCGGATTCAACCATTTATACGTACTCACACGGATTCTACCATTTTCCGATACTCGCCCGGTCAGTTTTTAGGTACTCGCACGAATTCTACATTTTCTCTGTAGTTGCCCGGATTCTGCTATTTTTCAGTACTCACACGGATTCTTCCCTTTTCCGATGCTCGCCCGGTCAGTTTTTTGGTACTTGCACGGATCCCACCTTTTCCCGTTAGTCGCCCGGATTCTACCATTTTTAAGTACTCACACGGATTTTACCATATTCCGATACTCGCCCGGTCAGTTCTTCGGTACTCGCACGAATTTTACATTTTCCCGGTACCTGCCCGGAATCTATTATTTTTCAGTACTCACACGGATTCTACCCTTTTCCGATGCTCGCCCGGTCAGTTTTTCGGTACTCGCACGAATTCTACATTTTCCCGGTAGTTGCCCGGATTCTACTATTTTCAGAACTCACACGGATTCTACCCTTTTCCGATGCTCGGCCGATCAGTTTTTCCGTACTCGCACGAATTCTAAATTTTCCCGGTAGTTGCCCGGATTCTACTATTTTTCCGTACTCACACGAATTCTACCATTTTCCGATACTAGCCCGGTCAGTTTTTCGATATTCGCACGAATTCTACATTTTCCCGGTAGTTGCCCGGATTCTACTATTTTTCGATCCTCACACGGATAGTACCCTTTTTCGATGCTCGTCCGGTCAGTTTTTCAGTACTTGCACGGATTCCACCTTTTCCCATTACTCGCCCGGATTCTACCATTTTTACGTACTCACACGGATTCTACCATTTTCCGATACTCGCCCATTCAGTTTTTCGGTACTCGCACGAATTCTAAATTTTCCCGGTAGTTGCCCGGATTCTACTATTTTTCAGTACTCACTCGGATTCTACCCTTTTCCGAAGCTCGCCCGGTCTGTTTTTCTTTACTTGCACGGATTCCACCTTTTCCCATTACTCGCCCGGATTCTACCATTTTTACGTACTCACACGGATTCTACCATTTTTCGATACTCGCCCATTCAGTTTTTCGAAACTCGCACGACTTCTAAATTTTCCCTGTAGTTGCCCGGATTCTACTATTTTTCCGTACTCACACGGATTCTACCATTTTCCGATACTAGCCCGGTCAGTTTTTCGGTATTCACACGAATTCTACATTTTCCCGGTAGTTGCCTGGATTCTACTATTTTTCGATACTCTCACGGATACTACCCTTTTCCGATGCTCGTCCGGTCAGTTTTTCGGTACTTGCACGGATTCTACCTTTTCCCGTTACTCGCCCGGAATCTACCATTTTTACGTACTCACACGGATTCTACCATTTTTCGATACTTGCCCATTCAGTTTTTCGATACTCGCACGAATTCTAAATTTTCCCGATAGTTACCCGAATTCTACTATTTTCAGTACTCACTCGAATTCTACCCTTTTCCGAAGCTCGCCCGGTCAGTTTTTCTTTACTTGCACGGATTCCACCTTTTCCCGTTACTCGCCCGAATTCTACCATTTTTACGTACTCACACGGATTCTACCTTTTTCCGATACTCGCCCGATCAGTTTTTCGGTACTAGCACGAATTCTACATTTTCTCGGTAGTTGCCCGCATTCTACTATTTTTCAGTACTCACACGGATTCTACCCTTTTCCGAAGCTCGCCCGGTCAGTTTTTCTTTACTTGCACGGATTCCACCTTTTCCCATTACTCGCCCGAATTCTACAATTTTTACATACTCACACGGATTTTGCCATTTTCCGATACTCGCCCGATCGGTTTTTCGGTACTCT
This sequence comes from Vitis cinerea var. helleri x Vitis riparia, assembly GCA_946000715.1. Lineage (NCBI taxonomy): Eukaryota > Viridiplantae > Streptophyta > Magnoliopsida > Vitales > Vitaceae > Vitis > Vitis cinerea var. helleri x Vitis riparia. Next base: position 13,301,934 of record OX254015.1, read on the forward strand.
TACGAATTCGACATTTTCTCGGTAGTTGCCCGGATTCTACTATTTTTAGGTATTCACACGGATTCTACCATTTTCCGATTCTCGCCCGGTCAGTTTTTCGGTACTTGCACGGATTCCACCTTTTCCCGTTACTCGCCCGGATTCCACCATTTTTACGTACTCACACGGATTCTACCATTTTCCGATACTCGCCCGGTCAGTTTTTAGGTACTCGCACGAATTCTACATTTTCCCGGTAGTTGCCCGGATTCTACTATTTTTCAGTACTCACACGGATTCTACCCTTTTCCGATGCTCGCCCGGTCAGTTTTTCTTTACTTGCACGGATTCCACCTTTTCCCGTTACTCGCCCGAATTCTACAATTTTTACATACTCACACGGATTCTGCCATTCTCCGATACTTGCCCGATCAGTTTTTCGGTACTTGCACGGATTCCACATTTTCCGTTTAGTTGCCCGGATTCTACTATTTTTCGGTACTCACATAGATTCTACCATTTTCTGATACTCGCCCGGTCAGTTTTTCGGTACTCGCACGAATTCGACATTTTCTCGGTAGTTGCCTGGATTCTACTATTTTTCGGTATTCACACGGATTCTACCATTTTCCGATGCTCGCCCGGTCAGATTTTCGGTACTTGCACGGATTCCACCTTTTCCCGTTACTCGCCCGGATTCCACCATTTTTACGTACTCACACGGATTCTACCATTTTCCGATACTCGCCCGGTCAATTTTTCGGTACGTGCACGGATTCCACATTTTCCGTTTAGTTGCCCGGATTCTACTATTTTTCGGTACTCACATAGATTCTACCATTTTCTGATACTCGCCCGGTCAGTTTTTCGGTACTCGCACGAATTCGACATTTTCTCGGTAGTTGCCTGGATTCTACTATTTATTGGTATTCACACGGATTCTACCATTTTCCGATGCTCGCCCGGTCAGATTTTCGGTACTTACACAGATTCCAACTTTTCCCTTTACTCGCCCGGATTCCACCATTTTTACGTACTCACACGGATTCTACCATTTTCCGATACTCGCCCGGTCAGTTTTTCGGTGCTTGCACGAATTCTACATTTTCCCGGTAGTTGGCCGGATTCTACTGTTTTTCGGTACTCACTGGATTCTACCATTTTCCGATGCTCGCCCCGTCAGTTTTTCGGTACTCGCACGAATTCTACATTTTCCCTGTAGTTGCCCGGATTCTACTATTTTTCAGAACTCACACGGATTCTACCCTTTTCCGATGCTCGCCCGGTCAGTTTTTCGGTACACGCACGAATTCTAAATTTTCCCAGTAGTTGCCCGGATTCCACCATTTTTACGTACTCACACGGATTCTACCATTTTCCGATACTCGCCCGGTCAATTTTTCGGTACTTGCACGGATTCCACATTTTCCGTTTAGTTGCCCAGATTCTACTATTCTTCGGTACTCACATAGATTCTACCCTTTTCCGATGGTCGCCCGGTTAGTTTTTCGGTACTTGCACGGATTCCACATTTTGCCGTTACTCGCCCGGATTCCACCATTTTTACGTACTCACACGGATTCTACCATTTTTCGATACTCGCCCGGTCACTTTTTCAGTACTTCCACGGATTCCACATTTTCCCGGTAGTTTCTCGGATTCTACTATTTTTCGGTACTCACACGGATTCTATCATTTTCCGATACTAGCCCGGTCAGTTTTTCTGTACTCGCACGAATTCTACATTTTCCCGGTAGTTGCCCGGATTCTACTATTTTTCGGTACTCACACGGATTCTACCCTTTTCCGATGCTCGCCCGGTCAGTTTTTCGGTACTTGCACGGATTCCACCTTTTCCCGTTACTCGCCCGGATTCCACCATTTTTACGTACTCACACGGATTCTACCATTTTCCGATACTCGCCCGGTCAATTTTTCGGTACGTGCACGGATTCCACATTTTCCGTTTAGTTGCCCGGATTCTACTATTTTTCGGTACTCACATAGATTCTACCATTTTCTGATACTCGCCCGGTCAGTTTTTCGGTACTCGCACGAATTCGACATTTTCTCGGTAGTTGCCTGGATTCTACTATTTATTGGTATTCACACGGATTCTACCATTTTCCGATGCTCGCCCGGTCAGATTTTCGGTACTTACACAGATTCCAACTTTTCCCTTTACTCGCCCGGATTCCACCATTTTTACGTACTCACACGGATTCTACCATTTTCCGATACTCGCCCGGTCAGTTTTTCGGTGCTTGCACGAATTCTACATTTTCCCGGTAGTTGGCCGGATTCTACTGTTTTTCGGTACTCACTGGATTCTACCATTTTCCGATGCTCGCCCCGTCAGTTTTTCGGTACTCGCACGAATTCTACATTTTCCCTGTAGTTGCCCGGATTCTACTATTTTTCAGAACTCACACGGATTCTACCCTTTTCCGATGCTCGCCCGGTCAGTTTTTCGGTACACGCACGAATTCTAAATTTTCCCAGTAGTTGCCCGGATTCCACCATTTTTACGTACTCACACGGATTCTACCATTTTCCGATACTCGCCCGGTCAATTTTTCGGTACTTGCACGGATTCCACATTTTCCGTTTAGTTGCCCAGATTCTACTATTCTTCGGTACTCACATAGATTCTACCCTTTTCCGATGGTCGCCCGGTTAGTTTTTCGGTACTTGCACGGATTCCACATTTTGCCGTTACTCGCCCGGATTCCACCATTTTTACGTACTCACACGGATTCTACCATTTTTCGATACTCGCCCGGTCACTTTTTCAGTACTTCCACGGATTCCACATTTTCCCGGTAGTTTCTCGGATTCTACTATTTTTCGGTACTCACACGGATTCTATCATTTTCCGATACTAGCCCGGTCAGTTTTTCTGTACTCGCACGAATTCTACATTTTCCCGGTAGTTGCCCGGATTCTACTATTTTTCGGTACTCACACGGATTCTACCCTTTTCCGATGCTCGCCCGGTCAGTTTTTCGGTACTTGCACGGATTCCACCTTTTCCCGTTACTCGCCCGGATTCCACCATTTTTACGTACTCACACGGATTCTACCATTTTCCGATACTCGCCCGGTCAATTTTTCGGTACGTGCACGGATTCCACATTTTCCGTTTAGTTGCCCGGATTCTACTATTTTTCGGTACTCACATAGATTCTACCATTTTCTGATACTCGCCCGGTCAGTTTTTCGGTACTCGCACGAATTCGACATTTTCTCGGTAGTTGCCTGGATTCTACTATTTATTGGTATTCACACGGATTCTACCATTTTCCGATGCTCGCCCGGTCAGATTTTCGGTACTTACACAGATTCCAACTTTTCCCTTTACTCGCCCGGATTCCACCATTTTTACGTACTCACACGGATTCTACCATTTTCCGATACTCGCCCGGTCAGTTTTTCGGTGCTTGCACGAATTCTACATTTTCCCGGTAGTTGGCCGGATTCTACTGTTTTTCGGTACTCACTGGATTCTACCATTTTCCGATGCTCGCCCCGTCAGTTTTTCGGTACTCGCACGAATTCTACATTTTCCCTGTAGTTGCCCGGATTCTACTATTTTTCAGAACTCACACGGATTCTACCCTTTTCCGATGCTCGCCCGGTCAGTTTTTCGGTACACGCACGAATTCTAAATTTTCCCAGTAGTTGCCCGGATTCCACCATTTTTACGTACTCACACGGATTCTACCATTTTCCGATACTCGCCCGGTCAATTTTTCGGTACTTGCACGGATTCCACATTTTCCGTTTAGTTGCCCAGATTCTACTATTCTTCGGTACTCACATAGATTCTACCCTTTTCCGATGGTCGCCCGGTTAGTTTTTCGGTACTTGCACGGATTCCACATTTTGCCGTTACTCGCCCGGATTCCACCATTTTTACGTACTCACACGGATTCTACCATTTTTCGATACTCGCCCGGTCACTTTTTCAGTACTTCCACGGATTCCACATTTTCCCGGTAGTTTCTCGGATTCTACTATTTTTCGGTACTCACACGGATTCTATCATTTTCCGATACTAGCCCGGTCAGTTTTTCTGTACTCGCACGAATTCTACATTTTCCCGGTAGTTGCCCGGATTCTACTATTTTTCGGTACTCACACGGATTCTACCCTTTTCCGATGCTCGCCCGGTCAGTTTTTCGGTACTTGCACGGATTCCACCTTTTCCCGTTACTCGCCCGGATTCCACCATTTTTACGTACTCACACGGATTCTACCATTTTCCGATACTCGCCCGGTCAATTTTTCGGTACGTGCACGGATTCCACATTTTCCGTTTAGTTGCCCGGATTCTACTATTTTTCGGTACTCACATAGATTCTACCATTTTCTGATACTCGCCCGGTCAGTTTTTCGGTACTCGCACGAATTCGACATTTTCTCGGTAGTTGCCTGGATTCTACTATTTATTGGTATTCACACGGATTCTACCATTTTCCGATGCTCGCCCGGTCAGATTTTCGGTACTTACACAGATTCCAACTTTTCCCTTTACTCGCCCGGATTCCACCATTTTTACGTACTCACACGGATTCTACCATTTTCCGATACTCGCCCGGTCAGTTTTTCGGTGCTTGCACGAATTCTACATTTTCCCGGTAGTTGGCCGGATTCTACTGTTTTTCGGTACTCACTGGATTCTACCATTTTCCGATGCTCGCCCCGTCAGTTTTTCGGTACTCGCACGAATTCTACATTTTCCCTGTAGTTGCCCGGATTCTACTATTTTTCAGAACTCACACGGATTCTACCCTTTTCCGATGCTCGCCCGGTCAGTTTTTCGGTACACGCACGAATTCTAAATTTTCCCAGTAGTTGCCCGGATTCCACCATTTTTACGTACTCACACGGATTCTACCATTTTCCGATACTCGCCCGGTCAATTTTTCGGTACTTGCACGGATTCCACATTTTCCGTTTAGTTGCCCAGATTCTACTATTCTTCGGTACTCACATAGATTCTACCCTTTTCCGATGGTCGCCCGGTTAGTTTTTCGGTACTTGCACGGATTCCACATTTTGCCGTTACTCGCCCGGATTCCACCATTTTTACGTACTCACACGGATTCTACCATTTTTCGATACTCGCCCGGTCACTTTTTCAGTACTTCCACGGATTCCACATTTTCCCGGTAGTTTCTCGGATTCTACTATTTTTCGGTACTCACACGGATTCTATCATTTTCCGATACTAGCCCGGTCAGTTTTTCTGTACTCGCACGAATTCTACATTTTCCCGGTAGTTGCCCGGATTCTACTATTTTTCGGTACTCACACGGATTCTACCCTTTTCCGATGCTCGCCCGGTCAGTTTTTCGGTACTTGCACGGATTCCACCTTTTCCCGTTACTCGCCCGGATTCCACCATTTTTACGTACTCACACGGATTCTACCATTTTCCGATACTCGCCCGGTCAATTTTTCGGTACGTGCACGGATTCCACATTTTCCGTTTAGTTGCCCGGATTCTACTATTTTTCGGTACTCACATAGATTCTACCATTTTCTGATACTCGCCCGGTCAGTTTTTCGGTACTCGCACGAATTCGACATTTTCTCGGTAGTTGCCTGGATTCTACTATTTATTGGTATTCACACGGATTCTACCATTTTCCGATGCTCGCCCGGTCAGATTTTCGGTACTTACACAGATTCCAACTTTTCCCTTTACTCGCCCGGATTCCACCATTTTTACGTACTCACACGGATTCTACCATTTTCCGATACTCGCCCGGTCAGTTTTTCGGTGCTTGCACGAATTCTACATTTTCCCGGTAGTTGGCCGGATTCTACTGTTTTTCGGTACTCACTGGATTCTACCATTTTCCGATGCTCGCCCCGTCAGTTTTTCGGTACTCGCACGAATTCTACATTTTCCCTGTAGTTGCCCGGATTCTACTATTTTTCAGAACTCACACGGATTCTACCCTTTTCCGATGCTCGCCCGGTCAGTTTTTCGGTACACGCACGAATTCTAAATTTTCCCAGTAGTTGCCCGGATTCCACCATTTTTACGTACTCACACGGATTCTACCATTTTCCGATACTCGCCCGGTCAATTTTTCGGTACTTGCACGGATTCCACATTTTCCGTTTAGTTGCCCAGATTCTACTATTCTTCGGTACTCACATAGATTCTACCCTTTTCCGATGGTCGCCCGGTTAGTTTTTCGGTACTTGCACGGATTCCACATTTTGCCGTTACTCGCCCGGATTCCACCATTTTTACGTACTCACACGGATTCTACCATTTTTCGATACTCGCCCGGTCACTTTTTCAGTACTTCCACGGATTCCACATTTTCCCGGTAGTTTCTCGGATTCTACTATTTTTCGGTACTCACACGGATTCTATCATTTTCCGATACTAGCCCGGTCAGTTTTTCTGTACTCGCACGAATTCTACATTTTCCCGGTAGTTGCCCGGATTCTACTATTTTTCGGTACTCACACGGATTCTACCCTTTTCCGATGCTCGCCCGGTCAGTTTTTCGGTACTTGCACGGATTCCACCTTTTCCCGTTACTCGCCCGGATTCCACCATTTTTACGTACTCACACGGATTCTACCATTTTCCGATACTCGCCCGGTCAATTTTTCGGTACGTGCACGGATTCCACATTTTCCGTTTAGTTGCCCGGATTCTACTATTTTTCGGTACTCACATAGATTCTACCATTTTCTGATACTCGCCCGGTCAGTTTTTCGGTACTCGCACGAATTCGACATTTTCTCGGTAGTTGCCTGGATTCTACTATTTATTGGTATTCACACGGATTCTACCATTTTCCGATGCTCGCCCGGTCAGATTTTCGGTACTTACACAGATTCCAACTTTTCCCTTTACTCGCCCGGATTCCACCATTTTTACGTACTCACACGGATTCTACCATTTTCCGATACTCGCCCGGTCAGTTTTTCGGTGCTTGCACGAATTCTACATTTTCCCGGTAGTTGGCCGGATTCTACTGTTTTTCGGTACTCACTGGATTCTACCATTTTCCGATGCTCGCCCCGTCAGTTTTTCGGTACTCGCACGAATTCTACATTTTCCCTGTAGTTGCCCGGATTCTACTATTTTTCAGAACTCACACGGATTCTACCCTTTTCCGATGCTCGCCCGGTCAGTTTTTCGGTACACGCACGAATTCTAAATTTTCCCAGTAGTTGCCCGGATTCCACCATTTTTACGTACTCACACGGATTCTACCATTTTCCGATACTCGCCCGGTCAATTTTTCGGTACTTGCACGGATTCCACATTTTCCGTTTAGTTGCCCAGATTCTACTATTCTTCGGTACTCACATAGATTCTACCCTTTTCCGATGGTCGCCCGGTTAGTTTTTCGGTACTTGCACGGATTCCACATTTTGCCGTTACTCGCCCGGATTCCACCATTTTTACGTACTCACACGGATTCTACCATTTTTCGATACTCGCCCGGTCACTTTTTCAGTACTTCCACGGATTCCACATTTTCCCGGTAGTTTCTCGGATTCTACTATTTTTCGGTACTCACACGGATTCTATCATTTTCCGATACTAGCCCGGTCAGTTTTTCTGTACTCGCACGAATTCTACATTTTCCCGGTAGTTGCCCGGATTCTACTATTTTTCGGTACTCACACGGATTCTACCCTTTTCCGATGCTCGCCCGGTCAGTTTTTCGGTACTTGCACGGATTCCACCTTTTCCCGTTACTCGCCCGGATTCCACCATTTTTACGTACTCACACGGATTCTACCATTTTCCGATACTCGCCCGGTCAATTTTTCGGTACGTGCACGGATTCCACATTTTCCGTTTAGTTGCCCGGATTCTACTATTTTTCGGTACTCACATAGATTCTACCATTTTCTGATACTCGCCCGGTCAGTTTTTCGGTACTCGCACGAATTCGACATTTTCTCGGTAGTTGCCTGGATTCTACTATTTATTGGTATTCACACGGATTCTACCATTTTCCGATGCTCGCCCGGTCAGATTTTCGGTACTTACACAGATTCCAACTTTTCCCTTTACTCGCCCGGATTCCACCATTTTTACGTACTCACACGGATTCTACCATTTTCCGATACTCGCCCGGTCAGTTTTTCGGTGCTTGCACGAATTCTACATTTTCCCGGTAGTTGGCCGGATTCTACTGTTTTTCGGTACTCACTGGATTCTACCATTTTCCGATGCTCGCCCCGTCAGTTTTTCGGTACTCGCACGAATTCTACATTTTCCCTGTAGTTGCCCGGATTCTACTATTTTTCAGAACTCACACGGATTCTACCCTTTTCCGATGCTCGCCCGGTCAGTTTTTCGGTACACGCACGAATTCTAAATTTTCCCAGTAGTTGCCCGGATTCCACCATTTTTACGTACTCACACGGATTCTACCATTTTCCGATACTCGCCCGGTCAATTTTTCGGTACTTGCACGGATTCCACATTTTCCGTTTAGTTGCCCAGATTCTACTATTCTTCGGTACTCACATAGATTCTACCCTTTTCCGATGGTCGCCCGGTTAGTTTTTCGGTACTTGCACGGATTCCACATTTTGCCGTTACTCGCCCGGATTCCACCATTTTTACGTACTCACACGGATTCTACCATTTTTCGATACTCGCCCGGTCACTTTTTCAGTACTTCCACGGATTCCACATTTTCCCGGTAGTTTCTCGGATTCTACTATTTTTCGGTACTCACACGGATTCTATCATTTTCCGATACTAGCCCGGTCAGTTTTTCTGTACTCGCACGAATTCTACATTTTCCCGGTAGTTGCCCGGATTCTACTATTTTTCGGTACTCACACGGATTCTACCCTTTTCCGATGCTCGCCCGGTCAGTTTTTCGGTACTTGCACGGATTCCACCTTTTCCCGTTACTCGCCCGGATTCCACCATTTTTACGTACTCACACGGATTCTACCATTTTCCGATACTCGCCCGGTCAATTTTTCGGTACGTGCACGGATTCCACATTTTCCGTTTAGTTGCCCGGATTCTACTATTTTTCGGTACTCACATAGATTCTACCATTTTCTGATACTCGCCCGGTCAGTTTTTCGGTACTCGCACGAATTCGACATTTTCTCGGTAGTTGCCTGGATTCTACTATTTATTGGTATTCACACGGATTCTACCATTTTCCGATGCTCGCCCGGTCAGATTTTCGGTACTTACACAGATTCCAACTTTTCCCTTTACTCGCCCGGATTCCACCATTTTTACGTACTCACACGGATTCTACCATTTTCCGATACTCGCCCGGTCAGTTTTTCGGTGCTTGCACGAATTCTACATTTTCCCGGTAGTTGGCCGGATTCTACTGTTTTTCGGTACTCACTGGATTCTACCATTTTCCGATGCTCGCCCCGTCAGTTTTTCGGTACTCGCACGAATTCTACATTTTCCCTGTAGTTGCCCGGATTCTACTATTTTTCAGAACTCACACGGATTCTACCCTTTTCCGATGCTCGCCCGGTCAGTTTTTCGGTACTTGCACGGATTCCACCTTTTCCCGTTACTCGCCCGGATTCAACCATTTTAACGTACTCACACGGATTCTACAATTTTCCGATACACGCCCAGTCAGTTTTGCGGTACTCGCACGAATTCTACATTTTCCCGGTAGTTGCACGGATTCTACTATTTTTCGGTACTCACACGGATTCTACCCTTTTCCTATGCTCGCCCGGTTAGTTTTTCGGTACTTGCACGGATTCCACCTTTTCCCATTACTCGCCCGGATTCCACCATTTTTACGTACTCACGGATTCATCCATTTTCCGATACTCGCCCGGTCAGTTTTTCGGTGCTTGCACGAATTCTACATTTTCCCGGTAGTTGGCCGGATTCTACTGTTTTTCGGTACTCACTGGATTCTACCATTTTCCGATGCTCGCCCCGTCAGTTTTTCGGTACTCGCACGAATTCTACATTTTCCCTGTAGTTGCCCGGATTCTACTATTTTTCAGAACTCACACGGATTCTACCCTTTTCCGATGCTCGCCCGGTCAGTTTTTCGGTACACGCACGAATTCTAAATTTTCCCAGTAGTTGCCCGGATTCCACCATTTTTACGTACTCACACGGATTCTACCATTTTCCGATACTCGCCCGGTCAATTTTTCGGTACTTGCACGGATTCCACATTTTCCGTTTAGTTGCCCAGATTCTACTATTCTTCGGTACTCACATAGATTCTACCCTTTTCCGATGGTCGCCCGGTTAGTTTTTCGGTACTTGCACGGATTCCACATTTTGCCGTTACTCGCCCGGATTCCACCATTTTTACGTACTCACACGGATTCTACCATTTTTCGATACTCGCCCGGTCACTTTTTCAGTACTTCCACGGATTCCACATTTTCCCGGTAGTTTCCCGGATTCTACTATTTTTCGGTACTCACACGGATTCTATCATTTTCCGATACTAGCCCGGTCAGTTTTTCTGTACTCGCACGAATTCTACATTTTCCCGGTAGTTGCCCGGATTCTACTATTTTTCGGTACTCACACGGATTCTACCCTTTTCCGATGCTCGCCCGGTCAGTTTTTCGGTACTTGCACGGATTCCACCTTTTCCCGTTACTCGCCCGGATTCAACCATTTTAACGTACTCACACGGATTCTACAATTTTCCGATACACGCCCAGTCAGTTTTGCGGTACTCGCACGAATTCTACATTTTCCCGGTAGTTGCACGGATTCTACTATTTTTCGGTACTCACACGGATTCTACCCTTTTCCTATGCTCGCCCGGTTAGTTTTTCGGTACTTGCACGGATTCCACCTTTTCCCATTACTCGCCCGGATTCCACCATTTTTACGTACTCACGGATTCATCCATTTTCCGATACTCGCCCGGCCAGTTTTTCGGTACTCGCACGAATTCTACATTTTCCCGGTAGTTGCCCGGATTCTACTATTTTTCAGTACTCACACGGATTCTACCCTTTTCCGATGCTCGCCCGGTTAGTTTTTCTGTACTTGCACGAATTCCACCTTTTCCCGTTAGTCGCCCGGATTCGACCACTTTTACGTACTCACACGGATTCTACAATTTTCCGATACTCGCACGAATTCTACTTTTTCCCGATAGTTGCCCGGATTCTACCTTTTTCCGATGCTCGCCCGGTCAGTTTTTCGGTACTTGCACGGATTCCACATTTTGCCGTTACTCGCCCGGATTCAACCATTTTTACGTACTCACACGGATTCTACCATTCTCCGATACTCGCCCGGTCAGTTTTTCGGTACTCGCACGAATTCTACATTTTCCCGGTAGTTGCCCGGATTCTACTATTTTTCGGTACTCACACGGATTCTACCCTTTTCCGATGGTCGCCCGGTTAGTTTTTCGGTACTTGCACGACTTCCACCTTTTCCCATTACTCACCCGGATTCAACCATTTTAACATACTCACACGGATTCTACCATTTTCCGATACACGCCCGGTCAGTTTTTCGGTACTCGCACGAATTCTAAATTTTCCCGGTCGTTGCCCGGATTATACTATTTTTCAGTACTCACACGGATTCTACCCTTTTCCGATGCTCGCCCGGTCAGTTTTTCGGTACTTGCACGGATTCCACCTTTTCCCGTTACTCGCCCGGATTCTACCATTTTTACGTTTTCAAACGGATTTTACCATTTTCCAATACTCGCCCGGTCAGTTCTTCGGTACTCGCAAGAATTCTACATTTTCCCGGTACTTGCCCGGAATCTACTATTTTTCAGTACTCACACGGATTCTACCCTTTTCCGATACTCGCCCGGTCAGTTTTTCGATTCTTGCGCGGATTCCACCTTTTCCCGTTACTCGCCTGGATTCCACCATTTTTACGTACTCACACAGATTTTACCATTTTTCGATACTCCCCCGGTCAGTTCTTCGGTACTTGCAAGAATTCTATATTTTCCCGGTACTTGCCCGGATTCTAGTATTTTTCAGTACTAACACGGATTCTACCCTTTTCCGATGCTCGCCCGGTCAGTTTTTCGGTACTCGCACGAATTCTAAATTTTCCCAGTAGTTGCCCGGATTCCACCATTTTTACGTACTCACACGGATTCTACCATTTTCCGATACTCGCCCGGTCAATTTTTCGGTACTTGCACGGATTCCACATTTTCCGTTTAGTTGCCCAGATTCTACTATTCTTCGGTACTCACATAGATTCTACCATTTTCTGATACTCGCCCGGTCAGTTTTTCGGTACTCGCACGAATTCTACATTTTCCCGGTAGTTGCACGGATTCTACTATTTTTCAGTACTCACACGGATTCTACCCTTTTCCGATGCTCGCCCGGTCAGTTTTTCGGTACACGCACGAGTTCTAAATTTTCCCAGTAGTTGCCCGGATTCCACCATTTTTACGTACTCACACGGATTCTACCATTTTCCGATACTCGCCTGATCAATTTTTCGGTACTTGCACGGATTCCACATTTTCCGTTTAGTTGCCCAGATTCTACTATTCTTCGGTACTCACATAGATTCTACCATTTTCTGATACTCGCCCAGTCAGTTTTTCGGTACTCGCACGAATTCTACATTTTCCCGGTAGTTGCACGGATTCTACTATTTTTCAGTACTCACACGGATTCTACCTTTTTCCGATGCTCGCCCGGTCAGTTTTTTGGTACTTGTTCGGATTCCACCTTTTCCCGTTACTCGCCCGAATTCAACCATTTTAACGTACTCACACGGATTCTTCCATTTTCCGATACACGCACGGTCAGTTTTTTGGTACTCGCACAAATTCTACATTTTCCCTGTAGTTGCCCGGATTCTACTATTTTTCGGTGCTCACACGGATTCTACCATTTTCCAATACTCGCCCAGTCAGTTTTTCGGTACTTGCACAGATTCCACCTTTTCCCGTTACTTGCCCGGATTCTACAATTTTTACGTTCTCACACGGATTCTACCATTTTCCGATACTCGCCCGGTCAGTTTTTCGGTACTCGCACGAATTCTACATTTTCCTGGTAGTTGCCAGGATTCTACTATTTCTCAGTACTCACACGGATTCTACCATTTTCAGATGCTCGCTCGATCAGTTTTTCGGTACTCGCACGAATACTAAATTTTCCCGGTAGTTGCCCGGATTCTACTATTTTTCAGTACTCACACGGATTCTACCCTTTTCCGATGCTCGCCCGGTCAGTTTTTCGGTACTTGCGCGGATTCCAACTTTTGCCGTTACTCGCCCGGATTCAACCATTTTTACGTACTCACACGGATTCTACCATTTTCCGATACTCGCCCAATCAGTTTTTCGGTACTCGCACGAATTCTACATTTTTCCTGTAGTTGCCCGGATTCTACTATTTTTCGGTGCTCACACGGATTCTACCATTTTCCAATACTCGCCCAGTCAGTTTTTCGGTACTCGCACGAATTCTACATTTTCCCGGTAGTTGCCCGGAATCTTCTATTTTTCAGTACTCACACAGATTCTACCCTTTTCCGATACTCGCCCGGTCAGTCTTTCGGTACTTGCACGGATTCCACCTTTTCCCGTTACTCGCCCGGATTCAACCATTTTTACGTACTCACACGGATTCTACCATTCTCCGATACTCGCCCGGTCAGTTTTTCGGTACTCGCACGAATTCTACATTTTCCTGGTAGTTGCCAGGATTCTACTATTTCTCAGTACTCACACGGATTCTACCATTTTCAGATGCTCGCTCGATCAGTTTTTCGGTACTCGCACGAATACTAAATTTTCCCGGTAGTTGCCCGGATTCTACTATTTTTCAGTACTCACACGGATTCTACCCTTTTCCGATGCTCGCCCGGTCAGTTTTTCGGTAATTGCGCGGATTCCAACTTTTGCCGTTACTCGCCCGGATTCAACCATTTTTACGTACTCACACGGATTCTACCATTTTCCGATACTCGCCCAATCAGTTTTTCGGTACTCGCACGAATTCTACATTTTTCCTGTAGTTGCCCGGATTCTACTATTTTTCGGTGCTCACACGGATTCTACCATTTTCCAATACTCGCCCAGTCAGTTTTTCGGTACTCGCACGAATTCTACATTTTCCCGGTAGTTGCCCGGAATCTTCTATTTTTCAGTACTCACACAGATTCTACCCTTTTCCGATACTCGCCCGGTCAGTCTTTCGGTACTTGCACGAATTCCACCTTTTCCCGTTACTCGCCCGGATTCAACCATTTTTACGTACTCACACGGATTCTACCATTCTCCGATACTCGCCCGGTCAGTTTTTCGGTACTCGCACGAATTCTACATTTTCCCGGTAGTTGCCCGGATTCTACTATTTTTCGGTACTCACACGGATTCTACCCTTTTCCGATGGTCGCCCGGTTAGTTTTTCGGTACTTGCACGGCTTCCACCTTTTCCCATTACTCGCCCGGATTCAACCATTTTAACGTACTCACACGGATTCTACCATTTTTCGATACACGTCCGGTCAGTTTTTCGGTACTCGCACGAATTCTAAATTTTCCCGGTAATTGCCCGGATTCTACTATTTTTCAGTACTCACACGGATTCTACCCTTTTCCGATGCTCGCCCGGTCAGTTTTTCGGTACTTGCGCGGATTCCAACTTTTCCCGTTACTCGCTCGGATTCAACCGTTTTTACGTACTCACACGGATTCTACCATTTTCCGATACTCGCCCGATCAGTTTTTCGGTAGTCGCACGAATTCTACATTTTCCCTGTAGTTGCCCGGATTCTACTATTTTTCGGTGCTCACACGGATTCTACCATTTTCCAATACTCGCCCAGTCAGTTTTTCGGTACTCGCACGAATTCTACATTTTCCCGGTAGTTGCCCGGAATCTTCTATTTTTCAGTACTCACACGGATTCTAACCTTTTCCGATACTCGTCCGGTCAGTTTTTCGGTACTCGCACGAATTCTACATTTTCCCGGTACTTGCCCGGATTCTACTATTTTTCGGTACTCACACGGATTCTACCCTTTTCCGATGGTCGCCCGGTTAGTTTTTCGGTACTTGCACGGCTTCCACCTTTTCCCATTACTCGCCCGGATTCTACATTTTTACGTACTCACACGGATTCTACCATTTTTCGATACACGCCCGATCAGTTTTTCGGTACTCGCACGAATTCTAAATTTTCCCGGTAATTGCCCGGATTATACTATTTTTCAGTACTCACACGGATTCTACCCTTTTCCGATGCTCGCCCGGTCAGTTTTTCGGTACTTGCGCGGATTCCAACTTTTCCCGTTACTCGCCCGGATTCAACCATTTTTACATACTCACACGGATTCTACCATTTTCCGATACTCGCCCGATCAGTTTTTCGGTACTCGCACGAATTCTACATTTTCCCTGTAGTTGCCCGGATTCTACTATTTTTCGGTGCTCACACGGATTCTACCATTTTCCAATACTCGCCCAGTCAGTTTTTCGGTACTCGCACGAATTCTACATTTTCCCGGTAGTTGCCCGGAATCTTCTATTTTTCAGTACTCACACGGATTCTAACCTTTTCCGATACTCGTCCGGTCAGTTTTTCGGTACTCGCACGAATTCTACATTTTCCCGGTACTTGCCCGGATTCTACTATTTTTCGGTACTCACACGGATTCTACCCTTTTCCGATGGTCGCCCGGTTAGTTTTTCGGTACTTGCACGGCTTCCACCTTTTCCCATTACTCGCCCGGATTCTACATTTTTACGTACTCACACGGATTCTACCATTTTTCGATACTCGCCCGTTCAGTTTTTCGGCTCGCACGAATTCTACATTTTCCCGGTAGTTGCCCGGATTCTACTATTTTTAAGTACTCACACGGATTCTACCCTTTTCCGATGCTCGCCAGGTCAGTTTTTCTGTACTTGCACGAATTCCACCTTTTCCCGTTAGTCGCCCGGATTCGACCACTTTTACGTACTCACACGGATTCTACAATTTTCCGATACTCGCACGAATTCTACTTTTTCCCGATAGTTGCCCGGATTCTACCTTTTTCCGATGCTCGCCCGGTCAGTTTTTCGGTACTTGCACGGATTCCACATTTTGCCGTTACTCGCCCGGATTCAACCATTTTTACGTACTCACACGGATTCTACCATTCTCCGATACTCGCCCGGTCAGTTTTTCGGTACTCGCACGAATTCTACATTTTCCCGGTAGTTGCCCGGATTCTACTATTTTTCGGTACTCACACGGATTCTACCCTTTTCCGATGGTCGCCCGGTTAGTTTTTCGGTACTTGCACGGCTTCCACCTTTTCCCATTACTCGCCCGGATTCTACATTTTTACGTACTCACACGGATTCTACCATTTTTCGATACACGCCCGGTCAGTTTTTCGGTACTCGCACGAATTCTAAATTTTCCCGGTAATTGCCTGGATTCTACTATTTTTCAGTACTCACACGGATTCTACCCTTTTCCGATGCTCGCCCGGTCAGTTTTTCGGTACTTGCGCGGATTCCAACTTTTCCCGTTACTCGCCCGGATTCAACCATTTTTACGTACTCACACGGATTCTACCATTTTCCGATACTCGCCCGATCAGTTTTTCGGTACTCGCACGAATTCTACATTTTCCCTGTAGTTGCCCGGATTCTACTATTTTTCGGTGCTCACACGGATTCTACCATTTTCCAATACTCGCCCAGTCAGTTTTTCGGTACTCGCACGAATTCTACATTTTCCCGGTAGTTGCCCGGAATCTTCTATTTTTCAGTACTCACACGGATTCTAACCTTTTCCGATACTCGTCCGGTCAGTTTTTCGGTACTCGCACGAATTCTACATTTTCCCGGTACTTGCCCGGATTCTACTATTTTTCGGTACTCACACGGATTCTACCCTTTTCCGATGGTCGCCCGGTTAGTTTTTCGGTACTTGCACGGCTTCCACCTTTTCCCATTACTCGCCCGGATTCTACATTTTTACGTACTCACACGGATTCTACCATTTTTCGATACACGCCCGGTCAGTTTTTCGGTACTCGCACGAATTCTAAATTTTCCCGGTAATTGCCCGGATTCTACTATTTTTCAGTACTCACACGGATTCTACCCTTTTCCGATGCTCGCCCGGTCAGTTTTTCGGTACTTGCGCGGATTCCAACTTTTCCCGTTACTCGCCCGGATTCAACCATTTTTACGTACTCACACGGATTCTACCATTTTCCGATACTCGCCCGATCAGTTTTTCGGTACTCGCACGAATTCTACATTTTCCCTGTAGTTGCCCGGATTCTACTATTTTTCGGTGCTCACACGGATTCTACCATTTTCCAATACTCGCCCAGTCAGTTTTTCGGTACTCGCACGAATTCTACATTTTCCCGGTAGTTGCCCGGAATCTTCTATTTTTCAGTACTCACACGGATTCTAACCTTTTCCGATACTCGTCCGGTCAGTTTTTCGGTACTCGCACGAATTCTACATTTTCCCGGTACTTGCCCGGATTCTACTATTTTTCGGTACTCACACGGATTCTACCCTTTTCCGATGGTCGCCGGGTTAGTTTTTCGGTACTTGCACGGCTTCCACCTTTTCCCATTACTCGCCCGGATTCTACATTTTTACGTACTCACACGGATTCTACCATTTTTCGATACTCGCCCGTTCAGTTTTTCGGCTCGCACGAATTCTACATTTTCCCGGTAGTTGCCCGGATTCTACTATTTTTCAGTACTCACACGGATTCTACCCTTTTCCGATGCTCGCCAGGTCAGTTTTTCTGTACTTGCACGAATTCCACCTTTTCCCGTTAGTCGCCCGGATTCGACCACTTTTACGTACTCACACGGATTCTACAATTTTCCGATACTCGCACGAATTCTACTTTTTCCCGATAGTTGCCCGGATTCTACCTTTTTCCGATGCTCGCCCGGTCAGTTTTCGGTACTTGCACGGATTCCACATTTTGCCGTTACTCGCCCGGATTCAACCATTTTTACGTACTCACACGGATTCTACCATTCTCCGATACTCGCCCGGTCAGTTTTTCGGTACTCGCACGAATTCTACATTTTCCCGGTAGTTGCCCGGATTCTACTATTTTTCGGTACTCACACGGATTCTACCCTTTTTCGATGGTCGCCCGGTTAGTTTTTCGGTACTTGCACGGCTTCCACCTTTTCCCATTACTCGCCCGGATTCTACATTTTTACGTACTCACACGGATTCTACCATTTTTCGATACACGCCCGGTCAGTTTTTCGGTACTCGCACGAATTCTAAATTTTCCCGGTAATTGCCCGGATTCTACTATTTTTCAGTACTCACACGGATTCTACCCTTTTCCGATGCTCGCCCGGTCAGTTTTTCGGTACTTGCGCGGATTCCAACTTTTCCCGTTACTCGCCCGGATTCAACCATTTTTACGTACTCACACGGATTCTACCATTTTCCGATACTCGCCCGATCAGTTTTTCGGTACTCGCACGAATTCTACATTTTCCCTGTAGTTGCCCGGATTCTACTATTTTTCGGTGCTCACACGGATTCTACCCTTTTCCGATGCTCGCCAGGTCAGTTTTTCTGTACTTGCACGAATTCCACCTTTTCCCGTTAGTCGCCCGGATTCGACCACTTTTACGTACTCACACGGATTCTACAATTTTCCGATACTCGCACGAATTCTACTTTTTCCCGATAGTTGCCCGGATTCTACCTTTTTCCGATGCTCGCCCGGTCAGTTTTTCGGTACTTGCACGGATTCCACATTTTGCCGTTACTCGCCCGGATTCAACCATTTTTACGTACTCACACGGATTCTACCATTCTCCGATACTCGCCCGGTCAGTTTTTCGGTACTCGCACGAATTCTACATTTTCCCGGTAGTTGCCCGGATTCTACTATTTTTCGGTACTCACACGGATTCTACCCTTTTTCGATGGTCGCCCGGTTAGTTTTTCGGTACTTGCACGGCTTCCACCTTTTCCCATTACTCGCCCGGATTCTACATTTTTACGTACTCACACGGATTCTACCATTTTTCGATACACGCCCGGTCAGTTTTTCGGTACTCGCACGAATTCTAAATTTTCCCGGTAATTGCCCGGATTCTACTATTTTTCAGTACTCACACGGATTCTACCCTTTTCCGATGCTCGCCCGGTCAGTTTTTCGGTACTTGCGCGGATTCCAACTTTTCCCGTTACTCGCCCGGATTCAACCATTTTTACGTACTCACACGGATTCTACCATTTTCCGATACTCGCCCGATCAGTTTTTCGGTACTCGCACGAATTCTACATTTTCCCTGTAGTTGCCCGGATTCTACTATTTTTCGGTGCTCACACGGATTCTACCATTTTCCAATACTCGCCCAGTCAGTTTTTCGGTACTCGCACGAATTCTACATTTTCCCGGTAGTTGCCCGGAATCTTCTATTTTTCAGTACTCACACGGATTCTAACCTTTTCCGATACTCGTCCGGTCAGTTTTTCGGTACTCGCATGAATTCTACATTTTCCCGGTACTTGCCCGGATTCTACTATTTTTCGATACTCACACGGATTCTACCCTTTTCCGATGGTCGCCCGGTTAGTTTTTCGGTACTTGCACGGCTTCCACCTTTTCCCATTACTCGCCCGGATTCTACATTTTTACGTACTCACACGGATTCTACCATTTTTCGATACTCGCCCGTTCAGTTTTTCGGCTCGCACGAATTCTACATTTTCCCGGTAGTTGCCCGGATTCTACTATTTTTCAGTACTCACACGGATTCTACCCTTTTCCGATGCTCGCCAGGTCAGTTTTTCTGTACTTGCACGAATTCCACCTTTTCCCGTTAGTCGCCCGGATTCGACCACTTTTACGTACTCACACGGATTCTACAATTTTCCGATACTCGCACGAATTCTACTTTTTCCCGATAGTTGCCCGGATTCTACCTTTTTCCGATGCTCGCCCGGTCAGTTTTTCGGTACTTGCACGGATTCCACATTTTGCCGTTACTCGCCCGGATTCAACCATTTTTACGTACTCACACGGATTCTACCATTCTCCGATACTCGCCCGGTCAGTTTTTCGGTACTCGCACGAATTCTACATTTTCCCGGTAGTTGCCCGGATTCTACTATTTTTCGGTACTCACACGGATTCTACCCTTTTTCGATGGTCGCCCGGTTAGTTTTTCGGTACTTGCACGGCTTCCACCTTTTCCCATTACTCGCCCGGATTCTACATTTTTACGTACTCACACGGATTCTACCATTTTTCGATACACGCCCGGTCAGTTTTTCGGTACTCGCACGAATTCTAAATTTTCCCGGTAATTGCCCGGATTCTACTATTTTTCAGTACTCACACGGATTCTACCCTTTTCCGATGCTCGCCCGGTCAGTTTTTCGGTACTTGCGCGGATTCCAACTTTTCCCGTTACTCGCCCGGATTCAACCATTTTTACGTACTCACACGGATTCTACCATTTTCCGATACTCGCCCGATCAGTTTTTCGGTACTCGCACGAATTCTACATTTTCCCTGTAGTTGCCCGGATTCTACTATTTTTCGGTGCTCACACGGATTCTACCATTTTCCAATACTCGCCCAGTCAGTTTTTCGGTACTCGCACGAATTCTACATTTTCCCGGTAGTTGCCCGGAATCTTCTATTTTTCAGTACTCACACGGATTCTAACCTTTTCCGATACTCGTCCGGTCAGTTTTTCGGTACTCGCATGAATTCTACATTTTCCCGGTACTTGCCCGGATTCTACTATTTTTCGATACTCACACGGATTCTACCCTTTTCCGATGGTCGCCCGGTTAGTTTTTCGGTACTTGCACGGCTTCCACCTTTTCCCATTACTCGCCCGGATTCTACATTTTTACGTACTCACACGGATTCTACCATTTTTCGATACTCGCCCGTTCAGTTTTTCGGCTCGCACGAATTCTACATTTTCCCGGTAGTTGCCCGGATTCTACTATTTTTCAGTACTCACACGGATTCTACCCTTTTCCGATGCTCGCCAGGTCAGTTTTTCTGTACTTGCACGAATTCCACCTTTTCCCGTTAGTCGCCCGGATTCGACCACTTTTACGTACTCACACGGATTCTACAATTTTCCGATACTCGCACGAATTCTACTTTTTCCCGATAGTTGCCCGGATTCTACCTTTTTCCGATGCTCGCCCGGTCAGTTTTTCGGTACTTGCACGGATTCCACATTTTGCCGTTACTCGCCCGGATTCAACCATTTTTACGTACTCACACGGATTCTACCATTCTCCGATACTCGCCCGGTCAGTTTTTCGGTACTCGCACGAATTCTACATTTTCCCGGTAGTTGCCCGGATTCTACTATTTTTCGGTATTCACACGGATTCTACCCTTTTCCGATGGTCACCCGGTTAGTTTTTCGGTACTTGCACGGCTTCCACCTTTTCCCATTACTCACCCGGATTCAACCATTTTAACATACTCACACGGATTCTACCATTTTCCGATACACGCCCGGTCAGTTTTTCGGTACTCGCACGAATTCTAAATTTTCCCGGTCGTTGCCCGGATTATACTATTTTTCAGTACTCACACGGATTCTACCCTTTTCCGATGCTCGCCCGGTCAGTTTTTCGGTACTTGCGCGGATTCCAACTTTTCCCGTTACTCGCCCGGATTCAAACATTTTTACGTACTCACACGGATTCTACCATTTTTCGATACTCGCCCGATCAGTTTTTCGGTACTCGCACGAATTCTACATTTTCCCTGTAGTTGCCCGGATTCTACTATTTTTCGGTGCTCACACGGATTCTACCATTTTCCAATACTCGCCGAGTCAGTTTTTCGGTACTCGCACGATTTCTATATTTTCCCGGTAGTTGCCCGGAATCTTCTATTTTTCAGTACTCACACGGATTCTAACCTTTTCCGATACTCGTCCGGTCAGTTTTTCGGTACTCGCACGAATTCTACATTTTCCCGGTAGTTGCCCGGATTCTACTACTTTTCGGTACTCACACGGATTCTACCCTTTTCCGATGGTCGCCCGGTTAGTTTTTCGGTACTTGCACGAATTCCACATTTTGCCGTTACTCGCCCGGATTCCACCATTTTTACGTACTCACACGGATTCTACCATTTTTCGATACTCGCCCGGTCACTTTTTCAGTACTTCCACGGATTCCACATTTTCCCGGTAGTTTCCCGGATTCTACTATTTTTCGGTACTCACACGGATTCTATCATTTTCCGATACTAGCCCGGTCAGTTTTTCTGTACTCGCACGAATTCTACATTTTCCCGGTAGTTGCCCGGATTCTACTATTTTTCGGTACTCACACGGATTCTACCCTTTTCCGATGTTCGCCCGATCAGTTTTTCGGTACTTGCACGGATTCCACCTTTTCCCGTTACTCGCCCGGATTCAACCATTTTAACGTACTCACACGGATTCTACCATTTTCCGATACACGCCCAGTCAGTTTTGCGGTACTCGCACGAATTCTACATTTTCCCGGTAGTTGCACGGATTATACTATTTTTCGGTACTCACACGGATTCTACCCTTTTCCTATGTTCGCCCGGTTAGTTTTTCGGTACTTGCACGGATTCCACCTTTTCCCATTACTCGCCCGGATTCCACCATTTTTACGTACTCACGGATTCTTCCATTTTCCGATACTCGCCCGGCCAGTTTTTCGGTACTCGCACGAATTCTACATTTTCCCGGTAGTTGCCCGGATTCTACTATTTTTCAGTACTCACACGGATTCTACCATTTTCAGATGCTCGCCCGATCAGTTTTTCGGTACTCGCACGAATTCTAAATTTTCCCGGTAGTTGCCCGGATTCTACTATTTTTCAGTACTCACACGGATTCTAGCCTTTTCCGATGCTCGCCCGGTCAGTTTTTCGGTACTTGCGCGGATTCAAACTTTTCCCGTTACTTGCCCGGATTCAACCATTTTTACGTACTCACACGGATTCTACCATTCTCCGATACTCGCCCGGTCAGTTTTTCGGTACTCACACGAATTCTACATTTTCCCGATAGTTGCCCGGATTCTATTATTTTTCGATACTCACACGGATTCTACCCTTTTCCGATGGTCGCCCGGTTAGTTTTTCGGTACTTGCACGGATTCCACCTTTTCCCGTTACTCGCCCGGATTCCACCATTTTTACGTACTCACACGGATTCTACCATTTTTCGATACTCGCCCGGTCAGTTTTTCGGTACTTGCACAGATTCCACCTTTTCCTGTTACTCGCCCGGATTCAACCATTTTTACGTACTCACACGGATTCTAACATTTTCCGATACTCGCCCGGTCAGTTTTTCGGTACTCGCACGAATTCTACATTTTCCCGGTAGTTGCCCGGAATCTTCTATTTTTCAGTACTCACACGGATTCTACCTTTTTCCGATACTCGCCCGGTCAGTCTTTCGGTACTTGCACGGATTCCACCTTTTCCCGTTACTCGCCCGGATTCTACCATTTTTACGTTCTCAAATGGATTTTACCATTTTACGATACTCGCCCGGTCAGTTCTTCGGTACTCGCACGAATTCTACATTTTCCCGGTACTTGCCCGGAATCTACTATTTTTCAGTACTCACACGGATTCTAACCTTTTCCGATACTCGCCCGGTCAGTTTTTCGGTACTTGCGTGGATTCCACCTTTTCCCGTTACTCGCCTGGATTCTACCATTTTTACGTACTCACACAGATTTTACCATTTTCCGATACTCCCCCGGTCAGTTCTTTGGTACTCGCACGAATTCTACATTTTCCCGGTACTTGCCCGGATTCTACTATTTTTCAGTACTCACACGGATTCTACCCTTTTCCGATGCTCGCCCGGTCAGTTTTTCGGTACTCGCACGAATTCTACATTTTCCCGGTAGTTACCCGGATTCTACTATTTTTCAGAACTCACACGGATTCTACCCTTTTCCGATACTCGCCCGGTCAGTTTTTCGGTACTTGCACGGATTCCACCTTTTCCCCTTACTCACCCGGATTCTACCATTTTTACGTTTTCAAACGAATTTTACCATTTTCCAATACTCGCCCGGTCAGTTCTTCGGTACTCGCACGAATTCTACATTTTCCCGGTACTTGCCCGGAATCTACTATTTTTCAGTACTCACACGGATTCTACCCTTTTCCGATACTCGCCCGGTCAGTTTTTCGGTACTTGCGCGGATTCCACCTTTTCCCGTTACTCGCCTGGATTCCACCATTTTTACGTACTCACACAGATTTTACCATTTTTCGATACTCCCCCGGTCAGTTCTTCGGTACTTGCAAGAATTCTACATTTTCCCGGTACTTGCCCGGATTCTAGTATTTTTCAGTACTAACACGGATTCTACCATTTTCCGATGCTCGCCCGGTCAGTTTTTCGGTACTCGCACGAATTCTACATTTTCCCGGTAGTTACCCGGAATCTACTATTTTTCAGTACTCACACGGATTCTACCTTTTTCCGATACTCGCCCAGTCAGTTTTTCGGTACTTGCACGGATTCCACGTTTTCCTGTTACCCGCCCGGATTCTACCATTTTTACGTACTCACACGGATTCTACCATTTTCCGATACTCGCCCATTCAGTTTTTCGGTACTCGCACGAATTCTAAATTTTCCCGGTACTTGCCCGGATTCTACTATTTTTCAGTACTCACTCGGATTCTACCATTTTCCGAAGCTCGCCCGGTCAGTTTTTCTTTACTCGCACGGATTCCACCTTTTCCCGTTACTCGCCCGAATTCTACTTTTACGTACTCACACGGATTCTACCATTTTCCGATACTCGCCTGATTAGTTTTTCGATAGTCGCACGAATTCTACATTTTCTCGGTAGTTGCCCGGATTCTACTATTTTTCAGTACTCACACGGATTCTACCCTTTTCCGATGTTCGCCCGGTCAGTTTTTCGGTACATGCACGGATTCCACCTTTTCCCGTTACTCGCCCGGATTCAACCATTTTTACGTACTCACATGGATTCTACCATTCTCTAATACTCGCCCAATCAGTTTTTCGGTACTCGCACGAATTCTATATTTTCCCGGTAGTGGCCCGGATTCTACTATTTTTCAGTACTCACACGGATTCTACGCTTTTCCGATGCTCGCCTGGTCAGTTTTTCGGTACATGCACGGATTCCACCTTTTCCCGTTACTCGCCCGGATTCCACCATTTTTACGTACTCACACGGATTCTACCATTTTTCGATACTCGTCTGGTCAATTTTTCGGTACTTGCACGGATTCCACATTTTCCGTTTAGTTGCCCGGATTCTGTTATTTTTCGGTACTCACACAGATTCTACCATTTTCTGATACTCGCCCGGTCAGTTTTTCGGTACTTGCACGGATTCCACCTTTTATCGTTACTCGCCCGGATTCTACCATTTTTACCTACTCACACGGATTCTACCAATTTCCGATACTCGCCCGATCAGTTTTGTCGGTACTCGCACGGATTCTACATTTTCCCGGTAGTTGCTCGGATTCTACTATTTTTCGGTACTCACACGGATTCTACCCTTTTCCGATGTTCGCCCGATCAGTTTTTCGGTACTTGCACGGATTCCACCTTTTCCCGTTACTCGCCCGGATTCAACTATTTTTACGTACTCACACGGATTCTACCATTCTCCGATACTCGCCCGGTCAGTTTTTCGGTACTCGCACGAATTCTACATTTTCCCGGTAGTTGCCCGGATTCTACTATTTTTCGGTACTTACACGGATTCTACCCTTTTCCGATGGTCGCCCGCTTAGTTTTTCGGTACTTGCACGGCTTCCACCTTTTCCCATTACTCGCCCGGATTCTACCATTTTTACGTACTCACACGGATTCTACCATTTTTCGATACTCGCCCGTTCAGTTTTTCGGCTCTCACGAATTCTACATTTTCCCGGTAGTTGCCCGGATTCTACTATTTTTCAGTACTCACACGGATTCTACGCTTTTCCGATGCTCGCGAGGTCAGTTTTTCTATACTTGCACGAATTCCACCTTTTCCCGTTATTCGCCCGGATTCTACCACTTTTACGTACTCACACGGATTCTACAATTTTCCGATACTCGCACGAATTCTACTTTTTCCCGATAGTTGCCCGGATTCTACCTTTTTCCGATGCTCGCCCGGTCAGATTTTCGGTACTTGCACGGATTCCACCTTTTCCCGTTACTCGCTCGGATTCCACCATTTTTACGTACTCACACGGATTCTACCATTTTTCGATACTCGCCCGGTCAGTTTTTCGGTATTTGCACGGATTCCACATTTTCCTGGTAGTTTCCCGGATTCTACTATTTTTCGGTACTCACACGGATTCTACCATTTTTCGATACTAGTCCGGTCAGTTTTTCTGTACTCGCACGAATTCTACATTTTCCCGGTAGTTGCCCGGATTCTACTATTTTTCGGTACTCCAACGGATTCTTCCCTTTTCCGATGCTCGCCCGGTCAGTTTTTCGGTACTTGCACAGATTCCACCTTTTCCCGTTACTCGCCCGGATTCAACCATTTTTACGTACTCACACGGATTCTAACATTTTCCGATACTCGCCCGGTCAGTTTTTCGATACTCGCACGAATTCTACATTTTCCCGGTAGTTGCCCGGATTCTACTATTTTTCAGTACTCACACGGATTCTACCCTTTTCCCATGCTCGCCCGGTCAGTTTTTCGGTACTTGCACGTATTCCACCTTTTCCCGTTACTCGCCCGGATTCTTTCATTTCTCCGTACTCACACGGATTCTACCATTTTCCGATACTCGCCCGATTAGTTTTTCGGTACTCGCACGAATTCTACATTTTCTCGGTAGTTGGCCGGATTCCACTATTTTTCAGTACTCACACGGATTCTTCCTTTTTCCGATGCTCGCCCGGTCAGTTTTTCGGTACTTGCGCGGATTCCACCTTTTCTCGTTACTCGCCTAGATTCTACCATTTTTACGTACTCACACGGATTCTACCATTTTCCGATACTCGCCCGTTCAGTTTTTCGGTACTTGCACGGATTCCACATTTTCCTGGTAGTTTCCCGGATTCTACTATTTTTCGGTACTCACACGGATTCTACCATTTTCCGATACTAGCCCGGTCAGTTTTTCTGTACTCGCACGAATTCTACATTTTCCCGGTAGTTGCCCGGATGCTACTATTTTTCCGTACTCACACGTATTCTACCCTTTTCCGATGCTCGCCCGGTCAGTTTTTCGGTACTTGCACAGATTCCACCTTTTCCCGTTACTCGCCCGGATTCAACCATTTTTACGTACTCACACGGATTCTAACATTTTTCGATACTCGCCCCGTCAGTTTTTCGTACTCGCACGAATTCTACATTTTCCCGGTAGTTGCCCGGATTCTACTATTTTTCAGTACTCACACGGATTCTACCCTTTTCCGAAGCTCGCCCGGTCAGTTTTTCTTTACTTGCACGGATTCCACCTTTTCCCGTTACTCGGTCGAATTCTACCATTTTTACGTACTCACGCGGATTCTACCATTTTACGATACTCGCCCGATCAGTTTTTCGTTACTGGCACGAATTCTACATTTTCTCGGTAGTTGGCCGGATTCCACTATTTTTCAGTACTCACACGGATTCTTCCTTTTTCCGATGCTCGCCCGGTCAGTTTTTCGGTACTTGCGCGGATTCCACCTTTTCCCGTTACTCGCCTAGATTCTACCATTTTTACGTACTCACACGGATTCTACCATTTTCCGATACTCGCCCGGTTAGTTTTTCGGTACTCGCACGAATTCTACATTTTCCCTGTAGTTGCCCGGATTCTACTATTTTTCGGTGCTCACACGGATTCTACCATTTTCCAATACTCGCCTAGTCAGTTTTTCGGTACTCGCACGAATTCTACATTTTCCCGGTAGTTGCCCGGAATCTTCTATTTTTCAGTACTCACATGGATTCTACCCTTTTCCGATACTCGCCCGATCAGTTTTTCGGTACTTGCACGGATTCCACCTTTTCCCGTTACTCGCCCGGATTCTACCATTTTTATGTTCTCAAACGGATTTTACCATTTTCCGATACTCGCCCGGTCAGTTCTTCGGTACTCGCACGAATTCTACATTTTCCCGGTACTTGCCCGGAATCTACTATTTTTCAGTACTCACACGGATTCTTACCTTTTCCGATACTCGCCGGGTCAGTTTTTCGGTACTTGCGCGGATTCCACCTTTTCCCGTTACTCGCCTGGATTCTACCATTTTTACGTACTCACACAGATTTTACCATTTTCCGATACTCCCCCGGTCAGTTCTTCGGTACTCGCACGAATTCTACATTTTCCCGGTACTTGCCCGGATTCTAGTATTTTTTAGTACTCACACGGATTCTACCATTTTCCGATTCTCGCCCGGTCAGTTTTTCGGTACTCGCACGAATTCTACATTTTCCCGGTAGTTACCCGGATTCTACTATTTTTCAAAACTCACACGGATTCTACCCTTTTCCGATACTCGCCCGGTTAGTTTTTCGGTACTCGCACGAATTCTACATTTTCCTTGTAGTTGCCCGGATTCTACTATTTTTCGGTGCTCACACGGATTCTACCATTTTCCAATACTCGCCTAGTCAGTTTTTCGGTACTCGCACGAATTCTACATTTTCCCGGTAGTTGCCCGGAATCTTCTATTTTTCAGTACTCACATGGATTCTACCCTTTTCCGATACTCGCCCGATCAGTTTTTCGGTACTTGCACGGATTCCACCTTTTCCCGTTACTCGCCCGGATTCTACCATTTTTATGTTCTCAAACGGATTTTACCATTTTCCGATACTCGCCCGGTCAGTTCTTCGGTACTCGCACGAATTCTACATTTTCCCGGTACTTGCCCGGAATCTACTATTTTTCAGTACTCACACGGATTCTACCCTTTTCCGATACTCGCCCGGTCAGTTTTTCGGTACTTGCACGGATTCCACCTTTTCCCGTTACTCGCCTGGATTCTACCATTTTTACGTACTCACACAGATTTTACCATTTTCCGATACTCCCCCGGTCAGTTCTTCGGTACTCGCACGAATTCTACATTTTCCCGGTACTTTCCCGGATTGTAGTATTTTTCAGTACTCACACGGATTCTACCCTTTTCCGATGCTCCCCCGGTCAGTTTTTCGGTACTCGCACGAATTTTACATTTTCCCAGTAGTGATTCATGCCTAATTGGTGTCTCAGCTGATTCGTGTCCAGCTGGTGCTCCTTGATTGAGGGATTAATCAACAAAATTTATAACCTATTACACCATATACTAGGGTAGCAAAGACAAAGCTACTATAGCATAGTGGCTCTAGGATCGTTCACTGGGATGGGTTTTCACTTCACAAATGATATTATTTCATTAAATTGGTGCATTTTCATTTCAAGGTTAGCTTTTAAGGAAAACATAAAGACGTTTGAATGAAAAAGGTTTGGTTTTAAGCTAACCAAAAGTAGTAGTAACTGATTTTACTTAGAAAAGTGTTTCTTGGAGTTTCAGATCACTAGGCTCAGATTCCTCATACAAAAAGGGAAGTTCCGGTCACTTGTTTCTTTTCCTCGCATTAGAGAATTAACATATAGTTCCTTCTCCAACCGGTGTTGTACAGATGCTTCCCATTAATGGGTTCAAACACTAAATCCCTCTCACTGATGCAACTTGCAATGGCTCGTGCCTCTCACCTAGCACTTGCCATTCAAGGTGATCTTTAACCTCGGATTTCCCTTCACAAGCTCGCAAGAGATAACTAATGGATGTCTCCTTGGAGTCCAAAAGCTTACCAAGTGTTGGCAATTCTAGAAAATCCTACCTTCAAGTCACCTCCCAGAGGCTCGCAAGGGGTAAACTAATGCATCTCCATGGATGGAGATCACTTGCCTTACCAAGTGTTGGCCCAGGTGATTTAAAGGCGTTTTAAGTTAACTAAAAAGATAAAAACCATCAACGGGTCACACTTTCTCTTCATTAAAAACTAAAACAACAAAACTTCCAATTTATGCATGAGGAAACTTACCCAGTTACCTTCACTCCAAGAGACAAAGAGTCTAGCCTCTCATCCTCTGAGAAAACATATCAGAGAATGTTTGGCTAGCAAGAAAATGAAAATGAAAGAGAAAACAAAAATATATATGAAAAGCAGAGCAAGTGCTCTGTAAAATATATTCCTTCCTCTTACATAAGGTTCAACACCCTAACACACTCAGAACAGGCTCCTCGGGCTCTCTTTAAACCAAAAATACAATTACAGCTATTACATGATATTTTGCCAAATTCCTAACTTAAAAGCTAAGGAAATCTATCATTGGTGACCTACAAGGAGAATTTAGGCATTTAGGCAACAAAAATCTAATGAAAAATATCTCCAAGTGTCGGTTACAAATATCGGGAAGCACTAAAGACCACTTCGCAGGTGACAAGTGAGGTCTGCGAAATTTCGCAGGTGCACAAGAAGGGTTGTGAAATTTCTTCATAGCAACCAGCTGCTTCAACACCTTCACAAAGTTGACTTCCATCTTGTGGTGCTTGGCTTCCATCGCGGCGTGAAGCTTCAGGGGAACTCCATAGCACTGTGCAAAAAGGCTGCGAAATATCTCGCAACAAAATGGCTGATTTCGCAACACTTTGCTGAATCCTTCCTTCAGCTTGGAGTGATTGGCTTCCAATGGCTGTAACTTCCTCATTTCAGCTCCAAATCATGCACCGTTTGAAGCATTGGATTCTTGACTTCCTGAGCTTTGAAATGGTATATATCATGTAGAAAATGGACTTCGGGAAGTGCTCCAAAAGTGCGAAGGAAGACTGCAGCTGCTGTCCTCTGTTTTCTTCTTTGCTTTTCTCCTCTTTGCTTCTCTCCTTGCATACTTTGAACGACTTTGGCAAAGGGCTATGGAGCTCCAAATCTTGGTTCTTCATGAATTTGAGCTCTTCATTGATTTGCCATGGATTCCAAATAACTCTCCTCAATCTCATAATGCTTTGGTGATCAAAATACTAACAAAAACACCAAAACTTACACATTTTGATTAGAATTGATTGAAAGGGGCCTTAACATGCTAATTGGGTTAAAAGGCACTAACTACTACTCAAAAGTGTTTAAAAGGATTAATTATAAGCTATCAAATAGCACTTTTTGAGTAGTAATCAAGTAGTTACCCGGAATCTACTATTTTTCAGTACTCACACGGATTCTACCCTTTTCCGATACTCGCCCGGTCAGTTTTTCGGTACTTGCACGGATTCCACCTTTTCCCGTTACCCGCCCGGATTCTACCATTTTTACGTACTCACACGGATTCTACCATTTTCCGATACTCGCCCATTCAGTTTTTCGGTACTCACACGAATTCTAAATTTTCCCGGTACTTGCCCAGATTCTACTATTTTTCAGTACTCACTCGGATTCTACCAATTTCCGAAGCTCGCCCGGTCAGTTTTTCTTTACTCGCACAGATTCCACCTTTTCCCGTTACTCGCCCGAATTCTACTTTTACGTACTCACACGGATTCTACCATTTTCCGATACTCGCCCGATCAGTTTTTCGGTAGTCACACGAATTCTACATTTGCTCGGTAGTTGCCCGGATTCTACTATTTTTCAGTACTCACACTGATTCTACCCTTTTCCGATGTACGCCCGGTCAGTTTTTCGGTACATGCACGGATTCCACCTTTTCCCGTTACTCGCCCGGATTCAACCATTTTTACGTACTCACACGGATTCTACCATTCTCCAATACTCGCCCGGTCAGTTTTTCAGTACTCGCACGAATTCTACATTTTCCCGGTAGTTGCTCGGATTCTACTATTTTTCGGTACTCACACGGATTCTAGGCTTTTCCGATGCTCGCCTGGTCAGTTTTTCGGTACTTGCACGGATTCCACCTTTTCCCGTTACTCGCCCGGATTCAACCATTTTTACGTACTCACACGGATTCTACCATTCTCCGATACTCGCCCGGTCAGTTTTTCGGTACTCGCACGAATTCTACATTTTCCCGGTAGTTGCCCGGATTCTACTATTTTTCGGTACTCACACGGATTCTACCCTTTTCCGATCGTCGCCCGGTTAGTTTTTCGGTACTTGCACGGCTTCCACCTTTTCCCATTACTCGCTCGGATTCTACCATTTTTACGTACTCACACGGATTCTACCATTTTTCGATACTCGCCCGTTCAGTTTTTCGGCTCTCACGAATTCTACATTTTCCCGGTAGTTGCCCGGATTCTACTATTTTTCAGTACTCACACGGATTCTACCCTTTTCCGATGCTCGCCCGGTCAGTTTTCCTGTACTTGCACGAATTCCACCTTTTCCCGTTAGTCGCCCGGATTCTACCACTTTTACGTACTCACACGGATTCTACAATTTTCCGATACTCGCACAAATTCTACTTTTTCCCGATAGTTGCCCGGATTCTACCTTTTTCCGATGCTCGCCTGGTCAGTTTTTCGGTACTTGCACGGATTCCACCTTTTCCCGTTACTCGCCCGGATTCCACCATTTTTACGTACTCACACGGATTCTACCATTTTTCGATACTTGCCCGGTCAATTTTTCGGTACTTGCACGGATTCCACATTTTCCTTTTAGTTGCCCGGATTCTACTATTTTTCGGTACTCACACAGATTCTACCATTTTCTGATACTCGCCCGGTCAGTTTTTCGGTACTTGCACGAATTCCACCTTTTATCGTTACTCGCCCGGATTCTACCATTTTTACCTACTCACACGGATTCTAACAATTTCCGATACTCGCCCGATCAGTTTTGTCGGTACTCGCACGGATTCTACATTTTCCCGGTAGTTGCTCGGATTCTACTATTTTTCGGTACTCACACGGATTCTACCCTTTTCCGATGTTCGCCCGATCAGTTTTTCGGTACTTGCACGGATTCCACCTTTTCCCGTTACTCGCCCGGATTCAACTATTTTTACGTACTCACACGGATTCTACCATTCTCCGATACTCGCCCGGTCAGTTTTTCGGTACTCGCACGAATTCTACATTTTCCCGGTAGTTGCTCGGATTCTACTATTTTTCGGTACTCACACGGATTCTACCATTTTCCAATGGTCGCCCGGTTAGTTTTTTGGTACTTGCACGGCTTCCACCTTTTCCCGGAACTCGCTCGGATTCTACCATTTTTACGTACTCACACGGATTCTACCATTTTTCGATACTCGCCCGTTCAGTTTTTTGGCTCTCACGAATTCTACATTTTCCTGGTAGTTGCCCGGATTCTACTATTTTTCAGTACTCACACGGATTCTACCCTTTTCCGATGCTCGCCAGGTCAGTTTTTCTGTACTTGCACGAATTCCACCTTTTCCCGTTAGTCGCCCGGATTGTACCACTTTTACGTACTCACACGAATTCTACTTTTTCCCAATAGTTGCCCGGATTCTACCTTTTTCCGATGCTCGCCCTGTCAGTTTTTCGGTACTTGCACGGATTCCACCTTTTCCCGTTACTCGCCCGGATTCCACCATTTTTACGTACTCACACGGATTCTACCTTTTTCGATACTCGCCCGGTCAGTTTTTCGGTACTCGCACGAATTCTACATTTTCCCGGTAGTTGCCCGGATTCTACTATTTTTCGGTACACATACGGATTCTACCATTTTTCGATACTCGCCCGGTCAGTTTTTCGGTATTCGCAGGAATTCTACATTTTCCCGGTAGTTGCCCGGATTCTACTATTTTTCGGTACTCACACGGATTCTTCCCTTTTCCGATGCTCGCCCGGTCAGTTTTTCGGTACTTGCACAGATTCCACCTTTTCCCGTTACTCGCCCGGATTCAACCATTTTTACGTACTCACACGGATTCTAACATGTTCCGATACTCGCCCGGTCAGTTTTTCGATACTCGCACGAATTCTACATTTTCCCGGTAGTTGCCCGGATTCTACTATTTTTCAGTACTCACACGGATTCTACCCTTTTCCCATGCTCGCCCGGTCAGTTTTTCGGTACTTGCACGTATTCCACCTTTTCCCGTTACTCGCCCGGATTCTTTCATTTCTCCGTACTCACACGGATTCTACCATTTTCCGATACTCGCCCGATTAGTTTTTCGGTACTCGCACGAATTCTACATTTTCCCGGTAGTTGCCCGGATTCTACTATTTTTCGGTACTCAAACGGATTCTACCCTTTTCCGATGCTCGCCCGATCAGTTTTTCGGTACTTGCACGAATTCTACGTTTTCCCGGTAATTGCCCGGATTCAACTATTTTTCAGTACTCACACGGATTCTACCCTTTTCCGATGCTCGCCCGGTCAGTTTTTCAGTACTTGCATGGTTTCCACCTTTTCCCGTTACTCGCCCGGATTCCTTCATTTCTACGTAATCACACGGATTCTACCATTTTCCGATACTTGCCCGATAAGTTTTTCGGTACTCGCACGAATTCTACATTTTCCCGGTACTTGCCCGGATTCTACTATTTTTCGGTACTCACACGGATTCTACCCTTTTCCGATGCTCGCCCGATCAGTTTTTCGGTACTTGCACGGATTCCACCTTTTCCCGTTACTCACCCAGATTCTACCATTTTTGCGTACTCACACGGATTCGACCATTTTCCGATACTCGCCCTGTCAGTTTTTCGGTACTCGAACGAATTATACATTTTCCCGGTAGTTGCCCGGATCCTACTATTTTTCGGTACTTACACCGATTCTACCATTTTCCGATACTAGCGCGGTCAGTTTTTCGGTACTCGCACGAATTCTACATTTTCCAAGTAGTTGCCCGGATTCTACTATTTTTCAGTACTCACACGGATTCTACCATTTTCCGATGCTCGCCCGGTCAGTTTTTCTGTACTTGCACGAATTCCACCTTTTCCCGATAGTCGCCCGGATTCTACCACTTTTACGTAGTCACACGGATTCTACCATTTTCCGATATACGCCCGATAGGTTTTTCGGTACTCGCACGAATTGTACATTTTCCCGGTAGTTGCCCGGATTCTACTATTTTTCGGTACTCACACGGATTCTACCCTTTACCGATGCTCGGCCGGTCAGTTTTTCGGTACTTGAACGGATTCCACCTTTTCCCGTTACTCGCTTGGATTCTAACATTTTTACGTACTCACACGGATTTTACCATTTTCTGATACTCGCCTGGTCAGTTTTTCGGTACTCGCACGAATTCTACATTTTCTCGGTAGTTGCCCGGATTCTACTATTTTTCGGTACTCACACGGATTCTACCATTTTCCGATACTCGCTCGGTCAGTTTTTCGGTACTCGCACGAATTCTACGTTTTCCCGGTAGTGGCCCGGATTCTACTATTTTTCAGTACTCACACGGATTCTACCCTTTTCCGATGCTCGCCCGGTCAGTTTTTTGGTACTTGCACAGATTGCACCTTTTCCCGTTACTCGCCCGGATTCTTTCATTTCTACGTACTCACATGGATTCCACCATTTTCCGATACTCGCCCGATAAGTTTTTCGGTACTCGCACGAATTCTACATTTTCCCGGTAGTTGCCTCGATTCTACTATTTTTCGGTACTCACACGAATTCTACCCTTTTCCAATGCTCGCCCGGTCAGTTTTTCGGTACTTGCACGGATTCCACCTTTTCCCGTTACTCGTCCGGATTCTTTCATTTCTACGTACTCACACGGATTCTACTATTTTCCGATACTCGCCCGATAAGTTTTTCGGTACTCGCACGAATTTTACATTTTCCCGGTAGTTGCCTCGATTCTACTATTTTTCGGTACTCACACGAATTCTACCCTTTTCCAATGCTCGCCCGGTTAGTTTTTCGGTACTTGCACGGATTCCACCTTTTCCCGTTACTCGCCCGGATTCTACCATTTTTACGTACTCACACGGATTCTACGATTTTCCGATACTCGCCCTGTCAGTTTTTCGATACTCGCACGAATTATACATTTTCCCGGTAGTTGCCCGGATTCTACTATTTTTCGGTACTCACAGAGATTCTACCATTTTCCGATACTACCCCGGTCAGTTTTTCGGTACTCGCACGAATTCTACATTTTCCAGGTAGTTGCCCGAATTCTACTATTTTTCAGTACTCACGAATTCTACGATTTTCCGATGCTCGCCAGGTCAGTTTTTCTGTACTTGCACGAATTCCACCTTTTCCCGATAGTAGCCCGGATTCTACCACTTTTACGTAGTCACACGGATTCTACCCTTTTCCGATGCTCGCCCGGTCAGTTTTTCGGTACTTGCACGGATTCCACAGTTTCCCATTACTCGCCTGGATTCTACCATTTTCCGATACTAGCGCGGTCAGTTTTTCGGTACTCGCACGAATTCTACATTTTCCAAGTAGTTGCCCGGATTCTACTATTTTTCAGTACTCACACGGATTCTACCATTTTCCGATGCTCGCCCGGTCAGTTTTTCTGTACTTGCACGAATTCCACCTTTTCCCGATAGTCGCCCGGATTCTACCACTTTTACGTAGTCACACGGATTCTACCATTTTCCGATATACGCCCGATAGGTTTTTCGGTACTCGCACGAATTGTACATTTTCCCGGTAGTTGCCCGGATTCTACTATTTTTCGGTACTCACACGGATTCTACCCTTTACCGATGCTCGGCCGGTCAGTTTTTCGGTACTTGAACGGATTCCACCTTTTCCCGTTACTCGCTTGGATTCTAACATTTTTACGTACTCACACGGATTTTACCATTTTCTGATACTCGCCTGGTCAGTTTTTCGGTACTCGCACGAATTCTACATTTTCTCGGTAGTTGCCCGGATTCTACTATTTTTCGGTACTCACACGGATTCTACCATTTTCCGATACTCGCTCGGTCAGTTTTTCGGTACTCGCACGAATTCTACGTTTTCCCGGTAGTGGCCCGGATTCTACTATTTTTCAGTACTCACACGGATTCTACCCTTTTCCGATGCTCGCCCGGTCAGTTTTTTGGTACTTGCACGGATTGCACCTTTTCCCGTTACTCGCCCGGATTCTTTCATTTCTACGTACTCACATGGATTCTACCATTTTCCGATACTCGCCCGATAAGTTTTTCGGTACTCGCACGAATTCTACATTTTCCCGGTAGTTGCCTCGATTCTACTATTTTTCGGTACTCACACGAATTCTACCCTTTTCCAATGCTCGCCCGGTCAGTTTTTCGGTACTTGCACGGATTCCACCTTTTCCCGTTACTCGTCCGGATTCTTTCATTTCTACGTACTCACACGGATTCTACTATTTTCCGATACTCGCCCGATAAGTTTTTCGGTAGTCGCACGAATTCTACATTTTCCCGGTAGTTGCCTCGATTCTACTATTTTTCGGTACTCACACGAATTCTACCCTTTTCCAATGCTCGCCCGGTCAGTTTTTCGGTACTTGCACGGATTCCACCTTTTCCCGTTACTCGTCCGGATTCTTTCATTTCTACGTACTCACACGGATTCTACTATTTTCCGATACTCGCCCGATAAGTTTTTCGGTACTCGCACGAATTTTACATTTTCCCGGTAGTTGCCTCGATTCTACTATTTTTCGGTACTCACACGAATTCTACCCTTTTCCAATGCTCGCTCGGTTAGTTTTTCGGTACTTGCACGGATTCCACCTTTTCCCGTTACTCGCCCGGATTCTACCATTTTTACGTACTCACACGGATTCTATGATTTTCCGATACTCGCCCTGTCAGTTTTTCGATACTCGCACGAATTATACATTTTCCCGGTAGTTGCCCGGATTCTACTATTTTTCGGTACTCACAGAGATTCTACCATTTTCCGATACTACCCCGGTCAGTTTTTCGGTACTCGCACGAATTCTACATTTTCCAGGTAGTTTCCCGGATTCTACTATTTTTCAGTACTCACGAATTCTACGATTTTCCGATGCTCGCCAGGTCAGTTTTTCTGTACTTGCACGAATTCCACCTTTTCCCGATAGTAGCCCGGATTCTACCACTTTTACGTAGTCACACGGATTCTACCCTTTTCCGATGCTCGCCCGGTCAGTTTTTCGGTACTTGCACGGATTCCACAGTTTCCCATTACTCGCCTGGATTCTACCATTTTTACGTACTAACACGGATTTTACCATTTTCCGATACTCGCCCGGTCAGTTTTTCGGTACTCGCACGAATTCTACATTTTCCCGGTAGTTGCCCGGATTCTACTATTTTTCGGTACTCACACAGATTCTACCATTTTCCGATACTCGCCCGTTCAGTTTTTCGGTACTCGCACGAATTCTACGTTTACCCGGCAGTTGCCCGGATTCTACTATTTTTCAGTACTCACACGGAATCTACCCTTTTTCGATGCTCGCCAGGTCAGTTTTTCGGTACTTGCACGGATTCCACCTTTTCCCGTTAGTCGCCCGGATTCTTTCATTTCTACGTACTCACACGGATTCTACCATTTTCCAATACTCGCCCGATAAGTTTTTCGGTGCTCGCACGAATTCTGCATTTTCCCGGTAGTTGCCCGGATTCTACTATTTTTCGGTACACATACGGATTCTACCATTTTTCGATACTCGCCCGGTCAGTTTTTCGGTATTCGCAGGAATTCTACGTTTTCCCGGTAGTTGCCCGGATTCTACTATTTTTCAGTACTCACACGGATTCTACCCTTTTCCCATGCTCGCCCGGTCAGTTTTTCGGTACTTGCACGTATTCCACCTTTTCCCGTTACTCGCCCGGATTCTTTCATTTCTCCGTACTCACACGGATTCTACCATTTTCCGATACTCGCCCGATTAGTTTTTCGGTACTCGCACGAATTCTACATTTTCCCGGTAGTTGCCCGGATTCTACTATTTTTCAGTACTCACACGGATTCTACCCTTTTCCGATGCTCGCCCGGTCAGTTTTTCGGTACTTGCATGGATTCCACCTTTTCCCGTTACTCGCCCGGATTCCTTCATTTCTACGTACTCACACGGATTCTACCATTTTCCGATACTTGCCCGATAAGTTTTTCGGTACTCGCACGAATCCTACATCTTCCCGGTACTTGCCCGGATTCTACTATTTTTCGGTACTCACACGGATTCTACCCTTTTCCGATGCTCGCCCGATCAGTTTTTCGGTACTTGCACGGATTCCACCTTTTCCCGTTACTCACCCGGATTCTACCATTTTTGCGTACTCACACGGATTCGACCATTTTCCGATACTCGCCCTGTCAGTTTTTCGGTACTCGAACGAATTATACATTTTCCCGGTAGTTGCCCGGATCCTACTATTTTTCGGTACTTACACGGATTCTACCATTTTCCGATACTAGCGCGGTCAGTTTTTCGGTACTCGCACGAATTCTACATTTTCCAAGTAGTTGCCCGGATTCTACTATTTTTCAGTACTCACACGGATTCTACCATTTTCCGATACACGCCCGATAGGTTTTTCGGTACTCGCACGAATTGTACATTTTCCCGGTAGTTGCCCGGATTCTACTATTTTTCGGTACTCACACGGATTCTACCCTTTACCAATGCTCGC
Source organism: Vitis cinerea var. helleri x Vitis riparia (assembly GCA_946000715.1). NCBI lineage: Eukaryota > Viridiplantae > Streptophyta > Magnoliopsida > Vitales > Vitaceae > Vitis > Vitis cinerea var. helleri x Vitis riparia. The sequence goes on from OX254015.1 coordinate 13,341,415, forward strand.
CCGGTCAGTTTTTCGGTACTTGCACGGATTCCACCTTTTCCCGTTACTCGTCCGGATTCTTTCATTTCTACGTACTTACACGGATTCTACTATTTTCCGATATTCGCCCGATAAGTTTTTCGGTACTCGCACGAATTTTACATTTTCCCGGTAGTTGCCTCGATTCTACTATTTTTCGGTACTCACACGAATTCTACCCTTTTCCAATGCTCGCCCGGTTAGTTTTTCGGTACTTGCACAGATTCCACCTTTTCCCGTTACTCGCCCGGATTCTACCATTTTTACGTACTCACACGGATTCTACGATTTTCCGATACTCGCCCTGTCAGTTTTTCGGTACTCGCACGAATTATACATTTTCCCGGTAGTTGCCCGGATTCTACTATTTTTCGGTACTCACAGAGATTCTACCATTTTCCGATACTAGCCCGGTCAGTTTTTCGGTACTCGCACGAATTCTACATTTTCCAGGTAGTTGCCCGGATTCTACTATTTTTCAGTACTCACGGATTCTACGATTTTCCGATGCTCGCCCGGTCAGTTTTTCTGTACTTGCACGAATTCCACCTTTTCCCGATAGTCGCCCGGATTCTACCACTTTTACGTAGTCACACGGATTCTACCCTTTTCCGATGCTCGCCCGGTCAGTTTTTCGGTACTTGCACGGATTCCACAGTTTCCCATTACTCGCCTGGATTCTACCATTTTTACGTACTAACACGATTTTACCATTTTCCGATACTCGCCCGGTCAGTTTTTCGGTACTCGCACGAATTCTACGTTTACCCGGTAGTTGCCCGGATTCTACTATTTTTCAGTACTCACACGGAATCTACCATTTTTCGATGCTCGCCCGGTCAGTTTTTCGGTACTTGCACGGATTCCACCTTTTCCCGTTAGTCGCCCGGATTCTTTCATTTCTACGTACTCACACGGATTCTACCATTTTCCAATACTTGCCCGATAAGTTTTTCGGTGCTCGCACGAATTCTGCATTTTCCCGGTAGTTGCCCGGATTCTACTTTTTTTCGGTAGTCACACAGATTCTACCATTTTTCGATGCTCGCCCGGTCAGTTTTTCGGTACTTGCAGGGATTCCTACTTTTCCCGTTACTCGCCCGGATTCTACCATTTTTACGTACTCACACGGATTATACCATTTTCCAATACTCGCCCTGTCAGTTTTTCGGTACTCGCACGAATTATACATTTTCCCAGCAGTTGCCCGGATTCTACTATTTTTCGGTACTCACACGGATTCTATCATTTTCCGATACTAGCCCGGTCAGTTTTTCGGTACTAGCACGAATTCTACATTTTCCAGGTAGTTGCCCGGATTCTACTATTTTTCTGTACTCACACGGATTCTACCATTTTCCGATGCTCGCCCGGTCAGTTTTTCTGTACTTGCACGAATTCCAATTTTCCCGATAGTCGCCCGGATTCTACCACTTTTACGTAGTCACACGGATTCTACCATTTTCCGATACTTGCCCGCTCAGTATTTCGGTGCTCGCACGAATTCTACATTTTCCCGATAGTTGCCCGGATTCTACCCTTTTCCCGTTACTCGCACGGTCAGTTTTTCTGTACTCGCACGAATTCTACGTTTACCCGGTAGTTGCCCGGATTCTACTATTTTTTAGTACTCACATGGAATCTACCCTTTTTCGATGCTCGCCCGGTCAGTTTTTCGGTACTTGCACGGATTCCACCTTTTCCCGTTACTCGCCCGGATTCTTTCATTTCTACGTACTCACACGGATTCTACCATTTTCCGATACTCGCCCTATCAGTTTTTCGGTACTCGCACGAATTATACATTTTCCCGGTAGTTGCCCGAATTCTACTATTTTTAGGTACTCACACGGATTCTACCATTTTCCGATACTAGCTCGGTCAGTTTTTCGGTACTCGCACGAATTCTACATTTTCCAGGTAGTTGCCCGGATTCTACTATTTTTCAGTACTCACACGGATTCTACCATTTTCCGATGCTCGCCCGGTCAGTTTTTCTGTACTTGCACGAATTCCACGTTTTCCCGATAGTCGCCCGGATTCTACCACTTTTACGTAGTCACACGGATTCTACCATTTTCCGATACACGCTCGATAAGTTTTTCGATACTCGCACGAATTGTATATTTTCCCGGTAGTTGCCCGGATTCTACTATTTTTGGGTACTCACACGGATTCTACCCTTTTCCGATGCTCGCCCGGTCAGTTTTTCGGTACTTAAACGGATTCCACCTTTTCCCATTACTCGCCTGGATTCTAGCATTTTTACGTACTCACACGGATTTTACCATTTTCTGATACTCGCCCGGTCAGTTTTTCGGTACTTGCACGAATTCTACGTTTTCCCGGTAGTTGCCCGGATTCTGCTATTTTTAAATACTCACATGGATTCTACCCTTTTCCGATGCTCGCCCGGTCAGTTTTTCGGTACTTGCACGGATTCCACCTTTTCCCGTTACTCGCCCGGATTCTTCCATTTTTATGTACTCACACGGATTCTACCAGTTTCCGATACTCGCCTGATAAGTTTTTCGGTACTCGCACGAATTCTACGTTTTGCCGGTAGTTGCCCGGATTCTACTATTTTTCAGTACTCACACGGATTCTCCCCTTTTTCGATGCTCGCCTGGTCAGTTTTTCGGTACTAGCACGGATTCCACGGTGTCCCGTTACTCGCCCGGATTCTACCATATTTACGTATTGACACGGATTCTACCATTTTCCGATACAAGCCCGGTCAGTTTTTCGGTACTCGCACGAATTCTACATTTTCTCGGTAGTTGCCCAGATTCTACTATTTTTCGGTACTCACACAGATTCTACAATTTTCCCATACTTGCTCGGTCAGTTTTTCGGTACTCGCACGAATTCTACGTTTTCCCGGTAGTTGCCCGGATTCTGCTATTTTTAAATACTCACACGGATTCTACCCTTTTCCGGTGCTCGCCCGGTCAGATTTCAGTACTTGCACGGATTCCACCTTTTCCCGTTACTCGCCCGGATTCTTCCATATTTCTGTACTCACACGGATTCTACCACTTTCCGATACTCGCTTGATAAGTTTTTCGGTACTCGCACGAATTCTACATTTTCCCTGTAGTAGCTCGGATTCTACTATTTTTCGGGACTCACACGGATTCTACCTTTTTCCGATGCTCGCCCGGTCAGTTTATCGGTACTCGCACGAATTCTACATTTTCCCGGTAGTTGCCCGGATTCTACTATTTCTCGGTACTCATACGGATTGTACCTTTTTCCAATGCTCGCCCGGTCAGTTTTTCGGTACTCGCACGAATTCTACGTTTTCCCCGTAGTTGCCCGGATTCTACTATTTTTCGGTACTCACACGGATTCTACCATTTTCCGATGCTCGCCCGGTCAGTTTTTCAGTACTTGCACGGATTCCACCTTTTCCCGTTACTCGCCCGGATTCTACCATTTTTACTTACTCACACGGAATCCACCATTTTCTGATACTCGCCCGATCAGTTTATCGATACTTGCACAAATTCTACATTTTCCCGGTAGTTGCCCGGATTCTACTATTTTTCAGTACTCACACGGATTCTCCCCTTTTCCGATGCTCGCCCGGTCAGTTTTTCGGTACTTGCACGGATTCCACTTTTTCCCGTTACTCGCCCGGATTCTATCATATTTACTTACTCACACGGATTCTACCATTTTCTGATACTCGCCCGATCAGTTTATCGATACTTGCACGAATTCTACATTTTCCGGGTAGTTGCCCGGATTCTACTATTTTTCAGTACTCACATGGATTCTCCCCTTTTCCGATGCTCGCCCGGTCAGTTTTTCGGTACTTGCACGGATTCCACCTTTTCCCGTTACTCGCCCGGATTCTTCCATTTTTATGTACTCACACGGATTCTACCATTTTCCGATACTCGCCTGATAAGTTTTTCGGTACTCGCACGAATTCTACATTTTCCCGGTAGTTGCCCGAATTCTACTATTTTTCGGGACTCACAGGGATTCTACCTTTTTCCGATGCTCGCCCGGTCAGTTTTTTGGTACTTGCACGGATTCCACCTTTTCCCGTTACTCGCCTGGATTCTACCATTTTCCGATACTCGCCCGGTCAGTTTTTCGGTACTCACACGAATTCTACATTTTCTCGGTAGTTGCCAGGATTCTACTATTTTTCGGTACTCACACGGATTCTACCCTTTTCCAATGCTCGCCCGGTCAGTTTTTCGGTACTTGCACGGATTCCACCTTTTCCCGTTACTCGCCTGGATTCTACCATTTTTACGTACTCACACGGATTCTACCATTTTCCGATACTCGCCCGGTCAGTTTTTCGGTACTCGCACGAATTCTACATTTTCCCGGTAGTTGCCAGGATTCTACTATTTTTCGGGACTCACACGGATTCTACCCTTTTCCGATGTTCGCCCGGTCAGTTTTTCGGTACATGCACGGATTTCACCTTTTCCCGTTACTCGCCCGGATTCTACCACTTTTACGTACTCACACGGATTCTACCATTCTCCAATACTCGCCCAGTCAGTTTTTCGGTACTCGTAGGAATTCTACATTTCCCCGATAGTTGCCCGGATTCTACCTTTTTTCGATGCTCGCCCGGTCAGTTTTTCGGTACTTGCACGGATTCCACCTTTTCCCGTTACTCGCCCGGATTCCACCATTTTTACGTACTCACACGGATTCTACCATTTTTCGATACTCGCCCGGTCAGTTTTTCGGTACTTGCACGGATTCCACATTTTCCCGGTAGTTGCTCGGATTATAATATTTTTCGGTACTCACACAGATTCTACCATTTTCCGATACTCGACCGATCAGTTTTTCGGTACCCGCACGAATTCTACATTTTCACGGTAGTTGCCCGGATTCTACCATTTTCCAATGCTCGCTCGGTTAGTTTTTCAGTACTAGCATGAATTCCACCTTTTCCCGTTAGTCGCCCGGATTCTACCATTTTCCGATACCGCCCGGTCAGTTTTTCGGTACTCGCACGAATTCTACATTTTCCTGGTAGTTGCCCGGATTCTACTATTTTTCGGTACTCACACGGATTGTACCCTTTTCCGATGCTCGCCCGGTCAGTTTTTCGGTACTTGCACGGATTTCACCTTTTCCCGTTACTCGCCCGGATTCTACCACTTTTACGTACTCACATGGATTCTACCATTCTCCGATACTCGCCCGGTCAGTTTCTCGGTACTCGCACGAATTCTACATTTTCCCGGTAGTTGCCCGGATTCTACTATTTTTCGGTACTCACACGGATTCTACCATTTTCCGATACTCGCCCGGTCTGTTTTTCGGTACTCGCACGAATTCTACATTTTCCCGGTAGTTGCCCGGATTCTACTACTTTTCAGTACTCACACGGACTCTACCATTTTCCGATACTCGCCCGGTCTGTTTTTCGGTACTCGCACGAATTCTACATTTTCCCGGTAGTTGCCCGGATTCTACTATTTTTCCGTACTCACACGGATTCTACCATTTTCCGATACTCGCCCGGTCAGTTTTTCGATACTCGCACGAATTCCACATTTTTTCTGTAGTTTCCCGGATTCTACTATTTTTCGGTACTCACACGGATTCTACCCTTTTCCGATGCTCGCCCGGTCAGATTTTCGGTACTTGCACGGATTCCACCTTTTCCCGTTACTCGCCTGGATTGCACCATTTTGACGTACTCACACGGATTCTACCATTTTCCGATACTCGTCCGGTCAGTTTTTCGGTACTCGCACAAATTCTACATTTTCCTGGTAGTTGCCCGGATTCTACTATTTTTTAGTATTCACACGGATTCTGTCCTTTTCTGATGCTCGCCCGGTCAGTTTTTCTGTACTTGCACAGATTCCAGCTTTTCCCGTTACTCGCCCGAATTCCACCATTTTTACGTACTCACAAGGATTCTACCATTTTCCGATACTCGCCCGATAAGTTTTTCGGTACTCGCATGAATTCTACATTTTCCCGGTAGTTGCCCGGATTCTACTATTTTTCAGTACTCACACAGATTCTACCTTTTTCCGATGCTCGCCCGGTCACATTTTCGGTACTTGGACGGATTCCACCTTTTCCCGTTACTCGCCCGGAATCTTTCATTTTTACGTACTCACAATGATTCTACCATTTTCCGATACTCGCCCGATAAGTTTTTCGGTACTCGCATGAATTCTACATTTTCCCGGTAGTTGCCCAGATTCTACTATTTTTCGGTACTCACACGGATTCTACGATTTTCCGATAATCGCCCGGTCAGTTTTTCGGTTCTTGCACGGATTCCACCTTTTCCCGTTACTAGCACGGATTCTACCATTTATACGTACTCACATGGATTCTACCATTTCCCGATACTCGCTCGGTCAGTTTTTCGGTACTCGAACGAATTCTACATTTTCCCAATAGTTGCTCGGATTCTACTATTTTTCGATACTGACACGTAGTCTACCCTTTTCCGATGCTCGCCCGGTCAGTTTTTCGGTACTCGCACGAATTCTACATTTTCCCGGTAGTTGCCCGGATTGTACTATTTTTCGGTAATCACACGGATTCTACCATTTTCTGATGCTCGCCCGGTCAGTTTTTCGGTACTTGCACGGATTCCACCTTTTCCCGTTACTTCCCCGGAGTCGACCATTTTTACATACTCACACAGATTCTAACATTTTCCGATACTCGCCCGGTCGGTTTTTCGGTACTCGCACGAATTCTACATTTTCTCGGTAGTTGCCCGGATTGTAAAATTTTTCGGTAATCACACGGATTCTACCATTTTCTGATGCTCGCCCAGTCAGTTTTTCGGTACTTGCACGGATTCCACCTTTTCCCGTTACTTGCCCGGATTTGACCATTTTTACGTACTCACACAGATTCTACCATTTTCCGATACTCGCCCGGTCGGTTTTTCGGTACTCGCACAAATTCTACATTTTCTAGGTAGTTGCCCGGATTGCACTATTTTTCGGTAATCATACTGATTCTACCATTTCCTGATGCTCGCCCAGTAAGTTTTTCGGTACTTGCACGGATTCCACCTTTTCCCGTTACTTGCCCGGATTCGACCATTTTTACGTACTCACACATACTCTACCATTTTCCGATGCTCGCCCGATCGGTTTTTCGGTACTCGCACGAATTCTACATTTTCTCGGTAGTTGCCCGGATTGTACAATTTTTCGGTACTCGCCCGGATTCTACCATTTTTGAGTACTCACACGGATTCTACCATTTTCCGATACTCGCCCAGTCGGTTTTTCGGAACTCGCATGAATTCTACATTTTCCCGGTAGTTGCCCGGATTGTACTATTTTTCGGTACTCATACGGATTCTACCATTTTCTGATGCTCGCCCGGTCAGTTTTTCGGTACTTGCACGGATTCCACCTTTTCCCGTTACTTGCCCGGATTCGACCATTTTTACGTACTCACACAGATTCTACCATTTTCCGATACTCGCCCGGTCGGTTTTTCGGTACTCGCACGAATTCAACATTTTCTCGGTAGTTGCCAGGATTGTACTATTTTTCGGTAATCACACGGATTCTACCATTTTCTGATGCTCGCCCAGTCAGTTTTTCAGTACTTGCACGGATTCCACCTTTTCCCGTTACTTGCCCGGATTCGACCATTTTTACGTACTCACACAGATTCTACCATTTTCCGATACTCGCCCGGTCGGTTTTTCGGTACTCGCACAAATTCTACATTTTCTAGGTAGTTGCCCGGATTGCACTATTTTTCGGTAATCATACTGATTCTACCATTTCCTGATGCTCGCCCAGTAAGTTTTTGGGTACTTGCACGGATTCCACCTTTTCCCGTTACTTGCCCGGATTCGACCATTTTTACGTACTCACACATACTCTACCATTTTCCGATGCTCGCCCGATCGGTTTTTCGGTACTCGCACGAATTCTACATTTTCTCGGTAGTTGCCTGGATTGTACAATTTTTCGGTACTCGCCCGGATTCTACCATTTTTGCGTACTCACACGGATTCTACCATTTTCCGATACTCGCCCAGTCGGTTTTTCGGAACTCGCACGAATTCTACATTTTCCCGGTAGTTGCCCGGATTGTACTATTTTTCGGTACTCACACGGATTCTACCATTTTCTGATGCTCGCCCGGTCAGTTTTTCGGTACTTGCACGGATTCCACCTTTTCCCGTTACTTGCCCGGATTCGACCATTTTTACGTATTCACACAGATTCTACCATTTTCCGATACTCGCCCGGTCGGTTTTTCGGTACTCGCACGAATTCAACATTTTCTCGGTAGTTGCCAGGATTGTACTATTTTTCGGTAATCACACGGATTCTACCATTTTCTGATGCTCGCCCAGTCAGTTTTTCAGTACTTGCACGGATTCCACCTTTTCCCGTTACTTGCCCGGATTCGACCATTTTTACGTACTCACACAGATTCTACCATTTTCCGATACTCGCCCGGTCGGTTTTTCGGTACTCGCACAAATTGTACATTTTCTAGGTAGTTGCCCGGATTGTACTATTTTTCGGTAATCACACTAATTCTACCATTTCCTGATGCTCGCCCAGTAAGTTTTTCGGTACTTGCACGGATTCCACATTTTCCCGTTACTTGCCCGGATTCGACCATTTTTACGTACTCACACAGATTCTACCATTTTCCGATGCTCGCCCGATCGGTTTTTCGGTACTCGCACGAATTCTACATTTTCTTGGTAGTTGCCCGGATTGTACAATTTTTCGGTACTCGCCCGGATTCTACCATTTTTGCGTACTCACACGGATTCTACCATTTTCCGATACTCGCCCGGTCGGTTTTTCGGTACTCGCACAAAATGTACATTTTCTAGGTAGTTGCCCGGATTGTACTATTTTTCGGTAATCACACTGATTCTACCATTTCCTGATGCTCGCCCAGTAAGTTTTTCGGTACTTGCACGGATTCCACATTTTCCCGTTACTTGCCCGGATTCGACCATTTTTACGTACTCACACAGATTCTACCATTTTCCGATACTCGCCCGATCGGTTTTTCGGTACTCGCACGAATTGTACATTTTCTCGGTAGTTGCCCGGATTGTATTATTCTTCGGTACTCACACCGATTCTACCCTTTTCCGATGCTCGCCCGATCAGTTTTTCGGTACTTGCACGGATTCCACCTTTTCCCGTTACTCGCCCAGATTCCACCATTTTTACATACTCACACGGATTCTACCATTTTCCGATACTCGCCCGGTCAGTTTTTCGGTACTCGCACGAATTCTACATTTTCCCGGTAGTTGCCCGGATTCTACTATTTTTCGATACTCACACGAATTCTACCCTTTTCCGATGCTCGCCAGGTCAGTTTTTCGGTACTTGCACGGATTCCACCTTTTCCCGTTACTCGCCCGGATTCTACCATTTTTACGTACTCACAGGGATTCTACCATTTTCCGATACTCCCTCGGTCAGTTTTTCGGTACTCGCACGAATTCTACATTTTCCCGGTAGTTGCCTGGATTCTACTATTTTTCGATACTCACACGTATTCTACCCTTTTCCGATGCTTGCTAGTTCAGTTCTTCGGTACTTGCATGGATTCCACCTTTTCCCGTTACTCGCCCGGATTCCACCATTTTTACATACTCACACGGATTCTACCATTTTCCGATACTCGCCCGTTCAGTTTTTCGGTACTTGCACGAATTCTACATTTTCCCGGTAGTTACCCGGATTCTACCATTTTTCGTACTCACACGGATTCTACCATTTCCCGATACTCGCCCGTTCAGTTTTTCGATACTCGCACGAATTCTACATTTTCCCGATAGTTGCCCGGATTGTACTATTTTTCGGTACTCACGCGGATTCTACCATTTTCCGATACTCGCTCGGTCATTTTTTCGGTACTCGCACGAATTCTACATTTTCCCGGTAGTTGCCCGGATTGTACTATTTTTCGGTACTCACACGGATTCTACCATTTTTGAAGCTCGCCCGGTAAGTTTTTCGGTACTTGCACGGATTCCACCTTTTCCCGTTAGTCGCCCGGATTCTACCATTTTTACGTACTCACACGGATTCTACCATTTTTCGATACTCGCTCGGTCAGTTTTTCGGTACTCGCACGAATTCTACATTTTCCCGGTAGTTGCCTGGATTCTACTATTTTTCGATACTCACACGTATTCTACCCTTTTCCGATGCTTGCTACGTCAGTTTTTCGGTACTTGCATGGATTCCACCTTTTCCCGTTACTCGCCCGGATTCCACCATTTTTACGTACTCACACGGATTCTACCATTTTCCGATACTCGGTCGGTCAGTTTTTCGGTACAAGCACGAATTCTACATTTTCCCGGTAGTTGCCCGGATTGTACTATTTTTCGGTACTCACACGGATTCTACCATATTTTGATATTCGCTCGGTTAGTTTTTCGGTACTCACATGAATTCTACATTTTCCCAGTAGTTGCTCGGATTCTACTATTTTTCGATACACACACGTAGTCTACCCTTTTTCGATGCTCGCCCGGTCAGTTTTTCGGTACTCGCACGAATTCTACATTTTCCCGGTAGTTGCCCGGATTGTACTATTTTTCGGTACTCACACAGATTCTACCATTTTTCGATACTCGCTCGGTCAGTTTTTCGGTACTCGCACGAATTCTACATTTTCCCAGTAGTTGCTCGGATTCTACTATTTTTCGATACACACACGTATTCTACCCTTTTCCGATGCTCGCCAGGTCAGTTTTTCGGTACTTGCACGCATTCCACCTTTTCCCGTTACTCGCTCGGATTCCACCATTTTTACATACTCACACGTATTCTACCATTTTCTGATACTCGTCCGGTCAGTTTTTCGGTACTCGCACGAATTCTACATTTTCCCGGTAGTTGCCCGGATTGTACTATTTTTCGATACTCACATTAATTCTACCCTTTTCTGATGCTCGCCCGGTCAGTTTTTCGGTACTTGCACGGATTCCACCTTTTCCCGTTACTCGCCCGGATTCTACCATTTTTACGTACTCACACAGATTCTACCATTTTCCGATACTCGCTCAGTCAGTTTTTCGGTACTCGCACGAATTCTACATTTTCCCATTAGTTGCTCGGATTCTACTATTTCTCGATACTCACACGCAGTCTACCCTTTTCCGATGCTCGCCCGGTCAGTTTTTCGGTACTCGCACGAATTCTACATTTTCCCGGTAGTTGCCCGGATTGTACTATTTTTCGATACTCACACGGATTCTACCCTTTTCTGATGCTCGCCCGGTCAGTTTTTCGGTACTTGCACGGATTCCACCTTTTCCCGTTACTAGCTCAGATTCTACCATTTTTACGTACTCACACGGATTCTACCATTTTCCGATACTCGCCCGGTCGGTTTTTAGATACTCGCACGAATTCTACATTTTCCCGGTAGTTGCCCGGATTGTACTATTTTTCGGTACTCACACAGATTCTACACTTTTCCGATTCTCGCCCGGTCAGTTTTTCGGTACTTGCACGGATTCCACCTTTTCCCGTTACTCACCCGGATTCCACCATTTTTATGTACTCACACGGATTCTACCATTTTTCGATACTCGCTCGGTCAGTTTTTCGGTACTGGCACAAATTCTACATTTTCCTAGTAGTTGCTCCAATTCTACTATTTTTCGATACTCACTCGTAGTCTACACTTTTCCGATGCTCGCCCCGTCAGTTTTTCGGTACTCGCACGAATTCTACATTTTCCCGGTAGTTGCCCGGATTCTACTATTTTTCGGTACTCACATTAATTCTACCCTTTTCTGATGCTCGCCCGGTCAGTTTTTCGGTACTTGCACGGATTCCACCTTTTCCCGTTACTCCCCCGGATTCCACCATTTTTACGTACTCACACGGATTCTACCATTTTTCGATACTCGCTCGGTCAGTTTTTCGGTACTCGCACAAATTCTACATTTTCCCAGTAGTTGCTCGGATTCTACTATTTTTCGATACTCACACGTAGTCTACACTTTTCCGATGCTTGCCCCGTCAGTTTTTCGGTACTCGCACGAATTCTACATTTTCCCGGTAGTTGCCCGGATTCTACTATTTTTCGGTACTCACATTAATTCTACCCTTTTCTGATGCTCGCCCGGTCAGTTTTTCGGTACTTGCACGGATTCCACCTTTTCCCGTTACTCGCCCGGATTCTACAATTTTTACGTACTTACACGGATTCTACCATTTTCCGATACTCGCCAGGTCGGTTTTTCGATACTCGCACGAATTCTACATTTTCCCGGTAGTTGCCCGGATTGTACTATTTTTCGGTACTCACACAGATTCTACCCTTTTCCGATGATCGCCCGGTCAGTTTTTTGGTACTTGCACGGATTCCACCTTTTCCCGTTACTCGCCCGGATTCCACTATTTTTACGTACTCACACGGAATCTCCCATTTTCCGATACTCGCTCGGTCACTTTTTCGGTAGACGCACGAATTCTACATTTTCCCAGTAGTTGCTCCGATTCTACTATTTTTCGATACTCACACGTAGTCTACCCTTTTCCGATGCTCGCCCGGTCGGTTTTTCGGTACTCGCACGAATTCTACATTATCCGAGTAGTTGCCTGGATTGTACTATTTTTCGGTACTCACACAGATTGTACCCTTTTCCGGTGCTCGCCCGGTCAGTTTTTCGGTACTTGCACGGATTCCACCTTTTCCCGTTACTCGCCCGGATTCTACCATTTTTACGTACTCACACAGATTCTACCATTTTCCGATACTCGCTCAGTCAGTTTTTCGGTACTCGCACGAATTCTACATTTTCCCAGTAGTTGCTCGGATTCTACTATTTTTCGATACTCACACGCAGTCTACCCTTTTCCGATGCTCGCCCGGTCAGTTTTTCGGTACTCGCACGAATTCTACATTTTCCCGGTAGTTGCCCAGATTGTACTATTTTTCGATACTCACACGGATTCTACCCTTTTCTGATGCTCGCCCGGTCAGTTTTTCGGTACTTGCACGGATTCCACCTTTTCCCGTTACTCGCTCAGATTCTACCATTTTACGTACTCACACGGATTCTACCATTTTCCGATACTCGCCCGGTCGGTTTTTAGATACTCGCACGAATTCTACATTTTCCCGGTAGTTGCCCAGATTGTACTATTTTTCGGTACTCACACAGATTCTAGACTTTTCCGATTCTCGCCCGGTCAGTTTTTCGGTACTTGCACGGATTCCACCTTTTCCCGTTACTCGCCCGGATTCCACTATTTTTACGTACTCACACGGAATCTACCATTTTCCGATACTCGCTCGGTCACTTTTTCGGTAGACGCACAAATTCTACATTTTCCCAGTAGTTGCTCCGATTCTACTATTTTTCGATACTCACACGCAGTCTACCCTTTTCCGATGCTCGCCCGGTCGGTTTTTCGGTACTCGCACGAATTCTACATTATCCCAGTAGTTGCCCGGATTGTACTATTTTTCGGTACTCACACAGATTGTACCCTTTTCCGGTGCTCGCCCGGTCAGTTTTTCGGTACTTGCACGGATTCCACCTTTTCCCGTTACTCGCCCGGATTCTACCATTTTTACGTACTCACACAGATTCTACCATTTTCCGATACTCGCTCAGTCAGTTTTTCGGTACTCGCACGAATTCTACATTTTCCCAGTAGTTGCTCGGATTCTACTATTTTTCGATACTCACACGCAGTCTACCCTTTTCCGATGCTCGCCCGGTCAGTTTTTCGGTACTCGCACGAATTCTACATTTTCCCGGTAGTTGCCCAGATTGTACTATTTTTCAATACTCACACGGATTCTACCCTTTTCTGATGCTCGCCCGGTCAGTTTTTCGGTACTTGCACGGATTCCACCTTTTCCCGTTACTCGCTCAGATTCTACCATTTTACGTACTCACACGGATTCTACCATTTTCCGATACTCGCCCGGTCGGTTTTTAGATACTCGCACGAATTCTACATTTTCCCGGTAGTTTCCCGGATTGTACTATTTTTCGGTACTCACACAGATTCTAGACTTTTCCGATTCTCGCCCGGTCAGTTTTTCTGTACTTGCACGGATTCCACCTTTTCCCGTTACTCACCCGGATTCCACCATTTTTACGTACTCACACGGATTCTACCATTTTTCGATACTCGCTCGGTCAGTTTTTCGGTACTGGCACAAATTCTACATTTTCCCAGTAGTTGCTCGGATTCTACTATTTTTCGATACTCACTCGTAGTCTACACTTTTCCGATGCTCGCCCCGTCAGTTTTTCGGTACTCGCACGAATTCTACATTTTCCAGGTAGTTGCCCGGATTCTACTATTTTTCGGTACTCACATTAATTCTACCCTTTTCTGATGCTCGCCCGGTCAGTTTTTCGGTACTTGCACGGATTCCACCTTTTCCCGTTACTCCCCCGGATTCCACCATTTTTACGTACTCACACGGATTCTACCATTTTTCGATACTCGCTCGGTCAGTTGTTCGGTACTCGCACAAATTCTACATTTTCCCAGTAGTTGCTCGGATTCTACTATTTTTCGATACTCACACGTAGTCTACACTTTTCCGATGCTCGCCCCGTCAGTTTTTCGGTACTCGCACGAATTCTACATTTTCCCGGTAGTTGCCCGGATTCTACTATTTTTCGGTACTCACATTAATTCTACCCTTTTCTGATGCTCGCCCGGTCAGTTTTTCGGTACTTGCACGGATTCCACCTTTTCCCGTTACTCGCCCGGATTCTACAATTTTTACGTACTTACACGGATTCTACCATTTTCCGATACTCGCCCGGTCGGTTTTTCGGTACTCGCACGAATTCTACATTTTCCCGGTAGTTGCCCGGATTGTACTATTTTTCGGTACTCACACAGATTCTCCCCTTTTCCGATGATCGCCCGGTCAGTTTTTTGGTACTTGCACGGATTCCACCTTTTCCCGTTACTCGCCCGGATTCCACCATTTTTACGTACTCACACGGAATCTACCATTTTCCGATACTCGCTCGGTCAGTTTTTCGGTAGACGCACGAATTCTACATTTTCCCAGTAGTTGCTCCGATTCTACTATTTTTCGATACTCACACGTAGTCTACCCTTTTCCGATGCTCGCCCGGTCGGTTTTTCGGTACTCGCACGAATTCTACATTATCCCAGTAGTTGCCCGGATTGTACTATTTTTCGGTACTCACACAGATTGTACCCTTTTTCGATTCTCGCCCGGTCATTTTTTCGGTACTTGCACGGTTTCACCTTTTCCCGTTACTCGCTCGGATTCCACCATTTTTACATACTCACACGGATTCTACAATTTTTCGATACTCGCCCGGTCAGTTTTTCGGTACTCGCACGAATTCTACATTTTCCCGGTAGTTGCCCAGATTCTACTATTTTTCGGTACTCACATGAATTCTACCCTTTTCCGATGCTCGCCATGTCAGTTTTTCGGTACTTGCACGGATTCCACCTTTTCCCGTTACTCCCCCGGATTCTACCATTTTTACGTACTCGCACGGATTCTACCATTTTTCGATACTCGCTCGGTTTGTTTTTCGGTACTCGCACGAAATCTACAGTTTCCCGGTAGTTGCCTGGATTCTACTATTTTTCGATACTCACACGTATTCTACACTTTTCCGATGCTCGCCAGGTCAGTTTTTCGGTACTTGCAATGATTCCACCCTTTCCTGTTACTCGCCCGGATTCCACCATTTTTACGTACTCACACGGATTCTTCCATTTTCCGATACTCGCTCGGTCAGTTTTTCGGTAGTCGCACGAATTCTACATTTTCCCAGTAGTTGCTCCGATTCTACTATTTTTCGGTGCTCACACGTAGTCTACCCTTTTCCGATGCTCGCCCGGTCAGTTTCTCGGTACTCGCACGAATTCTACATTTTCCCGGTAGTTGCCCGGATTGTACTCTTTTTCGGTACTCACACGGATTCTACCCTGTTCTGATGCTCGCCCGGTCAGTTTTTCGGTACTTGCATGGATTCCACCTTTTCCCGTTACTCGCCCGGATTCCACCATTTTTACGTACTCACATGGATTCTACCATTTTCCGATACTCGCTCGGTCAGTTTTTCGGTACTCGCACGAAAACTACATTTTCCCGGTAGTTGCCTGGATTCTACTATTGTTCGATACTCAAACGTATTCTACACTTTTCCGGTGCTCGCCAGGTCAGTTTTTCGGTGCTTTCAATGATTCCACCTTTTCCCGTTACTCGCCCGGATTCCACCATTTTTACATACTCACACGGATTCTACCATATTCCGATACTCGCCCGTTCAGTTTTTCGGTACTCGCACGAATTCTACATTTTCCCGGTAGTTGCCCGGATTCTACTATTTTTCGGTACTCACACGAATTCTACCCTTTTCCGATGCTCGCCAGGTCAGTTTTTCGGTACTTGCACGGATTCCACCTTTTCCCGTTACTCCCCCGGATTCTACCATTTTTATCTACTCACACGGATTCTACCATTTTCCGATACTCGCTCGGTCAGTTTTTCGGTACTCGCACGAAAACTACATTTTCTCGGTAGTTGCCTGGATTCTACTATTTTTCGATACTCAAACGTATTCTACACTTTTCCGATGCTCGCCAGGTCAGTTTTTCGGTACTTGCAATGATTCCACCTTTTCCCGTTACTCGCCCGGATTCCACCATTTTTACGTACTCACACGGATTCTACCATTTTCCGATACTCGCTCAGTTTGTTTTTCGGTACTCGCACGAAATCTACATTTTCCCAGTAGTTGCTCGGATTCTACTATTTTTCGATAGTCACACGTAGTCTACCCATTTCCGATGCTCGCCCGGTCAGTTTTTCGGTACTCGCACGAATTCTACATTTTCCTGGTGGTTGCCCAGTTTGTACTATTTTTTGGTACTCACACGGATTCTACCCTTTTCTGATGCTCGCCCGGTCAATTTTTCGGTACTTGCACGGATTCCACCTTTTCCCGTTACTCGCCCGGATTCTACCATTTTTACGTACTCACATGGATTCTACCATTTTCCGATACTCGCCCGGTCGGTTTTTCGGTACTCACACGAATTCTACATTATCCCGGTAGTTGCCCGGATTGTACTACTTTTCGGTACTCGCACAGATTGTACCCTTTTCCGATGCTCGCCCGGTCAGTTTTTCGGTACTTGCATGGATTCCACCTTTTCCCGTTACTCGCTCAGATTCCACCATTTTTACATACTCACACGGATTCTACAATTTTCCAATACTCGCCCGGTCAGTTTTTCGGTACTCGCACGAATTCTACATTTTCCCGGTAGTTGCCCGGATTGTACTATTTTTCGGTACTCACACGAATTCTACCCTTTTCTGATGCTCGCCAGGTCAGTTTTTCGGTACTTGCACGGATTCCACCTTTTCCCGTTACTCGCCCGGATTCTACCATTTTTACGAACTCACACGGATTCTACAATTTTCCGATACTCGCCCGGTCAGTTTTTCGGTACTCGCACGAATTCTACATTTTCCCGATAGTTGCCCGGATTCTACTCTTTTTCGGTACTCGCACGAATTCTACCATTTTCCGATGCTCGCCGAGTCAGTTTTTCGGTACTTGCACGGATTCCACCTTTTCCCGTTACTCGCCCGGATTCTACCATTTTTACGTACTCACACGGATTCTACCATTTTCCGATACTTGCCCGGTCGGTTTTTCGGTACTCACACGAATTCTACATTATCCCGGTAGTTGCCCAGATTGTACTATTTTTCGGTACTCACACAGATTGTACCCTTTTCCGATGCTCGCCCGGTCAGTTTTTCGGTACTTGCACGGATTCCACCTTTTCCCGTTACTCGCCCGGTCAGTTTTTCGGTACTCACACGGATTCTACAATTTTCCGATACTCGCCCGGTCGGTTTTTCGGTACTCACACGAATTCTACATTTTCCCGGTGGATGCTCGGATTCTACTATTTTTCGGTACTCACACGGATTCTACCCTTTTCCGATGCTTACCCGGTCAGTTTTTCGGTACTTGCACGGATTCCTCCTTTTCCCGTTACTCGTCCGAATTCTACCATTTTTACGTACTCACACGGATTCTACCATTTTTCGATACTCGCTCGGTCAGTTTTTCGGTACTCGCACGAATTCTACATTTTCCCGGTAGTTGCCCGGATTCTACTATTTTTCGGTACTCACACGGATTCTACCTTTTTCCGATGCTTCCCGGTCAGTTTTTCGGTACTTGCACGGATTCCACCTTTTCCTGTTACTCGGCCGGATTCTACCATTTTTACGTACTCACACGGATTCTACCATTTTCCGATACTCGCTCGGTCAGTTTTTCGGTACTCGTACGAATTCTACATTTTCCCAGTAGTTGCTCGGATTCTACTATTTTTCGATACTCGCACGTAGTCTACCCTTTTCCGATGCTCGCCCGGTCAGTTTTTCGGTACTCGCACGAATTCTACATTTTCCCGGTAGTTGCCCGGATTCTACTATTTTTCGGTACTCACACGGATTCTACCATTTTCTGATGCTCGCCCGGTCAGTTTTTCGGTACTTGCACGGATTCCACCTTTTCCCGTTACTCGCCCGGATTCCACCATTTTTACGTACTCACACGGATTCTACCATTTTCCGATACTCGCTCAGTTTGTTTTTCGGTACTCGCACGAAATCTACATTTTCCGAGTAGTTGCTCGGATTCTACTATTTTTCGATAGTCACACGTAGTCTACCCATTTCCGATGCTCGCCCGGTCAGTTTTTCGGTACTCGCACGAATTCTACATTTTCCTGGTGGTTGCCCAGTTTGTACTATTTTTCGGTACTCACACGGATTCTACCCTTTTCTGATGCTCGCTCGGTCAATTTTTCGGTACTTGCACGGATTCCACCTTTTCCCGTTACTCGCACGGATTCTACCATTTTTACGTACTCACATGGATTCTACCATTTTCCGATACTCGCCCGGTCGGTTTTTCGGTACTCACACGAATTCTACATTATCCCGGTAGTTGCCCGGATTGTACTACTTTTCGGTACTCGCACAGATTGTACCCTTTTCCGATGCTCGCCCGATCAGTTTTTCGGTACTTGCATGGATTCCACCTTTTCCCGTTACTCGCTCAGATTCCACCATTTTTACATACTCACACGGATTCTACAATTTTCCGATACTCGCCCGGTCAGTTTTTCGGTACTCGCACGAATTCTACATTTTCCCGGTAGTTGCCCAGATTCTACTATTTTTCGGTACTCACACGAACTCTACCCTTTTCTGATGCTCGCCAGGTCAGTTTTTCGGTACTTGCACGGATTCCACCTTTTCCCGTTACTCGCCCGGATTCTACCATTTTTACGTACTCACATGGATTCTACCATTTTCCGATACTCGCCCGGTCGGTTTTTCGGTACTCACACGAATTCTACATTATCCCGGTAGTTGCCCGGATTGTACTACTTTTCGGTACTCGCACAGATTGTACCCTTTTCCGATGCTCGCCCGGTCAGTTTTTCGGTACTTGCATGGATTCCACCTTTTCCCGTTACTCGCTCAGATTCCACCATTTTTACATACTCACACGGATTCTACAATTTTCCAATACTCGCCCGGTCAGTTTTTCGGTACTCGCACGAATTCTACATTTTCCCGGTAGTTGCCCGGATTGTACTATTTTTCGGTACTCACACGAATTCTACCCTTTTCTGATGCTCGCCAGGTCAGTTTTTCGGTACTTGCACGGATTCCACCTTTTCCCGTTACTCGCCCGGATTCTACCATTTTTACGAACTCACACGGATTCTACAATTTTCCGATACTCGCCCGGTCAGTTTTTCGGTACTCGCACGAATTCTACATTTTCCCGATAGTTGCCCGGATTCTACTCTTTTTCGGTACTCGCACGAATTCTACCATTTTCCGATGCTCGCCAAGTCAGTTTTTCGGTACTTGCACGGATTCCACCTTTTCCCGTTACTCGCCCGGATTCTACCATTTTTACGTACTCACACGGATTCTACCATTTTCCGATACTTGCCCGGTCGGTTTTTCGGTACTCACACGAATTCTACATTATCCCGGTAGTTGCCCAGATTGTACTATTTTTCGGTACTCACACAGATTGTACCCTTTTCCGATGCTCGCCCGGTCAGTTTTTCGGTACTTGCACGGATTCCACCTTTTCCCGTTACTCGCCCGGTCAGTTTTTCGGTACTCACACGGATTCTACAATTTTCCGATACTCGCCCGGTCGGTTTTTCGGTACTCACACGAATTCTACATTTTCCCGGTGGATGCTCGGATTCTACTATTTTTCGGTACTCACACGGATTCTACCCTTTTCCGATGCTTACCCGGTCAGTTTTTCGGTACTTGCACGGATTCCTCCTTTTCCCGTTACTCGTCCGAATTCTACCATTTTTACGTACTCACACGGATTCTACCATTTTTCGATACTCGCTCGGTCAGTTTTTCGGTACTCGCACGAATTCTACATTTTCCCGGTAGTTGCCCGGATTCTACTATTTTTCGGTACTCACACGGATTCTACCTTTTTCCGATGCTTCCCGGTCAGTTTTTCGGTACTTGCACGGATTCCACCTTTTCCTGTTACTCGGCCGGATTCTACCATTTTTACGTACTCACACGGATTCTACCATTTTCCGATACTCGCTCGGTCAGTTTTTCGGTACTCGTACGAATTCTACATTTTCCCAGTAGTTGCTCGGATTCTACTATTTTTCGATACTCGCACGTAGTCTACCCTTTTCCGATGCTCGCCCGGTCAGTTTTTCGGTACTCGCACGAATTCTACATTTTCCCGGTAGTTGCCCGGATTCTACTATTTTTCGGTACTCACACGGATTCTACCATTTTCTGATGCTCGCCCGGTCAGTTTTTCGGTACTTGCACGGATTCCACCTTTTCCCGTTACTCGCCCGGATTCCACCATTTTTACATACTCACACGGATTCTACAATTTTCCGATACTCGCCCGGTCAGTTTTTCGGTACTCGCACGAATTCTACATTTTCCCGGTAGTTGCCCAGATTCTACTATTTTTCGGTACTCACACGAACTCTACCCTTTTCTGATGCTCGCCAGGTCAGTTTTTCGGTACTTGCACGGATTCCACCTTTTCCCGTTACTCGCCCGGATTCTACCATTTTTACGAACTCACACGGATTCTACAATTTTCCGATACTCGCCCGGTCAGTTTTTCGGTACTCGCACGAATTCTACATTTTCCCGATAGTTGCCCGGATTCTACTCTTTTTCGGTACTCGCACGAATTCTACCATTTTCCGATGCTCGCCAAGTCAGTTTTTCGGTACTTGCACGGATTCCACCTTTTCCCATTACTCGCCCGGATTCTACCATTTTTACGTACTCACACGGATTCTACCATTTTCCGATACTTGCCCGGTCGGTTTTCCGGTACTCACACGAATTCTACATTATCCCGGTAGTTGCCCAGATTGTACTATTTTTCGGTACTCACACAGATTGTACCCTTTTCCGATGCTCGCCCGGTCAGTTTTTCGGTACTTGCACGGATTCCACCTTTTCCCGTTACTCGCTCGGATTCCACCATTTTTACGTACTCACACGGATTCTACAATTTTCCGATACTCGCCCGGTCGGTTTTTCGGTACTCACACGAATTCTACATTTTCCCGGTGGTTGCTCGGATTCTACTATTTTTCGGTACTCACACGGATTCTACCCTTTTCCGATGCTTACCCGGTCAGTTTTTCGGTACTTGCACGGATTCCACCTTTTCCCGTTACTCGTCCGAATTCTACCATTTTTACGTACTCACACGGATTCTACCATTTTTTGATACTCGCTCGGTCAGTTTTTCGGTACTCGCACGAATTCTACATTTTCCCGGTAGTTGCCCGGATTCTACTATTTTTCGGTACTCACACGGATTCTACCTTTTTCCGATGCTTCCCGGTCAGTTTTTCGGTACTTGCACGGATTCCACCTTTTCCTGTTACTCGGCCGGATTCTACCATTTTTACGTACTCATACGGATTCTACCATTTTCCGATACTCGGTCGGTCAGTTTTTCGGTACTCGCACGAATTCTACATTTTCCTAGTAGTTGCTCGGATTCTACTATTTTTCGATACTCACACGTAGTCTACCCATTTTCCAATGCTCGCTCGGTCCGTTTTTCGGTGCTCGCACGAATTCTACATTTTCCCGGTAGTTGCCCGGATTGTACTATTTTTCGGTACTCACACGGATTTTACCCTTTTCCGATGCTCGCCCAGTCAGTTTTTCGATACTTGCACGGATTCCACCTTTTCCCGTTACTCGCCCGGATTCTACCATTTTTACGTACTCACACGGATTCTACCATTTTCCGATACTCGCTCGGTCAGTTTGTCGATACTCACACGAATTCTACATTTTCCCAGTAGTTGCTCGGATTCTACTATTTTTCGATACTCAAACGTAGTCTACCCTTTTCCGATGCTCGCCCGGTCAGTTTCTCGGTACTCGCACGAATTCTACATTTTCCCTGTAGTTGCCCGGATTGTACTCTTTTTCGGTACTCACACGGATTCTACCCTGTTTTGATGCTCGCCCGTTCAGTTTTTCGGTACTTGCATGGATTCCACCTTTTCCCGTTACTCGCCCGGATTCTACCATTTTTACGTACTCACACGAATTCTACCATTTTTCGATACTCGCTCGGTCAGTTTTTCGGTAGTCGCACGAATTCTACATTTTCCCAGTAGTTGCTCCGATTCTACTATTTTTCGATACTCACACGTAGTCTACCCTTTTCCGATGCTCGCACGGTCAGTTTTTCGGTTCTCGCACGAATTCTACATTTTCCCGGTAGTTGCCCGGATTCTACTATTTTTCGGTACTCACATAGATTCTACCCTTTTCCGATGCTCGCCCGGTCAGTTTTTCGGTACTTGCATGGATTCCACCTTTTCCCGTTACTCGCCCGGATTCCACCATTTTTACGTACTCACACGGATTCTACCATTTTTCGATACTCGCTCGGTCAGTTTTTCGGTAGTCGCACGAATTCTACATTTTCCCAGTAGTTGCTCCGATTCTACTATTTTTCGATACTCACACGTAGTCTACCCTTTTCCGATGCTCGCACGGTCAGTTTTTCGGTTCTCGCACGAATTCTACATTTTCCCGGTAGGTGCCCGGATGCTACTATTTTTAGGCACTCACACGAATTCTACACTTTTCCGATGCTCGCCAGGTCAGTTTTTCGGTACTTGTAATGATTCCACCTTTTCCCGTTACTCGCCCGGATTCCACCATTTTTACATACTCACACGGATTCTACCATTTTCCGATACTCGCCCGTTCAGTTTTTCGGTACTCGCACGAATTCTACATTTTCCCGGTAGTTGCCCGGATTCTACTATTTTTCGGTACTCACACGTATTCTACCCTTTTCCGATGCTCGCCCGGTCAGTTTTTCTGTACTTGCACGGATTCCACCTGTTCCCGTTACTCGCCCGGATGCTACCATTTTTACGTACTCCCACGGATTCTAACATTTTTCGATTCTCGCTCGGTCAGTTTTTCGGTACTCGCACGAATTCTACATTTTCCTAGTAGTTGCTCGGATTCTACTATTTTTCGATACTCACACGTAGTCTACCCATTTTCCGATGCTCGCTCGGTCCGTTTTTCGGTGCTCGCACGAATTCTACATTTTCCCGGTAGTTGCCCGGATTGTACTATTTTTCGGTACTCACACGGATTTTACCCTTTTCCGATGCTCGCCCAGTCAGTTTTTCGGTACTTGCACGGATTCCACCTTTTCCCGTTACTCGCCCGGATTCTACCATTTTTACGTACTCACACGGATTCTACCATTTTCCGATACTCGCTCGGTCAGTTTTTCGATACTCGCACGAATTCTACATTTTCCCAGTAGTTGCTCGGATTCTACTATTTTTCGATACTCAAACGTAGTCTACCCTTTTCCGATGCTCGCCCGGTCAGTTTCTCGGTACTCGCACGAATTCTACATTTTCCCTGTAGTTGCCCGGATTGTACTCTTTTTCGGTACTCACACGGATTCTACCCTGTTTTGATGCTCGCCCGTTCAGTTTTTCGGTACTTGCATGGATTCCACCTTTTCTCGTTACTCGCCCGGATTCTACCATTTTTACGTGCTCACACGAATTCTACCATTTTTCGATACTCGCTCGGTCAGTTTTTCGGTAGTCGCACGAATTCTACATTTTCCCAGTAGTTGCTCCGATTCTACTATTTTTCGATACTCACACGTAGTCTACCCTTTTCCGATGCTCGCACGGTCAGTTTTTCGGTTGTCGCACGAATTCTACATTTTCCCGGTAGTTGCCCGGATTCTACTATTTTTCGGTACTCACACGGATTCTACCTTTTTCCGATGCTTCCCGGTCAGTTTTTCGGTACTTGCACGGATTCCACCTTTTCCTGTTACTCGGCCGGATTCTACCATTTTTACGTACTCACACGGATTCTACCATTTTCCGATACTCGCTCGGTCAGTTTTTCGGTACTCGTACGAATTCTACATTTTCCCAGTAGTTGCTCGGATTCTACTATTTTTCGATACTCGCACGTAGTCTACCCTTTTCCGATGCTCGCCCGGTCAGTTTTTCGGTACTCGCACGAATTCTACATTTTCCCGGTAGTTGCCCGGATTCTACTATTTTTCGGTACTCACACGGATTCTACCATTTTCTGATGCTCGCCCGGTCAGTTTTTCGGTACTTGCACGGATTCCACCTTTTCCCGTAGCTCGCCCGGATTCTACCATTTTTACGTACTGACACGGATTCTACAATTTTCCGATACTTGCCCGGTCGGTTTTTCGGTACTCGCACGAATTCTACATTATCCCGGTAGTTGCCCATATTGTACTATTTTTCGGTACTCACACAGATTGTACCCTTTTGCGATGCTCGCCCGGTCAGTTTTTCGGTACTTGCACGGATTCCACCTTTTCTCGTTACACGCTCGGATTCCACCATTTTTACGTACTCACACGGATTCTACAATTTTCCGAGACTCGCCCGGTCGGTTTTTCGGTACTCACACGAATTCTACATTTTCCCGGTAGTTGCTCGAATTCTACTATTTTTCGGTACTCACACGGATTCTACCCTTTTCCGATGCTTACCCGGTCAGTATTTCGGTACTTGCACGGATTCCACCTTTTCCCGTTACTCGCCCGGATTCTACCATTTTTACGTACTCACACGAATTCTACCATTTCTCGATACTCGCTCGGTCAGTTTTTCGGTAGTCGCACGAATTCTACATTTTCCCAGTAGTTGCTCCGATTCTACTATTTTTCGATACTCACACGTAGTCTACCCTTTTCCGATGCTCGCACGGTCAGTTTTTCGGTTCTCGCACGAATTCTACATTTTCCCGGTAGTTGCCCGGATTCTACTATTTTTCGGTACTCACATAGATTCTACCCTTTTCCGATGCTCGCCCGGTCAGTTTTTCGGTACTTGCATGGATTCCACCTTTTCCCGTTACTCGCCCGGATTCCACCATTTTTACGTACTCACACGGATTCTACCATATTTCGATACTCGCTCGGTCAGTTTTTCGGTAGTCGCACGAATTCTACATTTTCCCAGTAGTTGCTCCGATTCTACTATTTTTCGATACTCACACGTAGTCTACCCTTTTCCGATGCTCGCACGGTCAGTTTTTTGGTTCTCGCACGAATTCTACATTTTCCCGGTAGTTGCCCGGATTCTACTATTTTTAGGCACTCACACGAATTCTACACTTTTCCGATGCTCGCCAGGTCAGTTTTTCGGTACTTGTAATGATTCCACCTTTTCCCGTTACTCGCCCGGATTCCACCATTTTTACATACTCACACGGATTCTACCATTTTCCGATACTCGCCCGTTCAGTTTTTCGGTACTCGCACGAATTCTACATTTTCCCGGTAGTTGCCCGGATTATACTATTTTTCGGTACTCACACGTATTCTACCCTTTTCCGATGCTCGCCCGGTCAGTTTTTCTGTACTTGCACGGATTCCACCTGTTCCCGTTACTCGCCCGGATTCTACCATTTTTACGTACTCCCACGGATTCTAACATTTTTCGATTCTCGCTCGGTCAGTTTTTCGGTACTCGCACGAATTCTACATTTTCCTAGTAGTTGCTCGGATTCTACTATTTTTCGATACTCACACGTAGTCTACCCATTTTCCGATGCTCGCTCGGTCCGTTTTTCGGTGCTCGCACGAATTCTACATTTTCCCGGTAGTTGCCCGGATTGTACTATTTTTCGGTACTCACACGGATTTTACCCTTTTCCGATGCTCGCCCAGTCAGTTTTTCGGTACTTGCACGGATTCCACCTTTTCCCGTTACTCGCCCGGATTCTACCATTTTTACGTACTCACACGGATTCTACCATTTTCCGATACTCGCTCGGTCAGTTTTTCGATACTCGCACGAATTCTACATTTTCCCAGTAGTTGCTCGGATTCTACTATATTTCGATACTCAAACGTAGTCTACCCTTTTCCGATGCTCGCCCGGTCAGTTTCTCGGTACTCGCACGAATTCTACATTTTCCCTGTAGTTGCCCGGATTGTACTCTTTTTCGGTACTCACACGGATTCTACCCTGTTTTGATGCTCGCCCGTTCAGTTTTTCGGTACTTGCATGGATTCCACCTTTTCCCGTTACTCGCCCGGATTCTACCATTTTTACGTACTCACACGAATTCTACCATTTTTCGATACTCGCTCGGTCAGTTTTTCGGTAGTCGCACGAATTCTACATTTTCCCAGTAGTTGCTCCGATTCTACTATTTTTCGATACTCACACGTAGTCTACCCTTTTCCGATGCTCGCACGGTCAGTTTTTCGGTTGTCGCACGAATTCTACCTTTTCCCGGTAGTTGCCCGGATTCTACTATTTTTCGGTACTCACACGGATTCTACCTTTTTCCGATGCTTCCCGGTCAGTTTTTCGGTACTTGCACGGATTCCACCTTTTCCTGTTACTCGGTCGGATTCTACCATTTTTACGTACTCACACGGATTCTACCATTTTCCGATACTCGCTCGGTCAGTTTTTCGGTACTCGTACGAATTCTACATTTTCCCAGTAGTTCCTCGGATTCTACTATTTTTCGATACTCGCACGTAGTCTACCCTTTTCCGATGCTCGCCCGGTCAGTTTTTCGGTACTCGCACGAATTCTACATTTTCCCGGTAGTTGCCCGGATTCTACTATTTTTCGGTACTCACACGGATTCTACCATTTTCTGATGCTCGCCCGGTCAGTTTTTCGGTACTTGCACGAATTCCACCTTTTCCCGTAGCTCGCCCGGATTCTACCATTTTTACGTACTGACACGGATTCTACAATTTTCCGATACTTGCCCGGTCGGTTTTTCGGTACTCGCACGAATTCTACATTATCCCGGTAGTTGCCCATATTGTACTATTTTTCGGTACTCACACAGATTGTACCCTTTTGCGATGCTCGCCCGGTCAGTTTTTCGGTACTTGCACGGATTCCACCTTTTCTCGTTACACGCTCGGATTCCACCATTTTTACGTACTCACACGGATTCTACCATTTTTCGATACTCGCTCGGTCAGTTTTTCGGTAGTCGCACGAATTCTACATTTTCCCAGTAGTTGCTCCGATTCTACTATTTTTCGATACTCACACGTAGTCTACCCTTTTCCGATGCTCGCACGGTCAGTTTTTCGGTTCTCGCACGAATTCTACATTTTCCCGGTAGTTGCCCGGATTCTACTATTTTTAGGCACTCACACGAATTCTACACTTTTCCGATGCTCGCCAGGTCAGTTTTTCGGTACTTGTAATGATTCCACCTTTTCCCGTTACTCGCCCGGATTCCACCATTTTTACATACTCACACGGATTCTACCATTTTCCGATACTCGCCCGTTCAGTTTTTCGGTACTCGCACGAATTCTACATTTTCCCGGTAGTTGCCCGGATTCTACTATTTTTCGGTACTCACACGTATTCTACGCTTTTCCGATGCTCGCCCGGTCAGTTTTTCTGTACTTGCACGGATTCCACCTGTTCCCGTTACTCGCCCGGATGCTACCATTTTTACGTACTCCCACGGATTCTAACATTTTTCGATTCTCGCTCGGTCAGTTTTTCGGTACTCGCACGAATTCTACATTTTCCCGGTAGTTACCCGGATTCTACTATTTTTCGGTACTCGCACGAATTCTACATTTTCCCGGTACTTGCCCGGGTTCTACTACTTTTCGGTACTCACACAAATTCTACCCTTTTCCGATGCTCGCCTGGTCAGTTTTTAGGTACTTGCACGGATTCCACCTTTTCCCGTTACTCGCCCGGATTCTACCATTTTTACGTACTCACACGGATTCTACCATTTTCCGATACTCGCTCGGTCAGTTTTTCGGTACTCGCACGAATTCTACATTTTCCCGGTAGTTGCCCGGATTCTACTATTTTTCGGTACTCACAAGGATTCTACCATTTTCCAATGCTCGCTCGGTTAGTTTTTCGGTACTCGCACGAATTCCACCTTTCCTCGTTACTCGCCCGGATTCTACCATTTTTACGTAATGAGACGGATTTTACCATTTTTACGTACTCACAGGGATTTTACCATTTTCCGATGCTCGCCAGGTCAGATTTTCCGTACTTGCACAGATTCCACATTTTCCCGTTACTCGCCCGGATTCCACCATTTTCACTTACTCACACGGATTCTACCATTTTTCGATACTCGCCCGATCAGTTTTTCTGTACTCGCACGAATTCTACATTTTCTCGGTAGTTGCCCAGATTCTACTATTTTTCGGTACTCACACGGATTGTACCATATTCCAATGCTCGCTCAGTCAGTTTTTAGTTACTTGCACGGATTCCACCTTTTCCCGTTACTCGCACGGATTCCACCATTTTTACGAACTCACACGGATTCTACCATTTTCCGATACTCGCTCAGTCAGTTTTTCGGTACTCGCACGAATTCTACATTTTCCTGGTAGTTGCCCGGATTCTAGTATTTTTCGATACTAACACGTATTCTACCCTTTTCCGATGCTCGCCAGGTCCGTTCTTCGGTACTTGCATGGATTGTACCTTTTCCCGTTACTCGCCCGGCTTCCACCATTTTTACATACTCACACGGATTCTACCATTTTCCGATACTCGCCCGGTCAGTTTTTTGGTACTAGCACGAATTCTACATTTTCCCGGTAGTTGTCCGGATTCTACTATTTTTTGGTATTCACACGGATTCTACCCTTTTCCGATGATCGCCCGATCAGTTTTTCGGTACTTGGACGGATTGCACCTTTTCCCGTTATTCGCCCGGATTCTACCATTTTTACGTACTCACACGGATTCTACCATTTTCCGATACTCGACCGGTCAGTTTTTCGGTAGTCGCACGCATTCTACATTTTCCCGATAGTTGCTCGGATTCTACTATTTTTCGGAACTCACACGAATTCTACCCTTTTTCGATGCTCGCCTGGTCAGTTTTTCGGTACTTGCATGGATTCCACCTTTTCCCGTTACTCTCCCGGATTCCACCATTTTTACGTATTCACACGGATTCTACCATTTTTCGATACTCGCTCGGTCAGTTTTTCGGTACTCGCACGAATTCTACATTTTCCCGGTAGTTGCCCGGATTCTAATATTTTTCGGTACTCACACGAATTCTACCCTTTTCCGATGCTTGCCAGGTCAGTTTTTCGGTACTTGCACGGATTCCACCTTTTCCCGTTACTGTCCCGGATTCTACCATTTTATGTACTCACACGGATTCTACTATTTTCCGATACTCGCCCGGTCAGTTTTTCGGTACTTGCACGGATTCCACCTTTTCCCGTTACTCGCCCGGATTCCACCATTTTTACATACTCACACGGATTCTAACATTTTCCGATGCTCGCCCAGTCAATTTTTCGGTACTTGCACGGATTCCTCCTTTTCCCGTTTCTCGCCCGGATTCTACCATTTTTACGTACTCACACGGATTCTACTATTTTCCGATCCTCGCCCGATCAGTTTTTCGGTACTTGCACAGATTCCACCTTTTCCCGTTACTCGCCCGGCTTCCATCATTTTTACGTACTCATACGGATTCTACCTTTTTCCGATACTCGCCCGGTCAGTTTTTCGCTACTCGCACGAATTCTACATTTTCCCGGTACTTGCCCGGATTCTACTATTTTTCGGTTCTCACACGGATTGTACCATTTTCCAATGCTCGCTCGGTCAGTTTTTCGGTACTCGCATGAATTCCACCTTTTCCCGTTAGTCGCCCAGATTCTACTATTTTCCGATACTCGGCCGGTTAGTTTTTCGGTACTCGCACGAATTCTACATTTTCCCGATAGTTGCCCAGATTCTACTATTTTTCGGTACTCACACTAATTCTTCCCTTTTCCGATGCTCGCCAGGTCAGTTTTTCGGTACTTGCACGGATTCCACCTTTTCCCGTTACTCGCCCGGATTCCACCATTTTCACGTACTCACGGATTCTACCATTTTCCGATACTCGCTCGGTCAGTCTTTCGGTACTCGCACGAATTCTACATTTTCCTGGTAGTTGCCCGGATTCTACTATTTTTCGATACTCACACGAATTCTACCCTTTTCCGATGCTCGCCAGGTCAGTTTTTCGGTACTTGCACGGATTCCACCTTTTCCCATTACTCGCCCGGATTCTACCATTTTTACGTACTCACACGGATTCTACCATTTTCCAATACTCGCTCGGTCAATTTTTCGGTACTCACACGAATTCTACCCTTTTCGGATGCTCGCCAGGTCAGTTTTTCGGTACTTGCACGGATTCCACCTTTTCCCGTTACTCGCCCGGATTCCACCATTTTTACATACTCACACGGATTCTAACATTTTCCGACACTCGCCCGGTCAGTTTTTCGGTACTCACACGGATTCTACCATTTTCCGATGCTCGCCCGATCAGTTTTTCGGTACTTGCACGGATTCCACCTTTTCCCGTTACTCGTCCGGATTCTACCTTTTTTATGTACTCACACGGATTCTTCCATTTTCTGATACTCGGCCGGTTAGTTTTTCGGTACTCGCACGAATTCTACATTTTCACGGTAGTTGCCCGGATTCTACTATTTTTCGATACACACACGTATTCTACCCTTTTCCGATGCTCGCCAGGTCAGTTTTTCGGTAGTTGCACGGACTCCACATTTTCCCGTTACTCGCGCGGATTTCACCATTTTTACATACTCACACGGATTCTACCATTTTTCGATCTCGCCCGGTCAGTTTTTCGGTACTCGCACGAATTCTACATTTTCTCAGTAGTTGCCCGGATTCTACTATTTTTCGGTACTCACACGAATTCTACCCTATTCCGATGCTCGCCCGGTCAGTTTTTTGGTACTTGCACGGATTCCACCTTTTCCCGTTACTGTCCCGGATTCTACCATTTTCACGTACTCACACGAATTCTACCATTTTCCGATGCTCGCTCGATCAGTTTTTCGGTACTCGCATGAATTCCACCTTTTCCCGTTAGTCGCCCGGATTCTACCATTTTTACGTACTCACACGGATTCTACCATTTTCCGATACTCGGCCGGTTAGTTTTTCGGTACTCGCACGAATTCTACATTTTCCCGGTAGTTGCCCGGATTCTACTATTTTTCGGTACTCCCACGAATTCTACCATTTTCCGATTCTCGCCAGGTCAGTTTTTCGGTACTTACACGGATTCCACCTTTTCCTGTTACTCGCCCGAATTGCACCATTTTTACGTACTCACACGGACTCTACCATTTTCCGATACTCGACCGATCAGTTTTTCGGTACTCGCACGAATTCTACATTTTCTCGGTAGTTGCCCGGATTCTACTATTTTTCGGTACTCACACGGATTCTACCCTTTTCCGATGCTTGCCCGGTCAGTTTTTCGGTTCTTGCACGAATTCCACCTATTCCCGTTAGTCGCCCAGATTCTACCATTTTTACGTCCTCACACAGATTCTACCATTTTTCGATACTCGCCCGGTCAGTTTTTCGGTACTTGCACGAATTCTACATTTTCCCAGTAGTTGGCCGGATTCTACTGTTTTTCGGTACTCACACGGATTCTACCATTTTCCGATGCTCGCCCAGTCAGTTTTTCGGTACTTGCACGGATTCCACCTTTTCCCGTTACTGTCCCGGAATCTACCATTTTTACGTACTCACACGGATTCTACCATTTTCCGATACTCGCTCGGTTAGTTTTTCGGTACTTGCACGGATTCCACCTTTTCCCGTTACTCGCGTGGATTCCACCATTTTTACATACTCACACGGATTCTAACATTTTCCGATACTCGCCCGATCAGTTTTTCGGTACTCGCACGAATTCTACATTTTCCCGGTAGTTGCCCGGATTCTACTATTTTTCGATACTCACACGTATTCTACCCTTTTTCGATGCTCGCCAGGTCAGTTTTTCGGTACTTGCACCGATTCCACATTTTCCCGTTACTCGCCCGGATTCCATCATTTTTACGTACTCACACGGATTCTACCATTTTCCGATACTCGCCCGGTCAGTTTTTCGGTACTCGCAGGAATTCTACATTTTCCCGGTACTTGCCCGGATTCTACTATTTTTCGGTACTCACACGGATTGTACCATTTTCCAATTCTCGCTCGGTCAGTTTTTCGGTACTCGCATGAATTCCACCTTTTCCCGTTAGTCGCCCGGATTCTACCATTTTTACGTACTCACACGGATTCTACCATTTTCCGATACTCGCTCGGTTAGTTTTTCGGTACTTGCACGGATTCCACCTTTTCCCGTTACTCGCGTGGATTCCACCATTTTTACATACTCACACGGATTCTAACATTTTCCGATACTCGCCCGATCAGTTTTTCGGTACTCGCACGAATTCTACATTTTCCCGGTAGTTGCCCGGATTCTACTATTTTTCGATACACACACGTATTCTACCCTTTTCCGATGCTCGCTAGGTCTGTTTTTCGGTACTTGCACAGATTCCGCCTTTTCCCGTTAGTCGCCCGGATTCCACCATTTTTACAAACTCACATGGATTCTACCATTTTCCGATACTCGCCCGGTCAGTTTTTCGGTACTCGCACGAATTCTACATTTTCCCGGTAGTTGCCCGGATTCTACTATTTTTCCGTACTCACACGAATTCTACCCATTTCCGATGCTCGCCAGGTCAGTTTTTCGGTACTTGCACGGATTCCACCATTTCCTATTAGTCGCCCGGATTGCACCATTTTCACGTACTCACACGGACTCTACCATTTTCCGATACTCGACCGGTCAGTTTTTCGGTACTCGCACGAATTCTACATTTTCTGGGTAGTTGCCCGGATTCTACTATTTTTCGGTACTCACACGGATTCTACCCTTTTCCGATGCTTGCCAGGTCAGTTTTTCGGTACTTTCACGGATTCCACCTTTTCCCGTTACTCTCTTGGATTCTACCATTTTCACGTACTCACACGGATTCTACCATTTTCCGATACTCGCCCGGTCAGTTTTTCGGTGCTTGCACGAATTCTACATTTTCCCGGTAGTTGGCCGGATTCTACTGTTTTTCGGTACTCACTAGATTCTACCATTTTCCGATTCTCGCCCCGTCAGTTTTTCGGTACTTGCACGGATTCCACCTTTTCCTGTTAGTCGCCCGAATTCTACCATTTTTACGTACTCACACGGATTCTACCATTTTCCGATACTTGCACGGTCAGTTTTTCGGTACTTGCACGAATTCTACATTTTCCCTGTAGTTGGTCGGATTCTACTATTTTTCGGTACACACACGGATTCTACAATTTTCCGATGCTCACCAGTCAGTTTTTCGGTACTTGCACGGATTCCACCTTTTCTCATTACTCGCCCGGATTCTACCATTTTTACGTACTCACACGGATTCTACCATTTTCCGATAGTCGACCGATTAGTTTTTCGGTACTCGCACGAATTCTACCTTTTCCCATTAGTTGCCCGGATTCTACTATTTTTCGATACACACACGTATTCTACCCTTTTCCGATGCTCGCCAGGTCAGTTTTTCGGTACTTGCACGGATTCCACCTTTTCCCGTTACTCGCCCGGATTCTACCATTTTCACGTACTCACACGGATTCTACCATTTTCCGATACTCGCCCGGTCAGTTTTTTGGTACTTGCACGAATTCTGCATTTTCCCGGTAGTTAGCCGAATTCTACTGTTTGTCGGTACTCACACGGATTCTACCATTTTCTGATGCTCGCCCAGTCAGTTTTTCGGTACTTGCACGGATTCCACCTTTTCCCGTTACTGGCCTGGATTCTACCATTTTCACGTACTCACACGGATTCTACCATTTTCCGATACTCGCCCGGTCAGTTTTTCGGTACTTGCACGAATTCTACATTTTCCCGGTAGGTTGCCGGATTCTACTGTTTTTCGGTACTCACACGAATTCTACCCTTTTCCGATGCTCGCCAGGTAAGTTTTTCGGTACTTGCACGGATTCCACATTTTCCCGTTACTCGCCCGGATTCCATCATTTTTACGTACTCACACGGATTCTACCATTTTCCGATACTCGCCCGGTCAGTTTTTCGGTACTTGCACGGATTCCACCTTTTCCCGTTACTCGCCCGGATTCTACCATTTTCACGTACTCACACGGATTCTACCATTTTCCGATACTCGCCCGGTCAGTTTTTTGGTACTTGCACGAATTCTGCATTTTCCCGGTAGTTGGCCGAATTCTACTGTTTGTCGGTACTCACACGGATTCTACCATTTTCTGATGCTCGCCCAGTCAGTTTTTCGGTACTTGCACGGATTCCACCTTTTCCCGTTACTGGCCCGGATTCTACCATTTTCACGTACTCACACGGATTCTACCATTTTTCGATACTCGCCCGGTCAGTTTTTCGGTACTTGCACGAATTCTACATTTTCCCGGTAGGTTGCCGGATTCTACTGTTTTTCGGTACTCACACGAATTCTACCCTTTTTCGATGCTCTCCAGGTAAGTTTTTCGGTACTTGCACGGATTCCACATTTTCCCGTTACTCGCCCGGATTCCATCATTTTTACGTACTCACACGGATTCTACCATTTTCCGATACTCGCCCGGTCAGTTTTTCGGTACTCGCACGAATTCTACATTTTCCCGGTAGTTGCCCGGATTCTACTATTTTTCGGTACTCACACGGATTGTACCATTTTCCAATGCTCTGTCGGTCAGTTTTTCGGTACTCGCATGAATTGCACCTTTTCCCGTTAGTCGCCCGGATTCTACCATTTTTACGTACTCACACGGATTCTACCATTTTCCGATACTCGGCCGGTTAGTTTTTCGGTACTCGCACGAATTCTACATTTTCCCGATAGTTGCCCAGATTCTACTATTTTTCGGTACTCACACGAATTCTACCCTTTTCCGATGCTCGCCAGGTCAATTTTTCGGTACTTGCACGGATTCCACCTTTTGCCGTTACTCGCCCGGTTTCCACCATTTTCACGTACTCAAACGGATTCTACCATTTTCCGATACTCGCTCAGTCAATTTTTCGGTACTCGCACGAATTCTACATTTTCCTGGTAGTTGCCCGGATTCTACTATTTTTCGATACTCACACGAATTCTACCCTTTTCCGATGCTCGCCAGGTCAGTTTTTCGGTACTTGCACGGATTCCACCTTTTCCCATTACTCGCCCGGATTCTACCAATTTTACGTACTCACACGGATTCTACCATTTTCCAATACTCGCTCGGTCAATTTTTTGGTACTCGCACGAATTCTACATTTTCCCGGTAATTGCCCTGATTCTATTATTTTTCGATAGTCACACGTATTCTACCCTTTTCGGATGCTCGCCAGGTCAGTTTTTCGGTACTTGCACGGATTCCACCTTTTCCCGTTACTCGCCCGGATTCCACCATTTTTACATACTCACACGGATTCTAACATTTTCCGATACTCGCCCGGTCAGTTTTTCGGTTCTCGCACGAATTCTACATTTTCCCGGTAGTTGCTCGGATTCTACTATTTTTCGATACTCACACGTATTCTACCCTTTTCAGATGCTCGCCAGGTCAGTTTTTCAGTACTTGCACGGATTCCACATTTTCCCGTTACTCGCCCGGATTCCATCATTTTTACGTACTCACACGGATTCTACCATTTTCCGATACTCGCCCGGTCAGTTTTTCGGTACTCGGACGAATTCTACATTTTCCCGGTAGTTGCCCGGATTCTACTATTTTTCGGTACTCACACGGATTGTACCATTTTCCAATGCTCGCTCGGTCAGTTTTTCGGTACTCGCATGAATTCCACCTTTTCCCGTTAGTCGCCCGGATTCTGCCATTTTTACGTACTCACACGGATTCTACCATTTTCCGATACTTGGCCAGTTAGTTTCTCGGTACCCGCACGAATTCTACATTTTCCCGGTAGTTGCCCGGATTCTACTATTTTTCGATACACACACGTATTCTACCATTTTCCGATGCTCGCTAGGTCAGTTTTTCGGTACTTGCACAGATTCGACCTTTTCCCGTTAGTCGCCCGGATTCCACCTTTTTCACATACTCACACTGTTTCTACCATTTTCCGATACTCGCCCGGTCAGTTTTTCGGTACTCGCACGAATTCTACATTTTCCTGGTAGTTGCCCGGATTCTACTATTTTTCCGTACTCACACGAATTCTATCCATTTCCGATCCTCGCCCGGTCAGTTTTTCGGTACTTGCACGGATTCCACCTTTTCCCGTTACTGTCCCGGATTCTACCATTTTCACGTACTCACACGGATTCTACCATTTTCCGATACTCGCCCGGTCAGTTTTTCGGTACTTGCACGAATTCTACATTTTCCCGGTAGTTGGCCGGATTCTACTGTTTATCGGTACTCACTGGATTCTACCATTTTCCGATGCTCGCCCAGTCAGTTTTTCGGTACTTGCACGGATTCTACCTTTTCCTGTTAGTCGCCCGAATTCTACCATTTTTACGTACTCACACGGATTCTACCATTTTCCGATACTCGCACGGTCAGTTTTTCGGTACTTGCACGAATTCTACATTTTCCCTGTAGTTGGTCGGATTCTACTATTTTTCGGTACACACACGGATTCTACCATTTTCCGATGCTCACCAGTCAGTTTTTCGGTACTTGCACGGATTCCACATTTTCCCTGTTACTCGCCCGGATTCTACCATTTTTACGTACTCACACGGATTCTACCATTTTCCGATAGTCGACCGATTAGTTTTTCGGTACTCGCACGAATTCTACATTTTCCCATTAGTTGCCCGGATTCTAGTATTTTTCGATACACACACGTATTCTACCCTTTTCCGATGCTCGCCAGGTCAGTTTTTCGGTACTTGCACGGATTCCACCTGTTCCCGTTACTCGCCCGGATTCTACCATTTTCACGTACTCACACGGATTCTACCATTTTCCGATACTCGCCCGGTCAATTTTTCGGAACTTGCACGAATTCTACATTTTCCCTGTAGTTGGTCGGATTCTACTATTTTTCGGTAGACACACGGATTCTACCATTTTCCGATGCTCACCAGTCAGTTTTTCGGTACTTGCACGGATTCCACCTTTTCCCGTTACTCGCCCGGATTCTACCATTTTTACGTACTCACACGGATTCTACCATTTTCCGATAGTCGACCGATTAGTTTTTCGGTACTCGCACGAATTCTACATTTTCCCATTAGTTGCCCGGATTCTAGTATTTTTCGATACACACACGTATTCTACCCTTTTCCGATGCTCGCCAGGTCAGTTTTTCGGTACTTGCACAGATTTCACCTTTTCCCGTTACTCGCCCGGATTCTACCATTTTCACGTACTCACACAGATTCTACCATTTTTCGATACTCGCCCGGTCAGTTTTTCGGTACTTGCACGAATTCTACATTTTCCCGGTAGGTTGCCGGATTCTACTGTTTTTCGGTACTCACACGAATTCTACCCTTTTTCGATGCTCTCCAGGTAAGTTTTTCGGTACTTGCACGGATTCCACATTTTCCCGTTACTCGCCCGGATTCCATCATTTTTACGTACTCACACGGATTCTACCATTTTCCGATACTCGCCCGGTCAGTTTTTCGGTACTCGCACGAATTCTACATTTTCCCGGTAGTTGCCCGGATTCTACTATTTTTCGGTACTCACACGGATTGTACCATTTTCCAATGCTCTGTCGGTCAGTTTTTCGGTACTCGCATGAATTGCACCTTTTCCCGTTAGTCGCCCGGATTCTACCATTTTTACGTACTCACACGGATTCTACCATTTTCCGATACTCGGCCGGTTAGTTTTTCGGTACTCGCACGAATTCTACATTTTCCCGATAGTTGCCCAGATTCTACTATTTTTCGGTACTCACACGAATTCTACCCTTTTCCGATGCTCGCCAGGTCAATTTTTCGGTACTTGCACGGATTCCACCTTTTGCCGTTACTCGCCCGGTTTCCACCATTTTCACGTACTCAAACGGATTCTACCATTTTCCGATACTCGCTCAGTCAATTTTTCGGTACTCGCACGAATTCTACATTTTCCTGGTAGTTGCCCGGATTCTACTATTTTTCGATACTCACACGAATTCTACCCTTTTCCGATGCTCGCCAGGTCAGTTTTTCGGTACTTGCACGGATTCCACCTTTTCCCATTACTCGCCCGGATTCTACCAATTTTACGTACTCACACGGATTCTACCATTTTCCAATACTCGCTCGGTCAATTTTTTGGTACTCGCACGAATTCTACATTTTCCCGGTAATTGCCCTGATTCTATTATTTTTCGATAGTCACACGTATTCTACCCTTTTCGGATGCTCGCCAGGTCAGTTTTTCGGTACTTGCACGGATTCCACCTTTTCCCGTTACTCGCCCGGATTCCACCATTTTTACATACTCACACGGATTCTAACATTTTCCGATACTCGCCCGGTCAGTTTTTCGGTTCTCGCACGAATTCTACATTTTCCCG
The DNA here is from genome assembly GCA_946000715.1 of Vitis cinerea var. helleri x Vitis riparia. Taxonomy (NCBI): domain Eukaryota; kingdom Viridiplantae; phylum Streptophyta; class Magnoliopsida; order Vitales; family Vitaceae; genus Vitis; species Vitis cinerea var. helleri x Vitis riparia. Next base: position 13,380,478 of record OX254015.1, read on the forward strand.
GTAGTTGCTCGGATTCTACTATTTTTCGATACTCACACGTATTCTACCCTTTTCAGATGCTCGCCAGGTCAGTTTTTCAGTACTTGCACGGATTCCACATTTTCCCGTTACTCGCCCGGATTCCATCATTTTTACGTACTCACACGGATTCTACCATTTTCCGATACTCGCCCGGTCAGTTTTTCGGTACTCGGACGAATTCTACATTTTCCCGGTAGTTGCCCGGATTCTACTATTTTTCGGTACTCACACGGATTGTACCATTTTCCAATGCTCGCTCGGTCAGTTTTTCGGTACTCGCATGAATTCCACCTTTTCCCGTTAGTCGCCCGGATTCTGCCATTTTTACGTACTCACACGGATTCTACCATTTTCCGATACTTGGCCAGTTAGTTTCTCGGTACCCGCACGAATTCTACATTTTCCCGGTAGTTGCCCGGATTCTACTATTTTTCGATACACACACGTATTCTACCATTTTCCGATGCTCGCTAGGTCAGTTTTTCGGTACTTGCACAGATTCCACCTTTTCCCGTTAGTCGCCCGGATTCCACCTTTTTCACATACTCACACTGTTTCTACCATTTTCCGATACTCGCCCGGTCAGTTTTTCGGTACTCGCACGAATTCTACATTTTCCTGGTAGTTGCCCGGATTCTACTATTTTTCCGTACTCACACGAATTCTATCCATTTCCGATCCTCGCCCGGTCAGTTTTTCGGTACTTGCACGGATTCCACCTTTTCCCGTTACTGTCCCGGATTCTACCATTTTCACGTACTCACACGGATTCTACCATTTTCCGATACTCGCCCGGTCAGTTTTTCGGTACTTGCACGAATTCTACATTTTCCCGGTAGTTGGCCGGATTCTACTGTTTATCGGTACTCACTGGATTCTACCATTTTCCGATGCTCGCCCAGTCAGTTTTTCGGTACTTGCACGGATTCCACCTTTTCCTGTTAGTCGCCCGAATTCTACCATTTTTACGTACTCACACGGATTCTACCATTTTCCGATACTCGCACGGTCAGTTTTTCGGTACTTGCACGAATTCTACATTTTCCCTGTAGTTGGTCGGATTCTACTATTTTTCGGTACACACACGGATTCTACCATTTTCCGATGCTCACCAGTCAGTTTTTCGGTACTTGCACGGATTCCACATTTTCCCTGTTACTCGCCCGGATTCTACCATTTTTACGTACTCACACGGATTCTACCATTTTCCGATAGTCGACCGATTAGTTTTTCGGTACTCGCACGAATTCTACATTTTCCCATTAGTTGCCCGGATTCTAGTATTTTTCGATACACACACGTATTCTACCCTTTTCCGATGCTCGCCAGGTCAGTTTTTCGGTACTTGCACGGATTCCACCTGTTCCCGTTACTCGCCCGGATTCTACCATTTTCACGTACTCACACGGATTCTACCATTTTCCGATACTCGCCCGGTCAATTTTTCGGAACTTGCACGAATTCTACATTTTCCCTGTAGTTGGTCGGATTCTACTATTTTTCGGTAGACACACGGATTCTACCATTTTCCGATGCTCACCAGTCAGTTTTTCGGTACTTGCACGGATTCCACCTTTTCCCGTTACTCGCCCGGATTCTACCATTTTTACGTACTCACACGGATTCTACCATTTTCCGATAGTCGACCGATTAGTTTTTCGGTACTCGCACGAATTCTACATTTTCCCATTAGTTGCCCGGATTCTAGTATTTTTCGATACACACACGTATTCTACCCTTTTCCGATGCTCGCCAGGTCAGTTTTTCGGTACTTGCACAGATTTCACCTTTTCCCGTTACTCGCCCGGATTCTACCATTTTCACGTACTCACACAGATTCTACCATTTTTCGATACTCGCCCGGTCAGTTTTTCGGTACTTGCACGAATTCTACATTTTCCCGGTAGGTTGCCGGATTCTATTGTTTTTCGGTACTCACACGAATTCTACACTTTTCCGATGCTCGCCTGGTCAGTTTTTCGGTACTTGCACGGATTCCACCTTTTCCCGTTACTGGCCTAGATTCTACCATTTTCACGTACTCACACGGATTCTACCATTTTCCGATACTCGCCCGGTCAGTTTTTCGTTACTTGCACGAATTCTGCATTTTCCCGGTAGTTGGCCGGATTCTACTGTTTGTCGGAACTCACAAGGATTCTACCATTTTCTGATGCTCGCCCAGTCAGTTTTTCAGTACTTGCACGGATTCCACCTTTTCCCGTTACTGGCCCGGATTCTACCATTTTCACGCTCACACGGATTCTACCATTTTCCGATACTCGCTCGGTCAGTTTTTCGGTACTTGCACGAATTCTACATTTTCCCGGTAGGTTGCCGGATTCTACTGTTTTTCGGTACTCACACGAATTCTACCCTTTTCCGATGCTCGCCCGGTCAGTTTTTCGGTACTTGCACGGATTCCACCTTTTCCCGTTACTGGGCTGGATTCTACCATTTTCACGTACTCACACGGATTCTACAATTTTCCGATTCTCGCCCTGTCAGTTTTTCGGTATTTGCACGAATTCTACATTTTCCCGGTAGTTACCCGGATTCTACCAGTTTCACGTAGTCATACGGATTCTACCATTTTCCGATACTCGCCCGGTTAGTTTTTCGGTACTGGCACGAATTCTACATTTTCCCGGTAGTTGCCCGGATTCTACTATTTTTCGGTACTACACGGATTGTACCATTTTCCCATGCTCGCTCGGTCAGTTTTTCGGTACTCGCATGAATTCCACCTTTTCCTGTTAGTCGCCCGGATTCTACCATTTTTACGTACTCACACGGATTCTACCATTTTCCGATACTCGCTCGGTCAGTTTTTCGGTACTCGCACGAATTCTACATTTGCCGGGTAGTTGCCCGGATTCTACTATTTTTCGGTACTCACACGAATTCTACCCCTTTCCGATGCTCGCCCGGTCAGTTTTTCGGTACTTGCACGGATTCCACCTTTTCCCGTTACTGGCCTAGATTCTAAAATTTTCACGTACTCACACGGATGCTACCATTTTCCGATACTCGCCCGGTCAGTTTTTCGTTACTTGCACGAATTCTGCATTTTCCCCGTAGTTGGCCGAATTCTACTGTTTGTCGGTACTCACACGGATTCTACCATTTTCCGATACTCGCCCGGTCAGTTTTTCGGTACTTGCACGAATTCTACATTTTCCCGGTAGGTTGCCTGATTCTACTGTTTTTCGGTACTCACACGAATTCTACCCTTTTCCGATGCTCGCCCGGTCAGTTTTTCGGTACTTGCACGGATTCTACATTTTCCCGGAAGTTGGCCGGATTCTACTGTTTTTCGGTACTCACACGGATTCTACCTTTTTCCGAAGCTCGCCCAGTCATTTTTTCGGTACTTGCACGGATTCCACCTTTTCCCGTTACTAGCCCGGATTCTACCATTATCACGTACTCACACGGATTCTACCATTTTTCGATACTCGCCCGATCAGTTTTTCGGTACTGGCACGAATTCTACATTTTCCCGGTAGTTGCCCGGATTCTACTATTTTTCAATACTCACACGGATTCTACCATTTTCCAATGCTCGCCCGGTCAATTTTTCGGTACTTGCACGGATTCCACCTTTTCCCGTTACTCGCCCGGATTCTACCATTTTTACATACTCACACGGATTCTACCATTTTCCGATACTCGCCTGGTCAGTTTTTCGGTACTTGCACGAATTTTACATTTTCCCGGTAGTTGCCCGGATTCTACTATTTTTCGGTAGTCACACAAATTCTACCCTTTTCCGATGCTCGCCAGGTCATTTTTTCGGTACTTGCACGGATTCCAGCTTTTCCCGTTACTCACTCAGATTCCAACATTTTTACGTACTCACACGGATTCTACCATTTTCCAATGCTCGCCCGGTCAATTTTTCGGTACTTGCACGGATTCCACCTTTTCCCGTTACTCGCCCGGATTCTACCATTTTCACGTACTCACACGGATTCTATCATTTTCCGATACTCGCCCGGTCAGTTTTTCGGTACTTGCGCGAATTCTACATTTTCCCGGTAGTTGCCCGGATTCTACTATTTTCCGGTACTCACACGAATTCTACCCCTTTCCGATGCTCGCCCGGTCAGTTTTTCGGTACTTGCACGGATTCCACCTTTTCCCGTTACTGGCCTAGATTCTTAAATTTTCACGTACTCACACGGATTCTACCATTTTCCGATACTCGCCCGGTCAGTTTTTCGTTACTTGCACGAATTCTGCATTTTCCCCGTAGTTGGCCGAATTCTACTGTTTGTCGGTACTCACACGGATTCTACCATTTTCCGATACTCGCCCGGTCAGTTTTTCGGTACTTGCACGAATTCTACATTTTCCCGGTAGGTTGCCTGATTCTACTGTTTTTCGGTACTCACACGAATTCTACCCTTTTCCGATGCTCGCCCGGTCAGTTTTTCGGTACTTGCACGGATTCTACATTTTCCCGGAAGTTGGCCGGATTCTACTGTTTTTCGGTACTCACACGGATTCTACCTTTTTCCGAAGCTCGCCCAGTCATTTTTTCGGTACTTGCACGGATTCCACCTTTTCCCGTTACTAGCCCGGATTCTACCATTATCACGTACTCACACGGATTCTACCATTTTTCGATACTCGCCCGATCAGTTTTTCGGTACTGGCACGAATTCTACATTTTCCCGGTAGTTGCCCGGATTCTACTATTTTTCAATACTCACACGGATTCTACCATTTTCCAATGCTCGCCCGGTCAATTTTTCGGTACTTGCACGGATTCCACCTTTTCCCGTTACTCGCCCGGATTCTACCATTTTTACATACTCACACGGATTCTACCATTTTCCGATACTCGCCTGGTCAGTTTTTCGGTACTTGCACGAATTTTACATTTTCCCGGTAGTTGCCCGGATTCTACTATTTTTCGGTAGTCACACAAATTCTACCCTTTTCCGATGCTCGCCAGGTCATTTTTTCGGTACTTGCACGGATTCCAGCTTTTCCCGTTACTCACTCAGATTCCAACATTTTTACGTACTCACACAGATTCTACCATTTTCCGATACTCGCCCGGTCAGTTTTTCGGTACTTGCACGAATTCTACATTTTCCCGGTAGTTACCCGGATTCTACTATTTTTCGGTACTCACACGAATTCTACCCTTTTCCGATGCTCGCCCGGTCAGTTTTTCGGTACTTGCACGGATTCCACCTTTTCCCGTTACTGGCCCGGATTCTACCAGTTTCACGTAGTCACACGGATTCTACCATTTTCCGATACTCGCCCGGTTAGTTTTTCGGTACTGGCACGAATTCTACATTTTCCCGGTAGTTGCCCGGATTCTACTATTTTTCGGTACGACACAGATTGTACCATTTTCCCATGCTCGCTCGGTCAGTTTTTCGGTACTCGCATTAATTCCACCTTTTCCCGTTAGTCGCCCGGATTCTACCATTTTTACGTACTCACACGGATTCTACCATTTTCCGATACTCGCCCGGTCAGTTTTTCGGTACTTGCGAGAATTCTACATTTTCCCGGTAGTTGCCCGGATTCTACTATTTTTCGGTACTCACACGAATTCTACCCTTTTCCGATTCTCGCCCGGTCAGTTTTTCGGTACTTGCACGGATTCCACCTTTTCCCGTTACTGGCCTGGATTCTACCATTTTCACGTACTCACACGGATTCTAAATTTTCCGATTCTCACCCTGTCAGTTTTTCGGTATTTGCACGAATTCTACATTTTCCCGGTAGTTACCCGGATTCTACCAGTTTCACGTAGTCATACGGATTCTACCATTTTCCGATACTCGCCCGGTTAGTTTTTCGGTACTGGCACGAATTCTACATTTTCCCGGTAGTTGCCCGGATTCTACTATTTTTCGGTACTACACGGATTGTACCATTTTCCCATGCTCGCTCGGTCAGTTTTTCGGTACTCGCATGAATTCCACCTTTTCCTGTTAGTCGCCCGGATTCTACCATTTTTACGTACTCACACGGATTCTACCATTTTCCGATACTCGCCCGGTCAGTTTTTCGGTACTCGCACGAATTCTACATTTGCCGGGTAGTTGCCCGGATTCTACTATTTTTCGGTACTCACACGAATTCTACCCCTTTCCGATGCTCGCCCGGTCAGTTTTTCGGTACTTGCACGGATTCCACCTTTTCCCGTTACTGGCCTAGATTCTTAAATTTTCACGTACTCACACGGATTCTACCATTTTCCGATACTCGCCCGGTCAGTTTTTCGTTACTTGCACGAATTCTGCATTTTCCCCGTAGTTGGCCGAATTCTACTGTTTGTCGGTACTCACACGGATTCTACCATTTTCCGATACTCGCCCGGTCAGTTTTTCGGTACTTGCACGAATTCTACATTTTCCCGGTAGGTTGCCTGATTCTACTGTTTTTCGGTACTCACACGAATTCTACCCTTTTCCGATGCTCGCCCGGTCAGTTTTTCGGTACTTGCACGGATTCTACATTTTCCCGGAAGTTGGCCGGATTCTACTGTTTTTCGGTACTCACACGGATTCTACCTTTTTCCGAAGCTCGCCCAGTCATTTTTTCGGTACTTGCACGGATTCCACCTTTTCCCGTTACTAGCCCGGATTCTACCATTATCACGTACTCACACGGATTCTACCATTTTTCGATACTCGCCCGATCAGTTTTTCGGTACTGGCACGAATTCTACATTTTCCCGGTAGTTGCCCGGATTCTACTATTTTTCAATACTCACACGGATTCTACCATTTTCCAATGCTCGCCCGGTCAATTTTTCGGTACTTGCACGGATTCCACCTTTTCCCGTTACTCGCCCGGATTCTACCATTTTTACATACTCACACGGATTCTACCATTTTCCGATACTCGCCTGGTCAGTTTTTCGGTACTTGCACGAATTTTACATTTTCCCGGTAGTTGCCCGGATTCTACTATTTTTCGGTAGTCACACAAATTCTACCCTTTTCCGATGCTCGCCAGGTCATTTTTTCGGTACTTGCACGGATTCCAGCTTTTCCCGTTACTCACTCAGATTCCAACATTTTTACGTACTCACACGGATTCTACCATTTTCCAATGCTCGCCCGGTCAATTTTTCGGTACTTGCACGGATTCCACCTTTTCCCGTTACTCGCCCGGATTCTACCATTTTCACGTACTCACACGGATTCTATCATTTTCCGATACTCGCCCGGTCAGTTTTTCGGTACTTGCGCGAATTCTACATTTTCCCGGTAGTTGCCCGGATTCTACTATTTTTCGGTACTCACACGAATTCTACCCTCTTCCGATGCTCGCCAGGTCAGTTTTTCGGTACTTGCACGGATTCCACCTTTTCCCGTTAGTCGCCCGGATTCTACCATTTTTACGTACTCACATGGATTCTACCATTTTCCGATACACGCCCGGTCGGTTTTTCGGTACTGGCACGAATTCTACATTTTCCCGGTAGTTGCCCGGATTCTACTATTTTTCGGTACTCACACGGATTGTACCATTTTCCCATGCTCGCCCGGTCAGTTTTTCGGTACTTGCACGGATTCCACGTTTTCCCGTTACTGGCCCGGATTCAATCATTTTTACGTACTCACATGGATTCTACCATTTTCCGATACTCGCCCGATCATTATTTCGGTACTCGCACGAATTCTACATTTGCCCGGTAGTTGCCTGGATTCTACTATTTCTCGGTACTCACACGAATTCTACCATTTTTCGATACTCGCTCGGTCAGTTTTTCGGTAGTCGCACGAATTCTACATTTTCCCAGTAGTTGCTCCGATTCTACTATTTTTCGATACTCACACGTAGTCTACCCTTTTCCGATGCTCGCACGGTCAGTTTTTCGGTTCTCGCACGAATTCTACATTTTCCCGGTAGTTGCCCGGATTCTACTTTTTTTCGGTACTCACACGAATTCTACCCTATTCCGATGCTCGCCCGGTCAGTTTTTCGGTACTTGCACGGATTCCACCTTTTCCCGTTACTAACCCGGATTCTACCATTTTCACGTACTCACACGGATTCTACCATTTTTTGATACTCGCCCGGTCAGTTTTTCGGTACTTGCACGAATTCTACATTTCCCCGGTAGTTGGCCGGATTCTACTGTTTTTCGGTACTCACACGGATTCTACCATTTTCCGATGCTCGCCCAGTCAGTTTTTCGGTACTTGCACGGATTCCACCTTTTCCCGTTAGTCGCCCGGATTCTACCATTTTGATGTACTGACACGGATTCTACCATTTTCCGATACTCGCCCAGTCAGTTTTTCGGTACTTGCACGGATTCCACCTTTTCCCGTTAGTCACCCGGATTCTACCATTTTCACGAACTCACATGGATTCTACCATTTTCCGATACTCGCCCGGTCAGTTTTTCGGTACTGGCACGAATTCTCCATTTTCCTGGTAGTTGCCCGGATTCTACTATTTTTCGGTACTCACACAGATTGTACCATTTTCCCATGCTCGCTCGGTCAGTTTTTCGGTACTCGCATGAATTCCACCTTTTGCCGTTTGTCGCCCGGATTCTACCATTCTTACGTACTCACACGGATTCTACCATTTTCCGATACTCGCCCGGTCGGTTTTTCGGTACTGGCACGAATTCTACATTTTTCCGGTAGTTGCCTAGATTCTACTATTTTTTGGTAATCACACGGATTGTACCATTTTCCCATGCTCGCTCAGTCAGTTTTTCGGTACTCGCATGAATTCCATCTTTTCCCGTTAGTCGCCCGGATTCTACCATTTTTACGTACTCACAAGGATTCTACCATTTTCCGATACTCGCCCGATCATTATTTCGGTACTCGCACGAATTCTACATTTGCCCGGTAGTTGCCTGGATTCTACTATTTCTCGGTACTCACACGAATTCTACCTTTTTCCGATGCTCGCCCGGTCAGTTTTTCGGTACTTGCACGGATTCCACCTTTTCCCGTTACTGGTCCGGATTGTACCATTTTCACGTACTCACACAGATTCTACCAGTTTCCGATACTCGCCCGGTCAGTTTTTCGGTACTTGCACGAATTCTATATTTTCCCGGTAGTTCCCTGGATTCTACTATTTTTCGGTTCTCACACAAATTCTACCCTTTTCCGATGCTTGCCCGGTCAGTTTTTCGGTACTTGCACGGATTCCACCTTTTCCCGTTACTTTCCCGGATTCTACCATTTTTACGTACTCACACGGATTCTACCATTTTCCGATACTCACCCGGTCAGTTTTTCGGTACTGGCACGAATTCTACATTTTCCCGGTAGTTGCCCGGATTCTACTATTTTTCGATACTCACACGGATTGTACCATTTTCCCATGCTCGCTCGGTCAGTTTTTCGGTACTCGCATGAATTCCACCTTTTCCCGTTAGTCGCCCGGATTCTAAAATTTTTACGTAATCACACAGATTCTACCATTTTCCGATACTCGCTCGGTCAGTTTTTCGGTACTCGCACGAATTCTACATTTTCCCGGTAGTTTCCCGGATTCTACTATTTTTCGGTACTCACACGGATTGTACCATTTTCCCATGCTCGCTCGGTCAGTTTTTCGGTATTCGCATGAATTCCACCTTTTCCCGTTAGTCGCCCAGATTCTACCATTTTTACGTACTCACACGGATTCTACCATTTTCCGATACTCGCCCGATCAGTTTTTCGGTACTTGCACGAATTCTACATTTTCCCTGTAGTTGCCTGGATTCTACTATTTTTCGGTACTCACAGAAATTCTACCCTTTTCCGATGCTCGCCCGGTCAGTTTTTCGGTACTTGCACGGATTCCACCTTTTCCCGTTACTAACCCGGATTCTACCATTTTCACGTACTCACATGGATTCTACCATTTTTTGATACTCGCCCGGTCAGTTTTTCGGTACTTGCACGAATTGTACATTTCCCCGGTAGTTGGCCGGATTCTACTTTTTTTCGGTACTCACACGGATTCTACCATTTTCCAATGCTCGCCCAGTCAGTTTTTCGGTACTTGCACGGATTCCACCTTTTCCCGTTAGTCGCCCGCATTCTACCATTTTTACGTACTGACACGGATTCTACCATTTTCCGATGCTCGCCCAGTCAGTTTTTCGGTACTTGCACGGATTCCACCTTGATGCGACTCAAGGTAGCTTAGCTTTAAAGGCGTATCAACAAAATTTATACCTTAGATACTATTACTAAAGCAGCCAAGCTACTATAGCATAGTGGTTCTAGGATCGTTCACTGGGAAGGGTTTTCGTAAACACAAGTGATATTCAAATTAGGAAAATAGGTGATTTTCTTATGGATGTTAGCTTTAAAAGAAGATGTAAATGTTTTAGAAAGATTTAAACTAATTTAAGCTAACATTAAAGACTAAAATGAAAGGGTGTAAAAACAAGTTTCTCAAAGATAGGATAGTTATGCTCTAGCTCTTATGCAAATTGGAAATCTCAGGATAGGCTCCTTGCGTTGGGGTTGCAACTATGGTGATGCTTGCTTCCCGAACCGGTATGGATTTAGCAAATCAAGTTTTAATCCTTTAAAATGGCAAAACAGATGGTAGTGAATTTCATCAATGGTTATTCACCTTAGACTTCCTTTGAATGGCTCGTAAGAGATAACTAATGGTCTAAAGCCAAAAGCTTACCAAATATTGGCAACTCAAAGTCATTCCGGGTGATAAACTCACCTTTCAATGGCCATTGAAATTGGTTCTAATGGATTAATGCAAAACTTGGAATTGAAAACCTCACCTTCCAATAGCTCGTAGGAGATAACTAATGGATAGAAATCCAAAAGCTTATCAAGTATTGGCCATTGGAAGTTGTCTAATGGAAATAAAAACTAAACTTTGCATTAATGAACCATTAATGAAAAACGACTACCTTACCTTCCGGGTGCGAGAAATTTCCATGGGAATGCATCCAAGCCATCACATAACATCCATACTTTGAGAAACTTAAAAGGTTAGCCTCTCATCCTTGGGGATTTCATCCACCAAGGATGTTTGGCTACTAAGAAAATAAGAAAGAGAAGAGAAGGAGAAACAGAGCAAGGCTCTGTGGTATATTTCAATATATATGGGTATATTACATATTTTTCTCCATATGTTTCAACGGATGCAAAGGAGTATATATAGAGAAGCTTTTTAATCCTTCCTAGCTAAGAAATCTTATGATTGGTGGATTACAAGGAGAAGAATGGAAATTTATACAAAAATATCTAAAAGAAAAGATCTCGTGTGGAGTCGGCAAAACAGGGGAAGGGGTGTGCGAAATTCGCACACCTGATCAGGAGGTGTGCGAAATTCGCACACCATTCAGAAGGTGTGCGAAATTTTCGCACACCTGGAGCAGTTTTCTTCCGAAGGCCATAACTTCCTTGTTTCAGCTCCAAATCGTGCACGGTTTGAAGCGTTAGATTCTTGACTTCTTGAGCTTTGAAACGGTATATAGAATGCAAAAAATGGACTTCGGGAAGTGCTCCAAAAGTGCCAAAGAACACTGCAGCTGCTGACCTCAGATTTCCTCCTTGCTTCTCTTTGCTTTTCTTTTGCTTTTCTTTGCTTCTCTTTGCTTTTCTTTGCTTTTCTTAGCATTTCTTCTTTGGTTGGCTTGTCTAAGTAGCTCCTCCATCATTTGGCATGCTTGAATTGATTCATAAGCTGATATAAACATGTAAACTTGCCACAAAATGGTTAAAACCAATTACTAAGGACCTTAATGAATTAATTGGGTTAAATGAATATGATTACTACCCAAAGGTGCTTAAAACCATTATAATTAGGTCTACAAAATAGAACTTTTTGGTAGTAATCACACCTTTTCCCGTTATTCGCCCGGATTCTACCATTTTCACGAACTCACACGGATTCTACCATTTTCCGATACTTGACCGGTCAGTTTTTCGGTACTGGCACGAATTCGCCATTTTCCCGGTAGTTGCCCGGATTCTACTATTTTTCGGTACTCACACAAATTCTACCCTTTTCCGATGCTCGCCCGGTCAGTTTTTTGGTACTTGCACGGATTCCACTTTTCCCGTTACTGGCCCGGATTCTACCATTTTCACGTACTCACACGGATTCTATCATTTTTCGATACTCGCCCGGTCGGTTTTTCGGTACTGGCACAAATTCTACATTTTCCCGGTAGTTGCCCGGATTCTACTATTTTTCGGTACACACACGGATTGTACCATTTTCCCATGCTCGCTCGGTCAGTTTTTCGATACTCGCATGAATTCCACCTTTTCCCGTTAGTCGCCCGGATTCTACCATTTTTACGTACTCACACGGATTCTACCATTTTCCGATACACGCCCGGTCGGTTTTTCGGTACTGGCACGAATTCTACATTTTCCCGGTAGTTGCCCGGATTCTACTATTTTTCGGTACTCACACGGATTGTACCATTTTCCCATGCTCGCCCGGTCAGTTTTTCGGTACTTGCACGGATTCCACGTTTTCCCGTTACTGGCCCGGATTCAATCATTTTTACGTACTCACATGGATTCTACCATTTTCCGATACTCGCCCGATCATTATTTCGGTACTCGCACGAATTCTACATTTGCCCGGTAGTTGCCTGGATTCTACTATTTCTCGGTACTCACACGAATTCTACCATTTTTCGATACTCGCTCGGTCAGTTTTTCGGTAGTCGCACGAATTCTACATTTTCCCAGTAGTTGCTCCGATTCTACTATTTTTCGATACTCACACGTAGTCTACCCTTTTCCGATGCTCGCACGGTCAGTTTTTCGGTTCTCGCACGAATTCTACATTTTCCCGGTAGTTGCCCGGATTCTACTTTTTTTCGGTACTCACACGAATTCTACCCTATTCCGATGCTCGCCCGGTCAGTTTTTCGGTACTTGCACGGATTCCACCTTTTCCCGTTACTAACCCGGATTCTACCATTTTCACGTACTCACACGGATTCTACCATTTTTTGATACTCGCCCGGTCAGTTTTTCGGTACTTGCACGAATTCTACATTTCCCCGGTAGTTGGCCGGATTCTACTGTTTTTCGGTACTCACACGGATTCTACCATTTTCCGATGCTCGCCCAGTCAGTTTTTCGGTACTTGCACGGATTCCACCTTTTCCCGTTAGTCGCCCGGATTCTACCATTTTGATGTACTGACACGGATTCTACCATTTTCCGATACTCGCCCAGTCAGTTTTTCGGTACTTGCACGGATTCCACCTTTTCCCGTTAGTCACCCGGATTCTACCATTTTCACGAACTCACATGGATTCTACCATTTTCCGATACTCGCCCGGTCAGTTTTTCGGTACTGGCACGAATTCTCCATTTTCCTGGTAGTTGCCCGGATTCTACTATTTTTCGGTACTCACACAGATTGTACCATTTTCCCATGCTCGCTCGGTCAGTTTTTCGGTACTCGCATGAATTCCACCTTTTGCCGTTTGTCGCCCGGATTCTACCATTCTTACGTACTCACACGGATTCTACCATTTTCCGATACTCGCCCGGTCGGTTTTTCGGTACTGGCACGAATTCTACATTTTTCCGGTAGTTGCCTAGATTCTACTATTTTTTGGTAATCACACGGATTGTACCATTTTCCCATGCTCGCTCAGTCAGTTTTTCGGTACTCGCATGAATTCCATCTTTTCCCGTTAGTCGCCCGGATTCTACCATTTTTACGTACTCACAAGGATTCTACCATTTTCCGATACTCGCCCGATCATTATTTCGGTACTCGCACGAATTCTACATTTGCCCGGTAGTTGCCTGGATTCTACTATTTCTCGGTACTCACACGAATTCTACCTTTTTCCGATGCTCGCCCGGTCAGTTTTTCGGTACTTGCACGGATTCCACCTTTTCCCGTTACTGGTCCGGATTGTACCATTTTCACGTACTCACACAGATTCTACCAGTTTCCGATACTCGCCCGGTCAGTTTTTCGGTACTTGCACGAATTCTATATTTTCCCGGTAGTTCCCTGGATTCTACTATTTTTCGGTTCTCACACAAATTCTACCCTTTTCCGATGCTTGCCCGGTCAGTTTTTCGGTACTTGCACGGATTCCACCTTTTCCCGTTACTTTCCCGGATTCTACCATTTTTACGTACTCACACGGATTCTACCATTTTCCGATACTCACCCGGTCAGTTTTTCGGTACTGGCACGAATTCTACATTTTCCCGGTAGTTGCCCGGATTCTACTATTTTTCGATACTCACACGGATTGTACCATTTTCCCATGCTCGCTCGGTCAGTTTTTCGGTACTCGCATGAATTCCACCTTTTCCCGTTAGTCGCCCGGATTCTAAAATTTTTACGTAATCACACAGATTCTACCATTTTCCGATACTCGCTCGGTCAGTTTTTCGGTACTCGCACGAATTCTACATTTTCCCGGTAGTTTCCCGGATTCTACTATTTTTCGGTACTCACACGGATTGTACCATTTTCCCATGCTCGCTCGGTCAGTTTTTCGGTATTCGCATGAATTCCACCTTTTCCCGTTAGTCGCCCGGATTCTACCATTTTTACGTACTCACACGGATTCTACCATTTTCCGATACTCGCCCGATCAGTTTTTCGGTACTTGCACGAATTCTACATTTTCCCTGTAGTTGCCTGGATTCTACTATTTTTCGGTACTCACAGAAATTCTACCCTTTTCCGATGCTCGCCCGGTCAGTTTTTCGGTACTTGCACGGATTCCACCTTTTCCCGTTACTAACCCGGATTCTACCATTTTCACGTACTCACATGGATTCTACCATTTTTTGATACTCGCCCGGTCAGTTTTTCGGTACTTGCACGAATTGTACATTTCCCCGGTAGTTGGCCGGATTCTACTTTTTTTCGGTACTCACACGGATTCTACCATTTTCCAATGCTCGCCCAGTCAGTTTTTCGGTACTTGCACGGATTCCACCTTTTCCCGTTAGTCGCCCGCATTCTACCATTTTTACGTACTGACACGGATTCTACCATTTTCCGATGCTCGCCCAGTCAGTTTTTCGGTACTTGCACGGATTCCACCTTGATGCGACTCAAGGTAGCTTAGCTTTAAAGGCGTATCAACAAAATTTATACCTTAGATACTATTACTAAAGCAGCCAAGCTACTATAGCATAGTGGTTCTAGGATCGTTCACTGGGAAGGGTTTTCGTAAACACAAGTGATATTCAAATTAGGAAAATAGGTGATTTTCTTATGGATGTTAGCTTTAAAAGAAGATGTAAATGTTTTAGAAAGATTTAAACTAATTTAAGCTAACATTAAAGACTAAAATGAAAGGGTGTAAAAACAAGTTTCTCAAAGATAGGATAGTTATGCTCTAGCTCTTATGCAAATTGGAAATCTCAGGATAGGCTCCTTGCGTTGGGGTTGCAACTATGGTGATGCTTGCTTCCCGAACCGGTATGGATTTAGCAAATCAAGTTTTAATCCTTTAAAATGGCAAAACAGATGGTAGTGAATTTCATCAATGGTTATTCACCTTAGACTTCCTTTGAATGGCTCGTAAGAGATAACTAATGGTCTAAAGCCAAAAGCTTACCAAATATTGGCAACTCAAAGTCATTCCGGGTGATAAACTCACCTTTCAATGGCCATTGAAATTGGTTCTAATGGATTAATGCAAAACTTGGAATTGAAAACCTCACCTTCCAATAGCTCGTAGGAGATAACTAATGGATAGAAATCCAAAAGCTTATCAAGTATTGGCCATTGGAAGTTGTCTAATGGAAATAAAAACTAAACTTTGCATTAATGAACCATTAATGAAAAACGACTACCTTACCTTCCGGGTGCGAGAAATTTCCATGGGAATGCATCCAAGCCATCACATAACATCCATACTTTGAGAAACTTAAAAGGTTAGCCTCTCATCCTTGGGGATTTCATCCACCAAGGATGTTTGGCTACTAAGAAAATAAGAAAGAGAAGAGAAGGAGAAACAGAGCAAGGCTCTGTGGTATATTTCAATATATATGGGTATATTACATATTTTTCTCCATATGTTTCAACGGATGCAAAGGAGTATATATAGAGAAGCTTTTTAATCCTTCCTAGCTAAGAAATCTTATGATTGGTGGATTACAAGGAGAAGAATGGAAATTTATACAAAAATATCTAAAAGAAAAGATCTCGTGTGGAGTCGGCAAAACAGGGGAAGGGGTGTGCGAAATTCGCACACCTGATCAGGAGGTGTGCGAAATTCGCACACCATTCAGAAGGTGTGCGAAATTTTCGCACACCTGGAGCAGTTTTCTTCCGAAGGCTATAACTTCCTTGTTTCAGCTCCAAATCGTGCACGGTTTGAAGCGTTAGATTCTTGACTTCTTGAGCTTTGAAACGGTATATAGAATGCAAAAAATGGACTTCGGGAAGTGCTCCAAAAGTGCCAAAGAACACTGCAGCTGCTGACCTCAGATTTCCTCCTTGCTTCTCTTTGCTTTTCTTTTGCTTTTCTTTGCTTCTCTTTGCTTTTCTTTGCTTTTCTTAGCATTTCTTCTTTGGTTGGCTTGTCTAAGTAGCTCCTCCATCATTTGGCATGCTTGAATTGATTCATAAGCTGATATAAACATGTAAACTTGCCACAAAATGGTTAAAACCAATTACTAAGGACCTTAATGAATTAATTGGGTTAAATGAATATGATTACTACCCAAAGGTGCTTAAAACCATTATAATTAGGTCTACAAAATAGAACTTTTTGGTAGTAATCACACCTTTTCCCGTTATTCGCCCGGATTCTACCATTTTCACGAACTCACACGGATTCTACCATTTTCCGATACTTGACCGGTCAGTTTTTCGGTACTGGCACGAATTCGCCATTTTCCCGGTAGTTGCCCGGATTCTACTATTTTTCGGTACTCACACAAATTCTACCCTTTTCCGATGCTCGCCCGGTCAGTTTTTTGGTACTTGCACGGATTCCACTTTTCCCGTTACTGGCCCGGATTCTACCATTTTCACGTACTCACACGGATTCTATCATTTTTCGATACTCGCCCGGTCGGTTTTTCGGTACTGGCACAAATTCTACATTTTCCCGGTAGTTGCCCGGATTCTACTATTTTTCGGTACACACACGGATTGTACCATTTTCCCATGCTCGCTCGGTCAGTTTTTCGATACTCGCATGAATTCCACCTTTTCCCGTTAGTCGCCCGGATTCTACCATTTTTACGTACTCACACGGATTCTACCATTTTCCGATACTCGCCCGGTCAGTTTTTCGGTACTTGCACGAATTCTACATTTTCCCGGTAGTTGCCTGGATTCCACTATTTTTCGGTACTCACACAAATTCTACCATTTTCCGATGTTCGCCCGGTTAGTTTTTCAGTACTTGCACGGATTCAGCCTTTTCCCGTTACTAGCCCGGATTCTACCATTTTTACGTACTCACACGAATTCTACCATTTTCCAATACTCCCCCGGTCAGTTTTTCGGTACTTGCACGAATTCTACATTTTCCCGGTAGTTGCCCGGATTCTACTATTTTTCGGTACTGACACGAATTCTACCCTTTTCCGATGCTCGCCCGGTCAGTTTTTCGGTACTTGCACGGATTCCACCTTTTCCCGTTACTGGTCCGGATTCTACCATTTTCACGTACTCACACGGATTCTACCATTTTTCGATACTCGCCCGGTCAGTTTTTCGGTACTTGCACGAATTCTACATTTTCCCGGTAGTTGCCCGGATTCTACTATTTTTCGGTACTCACACGGATTGTACCATTTTCCCATGCTCGCTCGGTCTGTTTTTCGGTACTCGCATGAATTCCACCTTTTCCCGTTAGTCGCCCGGATGCTAACATTTTTACGTACTCACACAGATTCTACCATTTTCCGATACTCGCCTGGTTAGTTTTTCGGTACTTGCACGAATTCTACATTTTCCCGGTAGTTGGCCGGATTGTACTGTTTTTCGGTACTCACACGGATTCTACCATTTTCCGATGATCGCCCAGTCAGTTTTTCGGTACTTCCATGGATTCCACCTTTTCCCGTTAGTCGCCCGGATGCTAACATTTTTACGTACTCACACGGATTCTACCATTTTCCGATACTCCCCCGGTCAGTTTTTCGGTACTTGCACGAATTCTACATTTTCCCGGTAGTTGCCCGGATTCTACTATTTTTCGGTACTCACACGAATTCTACCCTTTTCCGATGCTCGCCCGGTCAGTTTTTCGGTACTTGCACGGATTCCACCTTTTCCCGTTACTAACCCGGATTCTACCATTTTCACGTACTCACACGGATTCTACCAGTTTCCGATACTCGCCCGGTCAGTTTTTCGGCACTTGCACGAATTCTATATTTTCCCGGTAGTTGCCTGGATTCTACTATTTTTCGGTTCTCACACAAATTCTACCCTTTTCCGATGCTTGCCCGGTCAGTTTTTCGGTACTTGCACGGATTCCACCTTTTCCCGTTACTTTCCCGGATTCTACCATTTTTAGTTACTCACACGAATTCTACCATTTTCCGATACTCGCCCGGTCAGTTTTTCGGTACTGGGACGAATTCTACATTTTCCCGGTAGTTGCCCGGATTCTACTATTTTTCGGTACTCACACGAATTCTACCCTTTTCCGATGCTCGCCCGGTCAGTTTTTCGGTACTTGCACGGATTCCACCTTTTCCCGTTACTGGCCCGGATTCTACCATTTTCACGTACTCACACGGATTCTACCTTTTTTCGATACTCGCCCGGTCAGTTTTTCGGTACTGGCACGAATTCTACATTTTCCCGGTAGTTGCCCGGATTCTACTATTTTTCGGTACTCACACGGATTGTACCATTTTCCCCTGCTTGCTCGGTCAGTTTTTCGGTACTCGCATGAATTCCACCTTTTCCCGTTAGTCGCCCGGATTCTACCATTTTTACGTACTCACACGGATTCTACCATTTTCCCATACTCGCCCGGTCGGTTTTTCGGTACTGGCACGAATTCTACATTTTTCCTGTAGTTGCCTGGATTCTACTATTTTTCGGTACTCACACAAATTCTACCCTTTTCCGATGCTTGCCTGGTCAGTTTTTCGGTACTTGCACGGATTCCACCTTTTCCCGTTACTAACCCGGATTCTACCATTTCCACGTACTCACACGGATTCTACCATTTTTCGATACTCGCCAGGTCCGTTTTTCGGTACTTGCACGAATTCTACAATTTCCCGGTAGTTGGCCGGATTCTACTGTTTTTCGGTACTCACACGGATTCTACCATTTTCCGATGCTCGCCCAGTCAGTTTTTCTGTACTTGCACGGATTCCACCTTTTCCCGTTACTGGCCCGGATTCTACCATTTTCTGATACTTGCCCGGTCGGTTTTTCGGTACTGGCACGAATTCTACATTTTCCCTGTAGTTGCCTGGATTCTATTCTTTTTCGGTACTCACACAAATTCTACCCTTTTCCGATGCTCGCCCGGTCAGTTTTTCGGTACTTGCACGGATTCCACCTTTTCCCGTTACTCGCCCGGATTCTACCATTTTTATGTACTCACACGGATTCTACCATTTTCCGATACTCACCCGGTCAGTTTTTCGGTACTGGCACGAATTCTACATTTTCCCGGTAGTTGCCCGGATTCTACTATTTGTCGGTATTCACACGAATTCTACCCTTTTCCGATGCTCGCCAGGTCAATTTTTCGGTACTTGCACGGATTCCACGTTTTCCCATTACTCGCCTGGATTCCAGCATTTTTACGTACTCACACGGATTCTACCATTTTCCGATACTCGCCCGGTTAGTTTTTCGATACTCGCACGAATTCTACTTTTTCCCGGTAGTTGCCCGGATTCTACTATTTTTCGGTACTCACACGGATCCTACCCTTTTCCGATGCTCGCCCGGTCAGTTTTTCGGTACTTGCACGGATTCCACCTTTTCCCGTTACTCGCCGGGATTCCAGCATTTTTACTTACTCACACGGATTCTACCATTTTCCGATACTCACCTGATCATTTTTTCGGTACTCGGACGAATTGTACATTTTTCCGGTTGTTGCCCGGATTCTACTGTTTTTCGATACTCACACGGATTCTACCCTTTCCCGATGCTCGCCCGGTCAGTTTTTCGGTACTTGCACGGATTCCACCTTCTCCCGTAACTCGCCCGGATTCCAGCATTTTTACGTACTCACACGGATTCTACCATTTTCCGATACTCACCCGGTCAGTTTTTCGGTACTCGCCCGGTCAAATTTTCGGTACTCGCACGGATTCCACCTGATCTCTTTACTGGCCCGGATTCTACCATTTTTTGGTACTCACACTGATTCTACCCTTTTGGGGTACTCGCCCGGTCAGTTTTTCGGTACTCGCACGGATTCCACCTAATCTCGTTACTGGCCCGGATTCTACCATTTTTCGGTACTCACACTGATTCTACCCTTTTGGGGTACTCGCCCGGTCAGTTTTTCGGTACTCGCACGGATTCCACCTGATCTCGTGATTGGCCCGAATTCTACCATTTTTCGGTACTCACACTGATTCAACCCTTTTTCGGTACTCGCCCGGTCAATTTTTCGGTACTCGCACGGATTCCACCTGATCCCGGTACTGGCCTGGATTCTACCATTTTTCGATACTCACACTGATTCAACCCTTTTCCGGTACTCGCCCGGTCAGTTTGTCGGTACTCGCACGGATTCGACCTGATCTCGTTACTGGCCCGGATTCTACCATTTTTCGGTACTGACACTGATTCAACCCTTTTCCGGTACTCGCCCGGTCAGTTTGTCGGTACTCGCACGGATTCGACCTGATCTCGTTACTGGCCCGGATTCTACCATTTTTCGGTACTCACACTCATTCTACCCTTTTGGGGTACTCGCCCGGTCAGTTTTTCGGTACTCGCACGGATTCGACCTGATCTCGTTACAGGCCCGGATTCTACCATTTTTCGGTACTCACACTCATTCTACCCTTTTGGGGTACTCGCCCGGTCAGTTTTTCGGTACTAGCACGGATTCCACCTGATCTCGTTACTGGCCCGGATTCTACCATTTTTCGGTACTCACACTGATTCAACCCTTTTCCGATACTCGCCCTCTCAGTTTGTCGGTACTCGCACGGATTCAATCTGATCTCGTTACTGGCCCGGATTTTACCATTTTTCGGTACTCACACTGATTCAACCCTTTTCCGGTACTCGCCCGGTCAGTTTGTCGGTACTTGCACGAATTCGGCCTGATCTCGTTACAGGCCCGGATTCTACCATTTTCCGGTACTTGCCCGGTCAGTTTTTCGGTACTCGCACGGATTTCACCTGATCTCGTTACTGGCCCGGATTCTACCATTTTTCGGTACTCACACTGATTCAACCCTTTTCCGGTACTCGCCCTGTCAGTTTGTCGGTACTCGCACGGATTCGATCTGATCTCGTTACTGGCCCGGATTCTACCATTTTTTGGTACTCACACTGATTCAACCCTTTTCCGGTACTCGCCCTGTCAGTTTGTCGGTACTCGCACGGATTCGATCTGATCTCTTTACTGGCCCGAATTCTACCATTTTTCGGTACTCACACTGATTCAACTCTTTTCCGGTGCTCGCCCGGTCAGTTTGTCGGTACTGGCACGAATTCGACCTGATCTCGTTACTGGCCCGGATTCTACCATTTTTCGGTACTCACACTGATTCAACCCTTTTCCGGTACTCGCCCTGTCAGTTTTTCGGTACTCGCACGGATTCGATCTGATCTCGTTACTGGCCCGGATTCTACCATTTTTCGGTACTCACACTGATTCAACCCTTTTCCGGTACTCGCCCTGTCAGTTTGTCGGTACTCTCACGGATTCGATCTGATCTCGTTACTGGCCCGGATTCTACCATTTTTTGGTACTCACACTGATTCAACCCTTTTCCGGTACTCGCCCTGTCAGTTTGTCGGTACTCGCACGGATTCGATCTGATCTCTTTACTGGCCCGGATTCTACCATTTTTCGGTACTCACACTGATTCAACTCTTTTCCGGTGCTCGCCCGGTCAGTTTGTCGGTACTGGCACGAATTCGACCTGATCTCGTTACTGGCCCGGATTCTACCATTTTTCGGTACTCACACTGATTCAACCCTTTTCCGGTACTCGCCCGGTCAGTTTGTCGGTACTCGCACGGATTCGACCTGATCTCGTTACTGGCCCGGATTCTACCATTTTTCGGTACTCACACTCATTCTACCCTTTTGGGGTACTCGCCCGGTCAGTTTTTCGGTACTCGCACGGATTCAACCTGATCTCGTTACTGGCCCGGATTCTACCATTTTTCGGTAGTCACACTCGTTCTACCCTTTTGGGGTACTCGCCCGGTCAGTTTTTCGGTACTCGCACGGATTCCACCTGATCTCGTTACTGGCCCGGATTCTACCATTTTTCGGTACTCACACTGATTCAACCCTTTTCCGGTACTCGCCCTGTCAGTTTGTCGGTACTCGCACGGATTCGATCTGATCTCGTTACTGGCCCGGATTCTACCATTTTTTGGTACTCACACTGATTCAACCCTTTTCCGGTACTCGCCCTGTCAGTTTGTCGGTACTCGCACGGATTCGATCTGATCTCTTTACTGGCCCGGATTCTACCATTTTTCGGTACTCACACTGATTCAACTCTTTTCCGGTGCTCGCCCGGTCAGTTTGTCGGTACTGGCACGAATTCGACCTGATCTCGTTACTGGCCCGGATTCTACCATTTTTCGGTACTCACACTGATTCAACCCTTTTCCGGTACTCGCCCGGTCAGTTTGTCGGTACTCGCACGGATTCGACCTGATCTCGTTACTGGCCCGGATTCTACCATTTTTCGGTACTCACACTCATTCTACCCTTTTGGGGTACTCGCCCGGTCAGTTTTTCGGTACTCGCACGGATTCAACCTGATCTCGTTACTGGCCCGGATTCTACCATTTTTCGGTAGTCACACTCGTTCTACCCTTTTGGGGTACTCGCCCGGTCAGTTTTTCGGTACTCGCACGGATTCCACCTGATCTCGTTACTGGCCCGGATTCTACCATTTTTCGGTACTCACACTGATTCAACCCTTTTCCGGTACTCGCCCGGTCAGTTTGTCGGTACTTGCACGAATTCGACCTGATCTCGTTACAGGCCCGGATTCTACCATTTTCCGGTACTTGCCCGGTCAGTTTTTCGGTACTCGCACGGATTTCACCTGATCTCGTTACTGGCCCGGATTCTACCATTTTTCGGTACTCACACTGATTCAACCCTTTTCCGGTACTCGCCCGGTCAGTTTGTCGGTACTTGCACGAATTCGACCTGATCTCGTTACAGGCCCGGATTCTACCATTTTCCGGTACTTGCCCGGTCAGTTTTTCGGTACTCGCACGGATTTCACCTGATCTCGTTACTGGCCCGGATTCTACCATTTTTCGGTACTCACACTGATTCAACCCTTTTCCGGTACTCGCCCTGTCAGTTTGTCGGTACTCGCACGGATTCGATCTGATCTCGTTACTGGCCCGGATTCTACCATTTTTTGGTACTCACACTGATTCAACCCTTTTCCGGTACTCGCCCTGTCAGTTTGTCGGTACTCGCACGGATTCGATCTGATCTCTTTACTGGCCCGGATTCTACCATTTTTCGGTACTCACACTGATTCAACTCTTTTCCGGTGCTCGCCCGGTCAGTTTGTCGGTACTGGCACGAATTCGACCTGATCTCGTTACTGGCCCGGATTCTACCATTTTTCGGTACTCACACTGATTCAACCCTTTTCCGGTACTCGCCCTGTCAGTTTGTCGGTACTCGCACGGATTCGATCTGATCTCGTTACTGGCCCGGATTCTACCATTTTTCGGTACTCACACTGATTCAACCCTTTTCCGGTACTCGCCCTGTCAGTTTGTCGGTACTCGCACGGATTCGATCTGATCTCGTTACTGGCCCGGATTCTACCATTTTTCGGTACTCACACTGATTCAACCCTTTTCCGGTACTCGCCCTGTCAGTTTGTCGGTACTCGCACGGATTCGATCTGATCTCGTTACTGGCCCGGATTCTACCATTTTTCGGTACTCACACTGATTCAACCCTTTTCCGGTACTCGCCCGGTCAGTTTGTCGGTACTTGCACGAATTCGACCTGATCTCGTTACAGGCCCGGATTCTACCATTTTCCGGTACTTGCCCGGTCAGTTTTTCGGTACTCGCACGGATTTCACCTGATCTCGTTACTGGCCCGGATTCTACCATTTTTCGGTACTCACACTGATTCAACCCTTTTCCGGTACTCGCCCGGTCAGTTTGTCGGTACTTGCACGAATTCGACCTGATCTCGTTACAGGCCCGGATTCTACCATTTTCCGGTACTTGCCCGGTCAGTTTTTCGGTACTCGCACGGATTTCACCTGATCTCGTTACTGGCCCGGATTCTACCATTTTTCGGTACTCACACTGATTCAACCCTTTTCCGGTACTCGCCCTGTCAGTTTGTCGGTACTCGCACGGATTCGATCTGATCTCGTTACTGGCCCGGATTCTACCATTTTTTGGTACTCACACTGATTCAACCCTTTTCCGGTACTCGCCCTGTCAGTTTGTCGGTACTCGCACGGATTCGATCTGATCTCTTTACTGGCCCGGATTCTACCATTTTTCGGTACTCACACTGATTCAACTCTTTTCCGGTGCTCGCCCGGTCAGTTTGTCGGTACTGGCACGAATTCGACCTGATCTCGTTACTGGCCCGGATTCTACCATTTTTCGGTACTCACACTGATTCAACCCTTTTCCGGTACTCGCCCTGTCAGTTTGTCGGTACTCGCACGGATTCGATCTGATCTCGTTACTGGCCCGGATTCTACCATTTTTCGGTACTCACACTGATTCAACCCTTTTCTGGTACTCGCCCTGTCAGTTTGTCGGTACTCGCACGGATTCGATCTGATCTCGTTACTGGCCCGGATTCTACCATTTTTTGGTACTCACACTGATTCAACCCTTTTCCGGTACTCGCCCTGTCAGTTTGTCGGTACTCGCACGGATTCGATCTGATCTCTTTACTGGCCCGGATTCTACCATTTTTCGGTACTCACACTGATTCAACTCTTTTCCGGTGCTCGCCCGGTCAGTTTGTCGGTACTTGCACGAATTCGACCTGATCTCGTTACTGGCCCGGATTCTACCATTTTCCGGTACTTGCCCGGTCAGTTTTTCGGTACTCGCACGGATTTCACCTGATCTCGTTACTGGCCCGGATTCTACCATTTTTCGGTACTCACACTGATTCAACCCTTTTCCGGTACTCGCCCTGTCAGTTTGTCGGTACTCGCACGGATTCGATCTGATCTCGTTACTGGCCCGGATTCTACCATTTTTTGGTACTCACACTGATTCAACCCTTTTCCGGTACTCGCCCTGTCAGTTTGTCGGTACTCGCACGGATTCGATCTGATCTCTTTACTGGCCCGGATTCTACCATTTTTCGGTACTCACACTGATTCAACCCTTTTCCGGTACTCGCCCTGTCAGTTTGTCGGTACTCGCACGGATTCGATCTGATCTCGTTACTGGCCCGGATTCTACCATTTTTTGGTACTCACACTGATTCAACCCTTTTCCGGTACTCGCCCTGTCAGTTTGTCGGTACTCGCACGGATTCGATCTGATCTCTTTACTGGCCCGGATTCTACCATTTTTCGGTACTCACACTGATTCAACTCTTTTCCGGTGCTCGCCCGGTCAGTTTGTCGGTACTTGAACGAATTCGACCTGATCTCGTTACTGGCCCGGATTCTACCATTTTTCGGTACTCACACTGATTCAACCCTTTTCCGGTACTCGCCCGGTCAGTTTGTCGGTACTCGCACGGATTCAACCTGATCTCGTTACTGGCCCGGATTCTACCATTTTTCGGTAGTCACACTCGTTCTACCCTTTTGGGGTACTCGCCCGGTCAGTTTTTCGGTACTCGCACGGATTCCACCTGATCTCGTTACTGGCACGGATTCTACCATTTTTCGGTACTCACACTGATTCAACCCTTTTCCGGTACTCGCCCTGTCAGTTTGTCGGTACTCGCACGGATTCGATCTGATCTCGTTACTGGCCCGGATTCTACCATTTTTCGGTACTCACACTGATTCAACCCTTTTCCGGTACTCGCCCGGTCAGTTTGTCGGTACTTGCACGAATTCGACCTGATCTCGTTACAGGCCCGGATTCTACCATTTTCCGGTACTTGCCCGGTCAGTTTTTCGGTACTCGCACGGATTTCACCTGATCTCGTTACTGGCCCGGATTCTACCATTTCTCGGTACTCACACTGATTCAACCCTTTTCCGGTACTCGCCCGGTCAGTTTGTCGGTACTTGCACGAATTCGACCTGATCTCGTTACAGGCCCGGATTCTACCATTTTCCGGTACTTGCCCGGTCAGTTTTTCGGTACTCGCACGGATTTCACCTGATCTCGTTACTGGCCCGGATTCTACCATTTTTCGGTACTCACACTGATTCAACCCTTTTCCGGTACTCGCCCTGTCAGTTTGTCGGTACTCGCACGGATTCGATCTGATCTCGTTACTGGCCCGGATTCTACCATTTTTTGGTACTCACACTGATTCAACCCTTTTCCGGTACTCGCCCTGTCAGTTTGTCGGTACTCGCACGGATTCGATCTGATCTCTTTACTGGCCCGGATTCTACCATTTTTCGGTACTCACACTGATTCAACTCTTTTCCGGTGCTCGCCCGGTCAGTTTGTCGGTACTGGCACGAATTCGACCTGATCTCGTTACTGGCCCGGATTCTACCATTTTTCGGTACTCACACTGATTCAACCCTTTTCCGGTACTCGCCCTGTCAGTTTGTCGGTACTCGCACGGATTCGATCTGATCTCGTTACTGGCCCGGATTCTACCATTTTTCGGTACTCACACTGATTCAACCCTTTTCCGGTACTCGCCCTGTCAGTTTGTCGGTACTCGCACGGATTCGATCTGATCTCGTTACTGGCCCGGATTCTACCATTTTTCGGTACTCACACTGATTCAACCCTTTTCCGGTACTCGCCCTGTCAGTTTGTCGGTACTCGCACGGATTCGATCTGATCTCGTTACTGGCCCGGATTCTACCATTTTTCGGTACTCACACTGATTCAACCCTTTTCCGGTACTCGCCCGGTCAGTTTGTCGGTACTTGCACGAATTCGACCTGATCTCGTTACAGGCCCGGATTCTACCATTTTCCGGTACTTGCCCGGTCAGTTTTTCGGTACTCGCACGGATTTCACCTGATCTCGTTACTGGCCCGGATTCTACCATTTTTCGGTACTGACACTGATTCAACCCTTTTCCGGTACTCGCCCAGTCAGTTTGTCGGTACTCGCACGGATTCGACCTGATCTCGTTACTGGCCCGGATTCTACCATTTTTCGGTACTCACACTCATTCTACCCTTTTGGGGTACTCGCCCGGTCAGTTTTTCGGTACTCGCACGGATTCGACCTGATCTCGTTACAGGCCCGGATTCTACCATTTTTCGGTACTCACACTCATTCTACCCTTTTGGGGTACTCGCCCGGTCAGTTTTTCGGTACTAGCACGGATTCCACCTGATCTCGTTACTGGCCCGGATTCTACCATTTTTCGGTACTCACACTGATTCAACCCTTTTCCGATACTCGCCCTGTCAGTTTGTCGGTACTCGCACGGATTCAATCTGATCTCGTTACTGGCCCGGATTTTACCATTTTTCGGTACTCACACTGATTCAACCCTTTTCCGGTACTCGCCCGGTCAGTTTGTCGGTACTTGCACGAATTCGACCTGATCTCGTTACAGGCCCGGATTCTACCATTTTCCGGTACTTGCCCGGTCAGTTTTTCGGTACTCGCACGGATTTCACCTGATCTCGTTATTGGCCCGGATTCTACCATTTTTCGGTACTCACACTGATTCAACCCTTTTCCGGTACTCGCCCTGTCAGTTTGTCGGTACTCGCACGGATTCGATCTGATCTCGTTACTGGCCCGGATTCTACCATTTTTTGGTACTCACACTGATTCAACCCTTTTCCGGTACTCGCCCTGTCAGTTTGTCGGTACTCGCACGGATTCGATCTGATCTCTTTACTGGCCCGGATTCTACCATTTTTCGGTACTCACACTGATTCAACCCTTTTCCGGTACTCGCCCTGTCAGTTTGTCGGTACTCGCACGGATTCGATCTGATCTCGTTACTGGCCCGGATTCTACCATTTTTCGGTACTCACACTGATTCAACCCTTTTCCGGTACTCGCCCTGTCAATTTGTCGGTACTCGCACGAATTCGATCTGATCTCGTTACTGGCCCGGATTCTACCATTTTTCGGTACTCACACTGATTCAACCCTTTTCCGGTACTCGCCCGGTCAGTTTGTCGGTACTTGCACGAATTCGACCTGATCTCGTTACAGGCCCGGATTCTACCATTTTCCGGTACTTGCCCGGTCAGTTTTTCGGTACTCGCACGGATTTCACCTGATCTCGTTACTGGCCCGGATTCTACCATTTTTCGGTACTGACACTGATTCAACCCTTTTCCGGTACTCGCCCGGTCAGTTTGTCGGTACTCGCACGGATTCGACCTGATCTCGTTACTGGCCCGGATTCTACCATTTTTCGGTACTCACACTCATTCTACCCTTTTGGGGTACTCGCCCGGTCAGTTTTTCGGTACTAGCACGGATTCCACCTGATCTCGTTACTGGCCCGGATTCTACCATTTTTCGGTACTCACACTGATTCAACCCTTTTCCGATACTCGCCCTGTCAGTTTGTCGGTACTCGCACGGATTCAATCTGATCTCGTTACTGGCCCGGATTTTACCATTTTTCGGTACTCACACTGATTCAACCCTTTTCCGGTACTCGCCCGGTCAGTTTGTCGGTACTTGCATGAATTCGACCTGATCTCGTTACAGGCCCGGATTCTACCATTTTCCGGTACTTGCCCGGTCAGTTTTTCGGTACTCGCACGGATTTCACCTGATCTCGTTATTGGCCCGGATTCTACCATTTTTCGGTACTCACACTGATTCAACCCTTTTCCGGTACTCGCCCTGTCAGTTTGTCGGTACTCGCACGGATTCGATCTGATCTCGTTACTGGCCCGGATTCTACCATTTTTTGGTACTCACACTGATTCAACCCTTTTCCGGTACTCGCCCTGTCAGTTTGTCGGTACTCGCACGGATTCGATCTGATCTCTTTACTGGCCCGGATTCTACCATTTTTCGGTACTCACACTGATTCAACCCTTTTCCGGTACTCGCCCTGTCAGTTTGTCGGTACTCGCACGGATTCGATCTGATCTCGTTACTGGCCCGGATTCTACCATTTTTCGGTACTCACACTGATTCAACCCTTTTCCGGTACTCGCCCTGTCAGTTTGTCGGTACTCGCACGAATTCGATCTGATCTCGTTACTGGCCCGGATTCTACCATTTTTCGGTACTCACACTGATTCAACCCTTTTCCGGTACTCGCCCGGTCAGTTTGTCGGTACTTGCACGAATTCGACCTGATCTCGTTACAGGCCCGGATTCTACCATTTTCCGGTACTTGCCCGGTCAGTTTTTCGGTACTCGCACGGATTTCACCTGATCTCGTTACTGGCCCGGATTCTACCATTTTTCGGTACTGACACTGATTCAACCCTTTTCCGGTACTCGCCCTGTCAGTTTGTCGGTACTCGCACGGATTCGGTCTGATCTCGTTACAGGCCCGGATTCTACCATTTTTCGGTACTCACACTGATTCAACCCTTTTCCGGTACTCGCCCGGTCAGTTTGTCGGTACTCGCACGGATTCGACCTGATCTCGTTACTGGCCCGGATTCTACCATTTTTCGGTACTCACACTCATTCTACCCTTTTGGGGTACTCGCCCGGTCAGTTTTTCGGTACTCGCACGGATTCGACCTGATCTCGTTACAGGCCCGGATTCTACCATTTTTCGGTACTCACACTCATTCTACCCTTTTGGGGTACTCGCCCGGTCAGTTTTTCGGTACTAGCACGGATTCCACCTGATCTCGTTACTGGCCCGGATTCTACCATTTTTCGGTACTCACACTGATTCAACCCTTTTCCGATACTCGCCCTGTCAGTTTGTCGGTACTCGCACGGATTCAATCTGATCTCGTTACTGGCCCGGATTTTACCATTTTTCGGTACTCACACTGATTCAACCCTTTTCCGGTACTCGCCCGGTCAGTTTGTCGGTACTTGCACGAATTCGACCTGATCTCGTTACAGGCCCGGATTCTACCATTTTCCGGTACTTGCCCGGTCAGTTTTTCGGTACTCGCACGGATTTCACCTGATCTCGTTATTGGCCCGGATTCTACCATTTTTCGGTACTCACACTGATTCAACCCTTTTCCGGTACTCGCCCTGTCAGTTTGTCGGTACTCGCACGGATTCGATCTGATCTCGTTACTGGCCCGGATTCTACCATTTTTTGGTACTCACACTGATTCAACCCTTTTCCGGTACTCGCCCTGTCAGTTTGTCGGTACTCGCACGGATTCGATCTGATCTCTTTACTGGCCCGGATTCTACCATTTTTCGGTACTCACACTGATTCAACTCTTTTCCGGTGCTCGCCCGGTCAGTTTGTCGGTACTTGCACGAATTCGACCTGATCTCGTTACTGGCCCGGATTCTACCATTTTTCGGTACTCACACTGATTCAACCCTTTTCCGGTACTCGCCCTGTCAGTTTGTCGGTACTCGCACGGATTCGATCTGATCTCGTTACTGGCCCGGATTCTACCATTTTTCGGTACTCACACTGATTCAACCCTTTTCCGGTACTCGCCCTGTCAGTTTGTCGGTACTCGCACGGATTCGATCTGATCTCGTTACTGGCCCGGATTCTACCATTTTTTGGTACTCACACTGATTCAACCCTTTTCCGGTACTCGCCCTGTCAGTTTGTCGGTACTCGCACGGATTCGATCTGATCTCTTTACTGGCCCGGATTCTACCATTTTTCGGTACTCACACTGATTCAACTCTTTTCCGGTGCTCGCCCGGTCAGTTTGTCGGTACTTGCACGAATTCGACCTGATCTCGTTACTGGCCCGGATTCTACCATTTTTCGGTACTCACACTGATTCAACCCTTTTCCGGAACTCGCCCGGTCAGTTTGTCGGTACTCGCACGGATTCGACCTGATCTCGTTACTGGCCCGGATTCTACCATTTTTCGGTACTCACACTCATTCTACCCTTTTGGGGTACTCGCCCGGTCAGTTTTTCGGTACTCGCACGGATTCAACCTGATCTCGTTACTGGCCCGGATTCTACCATTTTTCGGTAGTCACACTCGTTCTACCCTTTTGGGGTACTCGCCCGGTCAGTTTTTCGGTACTCGCACGGATTCCACCTGATCTCGTTACTGGCCCGGATTCTACCATTTTTCGGTACTCACACTGATTCAACCCTTTTCCGGTACTCGCCCTGTCAGTTTGTCGGTACTCGCACGGATTCGATCTGATCTCGTTACTGGCCCGGATTCTACCATTTTTCGGTACTCACACTGATTCAACCCTTTTTCGGTACTCGCCCGGTCAGTTTGTCGGTACTTGCACGGATTCGACCTGATCTCGTTACAGGCCCGGATTCTACCATTTTCCGGTACTTGCCCGGTGAGTTTTTCGGTACTCGCACGGATTTCACCTGATCTCGTTACTGGCCCGGATTCTACCATTTTTCGGTACTCACACTGATTCAACCCTTTTCCGGTACTCGCCCTGTCAGTTTGTCGGTACTCGCACGGATTCGATCTGATCTCGTTACTGGCCCGGATTCTACCATTTTTTGGTACTCACACTGATTCAACCCTTTTCCGGTACTCGCCCTGTCAGTTTGTCGGTACTCGCACGGATTCGATCTGATCTCTTTACTGGCCCGGATTCTACCATTTTTCGGTACTCACACTGATTCAACTCTTTTCCGGTGCTCGCCCGGTCAGTTTGTCGGTACTTGCACGAATTCGACCTGATCTCGTTACTGGCCCGGATTCTACCATTTTTCGGTACTCACACTGATTCAACCCTTTTCCGGTACTCGCCCGGTCAGTTTGTCGGTACTCGCACGGATTCGACCTGATCTCGTTACTGGCCCGGATTCTACCATTTTTCGGTACTCACACTCATTCTACCCTTTTGGGGTACTCGCCCGGTCAGTTTTTCGGTACTCGCACGGATTCAACCTGATCTCGTTACTGGCCCGGATTCTACCATTTTTCGGTAGTCACACTCGTTCTACCCTTTTGGGGTACTCGCCCGGTCAGTTTTTCGGTACTCGCACGGATTCCACCTGATCTCGTTACTGGCCCGGATTCTACCATTTTTCGGTACTCACACTGATTCAACCCTTTTCCGGTACTCGCCCTGTCAGTTTGTCGGTACTCGCACGGATTCGATCTGATCTCGTTACTGGCCCGGATTCTACCATTTTTCGGTACTCACACTGATTCAACCCTTTTCCGGTACTCGCCCGGTCAGTTTGTCGGTACTTGCACGGATTCGACCTGATCTCGTTACAGGCCCGGATTCTACCATTTTCCGGTACTTGCCCGGTCAGTTTTTCGGTACTCGCACGGATTTCACCTGATCTCGTTACTGGCCCGGATTCTACCATTTTTCGGTACTCACACTGATTCAACCCTTTTCCGGTACTCGCCCTGTCAGTTTGTCGGTACTCGCACGGATTCGATCTGATCTCGTTACTGGCCCGGATTCTACCATTTTTTGGTACTCACACTGATTCAACCCTTTTCCGGTACTCGCCCTGTCAGTTTGTCGGTACTCGCACGGATTCGATCTGATCTCTTTACTGGCCCGGATTCTACCATTTTTCGGTACTCACACTGATTCAACTCTTTTCCGGTGCTCGCCCGGTCAGTTTGTCGGTACTTGCACGAATTCGACCTGATCTCGTTACTGGCCCGGATTCTACCATTTTTCGGTACTCACACTGATTCAACCCATTTCCGGTACTCGCCCGGTCAGTTTGTCGGTACTCGCACGGATTCGACCTGATCTCGTTACTGGCCCGGATTCTACCATTTTTCGGTACTCACACTCATTCTACCCTTTTGGGGTACTCGCCCGGTCAGTTTTTCGGTACTCGCACGGATTCAACCTGATCTCGTTACTGGCCCGGATTCTACCATTTTTCGGTAGTCACACTCGTTCTACCCTTTTGGGGTACTCGCCCGGTCAGTTTTTCGGTACTCGCACGGATTCCACCTGATCTCGTTACTGGCCCGGATTCTACCATTTTTCGGTACTCACACTGATTCAACCCTTTTCCGGTACTCGCCCTGTCAGTTTGTCGGTACTCGCACGGATTCGATCTGATCTCGTTACTGGCCCGGATTCTACCATTTTTCGGTACTCACACTGATTCAACCCTTTTCCGGTACTCGCCCGGTCAGTTTGTCGGTACTTGCACGGATTCGACCTGATCTCGTTACAGGCCCGGATTCTACCATTTTCCGGTACTTGCCCGGTCAGTTTTTCGGTACTCGCACGGATTTCACCTGATCTCGTTACTGGCCCGGATTCTACCATTTTTCGGTACTCACACTGATTCAACCCTTTTCCGGTACTCGCCCTGTCAGTTTGTCGGTACTCGCACGGATTCGATCTGATCTCGTTACTGCCCCGGATTCTACCATTTTTCGGTACTCACACTGATTCAACCCTTTTCCGGTACTCGCCCTGTCAGTTTGTCGGTACTCGCACGGATTCGATCTGAACTCTTTACTGGCCCGGATTCTACCATTTTTCGGTACTCACACTGATTCAACTCTTTTCCGGTGCTCGCCCGGTCAGTTTGTCGGTACTTGCACGAATTCGACCTGATCTCGTTACTGGCCCGGATTCTACCATTTTTCGGTACTCACACTGATTCAACCCTTTTCCGGTACTCGCCCGGTCAGTTTGTCGGTACTCGCACGGATTCGACTTGATCTCGTTACTGGCCCGGATTCTACCATTTTTCGGTACTAACACTTATTCTACCCTTTTGGGGTACTCGCCCGGTCAGTTTTTCGGTACTCGCACGGATTCCACCTGATCTCGTTACTGGCCCGGATTCTACCATTTTTCGGTACTCACACTGATTCAACCCTTTTCCGGTACTCGCCCTGTCAGTTTGTCGGTACTCGCACGGATTCGATCTGATCTCGTTACTGGCCCGGATTCTACCATTTTTCGGTACTCACACTGATTCAACCCTTTTCCGGTACTCGCCCTGTCAGTTTGTCGGTACTCGCACGGATTCGATCTGAACTCTTTACTGGCCCGGATTCTACCATTTTTCGGTACTCACACTGATTCAACTCTTTTCCGGTGCTCGCCCGGTCAGTTTGTCGGTACTTGCACGAATTCGACCTGATCTCGTTACTGGCCCGGATTCTACCATTTTTCGGTACTCACACTGATTCAACCCTTTTCCGGTACTCGCCCGGTCAGTTTGTCGGTACTCGCACGGATTCGACTTGATCTCGTTACTGGCCCGGATTCTACCATTTTTCGGTACTAACACTTATTCTACCCTTTTGGGGTACTCGCCCGGTCAGTTTTTCGGTACTCGCACGGATTCCACCTGATCTCGTTACTGGCCCGGATTCTACCATTTTTCGGTACTCACACTGATTCAACCCTTTTCCGGTACTCGCCCTGTCAGTTTGTCGGTACTCGCACGGATTCGATCTGATCTCGTTACTGGCCCGGATTCTACCATTTTTCGGTACTCACACTGATTCAACCCTTTTCCGGTACTCGCCCGGTCAGTTTGTCGGTACTTGCACGGATTCGACCTGATCTCGTTACAGGCCCGGATTCTACCATTTTCCGGTACTTGCCCGGTGAGTTTTTCGGTACTCGCACGGATTTCACCTGATCTCGTTACTGGCCCGGATTCTACCATTTTTCGGTACTCACACTGATTCAACCCTTTTCCGGTACTCGCCCTGTCAGTTTGTCGGTACTCGCACGGATTCGATCTGATCTCGTTACTGGCCCGGATTCTACCATTTTTTGGTACTCACACTGATTCAACCCTTTTCCGGTACTCGCCCTGTCAGTTTGTCGGTACTCGCACGGATTCGATCTGATCTCTTTACTGGCCCGGATTCTACCATTTTTCGGTACTCACACTGATTCAACTCTTTTCCGGTGCTCGCCCGGTCAGTTTGTCGGTACTTGCACGAATTCGACCTGATCTCGTTACTGGCCCGGATTCTACCATTTTTCGGTACTCACACTGATTCAACCCTTTTCCGGTACTCGCCCGGTCAGTTTGTCGGTACTCGCACGGATTCGACCTGATCTCGTTACTGGCCCGGATTCTACCATTTTTCGGTACTCACACTCATTCTACCCTTTTGGGGTACTCGCCCGGTCAGTTTTTCGGTACTCGCACGGATTCAACCTGATCTCGTTACTGGCCCGGATTCTACCATTTTTCGGTAGTCACACTCGTTCTACCCTTTTGGGGTACTCGCCCGGTCAGTTTTTCGGTACTCGCACGGATTCCACCTGATCTCGTTACTGGCCCGGATTCTACCATTTTTCGGTACTCACACTGATTCAACCCTTTTCCGGTACTCGCCCTGTCAGTTTGTCGGTACTCGCACGGATTCGATCTGATCTCGTTACTGGCCCGGATTCTACCATTTTTCGGTACTCACACTGATTCAACCCTTTTCCGGTACTCGCCCGGTCAGTTTGTCGGTACTTGCACGGATTCGACCTGATCTCGTTACAGGCCCGGATTCTACCATTTTCCGGTACTTGCCCGGTGAGTTTTTCGGTACTCGCACGGATTTCACCTGATCTCGTTACTGGCCCGGATTCTACCATTTTTCGGTACTCACACTGATTCAACCCTTTTCCGGTACTCGCCCTGTCAGTTTGTCGGTACTCGCACGGATTCGATCTGATCTCGTTACTGGCCCGGATTCTACCATTTTTTGGTACTCACACTGATTCAACCCTTTTCCGGTACTCGCCCTGTCAGTTTGTCGGTACTCGCACGGATTCGATCTGATCTCTTTACTGGCCCGGATTCTACCATTTTTCGGTACTCACACTGATTCAACTCTTTTCCGGTGCTCGCCCGGTCAGTTTGTCGGTACTGGCACGAATTCGACCTGATCTCGTTACTGGCCCGGATTCTACCATTTTTCGGTACTCACACTGATTCAACCCTTTTCCGGTACTCGCCCTGTCAGTTTGTCGGTACTCGCACGGATTCGATCTGATCTCGTTACTGGCCCGGATTCTACCATTTTTCGGTACTCACACTGATTCAACCCTTTTCCGGTACTCGCCCTGTCAGTTTGTCGGTACTCGCACGGATTCGATCTGATCTCGTTACTGGCCCGGATTCTACCATTTTTTGGTACTCACACTGATTCAACCCTTTTCCGGTACTCGCCCTGTCAGTTTGTCGGTACTCGCACGGATTCGATCTGATCTCTTTACTGGCCCGGATTCTACCATTTTTCGGTACTCACACTGATTCAACTCTTTTCCGGTGCTCGCCCGGTCAGTTTGTCGGTACTGGCACGAATTCGACCTGATCTCGTTACTGGCCCGGATTCTACCATTTTTCGGTACTCACACTGATTCAACCCTTTTCCGGTACTCGCCCTGTCAGTTTGTCGGTACTCGCACGGATTCGATCTGATCTCGTTACTGGCCCGGATTCTACCATTTTTTGGTACTCACACTGATTCAACCCTTTTCCGGTACTCGCCCTGTCAGTTTGTCGGTACTCGCACGGATTCGATCTGATCTCTTTACTGGCCCGGATTCTACCATTTTTCGGTACTCACACTGATTCAACTCTTTTCCGGTGCTCGCCCGGTCAGTTTGTCGGTACTTGCACGAATTCGACCTGATCTCGTTACTGGCCCGGATTCTACCATTTTTCGGTACTCACACTGATTCAACCCTTTTCCGGTACTCGCCCGGTCAGTTTGTCGGTACTCGCACGGATTCGACTTGATCTCGTTACTGGCCCGGATTCTACCATTTTTCGGTACTAACACTTATTCTACCCTTTTGGGGTACTCGCCCGGTCAGTTTTTCGGTACTCGCACGGATTCCACCTGATCTCGTTACTGGCCCGGATTCTACCATTTTTCGGTACTCACACTGATTCAACCCTTTTCCGGTACTCGCCCTGTCAGTTTGTCGGTACTCGCACGGATTCGATCTGATCTCGTTACTGGCCCGGATTCTACCATTTTTCGGTACTCACACTGATTCAACCCTTTTCCGGTACTCGCCCTGTCAGTTTGTCGGTACTCGCACGGATTCGATCTGAACTCTTTACTGGCCCGGATTCTACCATTTTTCGGTACTCACACTGATTCAACTCTTTTCCGGTGCTCGCCCGGTCAGTTTGTCGGTACTTGCACGAATTCGACCTGATCTCGTTACTGGCCCGGATTCTACCATTTTTCGGTACTCACACTGATTCAACCCTTTTCCGGTACTCGCCCGGTCAGTTTGTCGGTACTCGCACGGATTCGACTTGATCTCGTTACTGGCCCGGATTCTACCATTTTTCGGTACTAACACTTATTCTACCCTTTTGGGGTACTCGCCCGGTCAGTTTTTCGGTACTCGCACGGATTCCACCTGATCTCGTTACTGGCCCGGATTCTACCATTTTTCGGTACTCACACTGATTCAACCCTTTTCCGGTACTCGCCCTGTCAGTTTGTCGGTACTCGCACGGATTCGATCTGATCTCGTTACTGGCCCGGATTCTACCATTTTTCGGTACTCACACTGATTCAACCCTTTTCCGGTACTCGCTCGGTCAGTTTGTCGGTACTTGCACGAATTCGACCTGATCTCGTTACAGGCCCGGATTCTACCATTTTCCGGTACTTGCCCGGTCAGTTTTTCGGTACTCGCACGGATTTCACCTGATCTCGTTACTGGCCCGGATTCTACCATTTTTCGGTACTCACACTGATTCAACCCTTTTCCGGTACTCGCCCTGTCAGTTTGTCGGTACTCGCACGGATTCGATCTGATCTCGTTATTGGCCCGGATTCTACCATTTTTTGGTACTCACACTGATTCAACCCTTTTCCGGTACTCGCCCGGTCAGTTTGTCGGTACTTGCACGAATTCGACCTGATCTCGTTACAGGCCCGAATTCTACCATTTTTCGGTACTCACACTGATTCTACCATTTTCCGGTACTTGCCCGGTCAGTTTTTCGGTGCTCGCACGGATTCCACCTGATCTCGTTACTGGCCCGGATTCTACCATTTTTCGGTACTCACACTGATTCAACCCTTTTCCGGTACTCGCCCGGTCAGTTTGTCGGTACACGCACGGATTCAACCTGATCTCGTTACTGGCCCGGATTCTACCATTTTTCGGTACTGACACTGATTCAACCCTTTTCCGGTACTCGCCCTGTCAGTTTGTCGGTACTCGCACGGATTCGATCTGATCTCGTTACTGGCCCGGATTCTACCATTTTTCGGTACTCACACTGATTCAACCCTTTTCCGGTACTCGCCCTGTCAGTTTGTCGGTACTCGCACGGATTCGATCTATCTCGTTACTGGCCCGGATTCTACCATTTTTCGGTACTCACACTAATTCAACCCTTTTCTGGTACTCGCCCTGTCAGTTTGTCGGTACTCGCACGGATTCAATCTGATCTCGTTACTGGCCCGGATTCTACCATTTTTCGGTACTCACACTGATTCAACCCTTTTCGGGTACTCGCCGGGTCAGTTTGTCGGTACTTGCACGAATTCGACCTGATCTCGTTACTGGCCCGGATTCTACCATTTTTCGGTACTCACACTGATTCAACCCTTTTCCGGTACTCGCCCGGTCAGTTTGTCGATACTCGCACGGATTCGACCTGATCTCGTTACAGGCCCGGATTCTACCATTTTCCGGTACTTGCCCGGTCAGTTTTTCGGTACTCGCACGGATTTCACCTGATCTCGTTACTGGCCCGGATTCTACCATTTTTCGGTACTCACACTGATTCAACCCTTTTCCGGTACTCGCCCTGTCAGTTTGTCGGTACTCGCACGGATTCGATCTGATCTCGTTATTGGCCCGGATTCTACCATTTTTCGGTACTCACACTGATTCAACCCTTTTCCGGTACTCGCCCGGTCAGTTTGTCGGTACTTGCACGAATTCGACCTGATCTCGTTACAGGCCCGAATTCTACCATTTTTCGGTACTCACACTGATTCTACCATTTTCCGGTACTTGCCCGGTCAGTTTTTCGGTGCTCGCACGGATTCCACCTGATCTCGTTACTGGCCCGGATTCTACCATTTTTCGGTACTCACACTGATTCAACCCTTTTCCGGTACTCGCCCGGTCAGTTTGTCGGTACTCGCACGGATTCAACCTGATCTCGTTACTGGCCCGGATTCTACCATTTTTCGGTACTGACACTGATTCAACCCTTTTCCGGTACTCGCCCTGTCAGTTTGTCGGTACTCGCACGGATTCGATCTGATCTCGTTACTGGCCCGGATTCTACCATTTTTCGGTACTCACACTGATTCAACCCTTTTCCGGTACTCGCCCTGTCAGTTTGTCGGTACTCGCACGGATTCGATCTGATCTCTTTACTGGCCCGGATTCTACCATTTTTCGGTACTCACACTGATTCAACCCTTTTCCGGTGCTCGCCCGGTCAGGTTGTCGGTACTTGCACGAATTCGACCTGATCTCGTTACTGGCCCGGATTCTACCATTTTTCGGTACTCACACTGATTCAACCCTTTTCCGGTACTCGCCCGGTCAGTTTGTCGGTACTCGCACGGATTCGACTTGATCTCGTTACTGGCCCGGATTCTACCATTTTTCGGTACTCACACTCATTCTACCCTTTTGGGGTACTCGCCCGGTCAGTTTTTCGGTACTCGCACGGATTCCACCTGATCTCGTTACTGGCCCGGATTCTACCATTTTTCGGTACTCACACTGATTCAACCCTTTTCCGGTACTCGCCCTGTCAGTTTGTCGGTACTCGCACGGATTCGATCTATCTCGTTACTGGCCCGGATTCTACCATTTTTCGGTACTCACACTAATTCAACCCTTTTCTGGTACTCGCCCTGTCAGTTTGTCGGTACTCGCACGGATTCAATCTGATCTCGTTACTGGCCCGGATTCTACCATTTTTCGGTACTCACACTGATTCAACCCTTTTCGGGTACTCGCCGGGTCAGTTTGTCGGTACTTGCACGAATTCGACCTGATCTCGTTACTGGCCCGGATTCTACCATTTTTCGGTACTCACACTGATTCAACCCTTTTCCGGTACTCGCCCGGTCAGTTTGTCGATACTCGCACGGATTCGACCTGATCTCGTTACTGGCCCGGATTCTACCATTTTTCGGTACTCACACTCATTCTACCCTTTTGGGGTACTCGCCCGGTCAGTTTTTCGGTACTCGCACGGATTCCACCTGATCTCGTTACTGGCCCGGATTCTACCATTTTTCGGTACTCACACTGATTCAACCCTTTTCCGGTACTCGCCCGGTCAGTTTGTCGGTACTTGCACGAATTCGACCTCATCTCGTTACAGGCCCGGATTCTACCATTTTTCGGTACTCACACTGATTTTACCAATTTCCGGTACTTGCCCGGTCAGTTTTTCGGTGCTCGCACGGATTCCACCTGATCTCGTTACTGGCCCGGATTCTACCATTTTTCGGTACTCACACTGATTCAACCCTTTTCCGGTACTCGCCCTGTCAGTTTGTCGGTACTCGCACGGATTCGATCTGATCTCTTTACTGGCCCGGATTCTACCATTTTTCGGTACTCACACTGATTCAACCCTTTTCCGGTACTCGCCCGGTAAGTTTGTCGATACTCGCACGGATTCGACCTGATCTCGTTACTGGCCCGGATTCTACCATTTTTCGGTACTCACACTCATTCTACCCTTTTGGGGTACTCGCCCGGTCAGTTTTTCGGTACTCGCACGGATTCCACCTGATCTCGTTACTGGCCCGGATTCTACCATTTTTCGGTACTCACACTGATTCAACCCTTTTCCGGTACTCGCCCTGTCAGTTTGTCGGTACTCGCACGGATTCGATCTATCTCGTTACTGGCCCGGATTCTACCATTTTTCGGTACTCACACTAATTCAACCCTTTTCTGGTACTCGCCCTGTCAGTTTGTCGGTACTCGCACGGATTCAATCTGATCTCGTTACTGGCCCGGATTCTACCATTTTTCAATACTCACACTGATTCAACCCTTTTCGGGTACTCGCCGGGTCAGTTTGTCGGTACTTGCACGAATTCGACCTGATCTCGTTAAGGGCCCGGATTCTACCATTTTTCGGTACTCACACTGATTCAACCCTTTTCCGGTACTCGCCCGGTCAGTTTGTCGATACTCGCACGGATTCGACCTGATCTCGTTACTGGCCCGGATTCTACCATTTTTCGGTACTCACACTCATTCTACCCTTTTGGGGTACTCGCCCGGTCAGTTTTTCGGTACTCGCACGGATTCCACCTGATCTCGTTACTGGCCCGGATTCTACCATTTTTCGGTACTCACACTGATTCAACCCTTTTCCGGTACTCGCCCGGTCAGTTTGTCGGTACTTGCACGAATTCGACCTCATCTCGTTACAGGCCCGGATTCTACCATTTTTCGGTACTCACACTGATTTTACCAATTTCCGGTACTTGCCCGGTCAGTTTTTCGGTGCTCGCACGGATTCCACCTGATCTCGTTACTGGCCCGGATTCTACCATTTTTCGGTACTCACACTGATTCAACCCTTTTCCGGTACTCGCCCTGTCAGTTTGTCGGTACTCGCACGGATTCGATCTGATCTCTTTACTGGCCCGGATTCTACCATTTTTCGGTACTCACACTGATTCAACTCTTTTCCGGTGCTCGCCCGGTCAGTTGTCGGTACTTGCACGAATTCGACCTGATCTCGTTACTGGCCCGGATTCTACCATTTTTCGGTACTCACACTGATTCAACCCTTTTCCGGTACTCGCCCGGTCAGTTTGTCGGTACTCGCACGGATTCGACTTGATCTCGTTACTGGCCCGGATTCTACCATTTTTCGGTACTCACACTCATTCTACCCTTTTGGGGTACTCGCCCGGACAGTTTTTCGGTACTCGCACGGATTCCACCTGATCTCGTTACTGGCCCGGATTCTACCATTTTTCGGTACTCACACTGA
Source organism: Vitis cinerea var. helleri x Vitis riparia (assembly GCA_946000715.1). Lineage (NCBI taxonomy): Eukaryota > Viridiplantae > Streptophyta > Magnoliopsida > Vitales > Vitaceae > Vitis > Vitis cinerea var. helleri x Vitis riparia. The sequence goes on from OX254015.1 coordinate 13,422,783, forward strand.
TTCAACTCTTTTCCGGTGCTCGCCCGGTCAGTTTGTCGGTACTTGCACGAATTCGACCTGATCTCGTTACTGGCCCGGATTTTACCATTTTTCGGTACTCACACTGATTCAACCCTTTTCCGGTACTCGCCCGGTCAGTTTGTCGGTACTCGCACGTATTCGACTTGATCTCGTTACTGGCCCGGATTCTACCATTTTTCGGTACTCACATTGATTCTACCATTTTCCGGTACTTGCCCGGTCAGTTTTTCGGTACTCGCACGGATTCCACCTGATCTCGTTACTGGCCTGGATTCTACCATTTTTCGGTACTCACACTGATTCAACCCTTTTCCGGTACTCGCCCTGTCAGTTTGTCGGTACTCGCACGGATTCGATCTGATCTCGTTACTGGCCCGGATTCTACCATTTTTCGGTACTCACACTGATTCAACCCTTTTCCGGTACTCGCCCTGTCAGTTTGTCGGTACTTGCACGAATTCGACCTGATCTCGTTACTGGCCCGGATTCTACCATTTTTCGGTACTCACACTGATTCTACCATTTTCCGGTACTGGCCCGGTCAGTTTTTCGGTGCTCGCACGGATTCCACCTGATCTCGTTACTGGCTCGGATTCTACCATTTTTCGGTACTCACACTGATTCAACCCTTTTCCGGTACTCGCCCGGTCAGTTTGTCGGTACTCGCACGGATTCCACCTGATCTCGTTACTGGCCCGGATTCTACCATTTTTCGGTACTGACACTGATTCAACCCTTTTCCGGTACTCGCCCGGTCAGTTTGTCGGTACTCGCACGGATTCCACCTGATCTCGTTACTGGCCCGGATTCTACCATTTTTCGGTACTCACATTGATTCTACCATTTTCCGGTACTGGCCCGGTCAGTTTTTCGGTACTCGCACGGATTCCACCTGATCTCGTTACTGGCCCGGATTCTACCATTTTTCGGTACTCACACTGATTCAACCCTTTTCCGGTACTCGCCCTGTCAGTTTGTCGGTACTCGCACGGATTCGATCTGATCTCGTTACTGGCCCGGATTCTACCATTTTTCGGTACTCACACTGATTCAACCCTTTTCCGGTACTCGCCCTGTCAGTTTGTCGGTACTTGCACGAATTCGACCTGATCTCGTTACTGGCCCGGATTCTACCATTTTTCGGTACTCACACTGATTCTACCATTTTCCGGTACTGGCCCGGTCAGTTTTTCGGTGCTCGCACGGATTCCACCTGATCTCGTTACTGGCTCGGATTCTACCATTTTTCGGTACTCACACTGATTCAACCCTTTTCCGGTACTCGCCCGGTCAGTTTGTCGATACTCGCACGGATTCGACCTGATCTCGTTACTGGCCCGGATTCTACCATTTTTCGGTACTCACACTCATTCTACCCTTTTGGGGTACTCGCCCGGTCAGTTTTTCGGTACTCGCACGGATTCCACCTGATCTCGTTACTGGCCCGGATTCTACCATTTTTCGGTACTCACACTGATTCAACCCTTTTCCGGTACTCGCCCGGTCAGTTTGTCGGTACTTGCACGAATTCGACCTCATCTCGTTACAGGCCCGGATTCTACCATTTTTCGGTACTCACACTGATTTTACCAATTTCCGGTACTTGCCCGGTCAGTTTTTCGGTGCTCGCACGGATTCCACCTGATCTCGTTACTGGCCCGGATTCTACCATTTTTCGGTACTCACACTGATTCAACCCTTTTCCGGTACTCGCCCTGTCAGTTTGTCGGTACTCGCACGGATTCGATCTGATCTCTTTACTGGCCCGGATTCTACCATTTTTCGGTACTCACACTGATTCAACTCTTTTCCGGTGCTCGCCCGGTCAGTTGTCGGTACTTGCACGAATTCGACCTGATCTCGTTACTGGCCCGGATTCTACCATTTTTCGGTACTCACACTGATTCAACCCTTTTCCGGTACTCGCCCGGTCAGTTTGTCGGTACTCGCACGGATTCGACTTGATCTCGTTACTGGCCCGGATTCTACCATTTTTCGGTACTCACACTCATTCTACCCTTTTGGGGTACTCGCCCGGACAGTTTTTCGGTACTCGCACGGATTCCACCTGATCTCGTTACTGGCCCGGATTCTACCATTTTTCGGTACTCACACTGATTCAACTCTTTTCCGGTGCTCGCCCGGTCAGTTTGTCGGTACTTGCACGAATTCGACCTGATCTCGTTACTGGCCCGGATTTTACCATTTTTCGGTACTCACACTGATTCAACCCTTTTCCGGTACTCGCCCGGTCAGTTTGTCGGTACTCGCACGTATTCGACTTGATCTCGTTACTGGCCCGGATTCTACCATTTTTCGGTACTCACATTGATTCTACCATTTTCCGGTACTTGCCCGGTCAGTTTTTCGGTACTCGCACGGATTCCACCTGATCTCGTTACTGGCCTGGATTCTACCATTTTTCGGTACTCACACTGATTCAACCCTTTTCCGGTACTCGCCCTGTCAGTTTGTCGGTACTCGCACGGATTCGATCTGATCTCGTTACTGGCCCGGATTCTACCATTTTTCGGTACTCACACTGATTCAACCCTTTTCGGGTACTCGCCGGGTCAGTTTGTCGGTACTTGCACGAATTCGACCTGATCTCGTTACTGGCCCGGATTCTACCATTTTTCGGTACTCACACTGATTCAACCCTTTTCCGGTACTCGCCCGGTCAGTTTGTCGGTACTCGCACGGAATCGACCTGATCTCGTTACTGGCCCGGATTCTACCATTTTTCGGTACTCACACTGATTCAACCCTTTTCCGGTACTCGCCCTGTCAGTTTGTCGGTACTCGCATGGATTCGATCTGATCTCGTTACTGGCCCGGATTCTACCATTTTTCGGTACTCACACTGATTCAACCCTTTTCCGGTACTCGCCCTGTCAGTTTGTCGGTACTCGCACGGATTCGATCTGATCTCTTTACTGGCCCGGATTCTACCATTTTTCGGTACTCACACTGATTCAACCCTTTTCTGGTACTCGCCCTGTCAGTTTGTCGGTACTCGCACGGATTCGATCTGATCTCGTTACTGGCCCGGATTCTACCATTTTTCGGTACTCACAGTGATTCAACCCTTTTCCGGTACTCGCCCGGTCAGTTTGTCGGTACTTGCACGAATTCGACCTGATCTCGTTACAGGCCCGGATTCTACCATTTTTCGGTACTCACACTGATTCTACCATTTTCCGGTACTTGCCCGGTCAGTTTTTCGGTACTCGCACGGATTCCACCTGATCTCGTTACTGGCCCGGATTCTACCATTTTTCGGTACTCACACTGATTCAACCCTTTTCCGGTACTCGCTCGGTCAGTTTGTCGGTACTCGCACGGATTCAACCTGATCTCGTTACTGGCCCGGATTCTACCATTTTTCGGTATTGACACTGATTCAACCCTTTTCCGGTACTCGCCCGGTCAGTTTGTCGGTACTCGCACGGATTCGACTTGATCTCGTTACTGGCCCGGATTCTACCATTTTTCGGTACTCACACTGTTTCTACCCTTTTCCGGTACTCGCCCTGTCAGTTTGTCGGTACTCGCACGGATTCGATATGATCTCGTTACTGGCCCGGATTCTACCATTTTTCGGTACTCACACTGATTCAACCCTTTTCCGGTACTCGCCCTGTCAGTTTGTCGGTACTCGCACGGATTCGATCTGATCTCGTTACTGGCCCGGATTCTACCATTTTTCGGTACTCACACTGATTCAACCCTTTTCCGGTACTCGCCCTGTCAGTTTGTCGGTACTCGCACGGATTCGATCTGATCTCTTTACTGGCCCGGATTGTACCATTTTTCGGTACTCACACTGATTCAACCCTTTTCTGGTACTCGCCCAGTCAGTTTGTCGGTACTCGCACGGATTCCATCTGATCTCGTTACTGGCCCGGATACTACCATTTTTCGGTACTCACACTGATTCAACCCTTTTCGGGTACTCGCCGGGTCAGTTTGTCGGTACTTGCACGAATTCGACCTGATCTCGTTACTGGCCCGGATTCTACCATTTTTCGGTACTCACACTGATTCAACCCTTTTCCGGTACTCGCCCGGTCAGTTTGTCGGTACTCGCACGGAATCGACCTGATCTCGTTACTGGCCCGGATTCTACCATTTTTCGGTACTCACACTCATTCTACCCTTTTGGGGTACTCGCCCGGTCAGTTTTTCGGTACTCGCACGGATTGCACCTGATCTCGTTACTGGCCCGGATTCTACCATTTTTCGGTACTCACACTGATTCAACCCTTTTCCGGTACTCGCCCTGTCAGTTTGTCGGTACTCACACGGATTCGATCTGATCTCGTTACTGGCCCGGATTCTACCATTTTTCGGTACTCACACTGATTCAAACCTTTTCCGGTACTCGCCCTATCAGTTTGTCGGTACTCGCACGGATTCGATCTGATCTCGTTACTGGCCCGGATTCTACCATTTTTCGGTACTCACACTGATTCAACACTTTTCCGGTACTCGCCCGGTCAGTTTGTCGGTACTCGCACGAATTCGACCTGATCTCGTTACTGGCCCGGATTCTACCATTTTTCGGTACTCACACTCATTCTACCCTTTTCCGGTACTCGCCCGGTCAGTTTGTCGGTACTTGCACGAATTCGACCTGATCTCGTTAGTGGCCCGGATTCTACCATTTTTCGGTACTCACACTGATTCAACCCTTTTTCCGGTACTCGCCCGGTCAGTTTGTCGGTACTCGCACGGATTCGACCTGATCTCGTTACTGGCCCGGATTCTACCATTTTTCGGTACTCACACTCATTCTACCCTTTCGGGGTACTCGCCCGGTCAGTTTTTCGGTACTCGCACGGATTCCACCTGATCTCGTTACTGGCCCGGATTCTACCATTTTTCGGTACTCACACTGATTCAACCCTTTTCCGGTACTCGCCCTGTCAGTTTGTCGGTACTCGCACGGATTCCACCTGATCTCGTTACTGGCCCGGATTCTACCATTTTTCGGTACTCACACTGATTCAACCCTTTTCCGGTACTCGCCCGGTCAGTTTGTCGGTACTTGCACGAATTCGACCTAATCTCGTTACAGGCCCGGATTCTACCATTTTCCGGTACTTGCCCGGTCAGTTTTTCGGTACTCGCACGGATTTCACCTGATCTCGTTACTGGCCCGGATTCTACCATTTTTCGGTACTCACACTGATTCAACCCTTTTCCGGTACTCGCCCTGTCAGTTTGTCGGTACTCGCACGGATTCGATCTGATCTCGTTAATGGCCCGAATTCTACCATTTTTCGGTACTCACACTGACTCAACCCTTTTCCGGAACTCGCCCTGTCAGTTTGTCGGTACTCGCACGGATTCGATCTGATCTCTTTACTGGCCCGGATTCTACCATTTTTCGGTACTCACACTGATTCAACTCTTTTCCGGTGCTCGCCCGGTCAGTTTCTCGGTACTCGCACGGATTCGACCTGATCTCGTTACTGGCCCGGATTCTACCATTTTTCGGTACTCACACTCATTCTACCCTTTTGGGGTACTCGCCCGGTCAGTTTTTCGGTACTCGCACGGATTCCACCTGATCTCGTTACTGGCCCGGATTCTACCATTTTTCGGTACTGACACTGATTCAACCCTTTTCCGGTACTCGCTCGGTCAGTTTGTCGGTACTCCAACGGATTCGACCTGATCTCGTTACTGGCCCGGATTCTACCATTTTTCGGTACTCACACTGATTCAACCGTTTTCCGGTACTCGCCCTGTCAGTTTGTCAGTACTCTACCGAATTCGACCTGATCTCGTTACATGCCCGGATTCTACCATTTTTCGGTACTCACACTGATTCTACCATTTTCCGGTACTCGCCCGGTCAGTTTGTCGATACTGGCACGAATTCGACCTGATCTCGTTACTCGCCCGGATTCTACCATTTTTCGGTACTCACACTGATTCAACCCTTTTCCGGTACTCGCCCGGTCAGTTTGTCGGTACTCGCACGGATTCGACCTGATCTCGTTACTGGCCCGGATTCTACCATTTTTCGGTACTCACACTCATTCTACCCTTTTGGGGTACTCGCCCGGTCAGTTTTTCGGTACTCGCACGGATTCCACCTGATCTCGTTACTGGCCCGGATTCTACCATTTTTCGGTACTCACACTGATTCAACCCTTTTCCGGTACTCGCCCTGTCAGTTTGTCGGTACTCGCACGGATTCGATCTGATCTCGTTACTGGCCCGGATTCTACCATTTTTCGGTATTCACACTGATTCAACACTTTTCCGGTACTCGCCCGGTCAGTTTGTCGGTACTCGCACGAATTCGACCTGATCTCGTTACTGGCCCGGATTCTACCATTTTTCGGTACTCACACTCATTCAACCCTTTTCCGGTACTCGCCCGGTCAGTTTGTCGGTACTCGCACGGATTCGACCTGATCTCGTTACTGGCCCGGATTCTACCATTTTTCGGTACTCACACTCATTCTACCCTTTCGGGGTACTCGCCCGGTCAGTTTTTCGGTACTCGCACGGATTCCACCTGATCTCGTTACTGGCCCGGATTCTACCATTTTTCGGTACTCACACTGATTCAACCCTTTTCCGGTACTCGCCCTGTCAGTTTGTCGGTACTCGCACGGATTCCACCTGATCTCGTTACTGGCCCGGATTCTACCATTTTTCGGTACTCACACTGATTCAACCCTTTTCCGGTACTCGCCCGGTCAGTTTGTCGGTACTTGCACGAATTCGACCTAATCTCGTTACAGGCCCGGATTCTACCATTTTCCGGTACTTGCCCGGTCAGTTTTTCGGTACTCGCACGGATTTCACCTGATCTCGTTACTGGCCCGGATTCTACCATTTTTCGGTACTCACACTGATTCAACCCTTTTCCGGTACTCGCCCTGTCAGTTTGTCGGTACTCGCACGGATTCGATCTGATCTCGTTAATGGCCCGAATTCTACCATTTTTCGGTACTCACACTGACTCAACCCTTTTTCGGAACTCGCCCTGTCAGTTTGTCGGTACTCGCACGGATTCGATCTGATCTCTTTACTGGCCCGGATTCTACCATTTTTCGGTACTCACACTGATTCAACTCTTTTCCGGTGCTCGCCCGGTCAGTTTCTCGGTACTCGCACGGATTCGACCTGATCTCGTTACTGGCCCGGATTCTACCATTTTTCGGTACTCACACTCATTCTACCCTTTTGGGGTACTCGCCCGGTCAGTTTTTCGGTACTCGCACGGATTCCACCTGATCTCGTTACTGGCCCGGATTCTACCATTTTTCGGTACTGACACTGATTCAACCCTTTTCCGGTACTCGCTCGGTCAGTTTGTCGGTACTCCAACGGATTCGACCTGATCTCGTTACTGGCCCGGATTCTACCATTTTTCGGTACTCACACTGATTCAACCGTTTTCCGGTACTCGCCCTGTCAGTTTGTCAGTACTCTACCGAATTCGACCTGATCTCGTTACAGGCCCGGATTCTACCATTTTTCGGTACTCACACTGATTCTACCATTTTCCGGTACTCGCCCGGTCAGTTTGTCGATACTGGCACGAATTCGACCTGATCTCGTTACTCGCCCGGATTCTACCATTTTTCGGTACTCACACTGATTCAACCCTTTTCCGGTACTCGCCCGGTCAGTTTGTCGGTACTCGCACGGATTCGACCTGATCTCGTTACTGGCCCGGATTCTACCATTTTTCGGTACTCACACTCATTCTACCCTTTTGGGGTACTCGCCCGGTCAGTTTTTCGGTACTCGCACGGATTCCACCTGATCTCGTTACTGGCCCGGATTCTACCATTTTTCGGTACTCACACTGATTCAACCCTTTTCCGGTACTCGCCCTGTCAGTTTGTCGGTACTCGCACGGATTCGATCTGATCTCGTTACTGGCCCGGATTCTACCATTTTTCGGTATTCACACTGATTCAACACTTTTCCGGTACTCGCCCGGTCAGTTTGTCGGTACTCGCACGAATTCGACCTGATCTCGTTACTGGCCCGGATTCTACCATTTTTCGGTACTCACACTCATTCAACCCTTTTCCGGTACTCGCCCGGTCAGTTTGTCGGTACTCGCACGGATTCGACCTGATCTCGTTACTGGCCCGGATTCTACCATTTTTCGGTACTCACACTGATTCAACCCTTTTCTGGTACTCGCCCAGTCTGTTTGTCGGTACTCGCACGGATTCAATCTGATCTCGTTACTGGCCCGGATTCTACCATTTTTCGGTACTCACACTGATTCAACCCTTTTCCGGTACTCGCCCTGTCAGTTTGTCGGTACTTGCACGAATTCGACCTGATCTCGTTACTGGCCCGGATTCTACCATTTTTCGGTACTCACACTGATTGAACCCTTTTCCGGTACTCGCCCGGTCAGTTTGTCGGTACTCGCACGGAATCGACCTGATCTCGTTACTGGCCCGGATTCTACCATTTTTCGGTACTCACACTCATTCTACCCTTTTGGGGTACTCGCCCGGTCAGTTTTTCGGTACTCGCACGGATTCCACCTGATCTCGTTACTGGCCCGGATTCTACCATTTTTCGGTACTCACACTGATTCAACCCTTTTCCGGTACTCGCCCTGTCAGTTTGTCGGTACTCGCACGGATTCGATCTGATCTCGTTACTGGCCCGGATTCTACCATTTTTCGGTACTTACACTGATTCAACCCTTTTCCGGTGCTCGCCCGGTCAGTTTGTCGGTACTCGCACGAATTCGACCTGATCTCGTTACAGGCCCGGATTCTACCATTTTTCGGTACTCACACTCATTCTACCCTTTTGGGGTACTCGCCCGGTCAGTTTGTCGATACTGGCACGAATTCGACCTGATCTCGTTACTCGCCCGGATTCTACCATTTTTCGGTACTCACACTGATTCAACCCTTTTCCGGTACTCGCCCTGTCAGTTTGTCAGTACTCGCACGGATTCGATCTGATCTCTTTACTGGCCCGGATTCTACCATTTTTCGGTACTCACACTGATTCAACCCTTTTCCGGTACTCGCCCGGTCAGTTTGTCGGTACTCGCACGGATTCGACCTGATCTCGTTACTGGCCCGGATTCTACCATTTTTCGGTACTCACACTCATTCTACCCTTTTGGGGTACTCGCCCGGTCAGTTTGTCGGTACTCGCACGGATTCCACCTGATCTCGTTACTGGCCCGGATTCTACCATTTTTCGGTACTCACACTGATTCAACCCTTTTCCGGTACTCGCCCTGTCAGTTTGTCGGTACTCGCACGGATTCGATCTGATCTCGTTACTGGCCCGGATTCTACCATTTTTCGGTACTTACACTGATTCAACCCTTTTCCGGTGCTCGCCCGGTCAGTTTGTCGGTACTCGCACGAATTCGACCTGATCTCGTTACTGGCCCGGATTCTACCATTTTTCGGTACTCACACTGATTCAACCCTTTTCCGGTACTCGCCCTGTCAGTTTGTCGGTACTCGCACGGATTCGACCTGATCTCGTTACTGGCCCGGATTCTACCATTTTTCGGTACTCACACTCATTCTACCCTTTTGGGGTACTCGCCCGGTCAGTTTGTCGATACTGGCACGAATTCGACCTGATCTCGTTACTCGCCCGGATTCTACCATTTTTCGGTACTCACACTGATTCAACCCTTTTCCGGTACTCGCCCTGTCAGTTTGTCAGTACTCGCACGGATTCGATCTGATCTCTTTACTGGCCCGGATTCTACCATTTTTCGGTACTCACACTGATTCAACCCTTTTCCGGTACTCGCCCGGTCAGTTTGTCGGTACTCGCACGGATTCGACCTGATCTCGTTACTGGCCCGGATTCTACCATTTTTCGGTACTCACACTCATTCTACCCTTTTGGGGTACTCGCCCGGTCAGTTTGTCGGTACTCGCACGGATTCCACCTGATCTCGTTACTGGCCCGGATTCTACCATTTTTCGGTACTCACACTGATTCAACCCTTTTCCGGTGCTCGCCCGGTCAGTTTGTCGGTACTTGCACGAATTCGACCTGATCTCGTTACTGGCCCGGATTCTACCATTTTTCGGTACTCACACTGATTCTACCCTTTTCCGGTACTCGCCCTGTCAGTTTGTCGGTACTCGCACGGATTCGATATGATCTCGTTACTGGCCCGGATTCTACCATTTTTCGGTACTCACACTGATTCAACCCTTTTCGGGTACTCGCCCTGTCAGTTTGTCGGTACTCGCACGGATTCGATCTGATCTCGTTACTGGCCCGGATTCTACCATTTTTCGGTACTCACACTGATTCAACCCTTTTCCGGTACTCGCCCTGTCAGTTTGTCGGTACTCGCAGGGATTCGATCTGATCTCTTTACTGGCCCGGATTCTACCATTTTTCGGTACTCACACTGATTCAACCCTTTTCTGGTACTCGCCCAGTCAGTTTGTCGGTACTCGCACGGATTCAATCTGATCTCGTTACTGGCCCGGATTCTACCATTTTTCGGTACTCACACTGATTCAACCCTTTTCGGGTACTCGCCGGGTCAGTTTGTCGGTACTTGCACGAATTCGACCTGATCTCGTTACTGGCCCGGATTCTACCATTTTTCGGTACTCACACTGATTCAACCCTTTTCCGGTACTCGCCCGGTCAGTTTGTCGGTACTCGCACGGAATCGACCTGATCTCGTTACTGGCCCGGATTCTACCATTTTTCGGTACTCACACTCATTCTACCCTTTTGGGGTACTCGCCCGGTCAGTTTTTCGGTACTCGCACGGATTCCACCTGATCTCGTTACTGGCCCGGATTCTACCATTTTTCGGTACTCACACTGATTCAACCCTTTTCCGGTACTCGCCCTGTCAGTTTGTCGGTACTCGCACGGATTCGATCTGATCTCGTTACTGGCCCGGATTCTACCATTTTTCGGTACTTACACTGATTCAACCCTTTTCCGGTGCTCGCCCGGTCAGTTTGTCGGTACTCGCACGAATTCGACCTGATCTCGTTACAGGCCCGGATTCTACCATTTTTCGGTACTCACACTCATTCTACCCTTTTGGGGTACTCGCCCGGTCAGTTTGTCGATACTGGCACGAATTCGACCTGATCTCGTTACTCGCCCGGATTCTACCATTTTTCGGTACTCACACTGATTCAACCCTTTTCCGGTACTCGCCCTGTCAGTTTGTCAGTACTCGCACGGATTCGATCTGATCTCTTTACTGGCCCGGATTCTACCATTTTTCGGTACTCACACTGATTCAACCCTTTTCCGGTACTCGCCCGGTCAGTTTGTCGGTACTCGCACGGATTCGACCTGATCTCGTTACTGGCCCGGATTCTACCATTTTTCGGTACTCACACTCATTCTACCCTTTTGGGGTACTCGCCCGGTCAGTTTGTCGGTACTCGCACGGATTCCACCTGATCTCGTTACTGGCCCGGATTCTACCATTTTTCGGTACTCACACTGATTCAACCCTTTTCCGGTGCTCGCCCGGTCAGTTTGTCGGTACTTGCACGAATTCGACCTGATCTCGTTACTGGCCCGGATTCTACCATTTTTCGGTACTCACACTGATTCTACCCTTTTCCGGTACTCGCCCTGTCAGTTTGTCGGTACTCGCACGGATTCGATATGATCTCGTTACTGGCCCGGATTCTACCATTTTTCGGTACTCACACTGATTCAACCCTTTTCGGGTACTCGCCCTGTCAGTTTGTCGGTACTCGCACGGATTCGATCTGATCTCGTTACTGGCCCGGATTCTACCATTTTTCGGTACTCACACTGATTCAACCCTTTTCCGGTACTCGCCCTGTCAGTTTGTCGGTACTCGCAGGGATTCGATCTGATCTCTTTACTGGCCCGGATTCTACCATTTTTCGGTACTCACACTGATTCAACCCTTTTCTGGTACTCGCCCAGTCAGTTTGTCGGTACTCGCACGGATTCAATCTGATCTCGTTACTGGCCCGGATTCTACCATTTTTCGGTACTCACACTGATTCAACCCTTTTCGGGTACTCGCCGGGTCAGTTTGTCGGTACTTGCACGAATTCGACCTGATCTCGTTACTGGCCCGGATTCTACCATTTTTCGGTACTCACACTGATTCAACCCTTTTCCGGTACTCGCCCGGTCAGTTTGTCGGTACTCGCACGGAATCGACCTGATCTCGTTACTGGCCCGGATTCTACCATTTTTCGGTACTCACACTCATTCTACCCTTTTGGGGTACTCGCCCGGTCAGTTTTTCGGTACTCGCACGGATTCCACCTGATCTCGTTACTGGCCCGGATTCTACCATTTTTCGGTACTCACACTGATTCAACCCTTTTCCGGTACTCGCCCTGTCAGTTTGTCGGTACTCGCACGGATTCGATCTGATCTCGTTACTGGCCCGGATTCTACCATTTTTCGGTACTTACACTGATTCAACCCTTTTCCGGTGCTCGCCCGGTCAGTTTGTCGGTACTCGCACGAATTCGACCTGATCTCGTTACAGGCCCGGATTCTACCATTTTTCGGTACTCACACTCATTCTACCCTTTTGGGGTACTCGCCCGGTCAGTTTGTCGATACTGGCACGAATTCGACCTGATCTCGTTACTCGCCCGGATTCTACCATTTTTCGGTACTCACACTGATTCAACCCTTTTCCGGTACTCGCCCTGTCAGTTTGTCAGTACTCGCACGGATTCGATCTGATCTCTTTACTGGCCCGGATTCTACCATTTTTCGGTACTCACACTGATTCAACCCTTTTCCGGTACTCGCCCGGTCAGTTTGTCGGTACTCGCACGGATTCGACCTGATCTCGTTACTGGCCCGGATTCTACCATTTTTCGGTACTCACACTCATTCTACCCTTTTGGGGTACTCGCCCGGTCAGTTTGTCGGTACTCGCACGGATTCCACCTGATCTCGTTACTGGCCCGGATTCTACCATTTTTCGGTACTCACACTGATTCAACCCTTTTCCGGTGCTCGCCCGGTCAGTTTGTCGGTACTTGCACGAATTCGACCTGATCTCGTTACTGGCCCGGATTCTACCATTTTTCGGTACTCACACTGATTCTACCCTTTTCCGGTACTCGCCCTGTCAGTTTGTCGGTACTCGCACGGATTCGATATGATCTCGTTACTGGCCCGGATTCTACCATTTTTCGGTACTCACACTGATTCAACCCTTTTCGGGTACTCGCCCTGTCAGTTTGTCGGTACTCGCACGGATTCGATCTGATCTCGTTACTGGCCCGGATTCTACCATTTTTCGGTACTCACACTGATTCAACCCTTTTCCGGTACTCGCCCTGTCAGTTTGTCGGTACTCGCAGGGATTCGATCTGATCTCTTTACTGGCCCGGATTCTACCATTTTTCGGTACTCACACTGATTCAACCCTTTTCTGGTACTCGCCCAGTCAGTTTGTCGGTACTCGCACGGATTCAATCTGATCTCGTTACTGGCCCGGATTCTACCATTTTTCGGTACTCACACTGATTCAACCCTTTTCGGGTACTCGCCGGGTCAGTTTGTCGGTACTTGCACGAATTCGACCTGATCTCGTTACTGGCCCGGATTCTACCATTTTTCGGTACTCACACTGATTCAACCCTTTTCCGGTACTCGCCCGGTCAGTTTGTCGGTACTCGCACGGAATCGACCTGATCTCGTTACTGGCCCGGATTCTACCATTTTTCGGTACTCACACTCATTCTACCCTTTTGGGGTACTCGCCCGGTCAGTTCTTCGGTACTCGCACGGATTCCACCTGATCTCGTTACTGGCCCGGATTCTACCATTTTTCGGTACTCACACTGATTCAACTCTTTTCCGGTACTCGCCCTGTCAGTTTGTCGGTACTCGCACGGATTCGATCTGATCTCGTTACTGGCCCGGATTCTACCATTTTTCGGTACTCACACTGATTCAACCCTTTTCCAGTACTCGCCCTGTCAGTTTGTCGGTACTCGCACGGATTCGATCTGATCTCGTTACTGGCCCGGATTCTACCATTTTTCGGTACTCACACTGATTCAATACTTTTCCGGTACTCGCCCGGTCAGTTTGTCGGTACTCGCACGAATTCGACCTGATCTCGTTACTGGCCCGGATTCTACCATTTTTCGGTACTCACACTCATTCTACCCTTCTCCGGTACTCGCCCGGTCAGTTTGTCGGTACTTGCACGAATTCGACCTGATCTCGTTAGCGGCCCTGATTCTACCATTTTTCGGTACTCACACTGATTCAACCCTTTTTCCGGTACTCGTCCGGTCAGTTTGTCGGTACTCGCACGGATTCGACCTGATCTCGTTACTGGCCCGGATTCTACCATTTTTCGGTACTCACACTCATTCTACCCTTTTGGGGTACTCGCCCGGTCAGTTTTTCGGTACTCGCACGGATTCCACCTGATCTCGTTACTGGCCCGGATTCTACCATTTTTCGGTACTCACACTGATTCCACCCTTTTCCGGTACTCGCCCTGTCAGTTTGTCGGTACTCGCACGGATTCGATCTGATCTCGTTACTGGACCGGATTCTACCATTTTTCGGTACTCACACTGATTCAACCCTTTTCCGGTACTCGCCCTGTCAGTTTGTCGGTACACGCACGGATTCGATCTGATCTCGTTACTGGCCCGGATTCTACCATTTTTCGGTACTCACACTGATTAAACCCTTTTCCGGTACTCGCCCGGTCAGTTTGTCGATACTGGCACGAATTCGACCTGATCTCGTTACTGGCCCGGATTCTACCATTTTTCGGTACTCACACTGATTCAACCCTTTTCCGGTACTCGCCCGGTCAGTTTGTCGGTACTCGCACGGATTCGACCTGATCTCGTTACTGGCCCGGATTCTACCATTTTTCGGTACTCACACTCATTCTACCCTTTTGGGGTACTCGCCCGGTCAGTTTTTCGGTACTCGCACGGATTCCACCTGATCTCGTTACTGGCCCGGATTCTACCATTTTTCGGTACTCACACTGATTCAACCCTTTTCCGGTACTCGCCTTGTCAGTTTGTCGGTACTCGCACGGATTCGATCTGATCTCGTTACTGGACCGGATTCTACCATTTTTCGGTACTCACACTGATTCAACCCTTTTCCGGTACTCGCCCTGTCAGTTTGTCGGTACACGCACGGATTCGATCTGATCTCGTTACTGGCCCGGATTCTACCATTTTTCGGTACTCACACTGATTCAACCCTTTTCCGGTACTCGCCCGGTCAGTTTGTCGGTACTCGCACGGAATCGACCTGATCTCGTTATTGGCCCGGATTCTACCATTTTTCGGTACTCACACTCATTCTACCCTTTTGGGGTACTCGCCCGGTCAGTTTTTCGGTACTCGCACGGATTCCACCTGATCTCGTTACTGGCCCGGATTCTACCATTTTTCGGTACTCACACTGATTCAACCCTTTTCCGGTACTCGCCCTGTCAGTTTGTCGGTACTCGCACGGATTCGATCTGATCTCGTTACTGGACCGGATTCTACCATTTTTCGGTACTCACACTGATTCAACCCTTTTCCGGTACTCGCCCTGTCAGTTTGTCGGTACACGCACGGATTCGATCTGATCTCGTTACTGGCCCGGATTCTACCATTTTTCGGTACTCACACTGATTCAACCCTTTTCCGGTACTCGCCCGGTCAGTTTGTCGGTACTCGCACGGAATCGACCTGATCTCGTTATTGGCCCGGATTCTACCATTTTTCGGTACTCACACTCATTCTACCCTTTTGGGGTACTCGCCCGGTCAGTTTTTCGGTACTCGCACGGATTCCACCTGATCTCGTTACTGGCCCGGATTCTACCATTTTTCGGTACTCACACTCATTCTACCCTTTTCCGGTACTCGCCCTGTCAGTTTGTCGGTACTCGCACGGATTCGATCTGATCTCGTTACTGGCCCGGATTCTACCATTTTTCGGTACTCACACTCATTCTACCCTTTTGGGGTACTCGCCCGGTCAGTTTTTCGGTACTCGCACGGATTCCACCTGATCTCGTTACTGGCCCGGATTCTACCATTTTTCGGTACTCACACTGATTCAACCCTTTTCCGGTACTCGCCCTGTCAGTTTGTCGGTACTCGCACGGATTCGATCTGATCTCGTTACTGGACCGGATTCTACCATTTTTCGGTACTCACACTGATTCAACCCTTTTCCGGTACTCGCCCTGTCAGTTTGTCGGTACACGCACGGATTCGATCTGATCTCGTTACTGGCCCGGATTCTACCATTTTTCGGTACTCACACTGATTAAACCCTTTTCCGGTACTCGCCCGGTCAGTTTGTCGATACTGGCACGAATTCGACCTGATCTCGTTACTGGCCCGGATTCTACCATTTTTCGGTACTCACACTGATTCAACCCTTTTCCGGTACTCGCCCGGTCAGTTTGTCGGTACTCGCACGGATTCGACCTGATCTCGTTACTGGCCCGGATTCTACCATTTTTCGGTACTCACACTCATTCTACCCTTTTGGGGTACTCGCCCGGTCAGTTTTTCGGTACTCGCACGGATTCCACCTGATCTCGTTACTGGCCCGGATTCTACCATTTTTCGGTACTCACACTGATTCAACCCTTTTCCGGTACTCGCCCTGTCAGTTTGTCGGTACTCGCACGGATTCGATCTGATCTCGTTACTGGACCGGATTCTACCATTTTTCGGTACTCACACTGATTCAACCCTTTTCCGGTACTCGCCCTGTCAGTTTGTCGGTACACGCACGGATTCGATCTGATCTCGTTACTGGCCCGGATTCTACCATTTTTCGGTACTCACACTGATTAAACCCTTTTCCGGTACTCGCCCTGTCAGTTTGTCGGTACACGCACGGATTCGATCTGATCTCGTTACTGGCCCGGATTCTACCATTTTTCGGTACTCACACTGATTAAACCCTTTTCCGGTACTCGCCCGGTCAGTTTGTCGATACTGGCACGAATTCGACCTGATCTCGTTACTGGCCCGGATTCTACCATTTTTCGGTACTCACACTGATTCAACCCTTTTCCGGTACTCGCCCGGTCAGTTTGTCGGTACTCGCACGGATTCGACCTGATCTCGTTACTGGCCCGGATTCTACCATTTTTCGGTACTCACACTCATTCTACCCTTTTGGGGTACTCGCCCGGTCAGTTTTTCGGTACTCGCACGGATTCCACCTGATCTCGTTACTGGCCCGGATTCTACCATTTTTCGGTACTCACACTGATTCAACCCTTTTCCGGTACTCGCCCTGTCAGTTTGTCGGTACTCGCACGGATTCGATCTGATCTCGTTACTGGACCGGATTCTACCATTTTTCGGTACTCACACTGATTCAACCCTTTTCCGGTACTCGCCCTGTCAGTTTGTCGGTACACGCACGGATTCGATCTGATCTCGTTACTGGCCCGGATTCTACCATTTTTCGGTACTCACACTGATTCAACCCTTTTCCGGTACTCGCCCGGTCAGTTTGTCGGTACTCGCACGGAATCGACCTGATCTCGTTACTGGCCCGGATTCTACCATTTTTCGGTACTCACACTCATTCTACCCTTTTGGGGTACTCGCCCGGTCAGTTTTTCGGTACTCGCACGGATTCCACCTGATCTCGTTACTGGCCCGGATTCTACCATTTTTCGGTACTCACACTGATTCAACCCTTTTCCGGTACTCGCCCTGTCAGTTTGTCGGTACACGCACGGATTCGATCTGATCTCGTTACTGGCCCGGATTCTACCATTTTTCGGTACTCACACTGATTCAACCCTTTTCCGGTACTCGCCCGGTCAGTTTGTCGGTACTCGCACGGAATCGACCTGATCTCGTTATTGGCCCGGATTCTACCATTTTTCGGTACTCACACTCATTCTACCCTTTTGGGGTACTCGCCCGGTCAGTTTTTCGGTACTCGCACGGATTCCACCTGATCTCGTTACTGGCCCGGATTCTACCATTTTTCGGTACTCACACTGATTCAACCCTTTTCCGGTACTCGCCCTGTCAGTTTGTCGGTACTCGCACGGATTCGATCTGATCTCGTTACTGGCCCGGATTCTACCATTTTTCGGTACTCACACTGATTAAACCCTTTTCCGGTACTCGCCCTGTCAGTTTGTCGGTACTCGCACGGATTCGATCTGATCTCGTTACTGGCCCGGATTCTACCATTTTTCGGTACTCACACTCATTCTACCCTTTTGGGGTACTCGCCCGGTCAGTTTTTCGGTACTCGCACGGATTCAACCTGATCTCGTTACTGGCCCGGATTCTACCATTTTTCGGTAGTCACACTCGTTCTACCCTTTTGGGGTACTCGCCCGGTCAGTTTTTCGGTACTCGCACGGATTCCACCTGATCTCGTTACTGGCCCGGATTCTACCATTTTTCGGTACTCACACTGATTCAACCCTTTTCCGGTACTCGCCCTGTCAGTTTGTCGGTACTCGCACGGATTCGATCTGATCTCGTTACTGGCCCGGATTCTACCATTTTTCGGTACTCACACTCATTCTACCCTTTTGGGGTACTCGCCCGGTCAGTTTTTCGGTACTCGCACGGATTCCACCTGATCTCGTTACTGGCCCGGATTCTACCATTTTTCGGTACTCACACTCATTCTACCCTTTTGGGGTACTCGCCCGGTCAGTTTTTCGGTACTCGCACGGATTCCACCTGATCTCGTTACTGGCCCGGATTCTACCATTTTTCGGTACTCACACTGATTCAACCCTTTTCCGGTACTCGCCCTGTCAGTTTGTCGGTACTCGCACGGATTCGATCTGATCTCGTTACTGGACCGGATTCTACCATTTTTCGGTACTCACACTGATTCAACCCTTTTCCGGTACTCGCCCTGTCAGTTTGTCGGTACACGCACGGATTCGATCTGATCTCGTTACTGGCCCGGATTCTACCATTTTTCGGTACTCACACTGATTAAACCCTTTTCCGGTACTCGCCCTGTCAGTTTGTCGGTACACGCACGGATTCGATCTGATCTCGTTACTGGCCCGGATTCTACCATTTTTCGGTACTCACACTGATTAAACCCTTTTCCGGTACTCGCCCGGTCAGTTTGTCGATACTGGCACGAATTCGACCTGATCTCGTTACTGGCCCGGATTCTACCATTTTTCGGTACTCACACTGATTCAACCCTTTTCCGGTACTCGCCCGGTCAGTTTGTCGGTACTCGCACGGATTCGACCTGATCTCGTTACTGGCCCGGATTCTACCATTTTTCGGTACTCACACTCATTCTACCCTTTTGGGGTACTCGCCCGGTCAGTTTTTCGGTACTCGCACGGATTCCACCTGATCTCGTTACTGGCCCGGATTCTACCATTTTTCGGTACTCACACTGATTCAACCCTTTTCCGGTACTCGCCCTGTCAGTTTGTCGGTACTCGCACGGATTCGATCTGATCTCGTTACTGGACCGGATTCTACCATTTTTCGGTACTCACACTGATTCAACCCTTTTCCGGTACTCGCCCTGTCAGTTTGTCGGTACACGCACGGATTCGATCTGATCTCGTTACTGGCCCGGATTCTACCATTTTTCGGTACTCACACTGATTCAACCCTTTTCCGGTACTCGCCCGGTCAGTTTGTCGGTACTCGCACGGAATCGACCTGATCTCGTTACTGGCCCGGATTCTACCATTTTTCGGTACTCACACTCATTCTACCCTTTTGGGGTACTCGCCCGGTCAGTTTTTCGGTACTCGCACGGATTCCACCTGATCTCGTTACTGGCCCGGATTCTACCATTTTTCGGTACTCACACTGATTCAACCCTTTTCCGGTACTCGCCCTGTCAGTTTGTCGGTACTCGCACGGATTCGATCTGATCTCGTTACTGGCCCGGATTCTACCATTTTTCGATACTCACACTGATTAAACCCTTTTCCGGTACTCGCCCTGTCAGTTTGTCGGTACTCGCACGGATTCGATCTGATCTCGTTACTGGCCCGGATTCTACCATTTTTCGGTACTCACACTCATTCTACCCTTTTGGGGTACTCGCCCGGTCAGTTTTTCGGTACTCGCACGGATTCCACCTGATCTCGTTACTGGCCCGGATTCTACCATTTTTCGGTACTCACACTGATTCAACCCTTTTCCGGTACTCGCCCTGTCAGTTTGTCGGTACTCGCACGGATTCGATCTGATCTCGTTACTGGACCGGATTCTACCATTTTTCGGTACTCACACTGATTCAACCCTTTTCCGGTACTCGCCCTGTCAGTTTGTCGGTACACGCACGGATTCGATCTGATCTCGTTACTGGCCCGGATTCTACCATTTTTCGGTACTCACACTGATTAAACCCTTTTCCGGTACTCGCCCGGTCAGTTTGTCGATACTGGCACGAATTCGACCTGATCTCGTTACTGGCCCGGATTCTACCATTTTTCGGTACTCACACTGATTCAACCCTTTTCCGGTACTCGCCCGGTCAGTTTGTCGGTACTCGCACGGATTCGACCTGATCTCGTTACTGGCCCGGATTCTACCATTTTTCGGTACTCACACTCATTCTACCCTTTTGGGGTACTCGCCCGGTCAGTTTTTCGGTACTCGCACGGATTCCACCTGATCTCGTTACTGGCCCGGATTCTACCATTTTTCGGTACTCACACTGATTCAACCCTTTTCCGGTACTCGCCCTGTCAGTTTGTCGGTACTCGCACGGATTCGATCTGATCTCGTTACTGGACCGGATTCTACCATTTTTCGGTACTCACACTGATTCAACCCTTTTCCGGTACTCGCCCTGTCAGTTTGTCGGTACACGCACGGATTCGATCTGATCTCGTTACTGGCCCGGATTCTACCATTTTTCGGTACTCACACTGATTAAACCCTTTTCCGGTACTCGCCCGGTCAGTTTGTCGATACTGGCACGCATTCGACCTGATCTCGTTACTGGCCCGGATTCTACCATTTTTCGGTACTCACACTGATTCAACCCTTTTCCGGTACTCGCCCGGTCAGTTTGTCGGTACTCGCACGGATTCGACCTGATCTCGTTACTGGCCCGGATTCTACCATTTTTCGGTACTCACACTCATTCTACCCTTTTGGGGTACTCGCCCGGTCAGTTTTTCGGTACTCGCACGGATTCCACCTGATCTCGTTACTGGCCCGGATTCTACCATTTTTCGGTACTCACACTGATTCAACCCTTTTCCGGTACTCGCCCTGTCAGTTTGTCGGTACTCGCACGGATTCGATCTGATCTCGTTACTGGCCCGGATTCTACCATTTTTCGGTACTCACACTGATTCAACCCTTTTCCGGTACTCGCCCTGTCAGTTTGTCGGTACTCGCACGGATTCGATCTGATCTCGTTACTGGCCCGGATTCTACCATTTTTCGGTACTCACACTCATTCTACCCTTTTGGGGTACTCGCCCGGTCAGTTTTTCGGTACTCGCACGGATTCCACCTGATCTCGTTACTGGCCCGGATTCTACCATTTTTCGGTACTCACACTGATTCAACCCTTTCCCGGTACTCGCCCTGTCAGTTTGTCAGTACTCGCACGAATTCGATCTGATCTCTTTACTGGCCCGGATTCTACCATTTTTCGGTACTCACACTGATTCAACCCTTTTCCGGTGCTCGCCCGGTCAGTTTGTCGGTACTTGCACGAATTCGACCTGATCTCGTTACTGGCCCGGATTCTACCATTTTTCGGTACTCACACTGATTCAACCCTTTTCCGGTACTCGCCCGGTCACTTTGTCGGTACTCGCACGGATTCGACCTGATCTCGTTACTGGCCCGGATTCTACCATTTTTCGGTACTCACACTGATTCGACCCTTTTCCGGTACTCGCCCGGTCAGTTTGTCGGTACTCGCACGGATTCGACTTGATCTCGTTACTGGCCCGGATTCTACCATTTTTCGGTACTCACACTGATTCTACCCTTTTCCGATACTCGCCCTGTCAGTTTGTCGGTACTCGCACGGATTCGATATGATCTCGTTACTGGCCCGGATTCTACCATTTTTCGGTACTCACACTGATTCAACCCTTTTCCGGTACTCGCCCTGTCAGTTTGTCGGTACTCGCACGGATTCGATCTGATCTCGTTACTGGCCCGGATTCTACCATTCTTCGGTACTCACACTGATTCAACCCTTTTCCGGTACTCGCCCTGTCAGTTTGTCGGTACTCGCATGGATTCGATCTGATCTCTTTACTGGCCCGGAGTCTACCATTTTTCGGTACTCACACTGATTCAACCCTTTTCTGGTACTCGCCCAGTCAGTTTGTCGGTACTCGCACGGATTCAATCTGATCTCGTTACTGGCCCGGATTCTACCATTTTTCGGTACTCACACTGATTCAACCCTTTTCCGGTACTCGCCCTATCAGTTTGTCGGTACTCGCACGGATACGATCTGATCTCGTTACTGGCCCGGATTCTACCATTTTTCGGTACTCACACTGATTCAACCCTTTTCCGGTACTCGCCCGGTCAGTTTGTCGGTACTCGCACGGATTCGACCTGATCTCGTTACTGGCCCGGATTCTACCATTTTTCGGTACTCACACTCATTCTACCCTTTTGGGGTACTCGCCCGGTCAGTTTTTCGGTACTCGCACGGATTCCACCTGATCTCGTTACTGGCCCGGATTCTACCATTTTTCGGTACTCACACTGATTCAACCCTTTTCCGGTACTCGCCCTGTCAGTTTGTCAGTACTCGCACGGATTCGATCTGATCTCTTCACTGGCCCGGATTCTACCATTTTTCGGTACTCACACTGATTCAACCCTTTTCCGGTGCTCGCCCGGTCAGTTTGTCGGTACTCGCACGAATTCGACCTGATCTCGTTACAGGCCCGGATTCTACCATTTTTCGGTACTCACACTGATTCAACCCTTTTCCGGTACTCGCCCTGTCAGTTTGTCAGTACTCGCACGAATTCGATCTGATCTCTTTACTGGCCCGGATTCTACCATTTTTCGGTACTCACACTGATTCAACCCTTTTCCGGTGCTCGCCCGGTCAGTTTGTCGGTACTTGCACGAATTCGACCTGATCTCGTTACTGGCCCGGATTCTACCATTTTTCGGTACTCACACTGATTCAACCCTTTTCCGGTACTCGCCCGGTCACTTTGTCGGTACTCGCACGGATTCGACCTGATCTCGTTACTGGCCCGGATTCTACCATTTTTCGGTACTCACACTGATTCGACCCTTTTCCGGTACTCGCCCGGTCAGTTTGTCGGTACTCGCACGGATTCGACTTGATCTCGTTACTGGCCCGGATTCTACCATTTTTCGGTACTCACACTGATTCTACCCTTTTCCGGTACTCGCCCTGTCAGTTTGTCGGTACTCGCACGGATTCGATATGATCTCGTTACTGGCCCGGATTCTACCATTTTTCGGTACTCACACTGATTCAACCCTTTTCCGGTACTCGCCCTGTCAGTTTGTCGGTACTCGCACGGATTCGATCTGATCTCGTTACTGGCCCGGATTCTACCATTTTTCGGTACTCACACTGATTCAACCCTTTTCCGGTACTCGCCCTGTCAGTTTGTCGGTACTCGCATGGATTCGATCTGATCTCTTTACTGGCCCGGATTCTACCATTTTTCGGTACTCACACTGATTCAACCCTTTTCTGGTACTCGCCCAGTCAGTTTGTCGGTACTCGCACGGATTCAATCTGATCTCGCTACTGGCCCGGATTCTACCATTTTTCGGTACTCACACTGATTCAACCCTTTTCCGGTACTCGCCCTATCAGTTTGTCGGTACTCGCACGGATACGATCTGATCTCGTTACTGGCCCGGATTCTACCATTTTTCGGTACTCACACTCATTCTACCCTTTTCCGGTACTCGCCCGGTCAGTTTGTCGGTACTTGCACGAATTCGACCTGATCTCGTTAGTGGCCCGGATTCTACCATTTTTCGGTACTCACACTGATTCAACCCTTTTTCCGGTACTCGCCCGGTCAGTTTGTCGGTACTCGCACGGATTCGACCTGATCTCGTTACTGGCCCGGATTCTACCATTTTTCGGTACTCACACTCATTCTACCCTTTTGGGGTACTCGCCCGGTCAGTTTTTCGGTACTCGCACGGATTCCACCTGATCTCGTTACTGGCCCGGATTCTACCATTTTTCGGTACTCACACTGATTAAACCCTTTTCCGGTACTCGCCCGGTCAGTTTGTCGATACTGGCACGAATTCGACCTGATCTCGTTACTGGCCCGGATTCTACCATTTTTCGGTACTCACACTGATTCAACCCTTTTCCGGTACTCGCCCGGTCAGTTTGTCGGTACTCGCACGGATTCGACCTGATCTCGTTACTGGCCCGGATTCTACCATTTTTCGGTACTCACACTGATTCAACCCTTTTCCGGTACTCGCCCGGTCAGTTTGTCGGTACTCGCACGGAATCGACCTGATCTCGTTACTGGCCCGGATTCTACCATTTTTCGGTACTCACACTCATTCTACCCTTTTGGGGTACTCGCCCGGTCAGTTTTTCGGTACTCGCACGGATTCCACCTGATCTCGTTACTGGCCCGGATTCTACCATTTTTCGGTACTCACACTGATTCAACCCTTTTCCGGTACTCGCCCTGTCAGTTTGTCGGTACTCGCACGGATTCGATCTGATCTCGTTACTGGCCCGGATTCTACCATTTTTCGGTACTCACACTGATTCAACCCTTTTCCGGTACTCGCCCTGTCAGTTTGTCGGTACTCGCACGGATTCGATCTGATCTCGTTACTGGCCCGGATTCTACCATTTTTCGGTACTCACACTCATTCTACCCTTTTGGGGTACTCGCCCGGTCAGTTTTTCGGTACTCGCACGGATTCCACCTGATCTCGTTACTGGCCCGGATTCTACCATTTTTCGGTACTCACACTGATTCAACCCTTTTCCGGTACTCGCCCTGTCAGTTTGTCAGTACTCGCACGGATTCGATCTGATCTCTTCACTGGCCCGGATTCTACCATTTTTCGGTACTCACACTGATTCAACCCTTTTCCGGTGCTCGCCCGGTCAGTTTGTCGGTACTCGCACGAATTCGACCTGATCTCGTTACAGGCCCGGATTCTACCATTTTTCGGTACTCACACTGATTCTACCATTTTCCGGTACTTGCCCGGTCAGTTTTTCGGTACTCGCACGGATTCGATCTGATCTCGTTACTGGCCCGGATTCTACCATTTTTCGGTACTCACACTGATTCAACACTTTTCCGGTACTCGCCCGGTCAGTTTGTCGGTACTCGCACGAATTCGACCTGATCTCGTTACTGGCCCGGATTCTACCATTTTTCGGTACTCACACTCATTCTACCCTTTTCCGGTACTCGCCCGGTCAGTTTGTCGGTACTTGCACGAATTCGACCTGATCTCGTTAGTGGCCCGGATTCTACCATTTTTCGGTACTCACACTGATTCAACCCTTTTTCCGGTACTCGCCCGGTCAGTTTGTCGGTACTCGCACGGATTCGACCTGATCTCGTTACTGGCCCGGATTCTACCATTTTTCGGTACTCACACTCATTCTACCCTTTTGGGGTACTCGCCCGGTCAGTTTTTCGGTACTCGCACGGATTCCACCTGATCTCGTTACTGGCCCGGATTCTACCATTTTTCGGTACTCACACTGATTAAACCCTTTTCCGGTACTCGCCCGGTCAGTTTGTCGATACTGGCACGAATTCGACCTGATCTCGTTACTGGCCCGGATTCTACCATTTTTCGGTACTCACACTGATTCAACCCTTTTCCGGTACTCGCCCGGTCAGTTTGTCGGTACTCGCACGGATTCGACCTGATCTCGTTACTGGCCCGGATTCTACCATTTTTCGGTACTCACACTCATTCTACCCTTTTGGGGTACTCGCCCGGTCAGTTTTTCGGTACTCGCACGGATTCCACCTGATCTCGTTACTGGCCCGGATTCTACCATTTTTCGGTACTCACACTGATTCAACCCTTTTCCGGTACTCGCCCTGTCAGTTTGTCGGTACTCGCACGGATTCGATCTGATCTCGTTACTGGCCCGGATTCTACCATTTTTCGGTACTCACACTGATTCAACACTTTTCCGGTACTCGCCCGGTCAGTTTGTCGGTACTCGCACGAATTCGACCTGATCTCGTTACTGGCCCGGATTCTACCATTTTTCGGTACTCACACTCATTCTACCCTTTTCCGGTACTCGCCCGGTCAGTTTGTCGGTACTTGCACGAATTCGACCTGATCTCGTTAGTGGCCCGGATTCTACCATTTTTCGGTACTCACACTGATTCAACCCTTTTTCCGGTACTCGCCCGGTCAGTTTGTCGGTACTCGCACGGATTCGACCTGATCTCGTTACTGGCCCGGATTCTACCATTTTTCGGTACTCACACTGATTCAACCCTTTTCCGGTACTCGCCCTGTCAGTTTGTCGGTACTCGCACGGATTCGATCTGATCTCGTTACTGGACCGGATTCTACCATTTTTCGGTACTCACACTGATTCAACCCTTTTCCGGTACTCATCCTGTCAGTTTGTCGGTACACGCACGGATTCGATCTGATCTCGTTACTGGCCCGGATTCTACCATTTTTCGGTACTCACACTGATTAAACCCTTTTCCGGTACTCGCCCGGTCAGTTTGTCGATACTGGCACGAATTCGACCTGATCTCGTTACTGGCCCGGATTCTACCATTTTTCGGTACTCACACTGATTCAACCCTTTTCCGGTACTCGCCCTGTTAGTTTGTCAGTACTCGCACGGATTCGATCTGATCTCTTCACTGGCCCGGATTCTACCATTTTTCGGTACTCACACTGATTCAACCCTTTTCCGGTGCTCGCCCGGTCAGTTTGTCGGTACTCGCACGGATTCGACCTGATCTCGTTACTGGCCCGGATTCTACCATTTTTCGGTACTCACACTGATTCAACCCTTTTCCGGTACTCGCCCGGTCAGTTTGTCGGTACTCGCACGGATTCGACCTGATCTCGTTACTGGCCCGGATTCTACCATTTTTCGGTACTCACACTGATTCAACCCTTTTCCGGTACTCGCCCTGTCAGTTTGTCGGTACTCGCACGGATTCGATCTGATCTCGTTACTGGCCCGGATGCTACCATTTTTCGGTACTCACACTCATTCTACCCTTTTGGGGTACTCGCCCGGTCAGTTTTTCGGTACTCGCACGGATTCCACCTGATCTCGTTACTGGCCCGGATTCTACCATTTTTCGGTACTCACACTGATTCAACCCTTTTCCGGTACTCGCCCTGTCAGTTTGTCAGTACTCGCACGGATTCGATCTGATCTCTTCACTGGCCCGGATTCTACCATTTTTCGGTACTCACACTGATTCAACCCTTTTCCGGTGCTCGCCCGGTCAGTTTGTCGGTACTCGCACGAATTCGACCTGATCTCGTTACAGGCCCGGATTCTACCATTTTTCGGTACTCACACTGATTCTACCATTTTCCGGTACTTGCCCGGTCAGTTTTTCGGTACTCGCACGGATTCGATCTGATCTCGTTACTGGCCCGGATTCTACCATTTTTCGGTACTCACACTGATTCAACACTTTTCCGGTACTCGCCCGGTCAGTTTGTCGGTACTCGCACGAATTCGACCTGATCTCGTTACTGGCCCGGATTCTACCATTTTTCGGTACTCACACTCATTCTACCCTTTTCCGGTACTCGCCCGGTCAGTTTGTCGGTACTTGCACGAATTCGACCTGATCTCGTTAGTGGCCCGGATTCTACCATTTTTCGGTACTCACACTGATTCAACCCTTTTTCCGGTACTCGCCCGGTCAGTTTGTCGGTACTCGCACGGATTCGACCTGATCTCGTTACTGGCCCGGATTCTACCATTTTTCGGTACTCACACTCATTCTACCCTTTTGGGGTACTCGCCCGGTCAGTTTTTCGGTACTCGCACGGATTCCACCTGATCTCGTTACTGGCCCGGATTCTACCATTTTTCGGTACTCACACTGATTAAACCCTTTTCCGGTACTCGCCCGGTCAGTTTGTCGATACTGGCACGAATTCGACCTGATCTCGTTACTGGCCCGGATTCTACCATTTTTCGGTACTCACACTGATTCAACCCTTTTCCGGTACTCGCCCGGTCAGTTTGTCGGTACTCGCACGGATTCGACCTGATCTCGTTACTGGCCCGGATTCTACCATTTTTCGGTACTCACACTCATTCTACCCTTTTGGGGTACTCGCCCGGTCAGTTTTTCGGTACTCGCACGGATTCCACCTGATCTCGTTACTGGCCCGGATTCTACCATTTTTCGGTACTCACACTGATTCAACCCTTTTCCGGTACTCGCCCTGTCAGTTTGTCGGTACTCGCACGGATTCGATCTGATCTCGTTACTGGCCCGGATTCTACCATTTTTCGGTACTCACACTGATTCAACACTTTTCCGGTACTCGCCCGGTCAGTTTGTCGGTACTCGCACGAATTCGACCTGATCTCGTTACTGGCCCGGATTCTACCATTTTTCGGTACTCACACTCATTCTACCCTTTTCCGGTACTCGCCCGGTCAGTTTGTCGGTACTTGCACGAATTCGACCTGATCTCGTTAGTGGCCCGGATTCTACCATTTTTCGGTACTCACACTGATTCAACCCTTTTTCCGGTACTCGCCCGGTCAGTTTGTCGGTACTCGCACGGATTCGACCTGATCTCGTTACTGGCCCGGATTCTACCATTTTTCGGTACTCACACTGATTCAACCCTTTTCCGGTACTCGCCCTGTCAGTTTGTCGGTACTCGCACGGATTCGATCTGATCTCGTTACTGGACCGGATTCTACCATTTCTCGGTACTCACACTGATTCAACCCTTTTCCGGTACTCATCCTGTCAGTTTGTCGGTACACGCACGGATTCGATCTGATCTCGTTACTGGCCCGGATTCTACCATTTTTCGGTACTCACACTGATTAAACCCTTTTCCGGTACTCGCCCGGTCAGTTTGTCGATACTGGCACGAATTCGACCTGATCTCGTTACTGGCCCGGATTCTACCATTTTTCGGTACTCACACTGATTCAACCCTTTTCCGGTACTCGCCCTGTTAGTTTGTCAGTACTCGCACGGATTCGATCTGATCTCTTCACTGGCCCGGATTCTACCATTTTTCGGTACTCACACTGATTCAACCCTTTTCCGGTGCTCGCCCGGTCAGTTTGTCGGTACTCGCACGGATTCGACCTGATCTCGTTACTGGCCCGGATTCTACCATTTTTCGGTACTCACACTGATTCAACCCTTTTCCGGTACTCGCCCGGTCAGTTTGTCGGTACTCGCACGGATTCGACCTGATCTCGTTACTGGCCCGGATTCTACCATTTTTCGGTACTCACACTGATTCAACCCTTTTCCGGTACTCGCCCTGTCAGTTTGTCGGTACTCGCACGGATTCGATCTGATCTCGTTACTAGCCCGGATTCTACCATTTTTCGGTACTCACACTGATTCAACCCTTTTCCGGTACTCGCCCGGTCAGTTTGTCGGTACTCGCACGGATTCGACCTGATCTCGTTACTGGCCCGGATTCTACCATTTTTCGGTACTCACACTGATTAAACCCTTTTCCGGTACTCGCCCGGTCAGTTTGTCGATACTGGCACGAATTCGACCTGATCTCGTTACTGGCCCGGATTCTACCATTTTTCGGTACTCACACTGATTCAACCCTTTTCCGGTACTCGCCCGGTCAGTTTGTCGGTACTCGCACGGATTCGACCTGATCTCGTTACTGGCCCGGATTCTACCATTTTTCGGTACTCACACTCATTCTACCCTTTTGGGGTACTCGCCCGGTCAGTTTTTCGGTACTCGCACGGATTGCACCTGATCTCGTTACTGGCCCGGATTCTACCATTTTTCGGTACTCACACTGATTCAACCCTTTTCCGGTACTCGCCCTGTCAGTTTGTCGGTACTCGCACGGATTCGATCTGATCTCGTTACTGGCCCGGATTCTACCATTTTTCGGTACTCACACTGATTCAACACTTTTCCGGTACTCGCCCGGTCAGTTTGTCGGTACTCGCACGAATTCGACCTGATCTCGTTACTGGCCCGGATTCTACCATTTTTCGGTACTCACACTCATTCAACCCTTTTCCGGTACTCGCCCGGTCAGTTTGTCGGTACTCGCACGGATTCGACCTGATCTCGTTACTGGCCCGGATTCTACCATTTTTCGGTACTCACACTGATTCAACCCTTTTCCGGTGCTCGCCCTGTTAGTTTGTCAGTACTCGCACGGATTCGATCTGATCTCTTCACTGGCCCGGATTCTACCATTTTTCGGTACTCACACTGATTCAACCCTTTTCCGGTGCTCGCCCGGTCAGTTTGTCGGTACTCGCACGGATTCGACCTGATCTCGTTACTGGCCCGGATTCTACCATTTTTCGGTACTCACACTCATTCTACCCTTTTGGGGTACTCGCCCGGTCAGTTTTTCGGTACTCGCACGGATTCGACCTGATCTCGTTACTGGCCCGGATTCTACCATTTTTCGGTACTCACACTGATTCAACCCTTTTCCGGTACTCGCCCTGTCAGTTTGTCGGTACTCGCACGGATTCGATCTGATCTCGTTACTGGACCGGATTCTACCATTTTTCGGTACTCACACTGATTCAACCCTTTTCCGGTACTCGCCCTGTCAGTTTGTCGGTACACGCACGGATTCGATCTGATCTCGTTACTGGCCCGGATTCTACCATTTTTCGGTACTCACACTGATTAAACCCTTTTCCGGTACTCGCCCGGTCAGTTTGTCGATACTGGCACGAATTCGACCTGATCTCGTTACTGGCCCGGATTCTACCATTTTTCGGTACTCACACTGATTCAACCCTTTTCCGGTACTCGCCCGGTCAGTTTGTCGGTACTCGCACGGATTCGACCTGATCTCGTTACTGGCCCGGATTCTACCATTTTTCGGTACTCACACTCATTCTACCCTTTTGGGGTACTCGCCCGGTCAGTTTTTCGGTACTCGCACGGATTGCACCTGATCTCGTTACTGGCCCGGATTCTACCATTTTTCGGTACTCACACTGATTCAACCCTTTTCCGGTACTCGCCCTGTCAGTTTGTCGGTACTCGCACGGATTCGATCTGATCTCGTTACTGGCCCGGATTCTACCATTTTTCGGTACTCACACTGATTCAACACTTTTCCGGTACTCGCCCGGTCAGTTTGTCGGTACTCGCACGAATTCGACCTGATCTCGTTACTGGCCCGGATTCTACCATTTTTCGGTACTCACACTCATTCAACCCTTTTCCGGTACTCGCCCGGTCAGTTTGTCGGTACTCGCACGGATTCGACCTGATCTCGTTACTGGCCCGGATTCTACCATTTTTCGGTACTCACACTGATTCAACCCTTTTCCGGTGCTCGCCCTGTTAGTTTGTCAGTACTCGCACGGATTCGATCTGATCTCTTCACTGGCCCGGATTCTACCATTTTTCGGTACTCACACTGATTCAACCCTTTTCCGGTGCTCGCCCGGTCAGTTTGTCGGTACTCGCACGGATTCGACCTGATCTCGTTACTGGCCCGGATTCTACCATTTTTCGGTACTCACACTGATTCAACCCTTTTCCGGTACTCGCCCGGTCAGTTTGTCGGTACTCGCACGGATTCGACCTGATCTCGTTACTGGCCCGGATCCAACCATTTTTCGGTACTCACACTGATTCAACCCTTTTCCGGTACTCGCCCTGTCAGTTTGTCGGTACTCGCACGGATTCGATCTGATCTCGTTACTAGCCCGGATTCTACCATTTTTCGGTACTCACACTGATTCAACCCTTTTCCGGTACTCGCCCGGTCAGTTTGTCGGTACTCGCACGGATTCGACCTGATCTCGTTACTGGCCCGGATTCTACCATTTTTCGGTAATCACACTCATTCTACCCTTTTGGGGTACTCGCCCGGTCAGTTTTTCGGTACTCGCACGGATTCCACCTGATCTCGTTACTGGCCCGGATTCTACCATTTTTCGGTACTCACACTGATTCAACCCTTTTCCGGTACTCGCCCTGTCAGTTTGTCGGTACTCGCACGGATTCGATCTGATCTCGTTACTGGCCCGGATTCTACCATTTTTCGGTACTCACACTGATTCAACACTTTTCCGGTACTCGCCCGGTCAGTTTGTCGGTACTCGCACGAATTCGACCTGATCTCGTTACTGGCCCGGATTCTACCATTTTTCGGTACTCACACTCATTCTACCCTTTTCCGGTACTCGCCCGGTCAGTTTGTCGGTACTTGCACGAATTCGACCTGATCTCGTTAGTGGCCGGGATTCTACCATTTTTCGGTACTCACACTGATTCAACCCTTTTTCCGGTACTCGCCCGGTCAGTTTGTCGGTACTCGCACGGATTCGACCTGATCTCGTTACTGGCCCGGATTCTACCATTTTTCGGTACTCACACTCATTCTACCCTTTTCCGGTACTCGCCCGGTCAGTTTGTCGATACTGGCACGAATTAGACCTGATCTCGTTACTGGCCCGGATTCTACCATTTTTCGGTACTCACACTGATTCAACCCTTTTCCGGTACTCGCCCGGTCAGTTTGTCGGTACTCGCACGGATTCGACCTGATCTCGTTACTGGCCCGGATTCTACCATTTTTCGGTACTCACACTCATTCTACCCTTTTGGGGTACTCGCCCGGTCAGTTTTTCGGTACTCACACGGATTCCACCTGATCTCGTTACTGGCCCGGATTCTACCATTTTTCGGTACTCACACTGATTCAACCCTTTTCCGGTACTCGCCCTGTCAGTTTGTCGGTACTCGCACGGATTCGATCTGATCTCGTTACTGGCCCGGATTCTACCATTTTTCGGTACTCACACTGATTCAACACTTTTCCGGTACTCGCCCGGTCAGTTTGTCGGTACTCGCACGAATTCGACCTGATCTCGTTACTGGACCGGATTCTACCATTTTTCGGTACTCACACTGATTCAACCCTTTTCCGGTACTCGCCCTGTCAGTTTGTCGGTACACGCACGGATTCGATCTGATCTCGTTACTGGCCCGGATTCTACCATTTTTCGGTACTCACACTGATTAAACCCTTTTCCGGTACTCGCCCGGTCAGTTTGTCGATACTGGCACGAATTCGACCTCATCTCGTTACTGGCCCGGATTCTACCATTTTTCGGTACTCACACTGATTCAACCCTTTTCCGGTACTCGCCCGGTCAGTTTGTCGGTACTCGCACGGATTCGACCTGATCTCGTTACTGGCCCGGATTCTACCATTTTTCGGTACTCACACTCATTCTACCCTTTTGGGGTACTCGCCCGGTCAGTTTTTCGGTACTCACACGGATTCCACCTGATCTCGTTACTGGCCCGGATTCTACCATTTTTCGGTACTCACACTGATTCAACCCTTTTCCGGTACTCGCCCTGTCAGTTTGTCGGTACTCGCACGGATTCGATCTGATCTCGTTACTTGCCCGGATTCTACCATTTTTCGGTACTCACACTGATTCAACACTTTTCCGGTACTCGCCCGGTCAGTTTGTCGGTACTCGCACGAATTCGACCTGATCTCGTTACTGGCCCGGATTCTACCATTTTTCGGTACTCACACTCATTCAACCCTTTTCCGGTACTCGCCCGGTCAGTTTGTCGGTACTCGCACGGATTCGACCTGATCTCGTTACTGGCCCGGATTCTACCATTTTTCGGTACTCACACTCATTCTACCCTTTTGGGGTACTCGCCCGGTCAGTTTTTCGGTACTCGCACGGATTCCACCTGATCTCGTTACTGGCCCGGATTCTACCATTTTTCGGTACTCACACTGATTCAACCCTTTTCCGGTACTCGCCCTGTCAGTTTGTCGGTACTCGCACGGATTCGATCTGATCTCGTTACTGGACCGGATTCTACCATTTTTCGGTACTGACACTGATTCAACCCTTTTCCGGTACTCGCCCGGTCAGTTTGTCGGTACTCGCACGGATTCGACCTGATCTCGTTACTGGCCCGGATTCTACCATTTTTCGGTACTCACACTGATTCAACCCTTTTCCGGTACTCGCCCTGTTAGTTTGTCAGTACTCGCACGGATTCGATCTGATCTCGTTACTGGCCCGGATTCTACCATTTTTCGGTACTCACACTGATTCAACACTTTTCCGGTACTCGCCCGGTCAGTTTGTCGGTACTCGCACGAATTCGACCTGATCTCGTTACTGGCCCGGATTCTACCATTTTTCGGTACTCACACTCATTCAACCCTTTTCCGGTACTCGCCCGGTCAGTTTGTCGGTACTCGCACGGATTCGACCTGATCTCGTTACTGGCCCGGATTCTACCATTTTTCGGTACTCACACTCATTCTACCCTTTTGGGGTACTCGCCCGGTCAGTTTTTCGGTACTCGCACGGATTCCACCTGATCTCGTTACTGGCCCGGATTCTACCATTTTTCGGTACTCACACTGATTCAACCCTTTTCCGGTACTCGCCCTGTCAGTTTGTCGGTACTCGCACGGATTCGATCTGATCTCGTTACTGGACCGGATTCTACCATTTTTCGGTACTGACACTGATTCAACCCTTTTCCGGTACTCGCCCGGTCAGTTTGTCGGTACTCGCACGGATTCGACCTGATCTCGTTACTGGCCCGGATTCTACCATTTTTCGGTACTCACACTCATTCTACCCTTTTGGGGTACTCGCCCGGTCAGTTTTTCGGTACTCACACGGATTCCACCTGATCTCGTTACTGGCCCGGATTCTACCATTTTTCGGTACTCACACTGATTCAACCCTTTTCCGGTACTCGCCCTGTCAGTTTGTCGGTACTCGCACGGATTCGATCTGATCTCGTTACTGGCCCGGATTCTACCATTTTTCGGTACTCACACTGATTCAACACTTTTCCGGTACTCGCCCGGTCAGTTTGTCGGTACTCGCACGAATTCGACCTGATCTCGTTACTGGACCGGATTCTACCATTTTTCGGTACTCACACTGATTCAACCCTTTTCCGGTACTCGCCCTGTCAGTTTGTCGGTACACGCACGGATTCGATCTGATCTCGTTACTGGCCCGGATTCTACCATTTTTCGGTACTCACACTGATTAAACCCTTTTCCGGTACTCGCCCGGTCAGTTTGTCGATACTGGCACGAATTCGACCTAATCTCGTTACTGGCCCGGATTCTACCATTTTTCGGTACTCACACTGATTCAACCCTTTTCCGGTACTCGCCCGGTCAGTTTGTCGGTACTCGCACGGATTCGACCTGATCTCGTTACTGGCCCGGATTCTACCATTTTTCGGTACTCACACTCATTCTACCCTTTTGGGGTACTCGCCCGGTCAGTTTTTCGGTACTCACACGGATTCCACCTGATCTCGTTACTGGCCCG
Source organism: Vitis cinerea var. helleri x Vitis riparia (assembly GCA_946000715.1). NCBI lineage: Eukaryota > Viridiplantae > Streptophyta > Magnoliopsida > Vitales > Vitaceae > Vitis > Vitis cinerea var. helleri x Vitis riparia. Next base: position 13,458,335 of record OX254015.1, read on the forward strand.
GATTCTACCATTTTTCGGTACTCACACTGATTCAACCCTTTTCCGGTACTCGCCCTGTCAGTTTGTCGGTACTCGCACGGATTCGATCTGATCTCGTTACTGGCCCGGATTCTACCATTTTTCGGTACTCACACTGATTCAACACTTTTCCGGTACTCGCCCGGTCAGTTTGTCGGTACTCGCACGAATTCGACCTGATCTCGTTACTGGCCCGGATTCTACCATTTTTCGGTACTCACACTCATTCAACCCTTTTCCGGTACTCGCCCGGTCAGTTTGTCGGTACTCGCACGGATTCGACCTGATCTCGTTACTGGCCCGGATTCTACCATTTTTCGGTACTCACACTCATTCTACCCTTTTGGGGTACTCGCCCGGTCAGTTTTTCGGTACTCGCACGGATTCCACCTGATCTCGTTACTGGCCCGGATTCTACCATTTTTCGGTACTCACACTGATTCAACCCTTTTCCGGTACTCGCCCTGTCAGTTTGTCGGTACTCGCACGGATTCGATCTGATCTCGTTACTGGACCGGATTCTACCATTTTTCGGTACTGACACTGATTCAACCCTTTTCCGGTACTCGCCCGGTCAGTTTGTCGGTACTCGCACGGATTCGACCTGATCTCGTTACTGGCCCGGATTCTACCATTTTTCGGTACTCACACTGATTCAACCCTTTTCCGGTACTCGCCCTGTTAGTTTGTCAGTACTCGCACGGATTCGATCTGATCTCTTCACTGGCCCGGATTCTACCATTTTTCGGTACTCACACTGATTCAACCCTTTTCCGGTGCTCGCCCGGTCAGTTTGTCGGTACTCGCACGGATTCGACCTGATCTCGTTACTGGCCCGGATTCTACCATTTTTCGGTACTCACACTGATTCAACCCTTTTCCGGTCCTCGCCCGGTCAGTTTGTCGGTACTCGCACGGATTCGACCTGATCTCGTTACTGGCCCGGATTCTACCATTTTTCGGTACTCACACTGATTCAACCCTTTTCCGGTACTCGCCCTGTCAGTTTGTCGGTACTCGCACGGATTCGATCTGATCTCGTTACTCGCCCGGATTCTACCATTTTTCGGTACTCACACTGATTCAACCCTTTTCCGGTACTCGCCCGGTCAGTTTGTCGGTACTCGCACGGATTCGATCTGATCTCGTTACTGGCCCGGATTCTACCATTTTTCGGTACTCACACTGATTCAACCCTTTTCCGGTACTCGCCCTGTTAGTTTGTCAGTACTCGCACGGATTCGATCTGATCTCGTTACTGGCCCGGATTCTACCATTTTTCGGTACTCACACTGATTAAACCCTTTTCCGGTACTCGCCCGGTCAGTTTGTCGATACTGGCACGAATTCGACCTAATCTCGTTACTGGCCCGGATTCTACCATTTTTCGGTACTCACACTGATTCAACCCTTTTCCGGTACTCGCCCGGTCAGTTTGTCGGTACTCGCACGGATTCGACCTGATCTCGTTACTGGCCCGGATTCTACCATTTTTCGGTACTCACACTCATTCTACCCTTTTGGGGTACTCGCCCGGTCAGTTTTTCGGTACTCGCACGGATTCCACCTGATCTCGTTACTGGCCCGGATTCTACCATTTTTCGGTACTCACACTGATTCAACCCTTTTCCGGTACTCGCCCTGTCAGTTTGTCGGTACTCGCACGGATTCGATCTGATCTCGTTACTGGACCGGATTCTACCATTTTTCGGTACTGACACTGATTCAACCCTTTTCCGGTACTCGCCCGGTCAGTTTGTCGGTACTCGCACGGATTCGACCTGATCTCGTTACTGGCCCGGATTCTACCATTTTTCGGTACTCACACTGATTCAACCCTTTTCCGGTACTCGCCCTGTTAGTTTGTCAGTACTCGCACGGATTCGATCTGATCTCTTCACTGGCCCGGATTCTACCATTTTTCGGTACTCACACTGATTCAACCCTTTTCCGGTGCTCGCCCGGTCAGTTTGTCGGTACTCGCACGGATTCGACCTGATCTCGTTACTGGCCCGGATTCTACCATTTTTCGGTACTCACACTGATTCAACCCTTTTCCGGTCCTCGCCCGGTCAGTTTGTCGGTACTCGCACGGATTCGACCTGATCTCGTTACTGGCCCGGATTCTACCATTTTTCGGTACTCACACTGATTCAACCCTTTTCCGGTACTCGCCCTGTCAGTTTGTCGGTACTCGCACGGATTCGATCTGATCTCGTTACTAGCCCGGATTCTACCATTTTTCGGTACTCACACTGATTCAACCCTTTTCCGGTACTCGCCCGGTCAGTTTGTCGGTACTCGCACGGATTCGATCTGATCTCGTTACTGGCCCGGATTCTACCATTTTTCGGTACTCACACTGATTCAACCCTTTTCCGGTACTCGCCCTGTTAGTTTGTCAGTACTCGCACGGATTCGATCTGATCTCGTTACTGGCCCGGATTCTACCATTTTTCGGTACTCACACTGATTAAACCCTTTTCCGGTACTCGCCCGGTCAGTTTGTCGATACTGGCACGAATTCGACCTAATCTCGTTACTGGCCCGGATTCTACCATTTTTCGGTACTCACACTGATTCAACCCTTTTCCGGTACTCGCCCGGTCAGTTTGTCGGTACTCGCACGGATTCGACCTGATCTCGTTACTGGCCCGGATTCTACCATTTTTCGGTACTCACACTCATTCTACCCTTTTGGGGTACTCGCCCGGTCAGTTTTTCGGTACTCGCACGGATTCCACCTGATCTCGTTACTGGCCCGGATTCTACCATTTTTCGGTACTCACACTGATTCAACCCTTTTCCGGTACTCGCCCTGTCAGTTTGTCGGTACTCGCACGGATTCGATCTGATCTCGTTACTGGACCGGATTCTACCATTTTTCGGTACTGACACTGATTCAACCCTTTTCCGGTACTCGCCCGGTCAGTTTGTCGGTACTCGCACGGATTCGACCTGATCTCGTTACTGGCCCGGATTCTACCATTTTTCGGTACTCACACTGATTCAACCCTTTTCCGGTACTCGCCCTGTTAGTTTGTCAGTACTCGCACGGATTCGATCTGATCTCTTCACTGGCCCGGATTCTACCATTTTTCGGTACTAACACTGATTCAACCCTTTTCCGGTGCTCGCCCGGTCAGTTTGTCGGTACTCGCACGGATTCGACCTGATCTCGTTACTGGCCCGGATTCTACCATTTTTCGGTACTCACACTGATTCAACCCTTTTCCGGTCCTCGCCCGGTCAGTTTGTCGGTACTCGCACGGATTCGACCTGATCTCGTTACTGGCCCGGATTCTACCATTTTTCGGTACTCACACTGATTCAACCCTTTTCCGGTACTCGCCCTGTCAGTTTGTCGGTACTCGCACGGATTCGATCTGATCTCGTTACTAGCCCGGATTCTACCATTTTTCGGTACTCACACTGATTCAACCCTTTTCCGGTACTCGCCCGGTCAGTTTGTCGGTACTCGCACGGATTCGATCTGATCTCGTTACTGGCCCGGATTCTACCATTTTTCGGTACTCACACTGATTCAACCCTTTTCCGGTACTCGCCCTGTTAGTTTGTCAGTACTCGCACGGATTCGATCTGATCTCGTCACTGGCCCGGATTCTACCATTTTTCGGTACTCACACTGATTAAACCCTTTTCCGGTACTCGCCCGGTCAGTTTGTCGATACTGGCACGAATTCGACCTAATCTCGTTACTGGCCCGGATTCTACCATTTTTCGGTACTCACACTGATTCAACCCTTTTCCGGTACTCGCCCGGTCAGTTTGTCGGTACTCGCACGGATTCGACCTGATCTCGTTACTGGCCCGGATTCTACCATTTTTCGGTACTCACACTCATTCTACCCTTTTGGGGTACTCGCCCGGTCAGTTTTTCGGTACTCGCACGGATTCCACCTGATCTCGTTACTGGCCCGGATTCTACCATTTTTCGGTACTCACACTGATTCAACCCTTTTCCGGTACTCGCCCTGTCAGTTTGTCGGTACTCGCACGGATTCGATCTGATCTCGTTACTGGACCGGATTCTACCATTTTTCGGTACTGACACTGATTCAACCCTTTTCCGGTACTCGCCCGGTCAGTTTGTCGGTACTCGCACGGATTCGACCTGATCTCGTTACTGGCCCGGATTCTACCATTTTTCGGTACTCACACTCATTCTACCCTTTTGGGGTACTCGCCCGGTCAGTTTTTCGGTACTCACACGGATTCCACCTGATCTCGTTACTGGCCCGGATTCTACCATTTTTCGGTACTCACACTGATTCAACCCTTTTCCTGTACTCGCCCTGTCAGTTTGTCGGTACTCGCACGGATTCGATCTGATCTCGTTACTGGCCCGGATTCTACCATTTTTCGGTACTCACACTGATTCAACACTTTTCCGGTACTCGCCCGGTCAGTTTGTCGGTACTCGCACGAATTCGACCTGATCTCGTTACTGGCCCGGATTCTACCATTTTTCGGTACTCACACTCATTCTACCCTTTTCCGGTACTCGCCCGGTCAGTTTGTCGGTACACGCACGGATTCGACCTGATCTCGTTACTGGCCCGGATTCTACCATTTTTCGGTACTCACACTCATTCTACCCTTTTGGGGTACTCGCCCGGTCAGTTTTTCGGTACTCGCACGGATTCCACCTGATCTCGTTACTGGCCCGGATTCTACCATTTTTCGGTACTCACACTGATTAAACCCTTTTCCGGTACTCGCCCGGTCAGTTTGTCGATACTGGCACGAATTCGACCTCATCTCGTTACTGGCCCGGATTCTACCATTTTTCGGTACTCACACTGATTCAACCCTTTTCCGGTACTCGCCCGGTCAGTTTGTCGGTACTCGCACGGATTCGACCTGATCTCGTTACTGGCCCGGATTCTACCATTTTTCGGTACTCACACTCATTCTACCCTTTTGGGGTACTCGCCCGGTCAGTTTTTCGGTACTCACACGGATTCCACCTGATCTCGTTACTGGCCCGGATTCTACCATTTTTCGGTACTCACACTGATTCAACCCTTTTCCGGTACTCGCCCTGTCAGTTTGTCGGTACTCGCACGGATTCGATCTGATCTCGTTACTGGCCCGGATTCTACCATTTTTCGGTACTCACACTGATTCAACACTTTTCCGGTACTCGCCCGGTCAGTTTGTCGGTACTCGCACGAATTCGACCTGATCTCGTTACTGGCCCGGATTCTACCATTTTTCGGTACTCACACTGATTCAACCCTTTTCCGGTACTCGCCCTGTCAGTTTGTCGGTACTCGCACGGATTCGATCTGATCTCGTTACTGGACCGGATTCTACCATTTTTCGGTACTGACACTGATTCAACCCTTTTCCGGTACTCGCCCGGTCAGTTTGTCGGTACTCGCACGGATTCGACCTGATCTCGTTACTGGCCCGGATTCTACCATTTTTCGGTACTCACACTGATTCAACCCTTTTCCGGTACTCGCCCTGTTAGTTTGTCAGTACTCGCACGGATTCGATCTGATCTCTTCACTGGCCCGGATTCTACCATTTTTCGGTACTCACACTGATTCAACCCTTTTCCGGTGCTCGCCCGGTCAGTTTGTCGGTACTCGCACGGATTCGACCTGATCTCGTTACTGGCCCGGATTCTACCATTTTTCGGTACTCACACTGATTCAACCCTTTTCCGGTCCTCGCCCGGTCAGTTTGTCGGTACTCGCACGGATTCGACCTGATCTCGTTACTGGCCCGGATTCTACCATTTTTCGGTACTCACACTGATTCAACCCTTTTCCGGTACTCGCCCTGTCAGTTTGTCGGTACTCGCACGGATTCGATCTGATCTCGTTACTAGCCCGGATTCTACCATTTTTCGGTACTCACACTGATTCAACCCTTTTCCGGTACTCGCCCGGTCAGTTTGTCGGTACTCGCACGGATTCGATCTGATCTCGTTACTGGCCCGGATTCTACCATTTTTCGGTACTCACACTGATTCAACCCTTTTCCGGTACTCGCCCTGTTAGTTTGTCAGTACTCGCACGGATTCGATCTGATCTCGTTACTGGCCCGGATTCTACCATTTTTCGGTACTCACACTGATTAAACCCTTTTCCGGTACTCGCCCGGTCAGTTTGTCGATACTGGCACGAATTCGACCTAATCTCGTTACTGGCCCGGATTCTACCATTTTTCGGTACTCACACTGATTCAACCCTTTTCCGGTACTCGCCCGGTCAGTTTGTCGGTACTCGCACGGATTCGACCTGATCTCGTTACTGGCCCGGATTCTACCATTTTTCGGTACTCACACTCATTCTACCCTTTTGGGGTACTCGCCCGGTCAGTTTTTCGGTACTCGCACGGATTCCACCTGATCTCGTTACTGGCCCGGATTCTACCATTTTTCGGTACTCACACTGATTCAACCCTTTTCCGGTACTCGCCCTGTCAGTTTGTCGGTACTCGCACGGATTCGATCTGATCTCGTTACTGGACCGGATTCTACCATTTTTCGGTACTGACACTGATTCAACCCTTTTCCGGTACTCGCCCGGTCAGTTTGTCGGTACTCGCACGGATTCGACCTGATCTCGTTACTGGCCCGGATTCTACCATTTTTCGGTACTCACACTGATTCAACCCTTTTCCGGTACTCGCCCTGTTAGTTTGTCAGTACTCGCACGGATTCGATCTGATCTCTTCACTGGCCCGGATTCTACCATTTTTCGGTACTCACACTGATTCAACCCTTTTCCGGTGCTCGCCCGGTCAGTTTGTCGGTACTCGCACGGATTCGACCTGATCTCGTTACTGGCCCGGATTCTACCATTTTTCGGTACTCACACTGATTCAACCCTTTTCCGGTCCTCGCCCGGTCAGTTTGTCGGTACTCGCACGGATTCGACCTGATCTCGTTACTGGCCCGGATTCTACCATTTTTCGGTACTCACACTGATTCAACCCTTTTCCGGTACTCGCCCTGTCAGTTTGTCGGTACTCGCACGGATTCGATCTGATCTCGTTACTAGCCCGGATTCTACCATTTTTCGGTACTCACACTGATTCAACCCTTTTCCGGTACTCGCCCGGTCAGTTTGTCGGTACTCGCACGGATTCGATCTGATCTCGTTACTGGCCCGGATTCTACCATTTTTCGGTACTCACACTGATTCAACCCTTTTCCGGTACTCGCCCTGTTAGTTTGTCAGTACTCGCACGGATTCGATCTGATCTCGTTACTGGCCCGGATTCTACCATTTTTCGGTACTCACACTGATTAAACCCTTTTCCGGTACTCGCCCGGTCAGTTTGTCGATACTGGCACGAATTCGACCTAATCTCGTTACTGGCCCGGATTCTACCATTTTTCGGTACTCACACTGATTCAACCCTTTTCCGGTACTCGCCCGGTCAGTTTGTCGGTACTCGCACGGATTCGACCTGATCTCGTTACTGGCCCGGATTCTACCATTTTTCGGTACTCACACTCATTCTACCCTTTTGGGGTACTCGCCCGGTCAGTTTTTCGGTACTCGCACGGATTCCACCTGATCTCGTTACTGGCCCGGATTCTACCATTTTTCGGTACTCACACTGATTCAACCCTTTTCCGGTACTCGCCCTGTCAGTTTGTCGGTACTCGCACGGATTCGATCTGATCTCGTTACTGGACCGGATTCTACCATTTTTCGGTACTGACACTGATTCAACCCTTTTCCGGTACTCGCCCGGTCAGTTTGTCGGTACTCGCACGGATTCGACCTGATCTCGTTACTGGCCCGGATTCTACCATTTTTCGGTACTCACACTCATTCTACCCTTTTGGGGTACTCGCCCGGTCAGTTTTTCGGTACTCACACGGATTCCACCTGATCTCGTTACTGGCCCGGATTCTACCATTTTTCGGTACTCACACTGATTCAACCCTTTTCCGGTACTCGCCCTGTCAGTTTGTCGGTACTCGCACGGATTCGATCTGATCTCGTTACTGGCCCGGATTCTACCATTTTTCGGTACTCACACTGATTCAACACTTTTCCGGTACTCGCCCGGTCAGTTTGTCGGTACTCGCACGAATTCGACCTGATCTCGTTACTGGACCGGATTCTACCATTTTTCGGTACTCACACTGATTCAACCCTTTTCCGGTACTCGCCCTGTCAGTTTGTCGGTACACGCACGGATTCGATCTGATCTCGTTACTGGCCCGGATTCTACCATTTTTCGGTACTCACACTGATTAAACCCTTTTCCGGTACTCGCCCGGTCAGTTTGTCGATACTGGCACGAATTCGACCTAATCTCGTTACTGGCCCGGATTCTACCATTTTTCGGTACTCACACTGATTCAACCCTTTTCCGGTACTCGCCCGGTCAGTTTGTCGGTACTCGCACGGATTCGACCTGATCTCGTTACTGGCCCGGATTCTACCATTTTTCGGTACTCACACTCATTCTACCCTTTTGGGGTACTCGCCCGGTCAGTTTTTCGGTACTCACACGGATTCCACCTGATCTCGTTACTGGCCCGGATTCTACCATTTTTCGGTACTCACACTGATTCAACCCTTTTCCGGTACTCGCCCTGTCAGTTTGTCGGTACTCGCACGGATTCTTTCTGATCTCGTTACTGGCCCGGATTCTACCATTTTTCGGTACTCACACTGATTCAACACTTTTCCGGTACTCGCCCGGTCAGTTTGTCGGTACTCGCACGAATTCGACCTGATCTCGTTACTGGCCCGGATTCTACCATTTTTCGGTACTCACACTCATTCAACCCTTTTCCGGTACTCGCCCGGTCAGTTTGTCGGTACTCGCACGGATTCGACCTGATCTCGTTACTGGCCCGGATTCTACCATTTTTCGGTACTCACACTCATTCTACCCTTTTGGGGTACTCGCCCGGTCAGTTTTTCGGTACTCGCACGGATTCCACCTGATCTCGTTACTGGCCCGGATTCTACCATTTTTCGGTACTCACACTGATTCAACCCTTTTCCGGTACTCGCCCTGTCAGTTTGTCGGTACTCGCACGGATTCGATCTGATCTCGTTACTGGACCGGATTCTACCATTTTTCGGTACTGACACTGATTCAACCCTTTTCCGGTACTCGCCCGGTCAGTTTGTCGGTACTCGCACGGATTCGACCTGATCTCGTTACTGGCCCGGATTCTACCATTTTTCGGTACTCACACTGATTCAACCCTTTTCCGGTACTCGCCCTGTTAGTTTGTCAGTACTCGCACGGATTCGATCTGATCTCTTCACTGGCCCGGATTCTACCATTTTTCGGTACTCACACTGATTCAACCCTTTTCCGGTGCTCGCCCGGTCAGTTTGTCGGTACTCGCACGGATTCGACCTGATCTCGTTACTGGCCCGGATTCAACCATTTTTCGGTACTCACACTGATTCAACCCTTTTCCGGTCCTCGCCCGGTCAGTTTGTCGGTACTCGCACGGATTCGACCTGATCTCGTTACTGGCCCGGATTCTACCATTTTTCGGTACTCACACTGATTCAACCCTTTTCCGATACTCGCCCTGTCAGTTTGTCGGTACTCGCACGGATTCGATCTGATCTCGTTACTAGCCCGGATTCTACCATTTTTCGGTACTCACACTGATTCAACCCTTTTCCGGTACTCGCCCGGTCAGTTTGTCGGTACTCGCACGGATTCGACCTGATCTCGTTACTGGCCCGGATTCTACCATTTTTCGGTAATCACACTCATTCTACCCTTTTGGGGTACTCGCCCGGTCAGTTTTTCGGTACTCGCACGGATTCCACCTGATCTCGTTACTGGCCCGGATTCTACCATTTTTCGATACTCACACTGATTCAACCCTTTTCCGGTACTCGCCCTGTCAGTTTGTCGGTACTCGCACGGATTCGATCTGATCTCGTTACTGGCCCGGATTCTACCATTTTTCGGTACTCACACTGATTCAACACTTTTCCGGTACTCGCCCGGTCAGTTTGTCGGTACTCGCACGAATTCGACCTGATCTCGTTACTGGCCCGGATTCTACCATTTTTCGGTACTCACACTCATTCTACCCTTTTCCGGTACTCGCCCGGTCAGTTTGTCGGTACTTGCACGAATTCGACCTGATCTCGTTAGTGGCCCGGATTCTACCATTTTTCGGTACTCACACTGATTCAACCCTTTTTCCGGTACTCGCCCGGTCAGTTTGTCGGTACTCGCACGGATTCGACCTGATCTCGTTACTGGCCCGGATTCTACCATTTTTCGGTACTCACACTGATTCAACCCTTTTCCGGTACTCGCCCTGTCAGTTTGTCGGTACTCGCACGGATTCGATCTGATCTCGTTACTGGACCGGATTCTACCATTTTTCGGTACTCACACTGATTCAACCCTTTTCCGGTACTCGCCCTGTCAGTTTGTCGGTACACGCACGGATTCGATCTGATCTCGTTACTGGCCCGGATTCTACCATTTTTCGGTACTCACACTGATTAAACCCTTTTCCGGTACTCGCCCGGTCAGTTTGTCGATACTGGCACGAATTCGACCTGATCTCGTTACTGGCCCGGATTCTACCATTTTTCGGTACTCACACTGATTCAACCCTTTTCCGGTACTCGCCCGGTCAGTTTGTCGGTACTCGCACGGATTCGACCTGATCTCGTTACTGGCCCGGATTCTACCATTTTTCGGTACTCACACTCATTCTACCCTTTTGGGGTACTCGCCCGGTCAGTTTTTCGGTACTCGCACGGATTGCACCTGATCTCGTTACTGGCCCGGATTCTACCATTTTTCGGTACTCACACTGATTCAACCCTTTTCCGGTACTCGCCCTGTCAGTTTGTCGGTACTCGCACGGATTCGATCTGATCTCGTTACTGGCCCGGATTCTACTATTTTTCGGTACTCACACTGATTCAACACTTTTCCGGTACTCGCCCGGTCAGTTTGTCGGTACTCGCACGAATTCGACCTGATCTCGTTACTGGCCCGGATTCTACCATTTTTCGGTACTCACACTCATTCAACCCTTTTCCGGTACTCGCCCGGTCAGTTTGTCGGTACTCGCACGGATTCGACCTGATCTCGTTACTGGCCCGGATTCTACCATTTTTCGGTACTCACACTGATTCAACCCTTTTCCGGTCCTCGCCCTGTTAGTTTGTCAGTACTCGCACGGATTCGATCTGATCTCTTCACTGGCCCGGATTCTACCATTTTTCGGTACTCACACTGATTCAACCCTTTTCCGGTGCTCGCCCGGTCAGTTTGTCGGTACTCGCACGGATTCGACCTGATCTCGTTACTGGCCCGGATTCTACCATTTTTCGGTACTCACACTCATTCAACCCTTTTCCGGTACTCGCCCGGTCAGTTTGTCGGTACTCGCACGGATTCGACCTGATCTCGTTACTGGCCCGGATCCAACCATTTTTCGGTACTCACACTGATTCAACCCTTTTCCGGTACTCGCCCTGTCAGTTTGTCGGTACTCGCACGGATTCGATCTGATCTCGTTACTAGCCCGGATTCTACCATTTTTCGGTACTCACACTGATTCAACCCTTTTCCGGTACTCGCCCGGTCAGTTTGTCGGTACTCGCACGGATTCGACCTGATCTCGTTACTGGCCCGGATTCTACCATTTTTCGGTAATCACACTCATTCTACCCTTTTGGGGTACTCGCCCGGTCAGTTTTTCGGTACTCGCACGGATTCCACCTGATCTCGTTACTGGCCCGGATTCTACCATTTTTCGGTACTCACACTGATTCAACCCTTTTCCGGTACTCGCCCTGTCAGTTTGTCGGTACTCGCACGGATTCGATCTGATCTCGTTACTGGCCCGGATTCTACCATTTTTCGGTACTCACACTGATTCAACACTTTTCCGGTACTCGCCCGGTCAGTTTAACGGTACTCGCACGAATTCGACCTGATCTCGTTACTGGCCCGGATTCTACCATTTTTCGGTACTCACACTCATTCTACCCTTTTCCGGTACTCGCCCGGTCAGTTTGTCGGTACTTGCACGAATTCGACCTGATCTCGTTAGTGGCCGGGATTCTACCATTTTTCGGTACTCACACTGATTCAACCCTTTTTCCGGTACTCGCCCGGTCAGTTTGTCGGTACTCGCACGGATTCGACCTGATCTCGTTACTGGCCCGGATTCTACCATTTTTCGGTACTCACACTCATTCTACCCTTTTCCGGTACTCGCCCGGTCAGTTTGTCGATACTGGCACGAATTCGACCTGATCTCGTTACTGGCCCGGATTCTACCATTTTTCGGTACTCACACTGATTCAACCCTTTTCCGGTACTCGCCCGGTCAGTTTGTCGGTACTCGCACGGATTCGACCTGATCTCGTTACTGGCCCGGATTCTACCATTTTTCGGTACTCACACTCATTCTACCCTTTTGGGGTACTCGCCCGGTCAGTTTTTCGGTACTCACACGGATTCCACCTGATCTCGTTACTGGCCCGGATTCTACCATTTTTCGGTACTCACACTGATTCAATCCTTTTCCGGTACTCGCCCTGTCAGTTTGTCGGTACTCTCACGGATTCGATCTGATCTCGTTACTGGCCCGGATTCTACCATTTTTCGGTACTCACACTGATTCAACACTTTTCCGGTACTCGCCCGGTCAGTTTGTCGGTACTCGCACGAATTCGACCTGATCTCGTTACTGGACCGGATTCTACCATTTTTCGGTACTCACACTGATTCAACCCTTTTCCGGTACTCGCCCTGTCAGTTTGTCGGTACACGCACGGATTCGATCTGATCTCGTTACTGGCCCGGATTCTACCATTTTTCGGTACTCACACTGATTAAACCCTTTTCCGGTACTCGCCCGGTCAGTTTGTCGATACTGGCACGAATTCGACCTAATCTCGTTACTGGCCCGGATTCTACCATTTTTCGGTACTCACACTGATTCAACCCTTTTCCGGTACTCGCCCGGTCAGTTTGTCGGTACTCGCACGGATTCGACCTGATCTCGTTACTGGCCCGGATTCTACCATTTTTCGGTACTCACACTCATTCTACCCTTTTGGGGTACTCGCCCGGTCAGTTTTTCGGTACTCACACGGATTCCACCTGATCTCGTTACTGGCCCGGATTCTACCATTTTTCGGTACTCACACTGATTCAACCCTTTTCCGGTACTCGCCCTGTCAGTTTGTCGGTACTCGCACGGATTCGATCTGATCTCGTTACTGGCCCGGATTCTACCATTTTTCGGTACTCACACTGATTCAACACTTTTCCGGTACTCGCCCGGTCAGTTTGTCGGTACTCGCACGAATTCGACCTGATCTCGTTACTGGCCCGGATTCTACCATTTTTCGGTACTCACACTCATTCAACCCTTTTCCGGTACTCGCCCGGTCAGTTTGTCGGTACTCGCACGGATTCGACCTGATCTCGTTACTGGCCCGGATTCTACCATTTTTCGGTACTCACACTCATTCTACCCTTTTGGGGTACTCGCCCGGTCAGTTTTTCGGTACTCGCACGGATTCCACCTGATCTCGTTACTGGCCCGGATTCTACCATTTTTCGGTACTCACACTGATTCAACCCTTTTCCGGTACTCGCCCTGTCAGTTTGTCGGTACTCGCACGGATTCGATCTGATCTCGTTACTGGACCGGATTCTACCATTTTTCAGTACTGACACTGATTCAACCCTTTTCCGGTACTCGCCCGGTCAGTTTGTCGGTACTCGCACGGATTCGACCTGATCTCGTTACTGGCCCGGATTCTACCATTTTTCGGTACTCACACTGATTCAACCCTTTTCCGGTACTCGCCCTGTTAGTTTGTCAGTACTCGCACGGATTCGATCTGATCTCTTCACTGGCCCGGATTCTACCATTTTTCGGTACTCACACTGATTCAACCCTTTTCCGGTGCTCGCCCGGTCAGTTTGTCGGTACTCGCACGGATTCGACCTGATCTCGTTACTGGCCCGGATTCTACCATTTTTCGGTACTCACACTGATTCAACCCTTTTCCGGTCCTCGCCCGGTCAGTTTGTCGGTACTCGCACGGATTCGACCTGATCTCGTTACTGGCCCGGATTCTACCATTTTTCGGTACTCACACTGATTCAACCCTTTTCCGGTACTCGCCCTGTCAGTTTGTCGGTACTCGCACGGATTCGATCTGATCTCGTTACTAGCCCGGATTCTACCATTTTTCGGTACTCACACTGATTCAACCCTTTTCCGGTACTCGCCCGGTCAGTTTGTCGGTACTCGCACGGATTCGACCTGATCTCGTTACTGGCCCGGATTCTACCATTTTTCGGTAATCACACTCATTCTACCCTTTTGGGGTACTCGCCCGGTCAGTTTTTCGGTACTCGCACGGATTCCACCTGATCTCGTTACTGGCCCGGATTCTACCATTTTTCGGTACTCACAGTGATTCAACCCTTTTCCGGTACTCGCCCTGTCAGTTTGTCGGTACTCGCACGGATTCGATCTGATCTCGTTACTGGCCCGGATTCTACCATTTTTCGGTACTCACACTGATTCAACACTTTTCCGGTACTCGCCCGGTCAGTTTGTCGGTACTCGCACGAATTCGACCTGATCTCGTTACTGGCCCGGATTCTACCATTTTTCGGTACTCACACTCACTCTACCCTTTTCCGGTACTCGCCCGGTCAGTTTGTCGGTACTTGCACGAATTCGACCTGATCTCGTTAGTGGCCCGGATTCTACCATTTTTCGGTACTCACACTGATTCAACCCTTTTTCCGGTACTCGCCCGGTCAGTTTGTCGGTACTCGCACGGATTCGACCTGATCTCGTTACTGGCCCGGATTCTACCATTTTTCGGTACTCACACTCATTCTACCCTTTTGGGGTACTCGCCCGGTCAGTTTTTCGGTACTCGCACGGATTCCACCTGATCTCGTTACTGGCCCGGATTCTACCATTTTTCGGTACTCACACTGATTCAACCCTTTTCCGGTACTCGCCCTGTCAGTTTGTCGGTACTCGCACGGATTCGATCTGATCTCGTTACTGGACCGGATTCTACCATTTTTCGGTACTCACACTGATTCAACCCTTTTCCGGTACTCGCCCTGTCAGTTTGTCGGTACACGCACGGATTCGATCTGATCTCGTTACTGGCCCAGATTCTACCATTTTTCGGTACTCACACTGATTAAACCCTTTTCCGGTACTCGCCCGGTCAGTTTGTCGATACTGGCACGAATTCGACCTGATCTCGTTACTGGCCCGGATTCTACCATTTTTCGGTACTCACACTGATTCAACCCTTTTCCGGTACTCGCCCGGTCAGTTTGTCGGTACTCGCACGGATTCGACCTGATCTCGTTACTGGCCCGGATTCTACCATTTTTCGGTACTCACACTCATTCTACCCTTTTGGGGTACTCGCCCGGTCAGTTTTTCGGTACTCCCACGGATTCCACCTGATCTCGTTACTGGCCCGGATTCTACCATTTTTCGGTACTCACACTGATTCAACCCTTTTCCGGTACTCGCCCTGTCAGTTTGTCGGTACTCGCACGGATTCGATCTGATCTCGTTACTGGCCCGGATTCTACCATTTTTCGGTACTCACACTGATTCAACACTTTTCCGGTACTCGCCCGGTCAGTTTGTCGGTACTCGCACGAATTCGACCTGATCTCGTTACTGGCCCGGATTCTACCATTTTTCGGTACTCACACTCATTCAACCCTTTTCCGGTACTCGCCCGGTCAGTTTGTCGGTACTCGCACGGATTCGACCTGATCTCGTTACTGGCCCGGATTCTACCATTTTTCGGTACTCACACTGATTCAACCCTTTTCCGGTACTCGCCCTGTTAGTTTGTCAGTACTCGCACGGATTCGATCTGATCTCTTCACTGGCCCGGATTCTACCATTTTTCGGTACTCACACTGATTCAACCCTTTTCCGGTGCTCGCCCGGTCAGTTTGTCGGTACTCGCACGGATTCGACCTGATCTCGTTACTGGCCCGGATTCTACCATTTTTCGGTACTCACACTGATTCAACCCTTTTCCGGTACTCGCCCGGTCAGTTTGTCGGTACTCGCACGGATTCGACCTGATCTTGTTACTGGCCCGGATTCTACCATTTTTCGGTACTCACACTGATTCAACCCTTTTCCGGTACTCGCCCTGTCAGTTTGTCGGTACTCGCACGGATTCGATCTGATCTCGTTACTGGCCCGGATTCTACCATTTTTCGGTACTCACACTGATTCAACCCTTTTCCGGTACTCGCCCGGTCAGTTTGTCGGTACTCGCACGGATTCGACCTGATCTCGTTACTGGCCCGGATTCTACCATTTTTCGGTAATCACACTCATTCTACCCTTTTGGGGTACTCGCCCGGTCAGTTTTTCGGTACTCGCACGGATTCCACCTGATCTCGTTATTGGCCCGGATTCTACCATTTTTCGGTACTCACACTGATTCAACCCTTTTCCGGTACTCGCCCTGTCAGTTTGTCGGTACTCGCACGGATTCGATCTGATCTCGTTACTGGCCCGGATTCTACCATTTTTCGGTACTCACACTGATTCAACCCTTTTCCGGTACTCCCCCTGTCAGTTTGTCGGTACTCGCACGGATTCGATCTGATCTCGTTACTGGCCCGGATTCTACCATTTTTCGGTACTCACACTCATTCTACCCTTTTGGGGTACTCGCCCGGTCAGTTTTTCGGTACTCGCACGGATTCCACCTGATCTCGTTACTGGCCCGGATTCTACCATTTTTCGGTACTCACACTGATTCAACCCTTTTCCGGTACTCGCCCTGTCAGTTTGTCGGTACTCGCACGGATTCGATCTGATCTCGTTACTAGCCCGGATTCTACCATTTTTCGGTACTCACACTGATTCAACCCTTTTCCGGTACTCGCCCGGTCAGTTTGTCGGTACTCGCACGGATTCGACCTGATCTCGTTACTGGCCCGGATTCTACCATTTTTCGGTAATCACACTCATTCTACCCTTTTGGGGTACTCGCCCGGTCAGTTTTTCGGTACTCGCACGGATTCCACCTGATCTCGTTACTGGCCCGGATTCTACCATTTTTCGGTACTCACACTGATTCAACCCTTTTCCGGTACTCGCCCTGTCAGTTTGTCGGTACTCGCACGGATTCGATCTGATCTCGTTACTGGCCCGGATTCTACCATTTTTCGGTACTCACACTGATTCAACACTTTTCCGGTACTCGCCCGGTCAGTTTGTCGGTACTCGCACGAATTCGACCTGATCTCGTTACTGGCCCGGATTCTACCATTTTTCGGTACTCACACTCATTCTACCCTTTTCCGGTACTCGCTCGGTCAGTTTGTCGGTACTTGCACGAATTCGACCTGATCTCGTTAGTGGCCCGGATTCTACCATTTTTCGGTACTCACACTGATTCAACCCTTTTTCCGGTACTCGCCCGGTCAGTTTGTCGGTACTCGCACGGATTCGACCTGATCTCGTTACTGGCCCGGATTCTACCATTTTTCGGTACTCACACTCATTCAACCCTTTTCCGGTACTCGCCCGGTCAGTTTGTCGGTACTCGCACGGATTCGACCTGATCTCGTTACTGGCCCGGATCCAACCATTTTTCGGTACTCACACTGATTCAACCCTTTTCCGGTACTCGCCCGGTCAGTTTGTCGGTACTCGCACGGATTCCACCTGATCTCGTTACTGGCCCGGATTCTACCATTTTTCGGTACTCACACTGATTCAACCCTTTTCCGGTACTCGCCCTGTCAGTTTGTCGGTACTCGCACGGATTCGATCTGATCTCGTTACTAGCCCGGATTCTACCATTTTTCGGTACTCACACTGATTCAACCCTTTTCCGGTACTCGCCCGGTCAGTTTGTCGGTACTCGCACGGATTCGACCTGATCTCGTTACTGGCCCGGATTCTACCATTTTTCGGTAATCACACTCATTCTACCCTTTTGGGGTACTCGCCCGGTCAGTTTTTCGGTACTCGCACGGATTCCACCTGATCTCGTTACTGGCCCGGATTCTACCATTTTTCGGTACTCACACTGATTCAACCCTTTTCCGGTACTCGCCCTGTCAGTTTGTCGGTACTCGCACGGATTCGATCTGATCTCGTTACTGGCCCGGATTCTACCATTTTTCGGTACTCACACTGATTCAACACTTTTCCGGTACTCGCCCGGTCAGTTTGTCGGTACTCGCACGAATTCGACCTGATCTCGTTACTGGCCCGGATTCTACCATTTTTCGGTACTCACACTCATTCAACCCTTTTCCGGTACTCGCCCGGTCAGTTTGTCGGTACTCGCACGGATTCGACCTGATCTCGTTACTGGCCCGGATTCTACCATTTTTCGGTACTCACACTCATTCTACCCTTTTGGGGTACTCGCCCGGTCAGTTTTTCGGTACTCGCACGGATTCCACCTGATCTCGTTACTGGCCCGGATTCTACCATTTTTCGGTACTCACACTGATTCAACCCTTTTCCGGTACTCGCCCTGTCAGTTTGTCGGTACTCGCACGGATTCGATCTGATCTCGTTACTGGACCGGATTCTACCATTTTTCAGTACTGACACTGATTCAACCCTTTTCCGGTACTCGCCCGGTCAGTTTGTCGGTACTCGCACGGATTCGACCTGATCTCGTTACTGGCCCGGATTCTACCATTTTTCGGTACTCACACTGATTCAACCCTTTTCCGGTACTCGCCCTGTTAGTTTGTCAGTACTCGCACGGATTCGATCTGATCTCTTCACTGGCCCGGATTCTACCATTTTTCGGTACTCACACTGATTCAACCCTTTTCCGGTGCTCGCCCGGTCAGTTTGTCGGTACTCGCACGGATTCGACCTGATCTCGTTACTGGCCCGGATTCTACCATTTTTCGGTACTCACACTGATTCAACCCTTTTCCGGTCCTCGCCCGGTCAGTTTGTCGGTACTCGCACGGATTCGACCTGATCTCGTTACTGGCCCGGATTCTACCATTTTTCGGTACTCACACTGATTCAACCCTTTTCCGGTACTCGCCCTGTCAGTTTGTCGGTACTCGCACGGATTCGATCTGATCTCGTTACTAGCCCGGATTCTACCATTTTTCGGTACTCACACTGATTCAACCCTTTTCCAGTACTCGCCCGGTCAGTTTGTCGGTACTCGCACGGATTCGACCTGATCTCGTTACTGGCCCGGATTCTACCATTTTTCGGTAATCACACTCATTCTACCCTTTTGGGGTACTCGCCCGGTCAGTTTTTCGGTACTCGCACGGATTCCACCTGATCTCGTTACTGGCCCGGATTCTACCATTTTTCGGTACTCACAGTGATTCAACCCTTTTCCGGTACTCGCCCTGTCAGTTTGTCGGTACTCGCACGGATTCGATCTGATCTCGTTACTGGCCCGGATTCTACCATTTTTCGGTACTCACACTGATTCAACACTTTTCCGGTACTCGCCCGGTCAGTTTGTCGGTACTCGCACGAATTCGACCTGATCTCGTTACTGGCCCGGATTCTACCATTTTTCGGTACTCACACTCACTCTACCCTTTTCCGGTACTCGCCCGGTCAGTTTGTCGGTACTTGCACGAATTCGACCTGATCTCGTTAGTGGCCCGGATTCTACCATTTTTCGGTACTCACACTGATTCAACCCTTTTTCCGGTACTCGCCCGGTCAGTTTGTCGGTACTCGCACGGATTCGACCTGATCTCGTTACTGGCCCGGATTCAACCATTTTTCGGTACTCACACTCATTCTACCCTTTTGGGGTACTCGCCCGGTCAGTTTTTCGGTACTCGCACGGATTCCACCTGATCTCGTTACTGGCCCGGATTCTACCATTTTTCGGTACTCACACTGATTCAACCCTTTTCCGGTACTCGCCCTGTCAGTTTGTCGGTACTCGCACGGATTCGATCTGATCTCGTTACTGGACCGGATTCTACCATTTTTCGGTACTCACACTGATTCAACCCTTTTCCGGTACTCGCCCTGTCAGTTTGTCGGTACACGCACGGATTCGATCTGATCTCGTTACTGGCCCAGATTCTACCATTTTTCGGTACTCACACTGATTAAACCCTTTTCCGGTACTCGCCCGGTCAGTTTGTCGATACTGGCACGAATTCGACCTGATCTCGTTACTGGCCCGGATTCTACCATTTTTCGGTACTCACACTGATTCAACCCTTTTCCGGTACTCGCCCGGTCAGTTTGTCGGTACTCGCACGGATTCGACCTGATCTCGTTACTGGCCCGGATTCTACCATTTTTCGGTACTCACACTCATTCTACCCTTTTGGGGTACTCGCCCGGTCAGTTTTTCGGTACTCCCACGGATTCCACCTGATCTCGTTACTGGCCCGGATTCTACCATTTTTCGGTACTCACACTGATTCAACCCTTTTCCGGTACTCGCCCTGTCAGTTTGTCGGTACTCGCACGGATTCGATCTGATCTCGTTACTGGCCCGGATTCTACCATTTTTCGGTACTCACACTGATTTAACACTTTTCCGGTACTCGCCCGGTCAGTTTGTCGGTACTCGCACGAATTCGACCTGATCTCGTTACTGGCCCGGATTCTACCATTTTTCGGTACTCACACTCATTCAACCCTTTTCCGGTACTCGCCCGGTCAGTTTGTCGGTACTCGCACGGATTCGACCTGATCTCGTTACTGGCCCGGATTCTACCATTTTTCGGTACTCACACTGATTCAACCCTTTTCCGGTACTCGCCCTGTTAGTTTGTCAGTACTCGCACGGATTCGATCTGATCTCTTCACTGGCCCGGATTCTACCATTTTTCGGTACTCACACTGATTCAACCCTTTTCCGGTGCTCGCCCGGTCAGTTTGTCGGTACTCGCACGGATTCGACCTGATCTCGTTACTGGCCCGGATTCTACCATTTTTCGGTACTCACACTGATTCAACCCTTTTCCGGTACTCGCCCGGTCAGTTTGTCGGTACTCGCACGGATTCGACCTGATCTCGTTACTGGCCCGGATTCTACCATTTTTCGGTACTCACACTGATTCAACCCTTTTCCGGTACTCGCCCTGTCAGTTTGTCGGTACTCGCACGGATTCGATCTGATCTCGTTACTGGCCCGGATTCTACCATTTTTCGGTACTCACACTGATTCAACCCTTTTCCGGTACTCGCCCGGTCAGTTTGTCGGTACTCGCACGGATTCGACCTGATCTCGTTACTGGCCCGGATTCTACCATTTTTCGGTAATCACACTCATTCTACCCTTTTGGGGTACTCGCCCGGTCAGTTTTTCGGTACTCGCACGGATTCCACCTGATCTCGTTATTGGCCCGGATTCTACCATTTTTCGGTACTCACACTGATTCAACCCTTTTCCGGTACTCGCCCTGTCAGTTTGTCGGTACTCGCACGGATTCGATCTGATCTCGTTACTGGCCCGGATTCTACCATTTTTCGGTACTCACACTGATTCAACCCTTTTCCGGTACTCCCCCTGTCAGTTTGTCGGTACTCGCACGGATTCGATCTGATCTCGTTACTGGCCCGGATTCTACCATTTTTCGGTACTCACACTCATTCTACCCTTTTGGGGTACTCGCCCGGTCAGTTTTTCGGTACTCGCACGGATTCCACCTGATCTCGTTACTGGCCCGGATTCTACCATTTTTCGGTACTCACACTGATTCAACCCTTTTCCGGTACTCGCCCTGTCAGTTTGTCGGTACTCGCACGGATTCGATCTGATCTCGTTACTAGCCCGGATTCTACCATTTTTCGGTACTCACACTGATTCAACCCTTTTCCGGTACTCGCCCGGTCAGTTTGTCGGTACTCGCACGGATTCGACCTGATCTCGTTACTGGCCCGGATTCTACCATTTTTCGGTAATCACACTCATTCTACCCTTTTGGGGTACTCGCCCGGTCAGTTTTTCGGTACTCGCACGGATTCCACCTGATCTCGTTACTGGCCCGGATTCTACCATTTTTCGGTACTCACACTGATTCAACCCTTTTCCGGTACTCGCCCTGTCAGTTTGTCGGTACTCGCACGGATTCGATCTGATCTCGTTACTGGCCCGGATTCTACCATTTTTCGGTACTCACACTGATTCAACACTTTTCCGGTACTCGCCCGGTCAGTTTGTCGGTACTCGCACGAATTCGACCTGATCTCGTTACTGGCCCGGATTCTACCATTTTTCGGTACTCACACTCATTCTACCCTTTTCCGGTACTCGCTCGGTCAGTTTGTCGGTACTTGCACGAATTCGACCTGATCTCGTTAGTGGCCCGGATTCTACCATTTTTCGGTACTCACACTGATTCAACCCTTTTTCCGGTACTCGCCCGGTCAGTTTGTCGGTACTCGCACGGATTCGACCTGATCTCGTTACTGGCCCGGATTCTACCATTTTTCGGTACTCACACTCATTCAACCCTTTTCCGGTACTCGCCCGGTCAGTTTGTCGGTACTCGCACGGATTCGACCTGATCTCGTTACTGGCCCGGATCCAACCATTTTTCGGTACTCACACTGATTCAACCCTTTTCCGGTACTCGCCCGGTCAGTTTGTCGGTACTCGCACGGATTCCACCTGATCTCGTTACTGGCCCGGATTCTACCATTTTTCGGTACTCACACTGATTCAACCCTTTTCCGGTACTCGCCCTGTCAGTTTGTCGGTACTCGCACGGATTCGATCTGATCTCGTTACTGGCCCGGATTCTACCATTTTTCGGTACTCACACTGATTCAACACTTTTCCGGTACTCGCCCGGTCAGTTTGTCGGTACTCGCACGAATTCGACCTGATCTCGTTACTGGCCCGGATTCTACCATTTTTCGGTACTCACACTCATTCTACCCTTTTCCGGTACTCGCTCGGTCAGTTTGTCGGTACTTGCACGAATTCGACCTGATCTCGTTAGTGGCCCGGATTCTACCATTTTTCGGTACTCACACTGATTCAACCCTTTTTCCGGTACTCGCCCGGTCAGTTTGTCGGTACTCGCACGGATTCGACCTGATCTCGTTACCGGCCCGGATTCTACCATTTTTCGGTACTCACACTCATTCAACCCTTTTCCGGTACTCGCCCGGTCAGTTTGTCGGTACTCGCACGGATTCGACCTGATCTCGTTACTGGCCCGGATTCTACCATTTTTCGGTACTCACACTGATTCAACCCTTTTCCGGTACTCGCCCTGTTAGTTTGTCAGTACTCGCACGGATTCGATCTGATCTCTTCACTGGCCCGGATTCTACCATTTTTCGGTACTCACACTGATTCAACCCTTTTCCGGTGCTCGCCCGGTCAGTTTGTCGGTACTCGCACGGATTCGACCTGATCTCGTTACTGGCCCGGATTCTACCATTTTTCGGTACTCACACTGATTCAACCCTTTTCCGGTACTCGCCCGGTCAGTTTGTCGGTACTCGCACGGATTCGACCTGATCTCGTTACTGGCCCGGATTCTACCATTTTTCGGTACTCACACTGATTCAACCCTTTTCCGGTACTCGCCCTGTCAGTTTGTCGGTACTCGCACGGATTCGATCTGATCTCGTTACTGGCCCGGATTCTACCATTTTTCGGTACTCACACTGATTCAACCCTTTTCCGGTACTCGCCCGGTCAGTTTGTCGGTACTCGCACGGATTCGACCTGATCTCGTTACTGGCCCGGATTCTACCATTTTTCGGTAATCACACTCATTCTACCCTTTTGGGGTACTCGCCCGGTCAGTTTTTCGGTACTCGCACGGATTCCACCTGATCTCGTTACTGGCCCGGATTCTACCATTTTTCGGTACTCACACTGATTCAACCCTTTTCCGGTACTCGCCCTGTCAGTTTGTCGGTACTCGCACGGATTCGATCTGATCTCGTTACTGGCCCGGATTCTACCATTTTTCGGTACTCACACTGATTTAACACTTTTCCGGTACTCGCCCGGTCAGTTTGTCGGTACTCGCACGAATTCGACCTGATCTCGTTACTGGCCCGGATTCTACCATTTTTCGGTACTCACACTCATTCAACCCTTTTCCGGTACTCGCCCGGTCAGTTTGTCGGTACTCGCACGGATTCGACCTGATCTCGTTACTGGCCCGGATTCTACCATTTTTCGGTACTCACACTGATTCAACCCTTTTCCGGTACTCGCCCTGTTAGTTTGTCAGTACTCGCACGGATTCGATCTGATCTCTTCACTGGCCCGGATTCTACCATTTTTCGGTACTCACACTGATTCAACCCTTTTCCGGTGCTCGCCCGGTCAGTTTGTCGGTACTCGCACGGATTCGACCTGATCTCGTTACTGGCCCGGATTCTACCATTTTTCGGTACTCACACTGATTCAACCCTTTTCCGGTACTCGCCCGGTCAGTTTGTCGGTACTCGCACGGATTCGACCTGATCTCGTTACTGGCCCGGATTCTACCATTTTTCGGTACTCACACTGATTCAACCCTTTTCCGGTACTCGCCCTGTCAGTTTGTCGGTACTCGCACGGATTCGATCTGATCTCGTTACTGGCCCGGATTCTACCATTTTTCGGTACTCACACTGATTCAACCCTTTTCCGGTACTCGCCCGGTCAGTTTGTCGGTACTCGCACGGATTCGACCTGATCTCGTTACTGGCCCGGATTCTACCATTTTTCGGTAATCACACTCATTCTACCCTTTTGGGGTACTCGCCCGGTCAGTTTTTCGGTACTCGCACGGATTCCACCTGATCTCGTTATTGGCCCGGATTCTACCATTTTTCGGTACTCACACTGATTCAACCCTTTTCCGGTACTCGCCCTGTCAGTTTGTCGGTACTCGCACGGATTCGATCTGATCTCGTTACTGGCCCGGATTCTACCATTTTTCGGTACTCACACTGATTCAACCCTTTTCCGGTACTCCCCCTGTCAGTTTGTCGGTACTCGCACGGATTCGATCTGATCTCGTTACTGGCCCGGATTCTACCATTTTTCGGTACTCACACTCATTCTACCCTTTTGGGGTACTCGCCCGGTCAGTTTTTCGGTACTCGCACGGATTCCAC
The DNA here is from genome assembly GCA_946000715.1 of Vitis cinerea var. helleri x Vitis riparia. Lineage (NCBI taxonomy): Eukaryota > Viridiplantae > Streptophyta > Magnoliopsida > Vitales > Vitaceae > Vitis > Vitis cinerea var. helleri x Vitis riparia. The sequence continues at coordinate 13,483,467 of OX254015.1, forward strand.
CTGATCTCGTTACTGGCCCGGATTCTACCATTTTTCGGTACTCACACTGATTCAACCCTTTTCCGGTACTCGCCCTGTCAGTTTGTCGGTACTCGCACGGATTCGATCTGATCTCGTTACTAGCCCGGATTCTACCATTTTTCGGTACTCACACTGATTCAACCCTTTTCCGGTACTCGCCCGGTCAGTTTGTCGGTACTCGCACGGATTCGACCTGATCTCGTTACTGGCCCGGATTCTACCATTTTTCGGTAATCACACTCATTCTACCCTTTTGGGGTACTCGCCCGGTCAGTTTTTCGGTACTCGCACGGATTCCACCTGATCTCGTTACTGGCCCGGATTCTACCATTTTTCGGTACTCACACTGATTCAACCCTTTTCCGGTACTCGCCCTGTCAGTTTGTCGGTACTCGCACGGATTCGATCTGATCTCGTTACTGGCCCGGATTCTACCATTTTTCGGTACTCACACTGATTCAACACTTTTCCGGTACTCGCCCGGTCAGTTTGTCGGTACTCGCACGAATTCGACCTGATCTCGTTACTGGCCCGGATTCTACCATTTTTCGGTACTCACACTCATTCTACCCTTTTCCGGTACTCGCTCGGTCAGTTTGTCGGTACTTGCACGAATTCGACCTGATCTCGTTAGTGGCCCGGATTCTACCATTTTTCGGTACTCACACTGATTCAACCCTTTTTCCGGTACTCGCCCGGTCAGTTTGTCGGTACTCGCACGGATTCGACCTGATCTCGTTACTGGCCCGGATTCTACCATTTTTCGGTACTCACACTCATTCAACCCTTTTCCGGTACTCGCCCGGTCAGTTTGTCGGTACTCGCACGGATTCGACCTGATCTCGTTACTGGCCCGGATCCAACCATTTTTCGGTACTCACACTGATTCAACCCTTTTCCGGTACTCGCCCGGTCAGTTTGTCGGTACTCGCACGGATTCCACCTGATCTCGTTACTGGCCCGGATTCTACCATTTTTCGGTACTCACACTGATTCAACCCTTTTCCGGTACTCGCCCTGTCAGTTTGTCGGTACTCGCACGGATTCGATCTGATCTCGTTACTGGCCCGGATTCTACCATTTTTCGGTACTCACACTGATTCAACACTTTTCCGGTACTCGCCCGGTCAGTTTGTCGGTACTCGCACGAATTCGACCTGATCTCGTTACTGGCCCGGATTCTACCATTTTTCGGTACTCACACTCATTCTACCCTTTTCCGGTACTCGCTCGGTCAGTTTGTCGGTACTTGCACGAATTCGACCTGATCTCGTTAGTGGCCCGGATTCTACCATTTTTCGGTACTCACACTGATTCAACCCTTTTTCCGGTACTCGCCCGGTCAGTTTGTCGGTACTCGCACGGATTCGACCTGATCTCGTTACCGGCCCGGATTCTACCATTTTTCGGTACTCACACTCATTCAACCCTTTTCCGGTACTCGCCCGGTCAGTTTGTCGGTACTCGCACGGATTCGACCTGATCTCGTTACTGGCCCGGATTCTACCATTTTTCGGTACTCACACTGATTCAACCCTTTTCCGGTACTCGCCCTGTTAGTTTGTCAGTACTCGCACGGATTCGATCTGATCTCTTCACTGGCCCGGATTCTACCATTTTTCGGTACTCACACTGATTCAACCCTTTTCCGGTGCTCGCCCGGTCAGTTTGTCGGTACTCGCACGGATTCGACCTGATCTCGTTACTGGCCCGGATTCTACCATTTTTCGGTACTCACACTGATTCAACCCTTTTCCGGTACTCGCCCGGTCAGTTTGTCGGTACTCGCACGGATTCGACCTGATCTCGTTACTGGCCCGGATTCTACCATTTTTCGGTACTCACACTGATTCAACCCTTTTCCGGTACTCGCCCTGTCAGTTTGTCGGTACTCGCACGGATTCGATCTGATCTCGTTACTGGCCCGGATTCTACCATTTTTCGGTACTCACACTGATTCAACCCTTTTCCGGTACTCGCCCGGTCAGTTTGTCGGTACTCGCACGGATTCGACCTGATCTCGTTACTGGCCCGGATTCTACCATTTTTCGGTAATCACACTCATTCTACCCTTTTGGGGTACTCGCCCGGTCAGTTTTTCGGTACTCGCACGGATTCCACCTGATCTCGTTACTGGCCCGGATTCTACCATTTTTCGGTACTCACACTGATTCAACCCTTTTCCGGTACTCGCCCTGTCAGTTTGTCGGTACTCGCACGGATTCGATCTGATCTCGTTACTGGCCCGGATTCTACCATTTTTCGGTACTCACACTGATTCAACCCTTTTCCGGTACTCGCCCTGTCAGTTTGTCGGTACTCGCACGGATTCGATCTGATCTCGTTACTGGCCCGGATTCTACCATTTTTCGGTACTCACACTGATTCAACCCTTTTCCGGTACTCGCCCTGTCAGTTTGTCGGTACTCGCACGGATTCGATCTGATCTCTTTACTGGCCCGGATTCTACCATTTTTCGGTACTCACACTGATTCAACCCTTTTCCGGTACTCGCCCTGTTAGTTTGCCAGTACTCGCACGGATTCGATCTGATCTCTTCACTGGCCCGGATTCTACCATTTTTCGGTACTCACACTGATTCAACCCTTTTCCGGTGCTCGCCCGGTCAGTTTGTCGGTACTCGCACGGATTCGACCTGATCTCGTTACTGGCCCGGATTCTACCATTTTTCGGTACTCACACTGATTCAACCCTTTTCCGGTGCTCGCCCGGTCAGTTTGTCGGTACTTGCACGAATTCGACCTGATCCCGTTACTGGCCCGGATTCTACCATTTTTCGGTACTCACACTGATTCAACCCTTTTCCGGTACTCGCCCGGTCAGTTTGTCGGTACTCGCACGGATTCGACCTGATCTCGTTACTGGCCCGGATTCTACCATTTTTCGGTACTCACACTCATTCTACCCTTTTGGGGTACTCGCCCTGTCAGTTTGTCGGTACTCGCACGAATTCGACCTGATCTCGTTACAGGCCCGGATTCTACCATTTTTCGGTACTCACACTGATTCTACCATTTTCCGGTACTGGCCCGGTCAGTTTTTCGGTACTCGCACGGATTCCACCTGATCTCGTTACTGGCCCGGATTCTACCATTTTTCGGTACTCACACTGATTCAACCCTTTTCCGGTACTCGCCCTGTCAGTTTGTCGGTACTCGCACGGATTCGATCTGATCTCGTTACTGGCCCGGATTCTACCATTTTTCGGTACTCACACTGATTCAACACTTTTCCGGTACTCGCCCGGTCAGTTTGTCGGTACTCGCACGAATTCGACCTGATCTCGTTACTGGCCCGGATTCTACCATTTTTCGGTACTCACACTCATTCTACCCTTTTCCGGTACTCGCTCGGTCAGTTTGTCGGTACTTGCACGAATTCGACCTGATCTCGTTAGTGGCCCGGATTCTACCATTTTTCGGTACTCACACTGATTCAACCCTTTTTTCGGTACTCGCCCGGTCAGTTTGTCGGTACTCGCACGGATTCGACCTGATCTCGTTACTGGCCCGGATTCTACCATTTTTCGGTACTCACACTCATTCAACCCTTTTCCGGTACTCGCCCGGTCAGTTTGTCGGTACTCGCACGGATTCGACCTGATCTCGTTACTGGCCCGGATTCTACCATTTTTCGGTACTCACACTGATTCAACCCTTTTCCGGTACTCGCCCTGTTAGTTTGTCAGTACTCGCACGGATTCGATCTGATCTCTTCACTGGCCCGGATTCTACCATTTTTCGGTACTCACACTGATTCAACCCTTTTCCGGTGCTCGCCCGGTCAGTTTGTCGGTACTCGCACGGATTCGACCTGATCTCGTTACTGGCCCGGATTCTACCATTTTTCGGTACTCACACTGATTCAACCCTTTTCCGGTACTCGCCCGGTCAGTTTGTCGGTACTCGCACGGATTCGACCTGATCTCGTTACTGGCCCGGATTCTACCATTTTTCGGTACTCACACTGATTCAACCCTTTTCCGGTACTCGCCCTGTCAGTTTGTCGGTACTCGCACGGATTCGATCTGATCTCGTTACTGGCCCGGATTCTACCATTTTTCGGTACTCACACTGATTCAACCCTTTTCCGGTACTCGCCCGGTCAGTTTGTCGGTACTCGCACGGATTCGACCTGATCTCGTTACTGGCCCGGATTCTACCATTTTTCGGTAATCACACTCATTCTACCCTTTTGGGGTACTCGCCCGGTCAGTTTTTCGGTACTCGCACGGATTCCACCTGATCTCGTTACTGGCCCGGATTCTACCATTTTTCGGTACTCACACTGATTCAACCCTTTTCCGGTACTCGCCCTGTCAGTTTGTCGGTACTCGCACGGATTCGATCTGATCTCGTTACTGGCCCGGATTCTACCATTTTTCGGTACTCACACTGATTCAACCCTTTTCCGGTACTCGCCCTGTCAGTTTGTCGGTACTCGCACGGATTCGATCTGATCTCGTTACTGGCCCGGATTCTACCATTTTTCGGTACTCACACTGATTCAACCCTTTTCCGGTACTCGCCCTGTCAGTTTGTCGGTACTCGCACGGATTCGATCTGATCTCTTTACTGGCCCGGATTCTACCATTTTTCGGTACTCACACTAATTCAACCCTTTTCCGGTGCTCGCCCGGTCAGTTTGTCGGTACTTGCACGAATTCGACCTGATCCCGTTACTGGCCCGGATTCTACCATTTTTCGGTACTCACACTGATTCAACCCTTTTCCGGTACTCGCCCGGTCAGTTTGTCGGTACTCGCACGGATTCGACCTGATCTCGTTACTGGCCCGGATTCTACCATTTTTCGGTACTCACACTCATTCTACCCTTTTGGGGTACTCGCCCTGTCAGTTTGTCGGTACTCGCACGAATTCGACCTGATCTCGTTACAGGCCCGGATTCTACCATTTTTCGGTACTCACACTGATTCTACCATTTTCCGGTACTGGCCCGGTCAGTTTTTCGGTACTCGCACGGATTCCACCTGATCTCGTTACTGGCCCGGATTCTACCATTTTTCGGTACTCACACTGATTCAACCCTTTTCCGGTACTCGCCCTGTCAGTTTGTCGGTACTCGCACGGATTCGATCTGATCTCGTTACTGGCCCGGATTCTACCATTTTTCGGTACTCACACTGATTCAACCCTTTTCCGGTACTCGCCCTGTCAGTTTGTCGGTACTCGCACGGATTCGATCTGATCTCGTTACTGGCCCGGATTCTACCATTTTTCGGTACTCACACTGATTCAACCCTTTTCCGGTACTCGCCCTGTCAGTTTGTCGGTACTCGCACGGATTCGATCTGATCTCTTTACTGGCCCGGATTCTACCATTTTTCGGTACTCACACTAATTCAACCCTTTTCCGGTGCTCGCCCGGTCAGTTTGTCGGTACTTGCACGAATTCGACCTGATCCCGTTACTGGCCCGGATTCTACCATTTTTCGGTACTCACACTGATTCAACCCTTTTCCGGTACTCGCCCGGTCAGTTTGTCGGTACTCGCACGGATTCGACCTGATCTCGTTACTGGCCCGGATTCTACCATTTTTCGGTACTCACACTCATTCTACCCTTTTGGGGTACTCGCCCTGTCAGTTTGTCGGTACTCGCACGAATTCGACCTGATCTCGTTACAGGCCCGGATTCTACCATTTTTCGGTACTCACACTGATTCTACCATTTTCCGGTACTGGCCCGGTCAGTTTTTCGGTACTCGCACGGATTCCACCTGATCTCGTTACTGGCCCGGATTCTACCATTTTTCGGTACTCACACTGATTCAACCCTTTTCCGGTACTCGCCCTGTCAGTTTGTCGGTACTCGCACGGATTCGATCTGATCTCGTTACTGGCCCGGATTCTACCATTTTTCGGTACTCACACTGATTCAACACTTTTCCGGTACTCGCCCGGTCAGTTTGTCGGTACTCGCACGAATTCGACCTGATCTCGTTACTGGCCCGGATTCTACCATTTTTCGGTACTCACACTCATTCTACCCTTTTCCGGTACTCGCTCGGTCAGTTTGTCGGTACTTGCACGAATTCGACCTGATCTCGTTAGTGGCCCGGATTCTACCATTTTTCGGTACTCACACTGATTCAACCCTTTTTCCGGTACTCGCCCGGTCAGTTTGTCGGTACTCGCACGGATTCGACCTGATCTCGTTACTGGCCCGGATTCTACCATTTTTCGGTACTCACACTCATTCAACCCTTTTCCGGTACTCGCCCGGTCAGTTTGTCGGTACTCGCACGGATTCGACCTGATCTCGTTACTGGCCCGGATTCTACCATTTTTCGGTACTCACACTGATTCAACCCTTTTCCGGTACTCGCCCTGTTAGTTTGTCAGTACTCGCACGGATTCGATCTGATCTCTTCACTGGCCCGGATTCTACCATTTTTCGGTACTCACACTGATTCAACCCTTTTCCGGTGCTCGCCCGGTCAGTTTGTCGGTACTCGCACGGATTCGACCTGATCTCGTTACTGGCCCGGATTCTACCATTTTTCGGTACTCACACTGATTCAACCCTTTTCCGGTACTCGCCCGGTCAGTTTGTCGGTACTCGCACGGATTCGACCTGATCTCGTTACTGGCCCGGATTCTACCATTTTTCGGTACTCACACTGATTCAACCCTTTTCCGGTACTCGCCCTGTCAGTTTGTCGGTACTCGCACGGATTCGATCTGATCTCGTTACTGGCCCGGATTCTACCATTTTTCGGTACTCACACTGATTCAACCCTTTTCCGGTACTCGCCCGGTCAGTTTGTCGGTACTCGCACGGATTCGACCTGATCTCGTTACTGGCCCGGATTCTACCATTTTTCGGTAATCACACTCATTCTACCCTTTTGGGGTACTCGCCCGGTCAGTTTTTCGGTACTCGCACGGATTCCACCTGATCTCGTTACTGGCCCGGATTCTACCATTTTTCGGTACTCACACTGATTCAACCCTTTTCCGGTACTCGCCCTGTCAGTTTGTCGGTACTCGCACGGATTCGATCTGATCTCGTTACTGGCCCGGATTCTACCATTTTTCGGTACTCACACTGATTCAACCCTTTTCCGGTACTCGCCCTGTCAGTTTGTCGGTACTCGCACGGATTCGATCTGATCTCGTTACTGGCCCGGATTCTACCATTTTTCGGTACTCACACTGATTCAACCCTTTTCCGGTACTCGCCCTGTCAGTTTGTCGGTACTCGCACGGATTCGATCTGATCTCTTTACTGGCCCGGATTCTACCATTTTTCGGTACTCACACTAATTCAACCCTTTTCCGGTGCTCGCCCGGTCAGTTTGTCGGTACTTGCACGAATTCGACCTGATCCCGTTACTGGCCCGGATTCTACCATTTTTCGGTACTCACACTGATTCAACCCTTTTCCGGTACTCGCCCGGTCAGTTTGTCGGTACTCGCACGGATTCGACCTGATCTCGTTACTGGCCCGGATTCTACCATTTTTCGGTACTCACACTGATTCAACCCTTTTCCGGTACTCGCCCTGTCAGTTTGTCGGTACTCGCACGGATTCGATCTGATCTCGTTACTGGCCCGGATTCTACCATTTTTCGGTACTCACACTGATTCAACCCTTTTCCGGTACTCGCCCTGTCAGTTTGTCGGTACTCGCACGGATTCGATCTGATCTCGTTACTGGCCCGGATTCTACCATTTTTCGGTACTCACACTGATTCAACCCTTTTCCGGTACTCGCCCTGTCAGTTTGTCGGTACTCGCACGGATTCGATCTGATCTCTTTACTGGCCCGGATTCTACCATTTTTCGGTACTCACACTAATTCAACCCTTTTCCGGTGCTCGCCCGGTCAGTTTGTCGGTACTTGCACGAATTCGACCTGATCCCGTTACTGGCCCGGATTCTACCATTTTTCGGTACTCACACTGATTCAACCCTTTTCCGGTACTCGCCCGGTCAGTTTGTCGGTACTTGCACGAATTCGACCTGATCCCGTTACTGGCCCGGATTCTACCATTTTTCGGTACTCACACTGATTCAACCCTTTTCCGGTACTCGCCCGGTCAGTTTGTCGGTACTCGCACGGATTCGACCTGATCTCGTTACTGGCCCGGATTCTACCATTTTTCGGTACTCACACTCATTCTACCCTTTTGGGGTACTCGCCCTGTCAGTTTGTCGGTACTCGCACGAATTCGACCTGATCTCGTTACAGGCCCGGATTCTACCATTTTTCGGTACTCACACTGATTCTACCATTTTCCGGTACTGGCCCGGTCAGTTTTTCGGTACTCGCACGGATTCCACCTGATCTCGTTACTGGCCCGGATTCTACCATTTTTCGGTACTCACACTGATTCAACCCTTTTCCGGTACTCGCCCTGTTAGTTTGTCAGTACTCGCACGGATTCGATCTGATCTCTTCACTGGCCCGGATTCTACCATTTTTCGGTACTCACACTGATTCAACCCTTTTCCGGTGCTCGCCCGGTCAGTTTGTCGGTACTCGCACGGATTCGACCTGATCTCGTTACTGGCCCGGATTCTACCATTTTTCGGTACTCACACTGATTCAACCCTTTTCCGGTACTCGCCCGGTCAGTTTGTCGGTACTCGCACGGATTCGACCTGATCTCGTTACTGGCCCGGATTCTACCATTTTTCGGTACTCACACTGATTCAACCCTTTTCCGGTGCTCGCCCGGTCAGTTTGTCCGTACTCGCACGGATTCGATCTGATCTCTTCACTGGCCCGGATTCTACCATTTTTCGGTACTCACACTGATTCAACCCTTTTCCGGTACTCGCCCGGTCAGTTTGTCGGTACTTGCACGAATTCGACCTGATCTCGTTACAGGCCCGGATTCTACCATTTTTCGGTACTCACACTGATTCTACCATTTTTCGGTACTGGCCCGGTCAGTTTTTCGGTACTCGCACGGATTCGATCTGATCTCGTTACTGGCCCGGATTCTACCATTTTTCGGTACTCACACTGATTCAACCCTTTTCCGGTACTCGCCCTGTCAGTTTGTCGGTACTCGCACGGATTCGATCTGATCTCGTTACTGGCCCGGATTCTACCATTTTTCGGTACTCACACTGATTCAACCCTTTTCCGGTACTCGCCCTGTCAGTTTGTCGGTACTCGCACGGATTCGATCTGATCTCTTTACTGGCCCGGATTCTACCATTTTTCGGTACTCACACTAATTCAACCCTTTTCCGGTGCTCGCCCGGTCAGTTTGTCGGTACTTGCACGAATTCGACCTGATCCCGTTACTGGCCCGGATTCTACCATTTTTCGGTACTCACACTGATTCAACCCTTTTCCGGTACTCGCCCGGTCAGTTTGTCGGTACTTGCACGAATTCGACCTGATCCCGTTACTGGCCCGGATTCTACCATTTTTCGGTACTCACACTGATTCAACCCTTTTCCGGTACTCGCCCGGTCAGTTTGTCGGTACTCGCACGGATTCGACCTGATCTCGTTACTGGCCCGGATTCTACCATTTTTCGGTACTCACACTCATTCTACCCTTTTGGGGTACTCGCCCTGTCAGTTTGTCGGTACTCGCACGAATTCGACCTGATCTCGTTACAGGCCCGGATTCTACCATTTTTCGGTACTCACACTGATTCTACCATTTTCCGGTACTGGCCCGGTCAGTTTTTCGGTACTCGCACGGATTCCACCTGATCTCGTTACTGGCCCGGATTCTACCATTTTTCGGTACTCACACTGATTCAACCCTTTTCCGGTACTCGCCCTGTTAGTTTGTCAGTACTCGCACGGATTCGATCTGATCTCTTCACTGGCCCGGATTCTACCATTTTTCGGTACTCACACTGATTCAACCCTTTTCCGGTGCTCGCCCGGTCAGTTTGTCGGTACTCGCACGGATTCGACCTGATCTCGTTACTGGCCCGGATTCTACCATTTTTCGGTACTCACACTGATTCAACCCTTTTCCGGTACTCGCCCGGTCAGTTTGTCGGTACTCGCACGGATTCGACCTGATCTCGTTACTGGCCCGGATTCTACCATTTTTCGGTACTCACACTGATTCAACCCTTTTCCGGTACTCGCCCTGTCAGTTTGTCGGTACTCGCACGGATTCGATCTGATCTCGTTACTGGCCCGGATTCTACCATTTTTCGGTACTCACACTGATTCAACCCTTTTCCGGTACTCGCCCGGTCAGTTTGTCGGTACTCGCACGGATTCGACCTGATCTCGTTACTGGCCCGGATTCTACCATTTTTCGGTACTCACACTCATTCTACCCTTTTCCGGTACTCGCCCGGTCAGTTTTTCGGTACTCGCACGGATTCCACCTGATCTCGTTACTGGCCCGGATTCTACCATTTTTCGGTACTCACACTTATTCAACCCTTTTCCGGTACTCGCCCTGTCAGTTTGTCAGTACTCGCACGGATTCGATCTGATCTCTTCACTGGCCCGGATTCTACCATTTTTCGGTACTCACACTGATTCAACCCTTTTCCGGTGCTCGCCCGGTCAGTTTGTCGGTACTCGCACGGATTCGACCTGATCTCGTTACTGGCCCGGATTCTACCATTTTTCGGTACTCACACTGATTCAACCCTTTTCCGGTCCTCGCCCGGTCAGTTTGTCGGTACTCGCACGGATTCGACCTGATCTCGTTACTGGCCCGGATTCTACCATTTTTCGGTACTCACACTGATTCAACCCTTTTCCGGTACTCGCCCTGTCAGTTTGTCGGTACTCGCACGGATTCGATCTGATCTCGTTACTGGCCCGGATTCTACCATTTTTCGGTACTCACACTGATTCAACCCTTTTCCGGTACTCGCCCTGTCAGTTTGTCCGTACTCGCACGGATTCGATCTGATCTCTTCACTGGCCCGGATTCTACCATTTTTCGGTACTCACACTGATTCAACCCTTTTCCGGTACTCGCCCGGTCAGTTTGTCGGTACTTGCACGAATTCGACCTGATCTCGTTACAGGCCCGGATTCTACCATTTTTCGGTACTCACACTGATTCTACCATTTTTCGGTACTGGCCCGGTCAGTTTTTCGGTACTCGCACGGATTCGATCTGATCTCGTTACTGGCCCGGATTCTACCATTTTTCGGTACTCACACTGATTCAACCCTTTTCCGGTACTCGCCCTGTCAGTTTGTCGGTACTCGCACGGATTCGATCTGATCTCGTTACTGGCCCGGATTCTACCATTTTTCGGTACTCACACTGATTCAACCCTTTTCCGGTACTCGCCCTGTCAGTTTGTCGGTACTCGCACGGATTCGATCTGATCTCTTTACTGGCCCGGATTCTACCATTTTTCGGTACTCACACTAATTCAACCCTTTTCCGGTGCTCGCCCGGTCAGTTTGTCGGTACTTGCACGAATTCGACCTGATCCCGTTACTGGCCCGGATTCTACCATTTTTCGGTACTCACACTGATTCAACCCTTTTCCGGTACTCGCCCGGTCAGTTTGTCGGTACTCGCACGGATTCGACGTGATCTCGTTATTGGCCCGGATTCTACCATTTTTCGGTACTCACACTCATTCTACCCTTTTGGGGTACTCGCCCGGTCAGTTTTTCGGTACTCGCACGGATTCCACCTGATCTCGTTACTGGCCCGGATTCTACCATTTTTCGGTACTCACACTGATTCAACCCTTTTCCGGTACTCGCCCTGTCAGTTTGTCGGTACTCGCACGGATTCGATCTGATCTCGTTACTGGCCCGGATTCTACCATTTTTCGGTACTCACACTGATTCAACCCTTTTCCGGTACTCGCCCGGTCAGTTTGTCGGTACTTGCACGAATTCGACCCGATCTCGTTACAGGCCCGGATTCTACCATTTTTCGGTACTCACACTGATTCTACCATTTTCCGGTACTGGCCCGGTCAGTTTTTCGGTACTCGCACGGATTCCACCTGATCTCGTTACTGGCCCGGATTCTACCATTTTTCGGTACTCACACTGATTCAACCCTTTTCCGGTACTCGCCCTGTTAGTTTGTCAGTACTCGCACGGATTCGATCTGATCTCTTCACTGGCCCGGATTCTACCATTTTTCGGTACTAACACTGATTCAACCCTTTTCCGGTGCTCGCCCGGTCAGTTTGTCGGTACTCGCACGGATTCGACCTGATCTCGTTACTGGCCCGGATTCTACCATTTTTCGGTACTCACACTGATTCAACCCTTTTCCGGTACTCGCCCGGTCAGTTTGTCGGTACTCGCACGGATTCGACCTGATCTCGTTACTGGCCCGGATTCTACCATTTTTCGGTACTCACACTGATTCAACCCTTTTCCGGTACTCGCCCTGTCAGTTTGTCGGTACTCGCACGGATTCGATCTGATCTCGTTACTGGCCCGGATTCTACCATTTTTCGGTACTCACACTGATTCAACCCTTTTCCGGTACTCGCCCGGTCAGTTTGTCGGTACTCGCACGGATTCGACCTGATCTCGTTACTGGCCCGGATTCTACCATTTTTCGGTACTCACACTGATTCAACCCTTTTCCGGTACTCGCCCGGTCAGTTTGTCGGTACTCGCACGGATTCGACCTGATCTCGTTACTGGCCCGGATTCTACCATTTTTCGGTACTCACACTGATTCAACCCTTTTCCGGTACTCGCCCTGTCAGTTTGTCGGTACTCGCACGGATTCGATCTGATCTCGTTACTGGCCCGGATTCTACCATTTTTCGGTACTCACACTGATTCAACCCTTTTCCGGTACTCGCCCTGTCAGTTTGTCCGTACTCGCACGGATTCGATCTGATCTCTTCACTGGCCCGGATTCTACCATTTTTCGGTACTCACACTGATTCAACCCTTTTCCGGTACTCGCCCGGTCAGTTTGTCGGTACTTGCACGAATTCGACCTGATCTCGTTACAGGCCCGGATTCTACCATTTTTCGGTACTCACACTGATTCTACCATTTTTCGGTACTGGCCCGGTCAGTTTTTCGGTACTCGCACGGATTCGATCTGATCTCGTTACTGGCCCGGATTCTACCATTTTTCGGTACTCACACTGATTCAACCCTTTTCCGGTACTCGCCCTGTCAGTTTGTCGGTACTCGCACGGATTCGATCTGATCTCGTTACTGGCCCGGATTCTACCATTTTTCGGTACTCACACTGATTCAACCCTTTTCCGGTACTCGCCCTGTCAGTTTGTCGGTACTCGCACGGATTCGATCTGATCTCTTTACTGGCCCGGATTCTACCATTTTTCGGTACTCACACTAATTCAACCCTTTTCCGGTGCTCGCCCGGTCAGTTTGTCGGTACTTGCACGAATTCGACCTGATCCCGTTACTGGCCCGGATTCTACCATTTTTCGGTACTCACACTGATTCAACCCTTTTCCGGTACTCGCCCGGTCAGTTTGTCGGTACTCGCACGGATTCGACGTGATCTCGTTATTGGCCCGGATTCTACCATTTTTCGGTACTCACACTCATTCTACCCTTTTGGGGTACTCGCCCGGTCAGTTTTTCGGTACTCGCACGGATTCCACCTGATCTCGTTACTGGCCCGGATTCTACCATTTTTCGGTACTCACACTGATTCAACCCTTTTCCGGTACTCGCCCTGTCAGTTTGTCGGTACTCGCACGGATTCGATCTGATCTCGTTACTGGCCCGGATTCTACCATTTTTCGGTACTCACACTGATTCAACCCTTTTCCGGTACTCGCCCGGTCAGTTTGTCGGTACTTGCACGAATTCGACCCGATCTCGTTACAGGCCCGGATTCTACCATTTTTCGGTACTCACACTGATTCTACCATTTTCCGGTACTGGCCCGGTCAGTTTTTCGGTACTCGCACGGATTCCACCTGATCTCGTTACTGGCCCGGATTCTACCATTTTTCGGTACTCACACTGATTCAACCCTTTTCCGGTACTCGCCCTGTTAGTTTGTCAGTACTCGCACGGATTCGATCTGATCTCTTCACTGGCCCGGATTCTACCATTTTTCGGTACTAACACTGATTCAACCCTTTTCCGGTGCTCGCCCGGTCAGTTTGTCGGTACTCGCACGGATTCGACCTGATCTCGTTACTGGCCCGGATTCTACCATTTTTCGGTACTCACACTGATTCAACCCTTTTCCGGTACTCGCCCGGTCAGTTTGTCGGTACTCGCACGGATTCGACCTGATCTCGTTACTGGCCCGGATTCTACCATTTTTCGGTACTCACACTGATTCAACCCTTTTCCGGTACTCGCCCGGTCAGTTTGTCGGTACTCGCACGGATTCGACCTGATCTCGTTACTGGCCCGGATTCTACCATTTTTCGGTACTCACACTGATTCAACCCTTTTCCGGTACTCGCCCTGTCAGTTTGTCGGTACTCGCACGGATTCGATCTGATCTCGTTACTGGCCCGGATTCTACCATTTTTCGGTACTCACACTGATTCAACCCTTTTCCGGTACTCGCCCTGTCAGTTTGTCCGTACTCGCACGGATTCGATCTGATCTCTTCACTGGCCCGGATTCTACCATTTTTCGGTACTCACACTGATTCAACCCTTTTCCGGTACTCGCCCGGTCAGTTTGTCGGTACTTGCACGAATTCGACCTGATCTCGTTACAGGCCCGGATTCTACCATTTTTCGGTACTCACACTGATTCTACCATTTTTCGGTACTGGCCCGGTCAGTTTTTCGGTACTCGCACGGATTCGATCTGATCTCGTTACTGGCCCGGATTCTACCATTTTTCGGTACTCACACTGATTCAACCCTTTTCCGGTACTCGCCCTGTCAGTTTGTCGGTACTCGCACGGATTCGATCTGATCTCGTTACTGGCCCGGATTCTACCATTTTTCGGTACTCACACTGATTCAACCCTTTTCCGGTACTCGCCCTGTCAGTTTGTCGGTACTCGCACGGATTCGATCTGATCTCTTTACTGGCCCGGATTCTACCATTTTTCGGTACTCACACTAATTCAACCCTTTTCCGGTGCTCGCCCGGTCAGTTTGTCGGTACTTGCACGAATTCGACCTGATCCCGTTACTGGCCCGGATTCTACCATTTTTCGGTACTCACACTGATTCAACCCTTTTCCGGTACTCGCCCGGTCAGTTTGTCGGTACTCGCACGGATTCGACGTGATCTCGTTATTGGCCCGGATTCTACCATTTTTCGGTACTCACACTCATTCTACCCTTTTGGGGTACTCGCCCGGTCAGTTTTTCGGTACTCGCACGGATTCCACCTGATCTCGTTACTGGCCCGGATTCTACCATTTTTCGGTACTCACACTGATTCAACCCTTTTCCGGTACTCGCCCTGTCAGTTTGTCGGTACTCGCACGGATTCGATCTGATCTCGTTACTGGCCCGGATTCTACCATTTTTCGGTACTCACACTGATTCAACCCTTTTCCGGTACTCGCCCGGTCAGTTTTTCGGTACTTGCACGAATTCGACCCGATCTCGTTACAGGCCCGGATTCTACCATTTTTCGGTACTCACACTGATTCTACCATTTTCCGGTACTGGCCCGGTCAGTTTTTCGGTACTCGCACGGATTCCACCTGATCTCGTTACTGGCCCGGATTCTACCATTTTTCGGTACTCACACTGATTCAACCCTTTTCCGGTACTCGCCCTGTTAGTTTGTCAGTACTCGCACGGATTCGATCTGATCTCTTCACTGGCCCGGATTCTACCATTTTTCGGTACTAACACTGATTCAACCCTTTTCCGGTGCTCGCCCGGTCAGTTTGTCGGTACTCGCACGGATTCGACCTGATCTCGTTACTGGCCCGGATTCTACCATTTTTCGGTACTCACACTGATTCAACCCTTTTCCGGTACTCGCCCGGTCAGTTTGTCGGTACTCGCACGGATTCGACCTGATCTCGTTACTGGCCCGGATTCTACCATTTTTCGGTACTCACACTGATTCAACCCTTTTCCGGTACTCGCCCTGTCAGTTTGTCGGTACTCGCACGGATTCGATCTGATCTCGTTACTGGCCCGGATTCTACCATTTTTCGGTACTCACACTGATTCAACCCTTTTCCGGTACTCGCCCGGTCAGTTTGTCGGTACTCGCACGGATTCGACCTGATCTCGTTACTGGCCCGGATTCTACCATTTTTCGGTACTCACACTGATTCAACCCTTTTCCGGTACTCGCCCGGTCAGTTTGTCGGTACTCGCACGGATTCGACCTGATCTCGTTACTGGCCCGGATTCTACCATTTTTCGGTACTCACACTGATTCAACCCTTTTCCGGTACTCGCCCTGTCAGTTTGTCGGTACTCGCACGGATTCGATCTGATCTCGTTACTGGCCCGGATTCTACCATTTTTCGGTACTCACACTGATTCAACCCTTTTCCGGTACTCGCCCTGTCAGTTTGTCCGTACTCGCACGGATTCGATCTGATCTCTTCACTGGCCCGGATTCTACCATTTTTCGGTACTCACACTGATTCAACCCTTTTCCGGTACTCGCCCGGTCAGTTTGTCGGTACTTGCAAGAATTCGACCTGATCTCGTTACAGGCCCGGATTCTACCATTTTTCGGTACTCACACTGATTCTACCATTTTTCGGTACTGGCCCGGTCAGTTTTTCGGTACTCGCACGGATTCGATCTGATCTCGTTACTGGCCCGGATTCTACCATTTTTCGGTACTCACACTGATTCAACCCTTTTCCGGTACTCGCCCTGTCAGTTTGTCGGTACTCGCACGGATTCGATCTGATCTCGTTACTGGCCCGGATTCTACCATTTTTCGGTACTCACACTGATTCAACCCTTTTCCGGTACTCGCCCTGTCAGTTTGTCGGTACTCGCACGGATTCGATCTGATCTCTTTACTGGCCCGGATTCTACCATTTTTCGGTACTCACACTAATTCAACCCTTTTCCGGTGCTCGCCCGGTCAGTTTGTCGGTACTTGCACGAATTCGACCTGATCCCGTTACTGGCCCGGATTCTACCATTTTTCGGTACTCACACTGATTCAACCCTTTTCCGGAACTCGCCCGGTCAGTTTGTCGGTACTCGCACGGATTCGACGTGATCTCGTTATTGGCCCGGATTCTACCATTTTTCGGTACTCACACTCATTCTACCCTTTTGGGGTACTCGCCCGGTCAGTTTTTCGGTACTCGCACGGATTCCACCTGATCTCGTTACTGGCCCGGATTCTACCATTTTTCGGTACTCACACTGATTCAACCCTTTTCCGGTACTCGCCCTGTCAGTTTGTCGGTACTCGCACGGATTCGATCTGATCTCGTTACTGGCCCGGATTCTACCATTTTTCGGTACTCACACTGATTCAACCCTTTTCCGGTACTCGCCCGGTCAGTTTGTCGGTACTTGCACGAATTCGACCGGATCTCGTTACAGGCCCGGATTCTACCATTTTTCGGTACTCACACTGATTCTACCATTTTCCGGTACTGGCCCGGTCAGTTTTTCGGTACTCGCACGGATTCCACCTGATCTCGTTACTGGCCCGGATTCTACCATTTTTCGGTACTCACACTGATTCAACCCTTTTCCGGTACTCGCCCTGTTAGTTTGTCAGTACTCGCACGGATTCGATCTGATCTCTTCACTGGCCCGGATTCTACCATTTTTCGGTACTAACACTGATTCAACCCTTTTCCGGTGCTCGCCCGGTCAGTTTGTCGGTACTCGCACGGATTCGACCTGATCTCGTTACTGGCCCGGATTCTACCATTTTTCGGTACTCACACTGATTCAACCCTTTTCCGGTACTCGCCCGGTCAGCTTGTCGGTACTCGCACGGATTCGACCTGATCTCGTTACTGGCCCGGATTCTACCATTTTTCGGTACTCACACTGATTCAACCCTTTTCCGGTACTCGCCCTGTCAGTTTGTCGGTACTCGCACGGATTCGATCTGATCTCGTTACTGGCCCGGATTCTACCATTTTTCGGTACTCACACTGATTCAACCCTTTTCCGGTACTCGCCCGGTCAGTTTGTCGGTACTCGCACGGATTCGACCTGATCTCGTTACTGGCCCGGATTCTACCATTTTTCGGTACTCACACTGATTCAACCCTTTTCCGGTACTCGCCCGGTCAGTTTGTCGGTACTCGCACGGATTCGACCTGATCTCGTTACTGGCCCGGATTCTACCATTTTTCGGTACTCACCCTGATTCAACCCTTTTCCGGTACTCGCCCTGTCAGTTTGTCGGTACTCGCACGGATTCGATCTGATCTCGTTACTGGCCCGGATTCTACCATTTTTCGGTACTCACACTGATTCAACCCTTTTCCGGTACTCGCCCGGTCAGTTTGTCGGTACTCGCACGGATTCGACCTGATCTCGTTACTGGCCCGGATTCTACCATTTTTCGGTACTCACACTCATTCTACCCTTTTCCGGTACTCGCCCGGTCAGTTTTTCGGTACTCGCACGGATTCCACCTGATCTCGTTACTGGCCCGGATTCTACCATTTTTCGGTACTCACACTGATTCAACCCTTTTCCGGTACTCGCCCTGTCAGTTTGTCAGTACTCGCACGGATTCGATCTGATCTCTTCACTGGCCCGGATTCTACCATTTTTCGGTACTCACACTGATTCAACCCTTTTCCGGTGCTCGCCCGGTCAGTTTGTCGGTACTCGCACGGATTCGACCTGATCTCGTTACTGGCCCGGATTCTACCATTTTTCGGTACTCACACTGATTCAACCCTTTTCCGGTACTCGCCCGGTCAGTTTGTCGGTACTCGCACGGATTCGACCTGATCTCGTTACTGGCCCGAATTCTACCATTTTTCGGTACTCACACTGATTCAACCCTTTTCCGGTACTCGCCCTGTCAGTTTGTCGGTACTCGCACGGATTCGATCTGATCTCGTTACTGGCCCGGATTCTACCATTTTTCGGTACTCACACTGATTCAACCCTTTTCCGGTACTCGCCCGGTCAGTTTGTCGGTACTCGCATGGATTCGACTTGATCTCGTTACTGGCCCGGATTCTACCATTTTTCGGTACTCACACTGATTCAACCCTTTTGGGGTACTCGCCCGGTCAGTTTTTCGGTACTCGCACGGATTCCACCTGATCTCGTTACTGGCCCGGATTCTACCATTTTTCGGTACTCACACTGATTCAACCCTTTTCCGGTACTCGCCCTGTCAGTTTGTCGGTACTCGCACGGATTCGATCTGATCTCGTTACTGGCCCGGATTCTACCATTTTTCGGTACTCACACTGATTCAACCCTTTTCCGGTACTCGCCCGGTCAGTTTGTCGGTACTCGCACGGATTCGACCTGATCTCGTTACTGGCCCGGATTCTACCATTTTTCGGTACTCACACTCATTCTACCCTTTTCCGGTACTCGCCCGGTCAGTTTTTCGGTACTCGCACGGATTCCACCTGATCTCGTTACTGGCCCGGATTCTACCATTTTTCGGTACTCACACTGATTCAACCCTTTTCCGGTACTCGCCCTGTCAGTTTGTCAGTACTCGCACGGATTCGATCTGATCTCTTCACTGGCCCGGATTCTACCATTTTTCGGTACTCACACTGATTCAACCCTTTTCCGGTGCTCGCCCGGTCAGTTTGTCGGTACTCGCACGGATTCGACCTGATCTCGTTACTGGCCCGGATTCTACCATTTTTCGGTACTCACACTGATTCAACCCTTTTCCGGTACTCGCCCGGTCAGTTTGTCGGTACTCGCACGGATTCGACCTGATCTCGTTACTGGCCCGGATTCTACCATTTTTCGGTACTCACACTGATTCAACCCTTTTCCGGTACTCGCCCTTTCAGTTTGTCGGTACTCGCACGGATTCGATCTGATCTCGTTACTGGCCCGGATTCTACCATTTTTCGGTACTCACACTGATTCAACCCTTTTCCGGTACTCGCCCTGTCAGTTTGTCAGTACTCGCACGGATTCGATCTGATCTCTTCACTGGCCCGGATTCTACCATTTTTCGGTACTCACACTGATTCAACCCTTTTCCGGTACTCGCCCGGTCAGTTTGTCGGTACTTGCACGAATTCGACCTGATCTCGTTACAGGCCCGGATTCTACCATTTTTCGGTACTCACACTGATTCTACCATTTTTCGGTACTGGCCCGGTCAGTTTTTCGGTACTCGCACGGATTCGATCTGATCTCGTTACTGGCCCGGATTCTACCATTTTTCGGTACTCACACTGATTCAACCCTTTTCCGGTACTCGCCCTGTCAGTTTGTCGGTACTCGCACGGATTCGATCTGATCTCGTTACTGGCCCGGATTCTACCATTTTTCGGTACTCACACTGATTCAACCCTTTTCCGGTACTCGCCCTGTCAGTTTGTCGGTACTCGCACGGATTCGATCTGATCTCTTTACTGGCCCGGATTCTACCATTTTTCGGTACTCACACTAATTTAACCCTTTTCCGGTGCTCGCCCGGTCAGTTTGTCGGTACTTGCACGAATTCGACCTGATCCCGTTACTGGCCCGGATTCTACCATTTTTCGGTACTCACACTGATTCAACCCTTTTCCGGTACTCGCCCGGTCAGTTTGTCGGTACTCGCACGGATTCGACGTGATCTCGTTATTGGCCCGGATTCTACCATTTTTCGGTACTCACACTCATTCTACCCTTTTGGGGTACTCGCCCGGTCAGTTTTTCGGTACTCGCACGGATTCCACCTGATCTCGTTACTGGCCCGGATTCTACCATTTTTCGGTACTCACACTGATTCAACCCTTTTCCGGTACTCGCCCTGTCAGTTTGTCGGTACTCGCACGGATTCGATCTGATCTCGTTACTGGCCCGGATTCTACCATTTTTCGGTACTCACACTGATTCAACCCTTTTCCGGTACTCGCCCGGTCAGTTTGTCGGTACTTGCACGAATTCGACCTGATCTCGTTACAGGCCCGGATTCTACCATTTTTCGGTACTCACACTGATTCTACCATTTTCCGGTACTGGCCCGGTCAGTTTTTCGGTACTCGCACGGATTCCACCTGATCTCGTTACTGGCCCGGATTCTACCATTTTTCGGTACTCACACTGATTCAACCCTTTTCCGGTACTCGCCCTGTTAGTTTGTCAGTACTCGCACGGATTCGATCTGATCTCTTCACTGGCCCGGATTCTACCATTTTTCGGTACTAACACTGATTCAACCCTTTTCCGGTGCTCGCCCGGTCAGTTTGTCGGTACTCGCACGGATTCGACCTGATCTCGTTACTGGCCCGGATTCTACCATTTTTCGGTACTCACACTGATTCAACCCTTTTCCGGTACTCGCCCGGTCAGTTTGTCGGTACTCGCACGGATTCGACCTGATCTCGTTACTGGCCCGGATTCTACCATTTTTCGGTACTCACACTGATTCAACCCTTTTCCGGTACTCGCCCTGTCAGTTTGTCGGTACTCGCACGGATTCGATCTGATCTCGTTACTGGCCCGGATTCTACCATTTTTCGGTACTCACACTGATTCAACCCTTTTCCGGTACTCGCCCGGTCAGTTTGTCGGTACTCGCATGGATTCGACTTGATCTCGTTACTGGCCCGGATTCTACCATTTTTCGGTACTCACACTGATTCAACCCTTTTGGGGTACTCGCCCGGTCAGTTTTTCGGTACTCGCACGGATTCCACCTGATCTCGTTACTGGCCCGGATTCTACCATTTTTCGGTACTCACACTGATTCAACCCTTTTCCGGTACTCGCCCTGTCAGTTTGTCGGTACTCGCACGGATTCGATCTGATCTCGTTACTGGCCCGGATTCTACCATTTTTCGGTACTCACACTGATTCAACCCTTTTCCGGTACTCGCCCGGTCAGTTTGTCGGTACTCGCACGGATTCGACCTGATCTCGTTACTGGCCCGGATTCTACCATTTTTCGGTACTCACACTCATTCTACCCTTTTCCGGTACTCGCCCGGTCAGTTTTTCGGTACTCGCACGGATTCCACCTGATCTCGTTACTGGCCCGGATTCTACCATTTTTCGGTACTCACACTGATTCAACCCTTTTCCGGTACTCGCCCTGTCAGTTTGTCAGTACTCGCACGGATTCGATCTGATCTCTTCACTGGCCCGGATTCTACCATTTTTCGGTACTCACACTGATTCAACCCTTTTCCGGTGCTCGCCCGGTCAGTTTGTCGGTACTCGCACGGATTCGACCTGATCTCGTTACTGGCCCGGATTCTACCATTTTTCGGTACTCACACTGATTCAACCCTTTTCCGGTACTCGCCCGGTCAGTTTGTCGGTACTCGCACGGATTCGACCTGATCTCGTTACTGGCCCGGATTCTACCATTTTTCGGTACTCACACTGATTCAACCCTTTTCCGGTACTCGCCCTGTCAGTTTGTCGGTACTCGCACGGATTCGATCTGATCTCGTTACTGGCCCGGATTCTACCATTTTTCGGTACTCACACTGATTCAACCCTTTTCCGGTACTCGCCCTGTCAGTTTGTCAGTACTCGCACGGATTCGATCTGATCTCTTCACTGGCCCGGATTCTACCATTTTTCGGTACTCACACTGATTCAACCCTTTTCCGGTACTCGCCCGGTCAGTTTGTCGGTACTTGCACGAATTCGACCTGATCTCGTTACAGGCCCGGATTCTACCATTTTTCGGTACTCACACTGATTCTACCATTTTTCGGTACTGGCCCGGTCAGTTTTTCGGTACTCGCACGGATTCGATCTGATCTCGTTACTGGCCCGGATTCTACCATTTTTCGGTACTCACACTGATTCAACCCTTTTCCGGTACTCGCCCTGTCAGTTTGTCGGTACTCGCACGGATTCGACGTGATCTCGTTATTGGCCCGGATTCTACCATTTTTCGGTACTCACACTCATTCTACCCTTTTGGGGTACTCGCCCGGTCAGTTTTTCGGTACTCGCACGGATTCCACCTGATCTCGTTACTGGCCCGGATTCTACCATTTTTCGGTACTCACACTGATTCAACCCTTTTCCGGTACTCGCCCTGTCAGTTTGTCGGTACTCGCACGGATTCGATCTGATCTCGTTACTGGCCCGGATTCTACCATTTTTCGGTACTCACACTGATTCAACCCTTTTCCGGTACTCGCCCGGTCAGTTTGTCGGTACTTGCACGAATTCGACCTGATCTCGTTACAGGCCCGGATTCTACCATTTTTCGGTACTCACACTGATTCTACCATTTTCCGGTACTGGCCCGGTCAGTTTTTCGGTACTCGCACGGATTCCACCTGATCTCGTTACTGGCCCGGATTCTACCATTTTTCGGTACTCACACTGATTCAACCCTTTTCCGGTACTCGCCCTGTTAGTTTGTCAGTACTCGCACGGATTCGATCTGATCTCTTCACTGGCCCGGATTCTACCATTTTTCGGTACTAACACTGATTCAACCCTTTTCCGGTGCTCGCCCGGTCAGTTTGTCGGTACTCGCACGGATTCGACCTGATCTCGTTACTGGCCCGGATTCTACCATTTTTCGGTACTCACACTGATTCAACCCTTTTCCGGTACTCGCCCGGTCAGTTTGTCGGTACTCGCACGGATTCGACCTGATCTCGTTACTGGCCCGGATTCTACCATTTTTCGGTACTCACACTGATTCAACCCTTTTCCGGTACTCGCCCTGTCAGTTTGTCGGTACTCGCACGGATTCGATCTGATCTCGTTACTGGCCCGGATTCTACCATTTTTCGGTACTCACACTGATTCAACCCTTTTCCGGTACTCGCCCGGTCAGTTTGTCGGTACTCGCACGGATTCGACCTGATCTCGTTACTGGCCCGGATTCTACCATTTTTCGGTACTCACACTGATTCAACCCTTTTCCGGTACTCGCCCGGTCAGTTTGTCGGTACTCGCACGGATTCGACCTGATCTCGTTACTGGCCCGGATTCTACCATTTTTCGGTACTCACACTGATTCAACCCTTTTCCGGTACTCGCCCTGTCAGTTTGTCGGTACTCGCACGGATTCGATCTGATCTCGTTACTGGCCCGGATTCTACCATTTTTCGGTACTCACACTGATTCAACCCTTTTCCGGTACTCGCCCGGTCAGTTTGTCGGTACTCGCACGGATTCGACCTGATCTCGTTACTGGCCCGGATTCTACCATTTTTCGGTACTCACACTCATTCTACCCTTTTCCGGTACTCGCCCGGTCAGTTTTTCGGTACTCGCACGGATTCCACCTGATCTCGTTACTGGCCCGGATTCTACCATTTTTCGGTACTCACACTGATTCAACCCTTTTCCGGTACTCGCCCTGTCAGTTTGTCAGTACTCGCACGGATTCGATCTGATCTCTTCACTGGCCCGGATTCTACCATTTTTCGGTACTCACACTGATTCAACCCTTTTCCGGTGCTCGCCCGGTCAGTTTGTCGGTACTCGCACGGATTCGACCTGATCTCGTTACTGGCCCGGATTCTACCATTTTTCGGTACTCACACTGATTCAACCCTTTTCCGGTACTCGCCCGGTCAGTTTGTCGGTACTCGCACGGATTCGACCTGATCTCGTTACTGGCCCGGATTCTACCATTTTTCGGTACTCACACTGATTCAACCCTTTTCCGGTACTCGCCCTGTCAGTTTGTCGGTACTCGCACGGATTCGATCTGATCTCGTTACTGGCCCGGATTCTACCATTTTTCGGTACTCACACTGATTCAACCCTTTTCCGGTACTCGCCCGGTCAGTTTGTCGGTACTCGCATGGATTCGACTTGATCTCGTTACTGGCCCGGATTCTACCATTTTTCGGTACTCACACTGATTCAACCCTTTTGGGGTACTCGCCCGGTCAGTTTTTCGGTACTCGCACGGATTCCACCTGATCTCGTTACTGGCCCGGATTCTACCATTTTTCGGTACTCACACTGATTCAACCCTTTTCCGGTACTCGCCCTGTCAGTTTGTCGGTACTCGCACAGATTCGATCTGATCTCGTTACTGGCCCGGATTCTACCATTTTTCGGTACTCACACTGATTCAACCCTTTTCCGGTACTCGCCCGGTCAGTTTGTCGGTACTCGCACGGATTCGACCTGATCTCGTTACTGGCCCGGATTCTACCATTTTTCGGTACTCACACTCATTCTACCCTTTTCCGGTACTCGCCCGGTCAGTTTTTCGGTACTCGCACGGATTCCACCTGATCTCGTTACTGGCCCGGATTCTACCATTTTTCGGTACTCACACTGATTCAACCCTTTTCCGGTACTCGCCCTGTCAGTTTGTCAGTACTCGCACGGATTCGATCTGATCTCTTCACTGGCCCGGATTCTACCATTTTTCGGTACTCACACTGATTCAACCCTTTTCCGGTGCTCGCCCGGTCAGTTTGTCGGTACTCGCACGGATTCGACCTGATCTCGTTACTGGCCCGGATTCTACCATTTTTCGGTACTCACACTGATTCAACCCTTTTCCGGTACTCGCCCGGTCAGTTTGTCGGTACTCGCACGGATTCGACCTGATCTCGTTACTGGCCCGGATTCTACCATTTTTCGGTACTCACACTGATTCAACCCTTTTCCGGTACTCGCCCTGTCAGTTTGTCGGTACTCGCACGGATTCGATCTGATCTCGTTACTGGCCCGGATTCTACCATTTTTCGGTACTCACACTGATTCAACCCTTTTCCGGTACTCGCCCTGTCAGTTTGTCAGTACTCGCACGGATTCGATCTGATCTCTTCACTGGCCCGGATTCTACCATTTTTCGGTACTCACACTAATTCAACCCTTTTCCGGTACTCGCCCGGTCAGTTTGTCGGTACTTGCACGAATTCGACCTGATCTCGTTACAGGCCCGGATTCTACCATTTTTCGGTACTCACACTGATTCAACCCTTTTCCGGTACTCGCCCGGTCAGTTTGTCGGTACTCGCACGGATTCGACCTGATCTCGTTACTGGCCCGGATTCTACCATTTTTCGGTACTCACACTGATTCAACCCTTTTCCGGTACTCGCCCTGTCAGTTTGTCGGTACTCGCACGGATTCGATCTGATCTCGTTACTGGCCCGGATTCTACCATTTTTCGGTACTCACACTGATTCAACCCTTTTCCGGTACTCGCCCGGTCAGTTTGTCGGTACTCGCACGGATTCGACCTGATCTCGTTACTGGCCCGGATTCTACCATTTTTCGGTACTCACACTCATTCTACCCTTTTCCGGTACTCGCCCGGTCAGTTTTTCGGTACTCGCACGGATTCCACCTGATCTCGTTACTGGCCCGGATTCTACCATTTTTCGGTACTCACACTGATTCAACCCTTTTCCGGTACTCGCCCTGTCAGTTTGTCAGTACTCGCACGGATTCGATCTGATCTCTTCACTGGCCCGGATTCTACCATTTTTCGGTACTCACACTGATTCAACCCTTTTCCGGTACTCGCCCGGTCAGTTTGTCGGTACTTGCACGAATTCGACCTGATCTCGTTACAGGCCCGGATTCTACCATTTTTCGGTACTCACACTGATTCAACCCTTTTCCGGTACTCGCCCGGTCAGTTTGTCGGTACTCGCACGGATTCGACCTGATCTCGTTACTGGCCCGGATTCTACCATTTTTCGGTACTCACACTGATTCAACCCTTTTCCGGTACTCGCCCTGTCAGTTTGTCGGTACTCGCACGGATTCGATCTGATCTCGTTACTGGCCCGGATTCTACCATTTTTCGGTACTCACACTGATTCAACCCTTTTCCGGTACTCGCCCGGTCAGTTTGTCGGTACTCGCACGGATTCGACCTGATCTCGTTACTGGCCCGGATTCTACCATTTTTCGGTACTCACACTCATTCTACCCTTTTCCGGTACTCGCCCGGTCAGTTTTTCGGTACTCGCACGGATTCCACCTGATCTCGTTACTGGCCCGGATTCTACCATTTTTCGGTACTCACACTGATTCAACCCTTTTCCGGTACTCGCCCTGTCAGTTTGTCAGTACTCGCACGGATTCGATCTGATCTCTTCACTGGCCCGGATTCTACCATTTTTCGGTACTCACACTGATTCAACCCTTTTCCGGTGCTCGCCCGGTCAGTTTGTCGGTACTCGCACGGATTCGACCTGATCTCGTTACTGGCCCGGATTCTACCATTTTTCGGTACTCACACTGATTCAACCCTTTTCCGGTACTCGCCCGGTCAGTTTGTCGGTACTCGCACGGATTCGACCTGATCTCGTTACTGGCCCGGATTCTACCATTTTTCGGTACTCACACTGATTCAACCCTTTTCCGGTACTCGCCCTGTCAGTTTGTCGGTACTCGCACGGATTCGATCTGATCTCGTTACTGGCCCGGATTCTACCATTTTTCGGTACTCACACTGATTCAACCCTTTTCCGGTACTCGCCCGGTCAGTTTGTCGGTACTCGCATGGATTCGACTTGATCTCGTTACTGGCCCGGATTCTACCATTTTTCGGTACTCACACTGATTCAACCCTTTTGGGGTACTCGCCCGGTCAGTTTTTCGGTACTCGCACGGATTCCACCTGATCTCGTTACTGGCCCGGATTCTACCATTTTTCGGTACTCACACTGATTCAACCCTTTTCCGGTACTCGCCCTGTCAGTTTGTCGGTACTCGCACGGATTCGATCTGATCTCGTTACTGGCCCGGATTCTACCATTTTTCGGTACTCACACTGATTCAACCCTTTTCCGGTACTCGCCCGGTCAGTTTGTCGGTACTCGCACGGATTCGACCTGATCTCGTTACTGGCCCGGATTCTACCATTTTTCGGTACTCACACTCATTCTACCCTTTTCCGGTACTCGCCCGGTCAGTTTTTCGGTACTCGCACGGATTCCACCTGATCTCGTTACTGGCCCGGATTCTACCATTTTTCGGTACTCACACTGATTCAACCCTTTTCCGGTACTCGCCCTGTCAGTTTGTCAGTACTCGCACGGATTCGATCTGATCTCTTCACTGGCCCGGATTCTACCATTTTTCGGTACTCACACTGATTCAACCCTTTTCCGGTGCTCGCCCGGTCAGTTTGTCGGTACTCGCACGGATTCGACCTGATCTCGTTACTGGCCCGGATTCTACCATTTTTCGGTACTCACACTGATTCAACCCTTTTCCGGTACTCGCCCGGTCAGTTTGTCGGTACTCGCACGGATTCGACCTGATCTCGTTACTGGCCCGGATTCTACCATTTTTCGGTACTCACACTGATTCAACCCTTTTCCGGTACTCGCCCTGTCAGTTTGTCGGTACTCGCACGGATTCGATCTGATCTCGTTACTGGCCCGGATTCTACCATTTTTCGGTACTCACACTGATTCAACCCTTTTCCGGTACTCGCCCTGTCAGTTTGTCAGTACTCGCACGGATTCGATCTGATCTCTTCACTGGCCCGGATTCTACCATTTTTCGGTACTCACACTAATTCAACCCTTTTCCGGTACTCGCCCGGTCAGTTTGTCGGTACTTGCACGAATTCGACCTGATCTCGTTACAGGCCCGGATTCTACCATTTTTCGGTACTCACACTGATTCAACCCTTTTCCGGTACTCGCCCGGTCAGTTTGTCGGTACTCGCACGGATTCGACCTGATCTCGTTACTGGCCCGGATTCTACCATTTTTCGGTACTCACACTGATTCAACCCTTTTCCGGTACTCGCCCTGTCAGTTTGTCGGTACTCGCACGGATTCGATCTGATCTCGTTACTGGCCCGGATTCTACCATTTTTCGGTACTCACACTGATTCAACCCTTTTCCGGTACTCGCCCGGTCAGTTTGTCGGTACTCGCACGGATTCGACCTGATCTCGTTACTGGCCCGGATTCTACCATTTTTCGGTACTCACACTCATTCTACCCTTTTCCGGTACTCGCCCGGTCAGTTTTTCGGTACTCGCACGGATTCCACCTGATCTCGTTACTGGCCCGGATTCTACCATTTTTCGGTACTCACACTGATTCAACCCTTTTCCGGTACTCGCCCTGTCAGTTTGTCAGTACTCGCACGGATTCGATCTGATCTCTTCACTGGCCCGGATTCTACCATTTTTCGGTACTCACACTGATTCAACCCTTTTCCGGTACTCGCCCGGTCAGTTTGTCGGTACTTGCACGAATTCGACCTGATCTCGTTACAGGCCCGGATTCTACCATTTTTCGGTACTCACACTGATTCAACCCTTTTCCGGTACTCGCCCGGTCAGTTTGTCGGTACTCGCACGGATTCCACCTGATCTCGTTACTGGCCCGGATTCTACCATTTTTCGGTACTCACACTGATTCAACCCTTTTCCGGTACTCGCCCTGTCAGTTTGTCGGTACTCGCACGGATTCGATCTGATCTCGTTACTGGCCCGGATTCTACCATTTTTCGGTACTCACACTGATTCAACCCTTTTCCGGTACTCGCCCGGTCAGTTTGTCGGTACTCGCACGGATTCGACCTGATCTCGTTACTGGCCCGGATTCTACCATTTTTCGGTACTCACACTCATTCTACCCTTTTCCGGTACTCGCCCGGTCAGTTTTTCGGTACTCGCACGGATTCCACCTGATCTCGTTACTGGCCCGGATTCTACCATTTTTCGGTACTCACACTGATTCAACCCTTTTCCGGTACTCGCCCTGTCAGTTTGTCAGTACTCGCACGGATTCGATCTGATCTCTTCACTGGCCCGGATTCTACCATTTTTCGGTACTCACACTGATTCAACCCTTTTCCGGTGCTCGCCCGGTCAGTTTGTCGGTACTCGCACGGATTCGACCTGATCTCGTTACTGGCCCGGATTCTACCATTTTTCGGTACTCACACTGATTCAACCCTTTTCCGGTACTCGCCCGGTCAGTTTGTCGGTACTCGCACGGATTCGACCTGATCTCGTTACTGGCCCGGATTCTACCATTTTTCGGTACTCACACTGATTCAACCCTTTTCCGGTACTCGCCCTGTCAGTTTGTCGGTACTCGCACGGATTCGATCTGATCTCGTTACTGGCCCGGATTCTACCATTTTTCGGTACTCACACTGATTCAACCCTTTTCCGGTACTCGCCCGGTCAGTTTGTCGGTACTCGCATGGATTCGACTTGATCTCGTTACTGGCCCGGATTCTACCATTTTTCGGTACTCACACTGATTCAACCCTTTTGGGGTACTCGCCCGGTCAGTTTTTCGGTACTCGCACGGATTCCACCTGATCTCGTTACTGGCCCGGATTCTACCATTTTTCGGTACTCACACTGATTCAACCCTTTTCCGGTACTCGCCCTGTCAGTTTGTCGGTACTCGCACGGATTCGATCTGATCTCGTTACTGGCCCGGATTCTACCATTTTTCGGTACTCACACTGATTCAACCCTTTTCCGGTACTCGCCCGGTCAGTTTGTCGGTACTCGCACGGATTCGACCTGATCTCGTTACTGGCCCGGATTCTACCATTTTTCGGTACTCACACTCATTCTACCCTTTTCCGGTACTCGCCCGGTCAGTTTTTCGGTACTCGCACGGATTCCACCTGATCTCGTTACTGGCCCGGATTCTACCATTTTTCGGTACTCACACTGATTCAACCCTTTTCCGGTACTCGCCCTGTCAGTTTGTCAGTACTCGCACGGATTCGATCTGATCTCTTCACTGGCCCGGATTCTACCATTTTTCGGTACTCACACTGATTCAACCCTTTTCCGGTGCTCGCCCGGTCAGTTTGTCGGTACTCGCACGGATTCGACCTGATCTCGTTACTGGCCCGGATTCTACCATTTTTCGGTACTCACACTGATTCAACCCTTTTCCGGTGCTCGCCCGGTCAGTTTGTCGGTACTCGCACGGATTCGACCTGATCTCGTTACTGGCCCGGATTCTACCATTTTTCGGTACTCACACTGATTCAACCCTTTTCCGGTACTCGCCCTGTCAGTTTGTCGGTACTCGCACGGATTCGATCTGATCTCGTTACTGGCCCGGATTCTACCATTTTTCGGTACTCACACTGATTCAACCCTTTTCCGGTACTCGCCCTGTCAGTTTGTCAGTACTCGCACGGATTCGATCTGATCTCTTCACTGGCCCGGATTCTACCATTTTTCGGTACTCACACTGATTCAACCCTTTTCCGGTACTCGCCCGGTCAGTTTGTCGGTACTTGCACGAATTCGACCTGATCTCGTTACAGGCCCGGATTCTACCATTTTTCGGTACTCACACTGATTCAACCCTTTTCCGGTACTCGCCCTGTCAGTTTGTCGGTACTCGCACGGATTCGATCTGATCTCGTTACTGGCCCGGATTCTACCATTTTTCGGTACTCACACTGATTCAACCCTTTTCCGGTACTCGCCCGGTCAGTTTGTCGGTACTCGCACGGATTCGACCTGATCTCGTTACTGGCCCGGATTCTACCATTTTTCGGTACTCACACTCATTCTACCCTTTTCCGGTACTCGCCCGGTCAGTTTTTCGGTACTCGCACGGATTCCACCTGATCTCGTTACTGGCCCGGATTCTACCATTTTTCGGTACTCACACTCATTCTACCCTTTTCCGGTACTCGCCCGGTCAGTTTGTCAGTACTCGCACGGATTCGATCTGATCTCTTCACTGGCCCGGATTCTACCATTTTTCGGTACTCACACTGATTCAACCCTTTTCCGGTGCTCGCCCGGTCAGTTTGTCGGTACTCGCACGGATTCGACCTGATCTCGTTACTGGCCCGGATTCTACCATTTTTCGGTACTCACACTGATTCAACCCTTTTCCGGTACTCGCCCGGTCAGTTTGTCGGTACTCGCACGGATTCGACCTGATCTCGTTACTGGCCCGGATTCTACCATTTTTCGGTACTCACACTGATTCAACCCTTTTCCGGTACTCGCCCTGTCAGTTTGTCGGTACTCGCACGGATTCGATCTGATCTCGTTACTGGCCCGGATTCTACCATTTTTCGGTACTCACACTGATTCAACCCTTTTCCGGTACTCGCCCTGTCAGTTTGTCAGTACTCGCACGGATTCGATCTGATCTCTTCACTGGCCCGGATTCTACCATTTTTCGGTACTCACACTGATTCAACCCTTTTCCGGTACTCGCCCGGTCAGTTTGTCGGTACTTGCACGAATTCGACCTGATCTCGTTACAGGCCCGGATTCTACCATTTTTCGGTACTCACACTGATTCTACCATTTTTCGGTACTGGCCCGGTCAGTTTTTCGGTACTCGCACGGATTCGATCTGATCTCGTTACTGGCCCGGATTCTACCATTTTTCGGTACTCACACTGATTCAACCCTTTTCCGGTACTCGCCCTGTCAGTTTGTCGGTACTCGCACGGATTCGATCTGATCTCGTTACTGGCCCGGATTCTACCATTTTTCGGTACTCACACTGATTCAACCCTTTTCCGGTACTCGCCCTGTCAGTTTGTCGGTACTCGCACGGATTCGATCTGATCTCTTTACTGGCCCGGATTCTACCATTTTTCGGTACTCACACTAATTTAACCCTTTTCCGGTGCTCGCCCGGTCAGTTTGTCGGTACTTGCACGAATTCGACCTGATCCCGTTACTGGCCCGGATTCTACCATTTTTCGGTACTCACACTGATTCAACCCTTTTCCGGTACTCGCCCGGTCAGTTTGTCGGTACTCGCACGGATTCGACTTGATCTCGTTATTGGCCCGGATTCTACCATTTTTCGGTACTCACACTCATTCTACCCTTTTGGGGTACTCGCCCGGTCAGTTTTTCGGTACTCGCACGGATTCCACCTGATCTCGTTACTGGCCCGGATTCTACCATTTTTCGGTACTCACACTGATTCAACCCTTTTCCGGTACTCGCCCTGTCAGTTTGTCGGTACTCGCACGGATTCGATCTGATCTCGTTACTGGCCCGGATTCTACCATTTTTCGGTACTCACACTGATTCAACCCTTTTCCGGTACTCGCCCGGTCAGTTTGTCGGTACTTGCACGAATTCGACCTGATCTCGTTACAGGCCCGGATTCTACCATTTTTCGGTACTCACACTGATTCTACCATTTTCCGGTACTGGCCCGGTCAGTTTTTCGGTACTCGCACGGATTCCACCTGATCTCGTTACTGGCCCGGATTCTACCATTTTTCGGTACTCACACTGATTCAACCCTTTTCCGGTACTCGCCCGGTCAGTTTGTCGGTACTCGCACGGATTCGACCTGATCTCGTTACTGGCCCGGATTCTACCATTTCTCGGTACTGACACTGATTCAACCCTTTTCCGGTACTCGCCCGGTCAGTTTGTCGGTACTCGCACGGATTCGACTTGATCTCGTTATTGGCCCGGATTCTACCATTTTTCGGTACTCACACTCATTCTACCCTTTTGGGGTACTCGCCCGGTCAGTTTTTCGGTACTCGCACGGATTCCACCTGATCTCGTTACTGGCCCGGATTCTACCATTTTTCGGTACTCACACTGATTCAACCCTTTTCCGGTACTCGCCCTGTCAGTTTGTCGGTACTCGCACGGATTCGATCTGATCTCGTTACTGGCCCGGATTCTACCATTTTTCGGTACTCACACTGATTCAACCCTTTTCCGGTACTCGCCCGGTCAGTTTGTCGGTACTCGCACGGATTCGACCTGATCTCGTTACTGGCCCGGATTCTACCATTTTTCGGTACTCACACTGATTCAACCCTTTTCCGGTACTCGCCCGGTCAGTTTGTCGGTACTCGCACGGATTCGACCTGATCTCGTTACTGGCCCGGATTCTACCATTTTTCGGTACTCACACTGATTCAACCCTTTTCCGGTACTCGCCCTGTCAGTTTGTCGGTACTCGCACGGATTCGATCTGATCTCGTTACTGGCCCGGATTCTACCATTTTTCGGTACTCACACTGATTCAACCCTTTTCCGGTACTCGCCCGGTCAGTTTGTCGGTACTCGCATGGATTCGACTTGATCTCGTTACTGGCCCGGATTCTACCATTTTTCGGTACTCACACTGATTCAACCCTTTTGGGGTACTCGCCCGGTCAGTTTTTCGGTACTCGCACGGATTCGACCTGATCTCGTTACTGGCCCGGATTCTACCATTTTTCGGTACTCACACTCATTCTACCCTTTTCCGGTACTCGCCCGGTCAGTTTTTCGGTACTCGCACGGATTCCACCTGATCTCGTGACTGGCCCGGATTCTACCATTTTTCGGTACTCACACTGATTCAACCCTTTTCCGGTACTCGCCCTGTCAGTTTGTCAGTACTCGCACGGATTCGATCTGATCTCTTCACTGGCCCGGATTCTACCATTTTTCGGTACTCACACTGATTCAACCCTTTTCCGGTGCTCGCCCGGTCAGTTTGTCGGTACTCGCACGGATTCGACCTGATCTCGTTACTGGCCCGGATTCTACCATTTTTCGGTACTCACACTGATTCAACCCTTTTCCGGTACTCGCCCGGTCAGTTTGTCGGTACTCGCACGGATTCGACTTGATCTCGTTATTGGCCCGGATTCTACCATTTTTCGGTACTCACACTCATTCTACCCTTTTGGGGTACTCGCCCGGTCAGTTTTTCGGTACTCGCACGGATTCCACCTGATCTCGTTACTGGCCCGGATTCTACCATTTTTCGGTACTCACACTGATTCAACCCTTTTCCGGTACTCGCCCTGTCAGTTTGTCGGTACTCGCACGGATTCGATCTGATCTCGTTACTGGCCCGGATTCTACCATTTTTCGGTACTCACACTGATTCAACCCTTTTCCGGTACTCGCCCGGTCAGTTTGTCGGTACTCGCACGGATTCGACCTGATCTCGTTACTGGCCCGGATTCTACCATTTTTCGGTACTCACACTGATTCAACCCTTTTCCGGTACTCGCCCGGTCAGTTTGTCGGTACTCGCACGGATTCGACCTGATCTCGTTACTGGCCCGGATTCTACCATTTTTCGGTACTCACACTGATTCAACCCTTTTCCGGTACTCGCCCTGTCAGTTTGTCGGTACTCGCACGGATTCGATCTGATCTCGTTACTGGCCCGGATTCTACCATTTTTCGGTACTCACACTGATTCAACCCTTTTCCGGTACTCGCCCGGTCAGTTTGTCGGTACTCGCATGGATTCGACTTGATCTCGTTACTGGCCCGGATTCTACCATTTTTCGGTACTCACACTGATTCAACCCTTTTGGGGTACTCGCCCGGTCAGTTTTTCGGTATTCGCACGGATTCGACCTGATCTCGTTACTGGCCCGGATTCTACCATTTTTCGGTACTCACACTGATTCAACCCTTTTCCGGTGCTCGCCCGGTTAGTTTGTCGGTACTCGCACGGATTCGACCTGATCTCGTTACTGGCCCGGATTCTACCATTTTTCGGTACTCACACTGATTCAACCCTTTTCCGGTACTCGCCCGGTCAGTTTGTCGGTACTCGCACGGATTCGACCTGATCTCGTTACTGGCCCGGATTCTACCATTTTTCGGTACTCACACTGATTCAACCCTTTTCCGGTACTCGCCCTGTCAGTTTGTCGGTACTCGCACGGATTCGATCTGATCTCGTTACTGGCCCGGATTCTACCATTTTTCGGTACTCACACTGATTCAACCCTTTTCCGGTACTCGCCCGGTCAGTTTGTCGGTACTCGCATGGATTCGACTTGATCTCGTTACTGGCCCGGATTCTACCATTTTTCGGTACTCACACTGATTCAACCCTTTTGGGGTACTCGCCCGGTCAGTTTTTCGGTACTCGCACGGATTCCACCTGATCTCGTTACTGGCCCGGATTCTACCATTTTTCGGTACTCACACTGATTCAACCCTTTTCCGGTACTCGCCCTGTCAGTTTGTCGGTACTCGCACGGATTCGATCTGATCTCGTTACTGGCCCGGATTCTACCATTTTTCGGTACTCACACTGATTCAACCCTTTTCCGGTACTCGCCCGGTCAGTTTGTCGGTACTCGCACGGATTCGACCTGATCTCGTTACTGGCCCGGATTCTACCATTTTTCGGTACTCACACTCATTCTACCCTTTTCCGGTACTCGCCCGGTCAGTTTTTCGGTACTCGCACGGATTCCACCTGATCTCGTTACTGGCCCGGATTCTACCATTTTTCGGTACTCACACTGATTCAACCCTTTTCCGGTACTCGCCCTGTCAGTTTGTCAGTACCCGCACGGATTCGATCTGATCTCTTCACTGGCCCGGATTCTACCATTTTTCGGTACTCACACTGATTCAACCCTTTTCCGGTGCTCGCCCGGTCAGTTTGTCGGTACTCGCACGGATTCGACCTGATCTCGTTACTGGCCCGGATTCTACCATTTTTCGGTACTCACACTGATTCAACCCTTTTCCGGTACTCGCCCGGTCAGTTTGTCGGTACTCGCACGGATTCGACCTGATCTCGTTACTGGCCCGGATTCTACCATTTTTCGGTACTCACACTGATTCAACCCTTTTCCGGTACTCGCCCTGTCAGTTTGTCGGTACTCGCACGGATTCGATCTGATCTCGTTACTGGCCCGGATTCTACCATTTTTCGGTACTCACACTGATTCAACCCTTTTCCGGTACTCGCCCGGTCAGTTTGTCGGTACTCGCATGGATTCGACTTGATCTCGTTACTGGCCCGGATTCTACCATTTTTCGGTACTCACACTGATTCAACCCTTTTGGGGTACTCGCCCGGTCAGTTTTTCGGTACTCGCACGGATTCCACCTGATCTCGTTACTGGCCCGGATTCTACCATTTTTCGGTACTCACACTGATTCAACCCTTTTCCGGTACTCGCCCTGTCAGTTTGTCGGTACTCGCACGGATTCGATCTGATCTCGTTACTGGCCCGGATTCTACCATTTTTCGGTACTCACACTGATTCAACCCTTTTCCGGTACTCGCCCGGTCAGTTTGTCGGTACTCGCACGGATTCGACCTGATCTCGTTACTGGCCCGGATTCTACCATTTTTCGGTACTCACACTCATTCTACCCTTTTCCGGTACTCGCCCGGTCAGTTTTTCGGTACTCGCACGGATTCCACCTGATCTCGTTACTGGCCCGGATTCTACCATTTTTCGGTACTCACACTGATTCAACCCTTTTCCGGTACTCGCCCTGTCAGTTTGTCAGTACTCGCACGGATTCGATCTGATCTCTTCACTGGCCCGGATTCTACCATTTTTCGGTACTCACACTGATTCAACCCTTTTCCGGTGCTCGCCCGGTCAGTTTGTCGGTACTCGCACGGATTCGACCTGATCTCGTTACTGGCCCGGATTCTACCATTTTTCGGTACTCACACTGATTCAACCCTTTTCCGGTACTCGCCCTGTCAGTTTGTCGGTACTCGCACGGATTCGATCTGATCTCGTTACTGGCCCGGATTCTACCATTTTTCGGTACTCACACTGATTCAACCCTTTTCCGGTACTCGCCCGGTCAGTTTGTCGGTACTCGCATGGATTCGACTTGATCTCGTTACTGGCCCGGATTCTACCATTTTTCGGTACTCACACTGATTCAACCCTTTTGGGGTACTCGCCCGGTCAGTTTTTCGGTACTCGCACGGATTCCACCTGATCTCGTTACTGGCCCGGATTCTACCATTTTTCGGTACTCACACTGATTCAACCCTTTTCCGGTACTCGCCCTGTCAGTTTGTCGGTACTCGCACGGATTCGATCTGATCTCGTTACTGGCCCGGATTCTACCATTTTTCGGTACTCACACTGATTCAACCCTTTTCCGGTACTCGCCCGGTCAGTTTGTCGGTACTCGCACGGATTCGACCTGATCTCGTTACTGGCCCGGATTCTACCATTTTTCGGTACTCACACTCATTCTACCCTTTTCCGGTACTCGCCCGGTCAGTTTTTCGGTACTCGCACGGATTCCACCTGATCTCGTTACTGGCCCGGATTCTACCATTTTTCGGTACTCACACTGATTCAACCCTTTTCCGGTACTCGCCCTGTCAGTTTGTCAGTACTCGCACGGATTCGATCTGATCTCTTCACTGGCCCGGATTCTACCATTTTTCGGTACTCACACTGATTCAACCCTTTTCCGGTGCTCGCCCGGTCAGTTTGTCGGTACTCGCACGGATTCGACCTGATCTCGTTACTGGCCCGGATTCTACCATTTTTCGGTACTCACACTGATTCAACCCTTTTCCGGTACTCGCCCGGTCAGTTTGTCGGTACTCGCACGGATTCGACCTGATCTCGTTACTGGCCCGGATTCTACCATTTTTCGGTACTCACACTGATTCAACCCTTTTCCGGTACTCGCCCTGTCAGTTTGTCGGTACTCGCACGGATTCGATCTGATCTCGTTACTGGCCCGGATTCTACCATTTTTCGGTACTCACACTGATTCAACCCTTTTCCGGTACTCGCCCGGTCAGTTTGTCGGTACTCGCATGGATTCGACTTGATCTCGTTACTGGCCCGGATTCTACCATTTTTCGGTACTCACACTGATTCAACCCTTTTGGGGTACTCGCCCGGTCAGTTTTTCGGTACTCGCACGGATTCCACCTGATCTCGTTACTGGCCCGGATTCTACCATTTTTCGGTACTCACACTGATTCAACCCTTTTCCGGTACTCGCCCTGTCAGTTTGTCGGTACTCGCACGGATTCGATCTGATCTCGTTACTGGCCCGGATTCTACCATTTTTCGGTACTCACACTGATTCAACCCTTTTCCGGTACTCGCCCGGTCAGTTTGTCGGTACTCGCACGGATTCGACCTGATCTCGTTACTGGCCCGGATTCTACCATTTTTCGGTACTCACACTCATTCTACCCTTTTCCGGTACTCGCCCGGTCAGTTTTTCGGTACTCGCACGGATTCCACCTGATCTCGTTACTGGCCCGGATTCTACCATTTTTCGGTACTCACACTGATTCAACCCTTTTCCGGTACTCGCCCTGTCAGTTTGTCAGTACTCGCACGGATTCGATCTGATCTCTTCACTGGCCCGGATTCTACCATTTTTCGGTACTCACACTGATTCAACCCTTTTCCGGTGCTCGCCCGGTCAGTTTGTCGGTACTCGCACGGATTCGACCTGATCTCGTTACTGGCCCGGATTCTACCATTTTTCGGTACTCACACTGATTCAACCCTTTTCCGGTACTCGCCCTGTCAGTTTGTCGGTACTCGCACGGATTCGATCTGATCTCGTTACTGGCCCGGATTCTACCATTTTTCGGTACTCACACTGATTCAACCCTTTTCCGGTACTCGCCCGGTCAGTTTGTCGGTACTCGCATGGATTCGACTTGATCTCGTTACTGGCCCGGATTCTACCATTTTTCGGTACTCACACTGATTCAACCCTTTTGGGGTACTCGCCCGGTCAGTTTTTCGGTACTCGCACGGATTCCACCTGATCTCGTTACTGGCCCGGATTCTACCATTTTTCGGTACTCACACTGATTCAACCCTTTTCCGGTACTCGCCCTGTCAGTTTGTCGGTACTCGCACGGATTCGATCTGATCTCGTTACTGGCCCGGATTCTACCATTTTTCGGTACTCACACTGATTCAACCCTTTTCCGGTACTCGCCCGGTCAGTTTGTCGGTACTCGCACGGATTCGACCTGATCTCGTTACTGGCCCGGATTCTACCATTTTTCGGTACTCACACTCATTCTACCCTTTTCCGGTACTCGCCCGGTCAGTTTTTCGGTACTCGCACGGATTCCACCTGATCTCGTTACTGGCCCGGATTCTACCATTTTTCGGTACTCACACTGATTCAACCCTTTTCCGGTACTCGCCCTGTCAGTTTGTCAGTACTCGCACGGATTCGATCTGATCTCTTCACTGGCCCGGATTCTACCATTTTTCGGTACTCACACTGATTCAACCCTTTTCCGGTGCTCGCCCGGTCAGTTTGTCGGTACTCGCACGGATTCGACCTGATCTCGTTACTGGCCCGGATTCTACCATTTTTCGGTACTCACACTGATTCAACCCTTTTCCGGTACTCGCCCGGTCAGTTTGTCGGTACTCGCACGGATTCGACCTGATCTCGTTACTGGCCCGGATTCTACCATTTTTCGGTACTCACACTGATTCAACCCTTTTCCGGTACTCGCCCTGTCAGTTTGTCGGTACTCGCACGGATTCGATCTGATCTCGTTACTGGCCCGGATTCTACCATTTTTCGGTACTCACACTGATTCAACCCTTTTCCGGTACTCGCCCGGTCAGTTTGTCGGTACTCGCATGGATTCGACTTGATCTCGTTACTGGCCCGGATTCTACCATTTTTCGGTACTCACACTGATTCAACCCTTTTGGGGTACTCGCCCGGTCAGTTTTTCGGTACTCGCACGGATTCCACCTGATCTCGTTACTGGCCCGGATTCTACCATTTTTCGGTACTCACACTGATTCAACCCTTTTCCGGTACTCGCCCTGTCAGTTTGTCGGTACTCGCACGGATTCGATCTGATCTCGTTACTGGCCCGGATTCTACCATTTTTCGGTACTCACACTGATTCAACCCTTTTCCGGTACTCGCCCGGTCAGTTTGTCGGTACTCGCACGGATTCGACCTGATCTCGTTACTGGCCCGGATTCTACCATTTTTCGGTACTCACACTCATTCTACCCTTTTCCGGTACTCGCCCGGTCAGTTTTTCGGTACTCGCACGGATTCCACCTGATCTCGTTACTGGCCCGGATTCTACCATTTTTCGGTACTCACACTGATTCAACCCTTTTCCGGTACTCGCCCTGTCAGTTTGTCAGTACTCGCACGGATTCGATCTGATCTCTTCACTGGCCCGGATTCTACCATTTTTCGGTACTCACACTGATTCAACCCTTTTCCGGTGCTCGCCCGGTCAGTTTGTCGGTACTCGCACGGATTCGACCTGATCTCGTTACTGGCCCGGATTCTACCATTTTTCGGTACTCACACTGATTCAACCCTTTTCCGGTACTCGCCCTGTCAGTTTGTCGGTACTCGCACGGATTCGATCTGATCTCGTTACTGGCCCGGATTCTACCATTTTTCGGTACTCACACTGATTCAACCCTTTTCCGGTACTCGCCCGGTCAGTTTGTCGGTACTCGCATGGATTCGACTTGATCTCGTTACTGGCCCGGATTCTACCATTTTTCGGTACTCACACTGATTCAACCCTTTTGGGGTACTCGCCCGGTCAGTTTTTCGGTACTCGCACGGATTCCACCTGATCTCGTTACTGGCCCGGATTCTACCATTTTTCGGTACTCACACTGATTCAACCCTTTTCCGGTACTCGCCCTGTCAGTTTGTCGGTACTCGCACGGATTCGATCTGATCTCGTTACTGGCCCGGATTCTACCATTTTTCGGTACTCACACTGATTCAACCCTTTTCCGGTACTCGCCCGGTCAGTTTGTCGGTACTCGCACGGATTCGACCTGATCTCGTTACTGGCCCGGATTCTACCATTTTTCGGTACTCACACTCATTCTACCCTTTTCCGGTACTCGCCCGGTCAGTTTTTCGGTACTCGCACGGATTCCACCTGATCTCGTTACTGGCCCGGATTCTACCATTTTTCGGTACTCACACTGATTCAACCCTTTTCCGGTACTCGCCCTGTCAGTTTGTCAGTACTCGCACGGATTCGATCTGATCTCTTCACTGGCCCGGATTCTACCATTTTTCGGTACTCACACTGATTCAACCCTTTTCCGGTGCTCGCCCGGTCAGTTTGTCGGTACTCGCACGGATTCGACCTGATCTCGTTACTGGCCCGGATTCTACCATTTTTCGGTACTCACACTGATTCAACCCTTTTCCGGTACTCGCCCGGTCAGTTTGTCGGTACTCGCACGGATTCGACCTGATCTCGTTACTGGCCCGGATTCTACCATTTTTCGGTACTCACACTGATTCAACCCTTTTCCGGTACTCGCCCTGTCAGTTTGTCGGTACTCGCACGGATTCGATCTGATCTCGTTACTGGCCCGGATTCTACCATTTTTCGGTACTCACACTGATTCAACCCTTTTCCGGTACTCGCCCGGTCAGTTTGTCGGTACTCGCATGGATTCGACTTGATCTCGTTACTGGCCCGGATTCTACCATTTTTCGGTACTCACACTGATTCAACCCTTTTGGGGTACTCGCCCGGTCAGTTTTTCGGTACTCGCACGGATTCCACCTGATCTCGTTACTGGCCCGGATTCTACCATTTTTCGGTACTCACACTGATTCAACCCTTTTCCGGTACTCGCCCTGTCAGTTTGTCGGTACTCGCACGGATTCGATCTGATCTCGTTACTGGCCCGGATTCTACCATTTTTCGGTACTCACACTGATTCAACCCTTTTCCGGTACTCGCCCGGTCAGTTTGTCGGTACTCGCACGGATTCGACCTGATCTCGTTACTGGCCCGGATTCTACCATTTTTCGGTACTCACACTCATTCTACCCTTTTCCGGTACTCGCCCGGTCAGTTTTTCGGTACTCGCACGGATTCCACCTGATCTCGTTACTGGCCCGGATTCTACCATTTTTCGGTACTCACACTGATTCAACCCTTTTCCGGTACTCGCCCTGTCAGTTTGTCAGTACTCGCACGGATTCGATCTGATCTCTTCACTGGCCCGGATTCTACCATTTTTCGGTACTCACACTGATTCAACCCTTTTCCGGTGCTCGCCCGGTCAGTTTGTCGGTACTCGCACGGATTCGACCTGATCTCGTTACTGGCCCGGATTCTACCATTTTTCGGTACTCACACTGATTCAACCCTTTTCCGGTACTCGCCCGGTCAGTTTGTCGGTACTCGCACGGATTCGACCTGATCTCGTTACTGGCCCGGATTCTACCATTTTTCGGTACTCACACTGATTCAACCCTTTTCCGGTACTCGCCCTGTCAGTTTGTCGGTACTCGCACGGATTCGATCTGATCTCGTTACTGGCCCGGATTCTACCATTTTTCGGTACTCACACTGATTCAACCCTTTTCCGGTACTCGCCCTGTCAGTTTGTCAGTACTCGCACGGATTCGATCTGATCTCTTCACTGGCCCGGATTCTACAATTTTTCGGTACTCACACTGATTCAACCCTTTTCCGGTGCTCGCCCGGTCAGTTTGTCGGTACTCGCACGGATTCGACCTGATCTCGTTACTGGCCCGGATTCTACCATTTTTCGGTACTCACACTGATTCAACCCTTTTCCGGTACTCGCCCGGTCAGTTTGTCGGTACTCGCACGGATTCGACCTGATCTCGTTACTGGCCCGGATTCTACCATTTTTCGGTACTCACACTGATTCAACCCTTTTCCGGTACTCGCCCTGTCAGTTTGTCGGTACTCGCACGGATTCGATCTGATCTCGTTACTGGCCCGGATTCTACCATTTTTCGGTACTCACACTGATTCAACCCTTTTCCGGTACTCGCCCGGTCAGTTTGTCGGTACTCGCATGGATTCGACTTGATCTCGTTACTGGCCCGGATTCTACCATTTTTCGGTACTCACACTGATTCAACCCTTTTGGGGTACTCGCCCGGTCAGTTTTTCGGTACTCGCACGGATTCGACCTGATCTCGTTACTGGCCCGGATTCTACCATTTTTCGGTACTCACACTGATTCAACCCTTTTCCGGTACTCGCCCTGTCAGTTTGTCGGTACTCGCACGGATTCGATCTGATCTCGTTACTGGCCCGGATTCTACCATTTTTCGGTACTCACACTGATTCAACCCTTTTCCGGTACTCGCCCGGTCAGTTTGTCGGTACTCG
This sequence comes from Vitis cinerea var. helleri x Vitis riparia, assembly GCA_946000715.1. Lineage (NCBI taxonomy): Eukaryota > Viridiplantae > Streptophyta > Magnoliopsida > Vitales > Vitaceae > Vitis > Vitis cinerea var. helleri x Vitis riparia. Next base: position 13,527,329 of record OX254015.1, read on the forward strand.
CATGGATTCGACTTGATCTCGTTACTGGCCCGGATTCTACCATTTTTCGGTACTCACACTGATTCAACCCTTTTGGGGTACTCGCCCGGTCAGTTTTTCGGTACTCGCACGGATTCCACCTGATCTCGTTACTGGCCCGGATTCTACCATTTTTCGGTACTCACACTGATTCAACCCTTTTCCGGTACTCGCCCTGTCAGTTTGTCGGTACTCGCACGGATTCGATCTGATCTCGTTACTGGCCCGGATTCTACCATTTTTCGGTACTCACACTGATTCAACCCTTTTCCGGTACTCGCCCGGTCAGTTTGTCGGTACTCGCACGGATTCGACCTGATCTCGTTACTGGCCCGGATTCTACCATTTTTCGGTACTCACACTCATTCTACCCTTTTCCGGTACTCGCCCGGTCAGTTTTTCGGTACTCGCACGGATTCCACCTGATCTCGTTACTGGCCCGGATTCTACCATTTTTCGGTACTCACACTGATTCAACCCTTTTCCGGTACTCGCCCTGTCAGTTTGTCAGTACTCGCACGGATTCGATCTGATCTCTTCACTGGCCCGGATTCTACCATTTTTCGGTACTCACACTGATTCAACCCTTTTCCGGTGCTCGCCCGGTCAGTTTGTCGGTACTCGCACGGATTCGACCTGATCTCGTTACTGGCCCGGATTCTACCATTTTTCGGTACTCACACTGATTCAACCCTTTTCCGGTACTCGCCCGGTCAGTTTGTCGGTACTCGCACGGATTCGACCTGATCTCGTTACTGGCCCGGATTCTACCATTTTTCGGTACTCACACTGATTCAACCCTTTTCCGGTACTCGCCCTGTCAGTTTGTCGGTACTCGCACGGATTCGATCTGATCTCGTTACTGGCCCGGATTCTACCATTTTTCGGTACTCACACTGATTCAACCCTTTTCCGGTACTCGCCCTGTCAGTTTGTCAGTACTCGCACGGATTCGATCTGATCTCTTCACTGGCCCGGATTCTACAATTTTTCGGTACTCACACTGATTCAACCCTTTTCCGGTGCTCGCCCCGTCAGTTTGTCGGTACTCGCACGGATTCGACCTGATCTCGTTACTGGCCCGGATTCTACCATTTTTCGGTACTCACACTGATTCAACCCTTTTCCGGTACTCGCCCGGTCAGTTTGTCGGTACTCGCACGGATTCGACCTGATCTCGTTACTGGCCCGGATTCTACCATTTTTCGGTACTCACACTCATTCAACCCTTTTCCGGTACTCGCCCTGTCAGTTTGTCGGTACTCGCACGGATTCGATCTGATCTCGTTACTGGCCCGGATTCTACCATTTTTCGGTACTCACACTGATTCAACCCTTTTCCGGTACTCGCCCGGTCAGTTTGTCGGTACTCGCATGGATTCGACTTGATCTCGTTACTGGCCCGGATTCTACCATTTTTCGGTACTCACACTGATTCAACCCTTTTGGGGTAATCGCCCGGTCAGTTTTTCGGTACTCGCACGGATTCCACCTGATCTCGTTACTGGCCCGGATTCTACCATTTTTCGGTACTCACACTGATTCAACCCTTTTCCGGTACTCGCCCTGTCAGTTTGTCGGTACTCGCACGGATTCGATCTGATTTCGTTACTGGCCCGGATTCTACCATTTTTCGGTACTCACACTGATTCAACCCTTTTCCGGTACTCGCCCGGTCAGTTTGTCGGTACTCGCACGGATTCGACCTGATCTCGTTACTGGCCCGGATTCTACCATTTTTCGGTACTCACACTCATTCTACCCTTTTCCGGTACTCGCCCGGTCAGTTTTTCGGTACTCGCACGGATTCCACCTGATCTCGTTACTGGCCCGGATTCTACCATTTTTCGGTACTCACACTGATTCAACCCTTTTCCGGTACTCGCCCTGTCAGTTTGTCAGTACTCGCACGGATTCGATCTGATCTCTTCACTGGCCCGGATTCTACCATTTTTCGGTACTCACACTGATTCAACCCTTTTCCGGTGCTCGCCCGGTCAGTTTGTCGGTACTCGCACGGATTCGACCTGATCTCGTTACTGGCCCGGATTCTACCATTTTTCGGTACTCACACTGATTCAACCCTTTTCCGGTACTCGCCCGGTCAGTTTGTCGGTACTCGCACGGATTCGACCTGATCTCGTTACTGGCCCGGATTCTACCATTTTTCGGTACTCACACTGATTCAACCCTTTTCCGGTACTCGCCCTGTCAGTTTGTCGGTACTCGCACGGATTCGATCTGATCTCGTTACTGGCCCGGATTCTACCATTTTTCGGTACTCACACTGATTCAACCCTTTTCCGGTACTCGCCCTGTCAGTTTGTCAGTACTCGCACGGATTCGATCTGATCTCTTCACTGGCCCGGATTCTACAATTTTTCGGTACTCACACTGATTCAACCCTTTTCCGGTGCTCGCCCCGTCAGTTTGTCGGTACTCGCACGGATTCGACCTGATCTCGTTACTGGCCCGGATTCTACCATTTTTCGGTACTCACACTGATTCAACCCTTTTCCGGTACTCGCCCGGTCAGTTTGTCGGTACTCGCACGGATTCGACCTGATCTCGTTACTGGCCCGGATTCTACCATTTTTCGGTACTCACACTCATTCAACCCTTTTCCGGTACTCGCCCTGTCAGTTTGTCGGTAC